>CM060474.1:17404897-18004897 GCA_030544235.1 Lepturacanthus savala
AGAGAGAGAGAGAGAGAGAGAGATGGAACACAACATTGACTACCTAATTATGCATTTTATCATTTCAGTCACAATAGAGTGCCTCCCTTCTTTAGCTGCCCAGTGTACTCGTGCAGCTGTTCCTCCCCTACTTTAATGAGGAAGATAAAAAATAATCACAACCGTGTTATATTTACATCCACCGACCACCAAATTACTTCCTGCCACTGCAGCATCACACACACACACTTACACACCTCCCATTGCTGTATAGTCGGAGTCCCCCCCCTTTTTTTAGAGCAACTACACAGTATTGTGTGTAAAAACAATGACGCCGCAGCATGTTTTCTGTCCATCAGCGTGCTCAAAATTACCTTAATAACATGGTACAAGGCAACGGGCAATTGGTTACCGTGTTGTCGCTTGTTTTGTTGAAAATAAAAAGTGTGTGCAGGATCACCTCCCTTTTTCCCCTTTCGCCTATTGACTCTCCCCTCACGTCCCCGGCAGTCAAAGCCAGCACAGATCTTTGACTCCCGGCAGAGCTGTAATATCATGTTGCCAGTCCATCACACCGTGTCCCCTGCATCTATCCATTCATAATAAGTAACAAAATAACCGGGGCCACAACCATCTAATTCCCTCGGGCTCTTTAAAAAAAAAAAAAAAAGTAATAAAAAAAGTAACTGTAATCAGTAGGAAGAGATGAAAGGAAGATAAGTGGGTGCAGGAGAGTGGAGGAGACGTACACCGCGGGGCTCTGACACCCATCATATGGAATCAGCACCTCGTGAGTAATGGGGGTTAAAAAGGGAAAAGCACTTTCTCTCCTCCGTTGCCAGACGGGCTCCGTCGTGTGTGTGTGGGAAAAAAAATTGGCGGCTGCGGACGAGCGAGAGAGAGAGAGAGAGAGAGGACGTCGACCCGCTTCCGCCGAGACGTGGCGATAAAACCCAACAGGCGATGTGGTTCGCTGCGTCGTCACTGATCTCGACATTCATGCAAATACAGGGAATTACTGAAAAGCAAACTGTCTTTTTTTTTTTTTTTACATTCTGTATCTTAATGTTTGTTCAGGAGTCCTTGCTTGATATTGTCTGAAATGCTTATAGATGATAAAACTGATTTCCCCGAGGTGACTTAAAGGAAACTGCAGCATAAACACTTAATGAAACACTACAAACTGGAGAATATATTGCATGAAATATGCACTTTAATTAGACAAAGAGAGCACACTCCACGGAAGGATCTTTGTGTCGCCTTTGCTTGCTTTTCTTCATAATATTTTGGAATTGTGCACTTTATATGTTCCATTATTAGATAATCAGACCTATAAGTGAAACGACTGAATATTATAATATCTAGTTTCAGAATTGCCAAGAGTAATTTATCAATCCAAGAATAATGAATCAGCTCTAAATCTGATCTAATCATCTCAACTTAAAGCCCATATGAAATGGCATTTTAAGTGTAACTAATGTCTATATTTAACATGTGGGATAAAACATTAGGAGGAATTTGATTGGACTATTGAAAAGTCAATGTATGATATACACTTGTAGCACTGGTTACCTCCAACTATTGATTAATACTGTACCAATTACCTTGATTGACAGGTGGATGGGATACAGCAGGAGGTTGAAATTGTTCTGGGAGAGGTGTCGAAGGTCATGTAACGTATTTTTACCAGGAAGAAAAATATGACTGAATTTTCAAAAAATATATAAAGAATCCATTTTTGTAAGGTTTTTGGCAAACATATTTAAATAAGTGAACAAATGAGCATGGATCTTGATATTTTTTTCACATTTTTTTTTTATATTCTCACACTTTCAACCAATATTCTCATGTTGTCATTGAATATTTCAGTGTCACATGCTGTGATTTTCAGCCAGGCGGAGGTTGATAGTGACATTAACAGGGACTGAAATCACACTTAATAAATAGAAGGGAGCTGAAATCACAGCCTCCATTCCCTCTCCTTCATACAGTCATTCAGTAATCATTTGAAAAGGCATATCTGTCTGCGGGTTTCGTTTTAATGGCATTCACTGCTGCATGTGAGGTTGATTGATTTCTTATATTACACTAATAAGTCAAGTTTAGGGCTGCGATGAATGATTCATTTCATTATCTGTTAAACTGCAAAGAGATTAATTGTTTGGCTTGCAAAATCTCAGACAAAATACTTGTCATTACTTTCTATAGAACAAGGTGTATTATTCAATTAACTGTTTTTCAAGCTATTTAGCTTTAATGTGTAACAAAGAACATTCTCTTTGACTTACGAAAAATTTATTAACAGACATAAACAATTAATCAAATTGCTGGTTAATCAACTTTGGTAACCTCTGCTCTCAGATGATATAAAACAATATTGATTTCAACAAACTGCAAATTCATGACAACTTTTTCAAACAGAATATAAAGGCTGTGAATTATGCTTAGTATTTTTCAGCATTATTTTACAGCAAATCCTTTATAATATTTATATATGCCCACTACTGGTGGTTATTTTTAAAGGTTTAATCATTAATTCTCTACTGAAAAATATCCGCATCACGGGACTGGTCACATTCCAACAACTTGTCACCACCAACAGCAGCAAAATTAATAAATAGAGACATACAGGCGATTTAACTAGCATGCAGTCGCTGTGCTGAGATAGTAGTTAAGACCACGGAGCCACTTGATGCTCTCGTGCTGCTATAAATTGTGCCTCCGGCCCTGGGAGAGCCATAGAGGCAGTAATTATTAATTAATTGTTCATAGCCCGTAGCCTCGCGAACAGACATAGCCCCTTGGACATGGCGTCCGTGGCAGGGGAACTTTTCTCTAGCAATTAGCCCAGCGAGGTGGAGAGAGGGAGAGCACGGGCCATCAACCACGGCAGCGGCGGCGAGCTGACTCGGAAACGGGGAGGACAGGCGGCGGGCGTTTAGGAGTCGCACTGCGGCGCCAGAAGGCTGAGCCGGCCTCCTCGCCGCCCTCAGCTGCTGACAGGACTTCACCACCAACTAGAGAGGTGTCACATATGAAGATATAATGAGAGAAAATGGGAGTTTCCTATTCCCTTTTTTAAAAAAATGTAGTCTCAGGCGCTGATTTATATCATAGTTGCACTTTTTATGTGTACGTGCATATGGGAAAGTCATAAACTTTTTTTAAAATACAGTTTTAAGAAGCATTTATCAGGTCTCTCAAACTGTACTTTGTGTGTTCATATTGGTTTCTTGATATTTAAAAGTCCATTTTATTGGACTTTTGTGTGATTTTTGCCACAAAATGTCAAATGGTGTAACTGTACAATACATTTAATTATATAACCCACCTAGAATATAAAACTTGTGGACAACATGTGTTTTAAATGTTTTAGAGAATTAACCTATTTAATCCTATTGAGCCTTTAAGCCTATAACTGTCATTTTATACTATTATATTATATTATTTTTTTTCCATTAGTCTTTTCCTGTGCTTCTGAAAAAATGAACAAACCCTTCTAGAAAGAGGTCATTTTATTTAGATTATTTTCAACCTTGATATGTATATAGCTATTTAATCATTCAAGTCTATAGAATAATCCCCCCAAAAATAACATACTCAGGATAAATAGCATTGTGTTTATGGGAAGATTTGTGCAAACGACATCTACAACAGCCATTAAAATGTTATTGTGAGTATAAAATGGTAAAGAAAAATGAAAAAAAATACATAACATGATAACAAGTTAGTGACTCAACTGATATAATTATATACATGAAATGGCTTAAATGGGTAAAACTTTCTGTATGCAACGTCTTAACATTTACGTCCACCCACATCCGTGGGTGAGCTTGTTTTTCACTCCTGCACGTGCACGCCAGGGACTGACTGACAGTCGAGCGGAGACATATTAGCTGTTGGAGATTTATAAGTCGGAGATGTTGGGATGACTCCGATGGGCTCGCCAAAATGATTGGTGTGTTGGCCTTGCGGAGGATCCGGCTCTATGAAGAGCTCCGTAATACTTCAATACAAGGGCCTGATGGCTCATATGAAACCCAGACACAGTACCTGAAGTCAATCTACCGAGCCAACATCCCTCTTCATGAACACTCGCTGTGGAGTTGATCTTCAGCTGAACGATTTGGCGTTAAATCAGCGCGGGACTTAGCAAGAATTATGCCTTCTATCCGGGAGAAAATTACAGGTGACACACAGCTGCTTGGGTAACACCGACACTCTCTGTCGGAATTAAAAAACGAGACCATGAAAAGGAACTGAAGTGACCGAAAGCAAACATTTTAAATCATCATAGCCATATACGCTTATGAGGCACTTCTCAGGAGAACTTCAGTAGCCTCCTCCTCTTTATTCGACCCGGATTAATTATAATAAAACACAGAGAGCACGATGCACAACAATAAGGCATCAATAACCCCTGACGTTATCAACAACTCAGAGCCTTGGAACACCTGGGTCCACTTCATCACCTTCCGCCTCTAGATTTATGAAGGCAGAGTGCAATGAGTTCCGGGCAGAAGGGATATGTGGATAATGCAGCTTCATTAAGAGAGAGCATAACGACTTGCCTGAACGCATTATGGCATCTGTATGAGCTATATCATCTGGCGTATTAAATATTTACAGTCAATGTATGCATATGGAATTACTCCCGCATGCACACACCCCATCCAGAGGACCACTTATTCATCTTTGACTGCATTAACATCCGTCATTTCGAGAAAAAAGAAACGGCGCCAATCTGTTTTTCTGCAAAAATGATAGCGGGCGGCAAAGGGCCAAGTTTGTGCTCCCCAAATGGCAACAATTCTCAAAACAACAAGTCTAATAATATATATTCGCTCTATAAATATATTTCCTGAGTGCATGTAATCATCTAATGAGGAATAAAGGAAACTGGTCCATTTTTTAAAGAACTGTGAAAAATGGATTTTCCTCATTGAGGGAATTCAGCAGAGAGGAGGCAAACAGAGAAACATAATGCAAGGTTAATGGATAGAAAACTTGCTGTAACTCTGCCACGGAATGAAAACCAGAGCATGACACTTTGCATTATTTTTATGCTAATGTGCACTTGTCAGCTTTTCACCCTACGGGGGAAAATAAAAAAAAAAAAAAAAGACAAAAAAAAAAAACAAGCTTTCTTTGTATTATATTTTCTGCTTGTCATGCTGCAAAAACACAAACCGGCTCAGTGTTTCTGTGCGTCTGTGTAAACCCACACAAAAAAAAGAAAAATATTGTTTTGATACAAGTCACTCTAGAGGGAGAGCTTCCACATTAATATTTCCAAAATAGAAAATGCCCAATAAAGGGAAAAGATCGTTTGGGACTTTCCTTCTCTCATACCCTGGAACTGCGATGTCTCGACAGTCAATAATAGTTGGGAGGGGGTAGAAAAACTTTTTCAATTGATTAAAGTACTAAAATCCTTTAATTAAGTAAAAATATCAATGTAAAAATACACTAGTACAAAAGTATCAGCAGCAAAACCAAAGTACAGCACTGGACTTTCTACTGACTTGTAAATTCCAGTAATAATTATCTGCACATATATTATAATTTATTCTTTTTCTGACAAATATGATGAAACACTCCTCCTGTCTGCTGTATTTGCAGTTAGAAATGAATAAAATGTCCACCACTAGACATGCATATGAGCCTATTCTTTCTCTTTTGGTCAGAATATTATGACTTTTGAATAAATTCTTGATTTTAAACGATGCAATATAACCTGAGTTCTTATACTACTTAAATTTAGCAGTAAAAATCTTTAAATATCACTGCCTGGAGGCACAGCTGGGCCTCCATCTCCCTTGCACACTTTATTCTTTTGCATGATTCACAAAAGAGAATATAAAAACAGCTTTCTTCCTTCCAGAATGTCTCTTCTTTCATTCTATAACCTTAATTTCATTAACAGGACCAGTCCTGAGCTGTTGTGGTAGACATAAGTGATGTTTTGCTGTTAAGCGAAACGAATGATTTTCCTAAAATCTGTCAGTCAATTTCATCTGAAATTGGGTTGTTGTTACTTTGCCCAAAATATAATTTTACTGTCTTCTTTTGGTTTTACTTCCTGCTTTTTATTCCAAATAACTACAGTCACTTTGAAATTCTATTTGACAAATGGATTTCTAAAAATCACAGGCGCCAGGATGCTGCTGGATGACTCAACACGGACTCACTGCTCAAATAATATAACGCAGATCTCGTTTTACAAAAAGACATTCCATTCCAAAACATTCCATGACTTTGTCTACAAAGGGGGTTTTAGCACACACAATAAATTGTGCTAATTTACATACATTTTTGTGTGTTTTTATTCAACTTTTGTACAGTCTTGGTGTTCCCGGTCATTAGAAATGAATGGAGGAAATGAATAGTTGTATTAATATGTGACTTGATTTTAACAACATATTTTACTTTTTAAGACTGTATAAAAATTGTAAATGGCTTCAAAACAAAAGTCCTTGGTAACTTTGACAGCTAACTTATAGTCAGAATAATCCAGAAATTGTATTTTTCAGAACTCAACTTCAAGATGTACACACTACCATTCAAAAATTTGGGGTTACTTTGGGGTAAATGACTATTCTAGCTGCAAATATCTGGTTTTGGTGTAATATCTACATAGGTGTATAGAGGCCCATTTCCAGCAACTATCAGTCCAGTGTTCTAATCGTACAATGTGTTTACTCATTGTACCATTAGGTTAGAGAAGCTATAAAACTGACCTTCCTTTGACGAAAGCAAAGTTTGAAGGAAAAAAATAATTATTTTGAATACAAATCATTATTTCTAACCTTGTCAATCTGTATTCTCTATATTTTCTATTCATTTTACAAAATCAAAGTGTGACTTTTCATGGAAAACACAAAATTGTCTGTGACCCCAAACTTTTGAACGGTAGTGTAAGTTCAAATTAATGACACATCCAGGCCATAAATAACAAATAGAAGTTCAAAACTTAAAATGTCCACAATAAGTTATGGAGATCAAAACAAGAAGGTGATAATATATGTATTATTACATGTTTCATGATGAGTCTTAATGGAACAGTCAAATTTGACCGGGAACATCAAATTACTGTGAATAAGAAAAGACAGGATGCAACAGAGACACCCTGGGAGAGTGGTGTGTCCTGGGCGTGATCCGTATATATAAAAAGCGTCATGTGATTTGTGTCTCGCTCCAGTTTAGAGGCTAAAGCCTCCAAACCAGCACACCCAAGGAGAAGCAACCAACCTCGGGCTGCAGTCCCATCTGCCTGCCCTCTCCTCCTCCCTCCTCTCCCTTTGACAAGGCCGCAGCCCGTGGTCATCAGTCTTCGGTCTGCGCTAAAAAAACGCGCGTGCATGTGAAAGCGAGAAAAAAAAGGGCCCGAAAGAACGAGCGAATTGAGGAGGAGCGGCATTACAGATTCACCACTGGACTACCCCCCCCACCCCTGTCCCTCTGGACAGATGCTGCGGTAGCAGCTAGCTTGCTAACTGGCCGCCCGGAGCTGACATGACATGTTTCCCCAACGGACCCCCAGCCCCCTCCCATTCCTCCCTGGATCAAATCAAACCAGTGGGCTGATGCAGTATGATTGGAGCTCTGGTACTGTCTAATAACCCAGAGACTGAACCTGAAGCATGCTGTTGTCTCTATCACAGTTTCTCCTAAGCCACCCAGGGATGTGCATCTTGGCGGGATGAGGAAATCTTTTTTTTACAGCTTTGCGATGCGGCTCTGGCGGGTTATTATCTCTTTTCACACATAAATGTGCGCACACAAGCTGGTTTCCCCGCTGAAATTTACGCTATTATCATCAGGTCTTTTAAGACTCTCAGAATTGGTCACATATGAGGGTTTTCGTCGTCGCAAGCCGCCACGGATCATGGTTCCCGCCGCGCTGAACCCTTGACAGCAGCCTCCACGTCTCTGGAGCTGCCCCCCTTGTTCTGCAGCACTGTCATTCTTCCCCGCAAACCAGCATGAGAACGCTGTTTCTCTCTAATAGTCCCTTTCTCTCGGCCGCTCGCCCTCCTAATAAGGATCGATATCAACTCTCTTAAAAGTCATCAAGCACAGAGGTAAAAAGGCTCAAGAGCATGAAATTGCAGATGGGGGTGCAACGTCAGGGCTGCGATACAGGCCTCTGGAAGCATCAAAGGCATACAGTAAAGGAGGGAGAAATGTGTCTGAGAGAGAAATAAGGGAAGAGGAAAAAAATAAGAGAGAGAGAGATTTTGCAGAGATGCAGTTCTTGGTTTTGTCTTTTTTTTTTCTTTTCCCAAGCTCGTCTGCTTATGGATTCAAGCATCAAACGGCACAGCTGCAGAAATCCTTATCATTTCGACAGCCTATCTCCTGTTTTCACCTCCTCAAACGCAATGAACATGTATGGGACGTGAGTGGACGACAGGAAATGTAGTTTTGGGACAATTTTCTTTATAAACCAATACAAGTTTTCCAAACACTTATGACTATGAACAGCCAACAGATTTAACTTTATATACACATTTTAAATGATTTTAAAACAAATGTTTTGGTAAATTTGACTCACAGTAGTGGATAAACAGTAGACTACATTTCATCTGGTTATTTCTCATTGTCAAAATAATCCAGAAATTGTATTTTTCAGAACTCAAATTTAAGATGTATACACTACGGTTCAAAAGTTTGGTGTCACTTAGAAATGTCCTTATTTTTGAAAGTAAAGCACTGTTTTTTCCAATAAAGATAACTTTAAACTAATCAGAAATACATTCTATGTATTTCTAATGTGGTAAATGACTATTCTAGCTAGAAATGTCTGGTTTTTGGTGCAATATCTACATAGGTGTATAGGCCCATTTCCACCTACTGTCACTCCAGTATTCTAATGGTACAATGTGTTGCAGATGGGGGTGCACTTATGCAACATCGGGGCTGCAATACAGGTCTCGAATGGCTGGAAGCATCAAAGGCATACAGTGAAGGAGAGAAAGAGATGTAGGAATGTGAATTTGTGTGAGAGAGAAATACGGGAAGAGGAAAAAGAGAGTTTTTGCAGAGATGCAATTCTTGGTTTTAGTCTTTTTTTTTCGTTTCCCAAGCTTGTCTGCTTATAGATTCAGGCATCAAACAGCGCAGCGGCAGAAATCCTTATCATTTCGACAGCTTATCTCCCGTTTTCACCTCCTCAAAAGCAATGAACATACATGGGACCCGACCGAACGACAGGAAATGCACGGCAACGACGAATGACTCCCCGGAACCAGTGGCACTATACAGCCAGTCTCTCTGTTTTCATTACCACGCCGTCCTGGAAGCCGTGTGAGACTATTGATGGCGCTATGGATTATCCCGCATGCGTGGCATGACCAATGTGAACAGAGACTGAGGCATGAAGGACACATCGTGTCAGCCAAAGCAAAGGCATATTACAACAGAGAGCAGACCTCAAGGACTCAAGTAGATTAAAGCTGATTGAAATCCCATTTGTGGTGTTTGGGGTTTTTCATGTCAGCTCTCTTTCTCACTCCACTCTCTCTCTCTCTCGATGTCCCCAAAGTGAGCCCGAGTCTGACTAAACAAATAAGATTGCATTTGTGGAGACAAGCATTTCAGATTTGCATGGCAATAATATCAAGCTCTGGGGTTTTGTAATATGAACAGCAATAAAGGTGTTATGTGTGTATGTGGGAGTGTTTTGACTGGAAGAAATGTCAAGTGGTAAATTAGAAACTTACAGACAAAATATTTACACAAAGATGAGTCTTTGTGTATATGCATGTACAATAGATGCATATATTAGATTCCAAAACCAAATATAAACTAAACCTTCAATCCTGTTTCATGCAATGAGAATGTGCAGTGATATATTACTTTATTCTGCCTTTTTTTGTTAAATATATACTGTATATTTGATAAATTATAATGTTCGCACCAAACCATATGTCAAATATATATCAAATCATATCTACAGTATAAGTATTTGGACTTTGAAAGTAAAAGTCAGTTCTGCCTGATACTGATACTTCACGAGAAAAAAATATATTGAGGTTCAGTTCAAATTAGAAAGTAATAAATTGGAGTAAATGGAGTGGATTTTAAAAGTCTCATCTAAAAAGATTTCCAAATTGCTCGACCATCATTTACCATATGAGCCCTCTTCAGCCTCTCAGGTCCTCTAATAGCAGTCTGCTTACTGCTCCCAGGGTCCAGATTAACACAGAGAAGCAGAAATGTGTTACTATGCGTCAAAGAAGATGGGCCAAAGTTCAGACGATATAAGCACCAACTTGAATTAGCTTTAAATCCTTTAAATAATCTTTGACTAAACTTTATGCATTCATTATTATCCAACTTGTGCTTGATATTTATATTATTCCTCAGTTCCTTACATTCACCAAGGAGGTATTGAGGTGAATGTAAGGATAAGAGAAACAACAGGATAAGAGAAACACTACCAGGCTGATTTTCATGAAATTTGATGGTAAGGTGTAAAATAGGCCACAGACACACCCATTAAATTTTGGGGTGGACCCCATTTAAACTACATATACAACAATGGTTTTAGTGTTTCCTGGCTATTAATGCCACTAGAGTTTCCATAGTAACAGCAGCAACTGAAAGTCCATGAGATGACATCTCACCCTCCAAGTGACCTTCAAGTTTCCTTTAAAAGGATTTCTAACACTATGATTTGCACTTTTATGCTTTCTGCTTAAAGTGCACTTTGGATAAAATGTTCTCGACAGAAACATTTTTTTTATCCTGCAGGGTTTTAATTTAAATTCCACAGTGTTTCAATATTCTTCATGATTTATGACTTTTTTTTCCCCAACGTCCAGCAGTTGGTTACTGGGAACCACTTCAACTGCTCTGGCCTCTAAAAAGGCTGGCTGATAAGACTAAGCTCTCTTTCAGAAAAATAGCGTAAAAAAAAAAAACAAAAGCCACAGTGCCTCACAGAGCCCACGTTGTGAAAAATACTTCCCGATATTATCTGGACACTGTGGATTTATGCAACATCCGTGCAACGTATTCGCTGGCAAAAGAGGCCTGCGTAGGGAGAGCAAAGTGACTCCACAGTGCAGTTGCGCATGTGGCCGTGTTTACCAGATCAGAGTTTCTTAAAAGGGCTCAGGTGAGGCACAAAAGTCTCAGTATGAAGCACAAATTCTTGGCCAGGAGGAAGAAAATGCATTTGGAGACAGGTCAACTCTCCGATGGCACAGTTGAGCGGTGCCAGCCACACAAACTGATATAACCTTCTGTCCGCACAGTGTAAAGCCATCATCTCCTCTGATCAGCAGGTAGGACCAGTCACACGGTGACCCGAGGGCAGACAATTCCCCCAATCAAAGAAGCGACTGTGGAGACTCCTCAAGCCGCACAGCTGAAATCACGGGAAAAACAAGACAACAAAAAGCACAGTTCACCGCGGGTCTTTCCCAACAACCGAGCAGGTTTATTCTACTGTCACCTGTTCATATGAACTCCCCCTCTCTCCCCAGGCGAGAGGCCACATCATGGGAAAGCGACTCAGAGACAGGCGCCCTGAGAGCCACTGTGATGACAATGAAGATGTCACAGAGAGATGTAAGAAAACCTAAAGTCACACCATCATTCAACCCCGTCTAAAGACTGCTAGAGCCTCAGATTTATTGAATCAAATTTCTTGGAGCTGTCACAGTGACTAGAGAAATGTTTTCAGTGCTCAAGTGGAAAAAAGGCAAGCTTCTTCTCTATTAGAGACAGTATATCTTTCTTTTTTTTTTTTTTTTTTATAAGAGAAGGGACAGGAAAATTAAATTAAACATTTCCAAAGGTAATATAAATATGCCTGATTATAGTCAAAGGCTGATTTACACTTGTTTTTCCTGAGACAGGTTTAAAACACATGTACATTAAATATAGAAGAAATATGGTAAATATATAGATAGATAGATAAATAGATATAGATAGCTATTGTACATGTTACTGTTATTTTTTTGTGTAGACTCCAGGAAGAGTTGGTAGTGACTAATATGATCAAATCAAGAGAGATGAGGAAACCATGGCAACAACTGAAGGACCACTCAATCTCCACCGAAGACTAATTAAACCCATTATTTTGTTTACTATCTAAACTTCTGAATTCTGTTTTACATATTGCTGTTATCCTGTGAAAACCATGCATCATGCAACAGTGATTTTTAATTATATAGCAAAACATATAGGTATAGTGTCTAAGATTTATTGGTATTTAGCAGCATATAGCAGAACATATTTGTAAAACTATAATATTCATACGTTATATATTAGATTGAGCTGTATATATCTACCCCTCTGCAAAGCCATGTTGCACTGTTTCGACAGTCAACCAAACAACAGCTTGAGAGTTGACCTTTGCATTTTTCTCAGCCATTATGAGTTTTATGCATTGCGGTACTCAAATAGTTGCAATCTGCAATCTCACCACAAGATAGAATCTACACACTGTACCTTTAAGAATTAGGTGTTCAGTTTTATGCAGGAACAAATTATCTTTGCTAGTTAGACATGTGCATAGGAGATGATAAATGAAAAATGAATCAAAAGGAATGTCAGGAATTACTTTCTCCTTGATCAAAAATCCAACAAATGTATTTAAATGTATTATAATTAACTACTGACAGTGTGCAGATTAGAGATTTGTGTAATTTTGCTCTAACATTGTGTCTACATTCAGAAAATGTGGGTTAGAAATAATATTCTTAAGAAAATAATCATATTAACAAAGCTAATAGAAAAATACACACTCAAACTGCACTGAACCAGCAACTAATTCACAAATACTGTCACTATTCCATGTAATATAAGCCCATCTGGTGGTGGGGGATTTAGAAACCCCCCTAGCAGCTACGTTTTTTTAAAATCAACTGTAAAGTGGTTCAGAGGAGGCTTTTCTAACATCACAAAGACAGCTCAGTGATCCACTTTGCTCCACATTGTAGGTTTATCCACCTTAAGCCTCTACTTAAAAACAGCCAAACCTTAACTGCCCTGAGACTGATGATGTGACTCAATGCTTGGCTACGGCTGAATTTTACAAGAGCGCGCTTCGTTTTCTTTATGTGCTTCAAGAACCAACAGGATTCCATGTAAATCTCAGACATGCCTCAGGAGAAAAAAGAAAAAAAGGAAAAAACATGCGCGTCGTCTCCAGTCATTTCACTGAAGTGGCCCCTTAAAGAAAGCGAGCTAAGCTGGGATCCTGCCCCTGCTCTTACCATCCACACAGGCGGGTCTGGCTCTTGTGGTTCCGGCGATCTGGCCCTTCTTACAGGCGCAGCGGGCCGTCTGCCTGGCGATGGTCCGCCGTGGTTGGCTGCTGTCCCTGTCCAGCGTCACAATCTCACATGTCCCCGCTGCCAGCTGGCCTGGAAATGACATTGCACCACAAGATGCGAGGTCAGAGAGATGAAATCATAAACAGAGCAAAATAAGCCGGTCCTCCTCTTCTGTTAAATTCATACTCTGTGATATATTCAGTGTTGCAACTTTTGTTATATTTCATAATCCTTTGTAGCTAAACTCAATGCACTATCCATTGATATTACCACGTTCAAGAGATTGCATCTCACTGGAAAGACCTTGTAGAAACAAACATGAACAAAGACGTTCGATATAGTTACCTCCTCCAAGGACGTTATGCTTTAGTCAGCATTTATCTGTCTTTGTGTTTAGCAAAATACCTCAAAATGTTTTAGCCAGATTTTTGTCAAACTTTCAGCAAATGTTGTGAATGGCACCACGAACAAATGATTAAATTTTGGTAATGATCTGGAAGAAATCCTGGATTCTTGATCATTTTTAATTTTTTGTAACATTGCAATAAATGGATCTTCAAACAGGTCGTTTGGTTGTAATATCTTGCACCTGCATAGTATCTGAGTGCTTTTCTAGTTATAAATATAAAAAAAAAAAAAAATCAGGCACAGCTTATTTGTTACGTGGAAAAGGGGAGATTGAGGGGAGGAGTTTTCAGTTGGTGGCAAACTGTAAACTTCACCACCAGATGCCAGTAAATCTTACACACTGGTCCTTTAAAACCCACATGCTATTTCCCATTAGGGGCCACATCCTATCAGCACACCTCTTTGAAGGTAATATACCCATTAGCCATGAATGAAACGCATGAATACTGATGAACTTTGTAATTGGCGCCAAGCAACACACACACATCCTCTATGTATTCAATCAGGTGACCTCTGGCCCTGTAGCCAGGCCCCTGCTGCTCGCAAATTAACCTTTGTCTCTGTGCGGGGGGCCCTCGGGTCCCATCCTGGAGAGGCTTATCAGGATCTAATTGTGATTGGCAAGAGGATGGAAGTTGTGATTAAATCTGGACTTTGAGTCCCAGAACACTCGGGTGGCTGGCTTAATGAACTGAGCTGTGAGGGGTCACACCCAGGGTAATGGGGATCTATCAGGATTCATCCACACACTGGTAAACCTGCGGTGGCTTTGGCCACAGAGGGAGAAAAGGTGTGTGTAGATACAGTAGGCAGCTTGTTGTAGAATTTTCCATGTGCTGTTTTAAATATGTGTAAATGCATGCACTTTTGATATTTAAAAATCTTCTAGGGAATAAACATGAACTTGAGTCACCAAGACATGTTCTCTAGAGCTCAAGATGACAACTTCAGTTGTATCCTTTTTTAGATTTATTAAAAAAAAAAAGAGTCCTGATGCTGTTGATCACACACACGTGGCTTCATTGAAATGAAATACGACATTTGGATGGATTGTCCTGAAATTTGGCCCCGATATTCATGGCTCCCTCATGATGAAATATAATAACATTTGTGGTCCCATAATGTTTCCTCTATCAAATACAAATACAGTAAAAATCCCTCCTGGCACACTTCTTCATCTGATCCCAATACATCCGTCTTTGATTTCCACCGATGGTTGCAACACGGACTCAAACTTAACGAGCCTACTGTAAATAACCGCGCGACACCTAATGCTTCTTGTCTATTTTTTATGAGGTCGCCGTTTCATAAAGAGCCCGATCCAAGTTGTAGGTTTACAAGTAAACAAACTGTAAATGGATAATGAATTCAACCACATATATAGTCGGAATGTTGAAAAGCTGAAACGTTTTCATCTTTGCCCGTCTCTACCTTCACGATTACTCTATAGGTGCCACATTACCGCATGTGCACGTCTATAAATACGAAGCTTCACAGAAGACGGGACGTGGGAAGTGATTACCAATGTGCAGAAAAGATGTCTTAACATCTATCCTTTGTTTAAAAATGCATGCCAACAAAATTAAATCTGTTATGCGTTTCCACTCGGGAGATCAAGAAGCACCTTCCCCCCACTGTGGTGGTTGGGGGAAGGTGGGGGGACTCTTCCCTCTACCTTCCTTTACATAGCTCACTGATTTCTCCTCACTTACAGTAACTCCCTCCTCCCTCCTGCAACTCCTCTGTCTTCTGCAGGTGATGGCAGATAATGACTTGTCATGTAAACTCAGTGTGTGTGTGCGCGTGCGAGAATATTATAATGTGTATGTGCGTTAGCTTCGTGCTCCCTACCCCACCCTTCCCTGCAGATCATCTTCCCGGCGCCTTCACTTGCTCTCTCCCTTTTGTCAGTTCCTTCTCCTTTGGAACTCTTCCATTTGCAAAAAAAAAAAAAAACCCGCGCAGACTGTCTTATGTAATCGCGTGGATCGCTCCGACGCCGAGGTGCTATGTGTGAAGTCAACAAGCTCAAAGGATGCGGCAGATTTGACGTCGCGATTCTCTGTTGTTGAGCTCATTAATTGCCTACATTTCATCAAACAGTGGCCTTCCTTTTACTGTCTCAGCCGTAGCTGCCGGGAAACAGAATTAATTTATTTTTCATGTTGTTATCTATATTCCCCCCCCTATATAGCTGCACTGACTTCTTTATGGTAATGATAAAGAAACTTCTCATTTTAAAACCAGCATAAAAATATAATGATCGGGTTCTGCCTCATAAAGTATTTCAGTTGCAATGTATGTGTAGTATTGTGTATATAAGTCCATGACTAGGATAGGATTCTGGGAATTTCTTCACAGCAAAGTTTAATCTTATACCACTCTGACACATAGCAAAGCCTATCTGATTAACATAATGCAATGTATTCTCATGAAACATTTCCTATGTCATATTATGGAAAGTCCTGCATAGTTTTTTTGTGCATAATCCTACAAATGTCCAGTAACATGAGCCATCAAGTGCACCTGCACATCATTGCTATAGACGTTACACAAAGCAGCCTTTAGAGTCTGTAACTGTTAATTATGTATCTAATTATGTTTTATAATGTGACAACATGATGTAGTTAAGGTCTGATTAGGTTTAGGCACAACATAACAATTGGTTAGTTCAAGGAAAGATAAGGGTTTAGGTTAATATGGGATAGAATATGACAATGACAAGTGTCTGGTTTAACAGCAGTAAAATGCAAGACTATATTATTTGAATATTTTAAATAATAGTGTAAACCCACCATTCAATTTAACATGAATTAAAGTAGAATGTCTCAGAGTTTTCACCTGATGAATAAACCTGCAACTAACCACTATTTTACTATTTAGAATTGAGCCGTTTGTGCAATTATTTAGTAGGATCCTTCATAATCCCCCCTTTAAACATCTTACAGAATATATTCTTTATGTTCTATAATGATCCTCACTGTGATTTCTATGATTTTATGGACAAGTAATTGATCTTTGAACTCTTAACTTATTAATCGTTGAATTTTGCATTGCAGATAATTTAGCTTTAGCCTCATTTGGGTTAGTTTGGTCTTGTTTCAAGTTTTAAATAAAGTATTTTTTATCTGTAGTAAAACACAATTTAAGAGTTTTTTTGTTACAATATTCTAACTATATTTGCTCTGTCACAGCGACATAAATTGATTCTGACATTTCTGTAGTCACCTCATATATTGTAGATTTCTTTTAATACCAGGTTTAAATACAAAACCTTAGTGGTTGTAGAGATATTCCATATTTATTGTCATTTATAGCAGGAAAACTGAAAAAAATAAGCCTGGGGCTTAAGTAGAATGTCTCAGAGTTTCAAAGTCATGATGATCCAAGATTGAAAATATACAACATCTATTTAAATGCTCGCATGAAAGTCAGACATTTCACTCATAACCAGCAATGTCAACTTCACAGTGGCTCTAGAGGAAAAAGTCAGGGGGTTCACAAAGTCATTTATAATCTAGCAACAGGAAACATTCATATCTGCACCGAGTTTGATGCCAATGTGTCGAAATATTAGATAAGTGAAAACGTTGACCTGTTGGTGGCACATTTTATGGCAATCCATCAAATTTTGACAACAAATTGTCTGATTTTCATGTTAGCATTTAAATAGATGCTGTATATTTTCAATCTTGGATTATCATTGAATCTCTGAGACATTCTATCCATCAAATAGTTGCTTATAAGTCTGGACTAAAGTGATGGACAGATTGACACAGCCATGAATAATAAGTATCAGCACTGATACAGGCAGAAGAATCTGAAAATGCAAACACAGAATCTGAGTTATGTGTTTGCATTCCTTATGAATATTGTGCGAGAGGAACTAAGAACATGTTGGTCTCGGTCTACCAATAAAGGGTCGACTATCATTCCTTCCTTTACAGAACGAAATTGCTCCAAGCGTCCCCATGGCTCAGCCTCCAGAGCTAAGCCATGTACCAGGGATAACACCTACAATCCTGCTGTAAAACCTCACAAAACTAAATAAAACAAAGCAAATAAAGACCTGAAGCGAACCTCGCCAGCGTGAGAAGGTATTCCTCTTTCTATTGGCCCGAAGGTACAACACGGTAGTTTGAAGAAAGCACGACTACCCGTTTTATCCGAAAGATAACTCCTGCGGTTTTGTGCGAGATTAAAATTGCATAGTATATTTTTCACGGAGAATTGTTATACATGCGACGATGCGAGATGTAGTCCAATCTCTTGACAGGCCTCCCGTGAAGAAATTGGACTGTGAAGAGAGGGAACGGTAAGCCTGTTTCCTGGAATAGCCTCATGAATAGTGGGGGAAATCTAAAACTGGCAGGTGCTCTCAGAAACAAACCCAAAGCTTGTACCAGTAGCGCTATGATTTATCATCACCCTTATCAGCTTCTGTTGTCGAGCAGTTGTCAGCTTGGCCAGCCAAATGGCTGATTAAAATGTATGTGTGGCCACCCTAGAGTGAAATGAAAGCTCCGACTGTGGCAGAAGATGGATTCATGTGGCAGAGCGTATGGCTTAATACCACGTAATGTTATTGACATGCTCCTATGCTTTATTATTTCTCCTCCCGCTCCTCAGCACATTACAATTGCTCTGCCATACATGGCCATTTGACAAATGTCCTGCACAGCGACAATGTGCAGAGACTTGACAGTTTTTCCCCCCTTCTACTCCTTGTATTGTTTGCCCAGACGTCTGAGCATGTGTTTTACAAGAGGCCCCCTTTTTTTATTAAATTTTTAAAAGTATCCCTGAGAGATCGGAATGCAACTAAAAGCTGCCTCTCAGAATCCCAATCTGCTGAATCAAATGCTTAGATAATCATAAAAAAATTGTGGAATAGGCTTGTTGGAGGGATAGGTATAGTTTTTTATTGTCCTTTGAAAATCTGCAGACTGCTTGCATCGTCATGCTGGGATTGCACCGTGTGCTGCACAAGAAAGTGTCAGAGAGTCCTTCTAAATGTAAAACAATATGCAATGGAATACTTTAGGATTGCTGAAGGTATTGAAATACAGTAATATACCTCCTTTCTCATTTTTTAGTCATGCATGCTTTTATTTTCTTCTAAGCTTTAAAAAAGGATGTAGGGCTCGTTTCTTAGGTGAACATTTAGTGACAGAATGTAAGAGTCACCAGCTTTTTAGTTATTTTGACCTATTTAGCTAAAATTGAGGACTGAACGTAATGTTAAAGGGGCCCAATTATGAAAAAAAAAACACACTTTCAGTGCTTGTGTGTAAATATTTAGGTCTCTGATGTTCCAGCTAACACACAACCTGTTAAATAAGACCCCCTACTCTTCAGAAAGTTACTGTAGCTACGATTATTATTATTATTTTACAGTAGAAGTACTGTACTTCTGAGTATTGTGTCTTTCCTATAAAATAAACATAAATACTGTGATTTCAGGTGTATTTACAGTATTAGGTGATTAACTGTATTATAAAAAAATAATTCTTTGACTATTGTGATATACTACTGTGATACTTCGACTACAGTGCAAAATGTACAGCAATCCACTGTAATAATTATTGTCAGTAACATGACTGTGTTTAACACAGTAAATAACTGCAGATTAGTTACCACCTCCTTCTACATATTTGAAATTCCCGACAGCACTAAACCAATCAGAGTGAGAGTGAGCTGCTACAGGTCTAACTCGCTGCTTTTGGACCATGAAAGCTTGCCAATTATTCTAAATAAACCACGAAAATTAAAACATGGAACTGTGTAAATGGCAAAATAAAGCCCCTTTAATGTCACATCCACACACTGTATGACTGTTGTTATGGTTTGTTATAATTGTTGTTGCATGTTTTCAGAGTATAGCTCACCTGTGTCTTTCATGTCATCATTTAGTCATTATTTATTGAATATTGTAATATATTTCATCATATATTGTTTTATTATCAAAGGTAACTTTTCATGCCTTTAGTCTGAAAAGGCTAAAGGCATGAACAGTCAACATATAGTTTTTGTTATCAGAATAAACTATTGGATAATTATGCAATTATATTTGTCAGTGGGCTGACGTGGGATGATTTAATTAATTTTTTTTACAAGTAAAAAAAAAAAGGCCTTACTCACCGAAAGGCCTGAAAACATGCTGTGTAGGGGAAAAGTGTTAAATGCTGAAATATCATGTATCGATTTGTGTATTAAGCAAATAATCTTATTATAGTGTCTCAAAGGAGCCAAACGACATACATGTGTTTGTGTGTGTGTGTGTGAGTGTGTGAGCACATTAAGTGGGGGTCTTCTCCCCCCTGCAGGACATTTTAAGCATCAATCATTTCATTTTGTGCTTTCTGATGACTTTTTCTGCACCAGCTTGTGCCTTTTTTTGCATCAATTTATAGTGGAAATGTCATTATGTAAACGAAAAACAAACAAAATGCAGGCACCAGGTGACAATTCACAATGGAATGGAATGCAGTAAGGCTCTCAATCTGTATTTCTTTCAAATATTTACGCTCCTGTAGATTTTTAATATGATCCCTGCTGCATCAACAAAAAATATTAACACAACTTATCCTTTAATTTTTCAGTTTTTCAAAATAAGACTCCTCTGCTTCTTTGATTCAAATCTATAACTGTGTGCATTGCTGTGAATCACTATGAATTATAAGGATGCTCTTTTCTAAACATCAAAAAAGATCCATGTAATGGCTAAAGACTTGATAACAGAAACAATTATTTTCATATTCTCCACTTAACCCAGAAACACTACATGGCAGCTTGATGTAGTTGGAAACTAGCATCACATCTGTTCTGCTGGAGAGGACACAGTGTGTATCTGTGTGTGTGTGTGTGTGTACATGTTAGACATTGCCAGACTAAAATGCTATATCACTCCAGCGAGCTACAGCTGTTCGGAATGAGAGAGGAGAGAGTCCCGCGCCAAGACTGTGAGTCTGAAATCCCATTTTGGATCCAAACACTGCATTAGTAGAACCTTGATGTCATCCCTCTACCCTGAGGCCTGGCGGGCTAGTTTTTAAATGAATCCTTTTAACAAGCCTAATCAGAGGCTGGAGGAGCCAACTGAACAGCATGTGGTGTATAGCGGGAAGGAGAGCAGAGCAGATGAAATTACACATCGAGGTAAAAGAGCCGTCGGATGATGTAGGGCCTGAATTAAATCTCCGAAATGACATATACTCAAAAAGGAGAATGAGGTGAGGAAACAATGAAACCTCCTCGAACCTCAATTTATTCTGAGGTTGAACCTTGATGGGCTTGAGAGTACATGATAACCTTGCTGTTTAAAACTGTTAAAAAATGATGTGATAGTTACCAAGTAGAGCGGTATGAGCAACAGAAATGATTCAAGAAAATTCTGATCACGGTCATGATAATATACTACATAGATGTACGCTTATTTGCTTAATTGGCGAGAGCTGGATGAGAAGATTGATACCGCTTTCACATCTGATCAATATCAAGCCGGAGCCAACAGCTGATTAGCTTATTTTAGCATAAAGTCTGCAAACAAAGGGAAACAACTAGCCTGCCTCTGTCCGCAATTAGCAAAATCTGCGTGCCAGCAACTCTAAATCTCACATGTTATATAGCTTGTTTGTTAATTCCGTGCTAAGCATGGAATTAAAGCGTTTAAAAACGACAATCTCTGCTGGTTACTTGGCAACCGCCCAGTGATTACAGAAGTCGGTGTGCGCTGGCCAATAAAAAAATCATTTAACAAGATATGTTAATTATGGCACTTTAGAAGTGCTGATAGGCACTTTTAACAATCCTATAACAAGCTGTTAAAACTAGTTGTTTTACCACACTTTCTGCTATGCTAACTGGTTGCTAGCGGTGGCTTCCTATTTAGTGTAAAGACACTAGAGCACTAGTGGACAAAGAACCTAGATCCTTTACTTGAATAGAGATGAATAAGTATAAAGTTTTGTTAACAAAATGTTTCCTAAAGTATCAAAAATAAAAGTAGCAGTGTTATATTTTTATAGTATGTTATACTACTTGATTTTAATCACTAAATACATGTGAGAGCATTGAAATTCCATTTCAATTTCAATTGCATTTCCACTTTGTGCTAAGCTAACTGGCTGCTAGCGGTGGCCTTCTATTTAGTGTAAAGACACAAGAGTAGTTAATTATCACTAAATAATCATTAAATACACGTAAGAGCAATTTAATGTATAGCAACTTGATGTCTATTTGAGATACTTTGGATAGATTAATAGTCACTCAATAGAAAATTATAATATTTGGCACATTTCACACAAGTGACAATTTATTAGTATATAGATAATAGCATATTAAGATTTTATGTTAAATACATGAAAGTAACTAAAGCTGTCAGATAAGTGTACTGGAGTAGAAAGTACAATACAATTGAAAATATTCAAGCAAAGTGGAAGTACCTCAAAATTGTGCTTGAGTACATTAATTGAGTAAATGTACCTGGTTACTTTCTGCCCCAATCTTCTTAGTGAACTGTCAGCAATTAAGTGAATATGTATATTTCCCAAAATGTTGAGCTCTTCAATTAAAACAAATAGATTTAATGTTTTGGACTCTTTCAATCACAGCTATTGAAAATTTAAAAGAAGAAAAGCTTCACTATAATGTTCCTCCATCTTGTATGATGGTGTGCTGTTAGATAAAATTGAAGTCCTCCAGACATCCATTTTCCTCTCCAACAATGATCAAGTGAACGAAAACTCATCACAAAGCTGGCCCCTGAAATTATTAATACCCTGCCTATGGTGCCATGAGCCATGAGAGAAAGTTCTGGAGACAATTCTCATTGAGAGCACTCTCTCATCATGATGAGGGGGAAGAGAGAGAGAGAGAGAGAGAGAGAGAGGGGGAGAGAACTGTGGTCTGGTCGATCTATTTTTGGTGAAGCAAGCTCGTCTGAGCTCTTCTCTCGCTGTGTGGAGCCAGTCTGAAAAGTGATTTGATTTTTTCCCTTTTCTGCCCCCTTTTCCCTAAAATGCATTGGACAAGCAGTGACTCACAGGCGCAATAGCGTCAAGAATACAGGCACATTGCAGCTTATAAATAACAAAAATAACAAGATAGACCTCACTATCTCTTTGTTACACATACACACACACAAACACAGACACAAGCGTCAGCTATGAATGCTATAGAATGTTGCCATGCAACCACAGCTACAACTAAAACTATGTCCTTTTCTGCTGCCTACACCTTTTATGAAAAATCTCTGCTCCCAGCATTTTCTCTGAAAATTTACATTTTAAAGCACAAAATGACACATGCAGCACCCCGTGTTCCTTTATGTTGAAACCTTTTCCCCAGTGGTGGCGGATGAATATATGACTGAAATAGCGCTGAAGCACTAATTATACAGAATTAACAGATTTTCAAGAATCAGTGAATCATTAAAGTAATCACGGATGTGATTCATCAAGGAAAAAATATGAAACATTAGCTGGTTCCTGGCTTATCGGACTCTGGGAAGTTGTTTTTTTTTGTTTTTTTTTACTATTTTCTGACATTTAAGAGACTCGATAATGTACAAATTTATTGCGAAACGAATTAAAATATGACTCAATAACACCAGCCCCAGACGGAATACCCCACCATAAGGATAACCACAGATCACTGCATTCAGATTACAAAGGCTCCGAGACACATTCTTGCTTTGCTTTTGTCGCTATTGAATTGACTACTGATTACAATAAATTCAACTCAGTCCCCTTGTAGCTCAATAGGGTTTTCATAATGAAACCAGGGCCCTTTTTTTTCCTGTTGTGACCTTGTGTAAAGCGTGTGAAGAATAGTGTTCTCCCACGAGACGCCCTCTTTTCCCCCAGCGGTAGTGTTTTAGAATAATGAACTCTGCTTAATAACAGGGTGATGGCATGAAACAATGAATGATCATCAATTAAAATGGCGGGAGAAAAGGGAAAACAAATGACCCAGGTAACCCTTGGTAACACAGGAAAAGCTTGTGTGCACCAGTGCCACTTCACTACTGCAATTAAGCACATTTTCCTCCCCTGGAGGATACATCACAACAGGGCAACGATGATAAGGTGAAGTTAAATATTGCTATGATTTCACAGACTAAAAGACCCCTGGGTGAATGTGCGAAACTCCAATCATTTCTTTCCTTCTGCACCCTTGGGGGACAGAGGCAAGGTATGTCAGACAGTGTTAGGCTCCTGATCAGGGCCGACTGGGCTTGAACGTGCGAAAATCTATATTAAAGCATCTGCAAGTGCATGTGTGCGTGGTTGTGTTTAAGCTTTCATGCATGTGGAGTAACTGCAGTTGCAATTTGACTTTTAAAATGTTGCTTCTTTTTCTCAAAAAAGTGTTTTTTTTTCTGCCATTTATCCAAACACACACACACACACGAAGAGGGGGGAGACTCAGCATAGGGCATGACACTCACAATTCACTTCTACTCTGGCTTTTCGCCAACAAAATATCCTTTTTTTTTCTTATTTTGAGAAGGAAAATAAAATGATTCACTCATCGCAGGAATAGTTTTGAATTCCGTAAGAAAAAAAAAAGTGTGTAAAAAAAGTGAAACATTTTTAAATGTGCCGTGAAGAAAAATGTGCGGCTACAGCGATGGCCAGGAGGAAACACAAACAACCTTGCATATGTCACAGTCGAAGGAGTAATGGATTCATGTTTTCTGAGTCTGGGTGTCACAGAGGCTCTGTAGCTCCGCTGGAGGAGGCCTCTTCAAAAAATATAACAGCAGCTTGGGGCTGTGAGGTTGACAGAGCATAGCACATGGACATCACAAAAAAGTATGACTGGTGTAGTCTTCTACATGTCTCCCTCAGGCAAAGGATGGTGGGAATAAAATAAATACATTCATCATTCTGCCACTTACAGTTTAAATGGTCTTTGATTGGCTTTAACTAGGAGGTGAATAAGGAGTTACACACAATTACTTCAGGTATGTAATCGTTGCACTGAATAGCCTGGTAATATGTGATACTCAGAGAGATGAAGGTATTTCTAGAGAATTCCTGCCATTATCCATTCCTATTTCCTTTGAGTCTCTGCATGGAGAATATTATAAACAAGTCGCCTTCCCCAAAACCTATTTAATGCTTCCATGCATCTGCTGCAGATCTGAGCCAAATTGTCTCATTCGCAGTAATATAACTGGATCAACTTTGCCACCTGCAGCGGTTTCTTTCACTTACGTTTCATGCTGAAATAGCATTCTGTAGTTTAGCTGTGTGGCGAAATATGATTCCAATTAAGCAAACAAACTACAGTGCGATATCAGTCGATTTTAAAGTCATGTGGACAGTTCAATAGGCGATCTGCATGGGGGACGAAGTTGCAGAGCGGATACCAACAGGTGGGGGAATCGAGCGCAGACTGACATTACAATAAAGTGTCAATGAACAATGCCACAGCTCCTCATACCAGCTAAATAAAATGCTCAAATCGCTGCATTGCAATTGATATTCCATCACTGCTGTTGCAACAGTAATAGCCTCAGGTCAGCAGTATAATGGTGGTCAGGCTCTCCCACATAAACACTTGATGTAAAACTGAAAAACAGAAAATCAAGTTGTTTTGTGTGGCTGGTGTTTATTTTTTTGCATAATTTAACAAACGCCAGACAACTACAATAGACATAATTTTATGATTAATTATCCCCAGTGCAATTAAAACTCTTGGTAGGAAGGAGATGATTTATTCAATTTAAAACCAAGGGAAACTTTCAACCTGACAGGACACATTCATCTATTGTTATTACAGCAATCAACAGGTGAAGTTCCACCCTGAATATATCTATTCCTAGCAGAAGCACCTCAACAGAAGCAGGAATCCAACATCCTCCTTCCCTCCCACTTTCATTTCCTCAGCCATGTCCTTTACTGAGGTCCTAAAATCCCATATTGTACCTGGGTTTTTATATGAAGTCGTGATATCCTTGACAAGATATATTTGCGGTTTGAAGTACGAAAAAAAGTTTTTACATCTCTCTCTGGAGCTCCCTGCCTGCCTCATTTATATTAATCAGCCTCTTCTCTGATTGGCCGATTGAAACAGTTGTGACATCAGAAATTCGGCTCGTTTTAAGGCAAATTTTGCTGAACGCGGGCTGTGTGCATTCCCCCGTGGACTGAGCGGGGACAGTATGGGACAGTATTTATAACACCTGGACCTTCAATCAAAAAAGATATTAAAATCCCACTTTCTACGATATGGGACCTTTAAATAACCCGGATATATCAAATCTGTGAAAGGTTTGACAAAGATGGATGAAGAGTTATGGAGATTTAAAGCATCAGATGGTTTTGCAGATGGTAATTTCTCCCAATTCTGTTGCGTGTGCACCAAAGAGGATTCCTATTTGCCGACATATTGATACTGAACACAACGTTCGAATGTTATAGGAGCTGATACTTATTGATACTCGTAGGGTCAATATCTGATGTCACGAGCGTGTAGCCTGTGCAGTTGTATGGGAGTGGCAGGGTGCATGGCTCCTTTCACTGCGGCTCCATCAGCATGCAGGCTGAGGTGTGGGCGAGAGCGGTGATTGAATACAGAGGCTGCAGGCCCCGGCGCTGCCTTTAATCTCCCCTCCCAGTTTAACTTGGCCTCTGTGCTGCTGCTCCGCCGAGCCTCAGCTGGGGCATAAAGGCACATACACATACACGCGGCTCAGCCTGCCAGCCTCTCCCAGTCCGAGGTCTTCTGATCTGCCCGTCGTTCTATTGGTGGTTTTCCCTATCACTCAGTATCTGATTGGCTGGTTCTCTCTGTTTATTTTCTCCTGCCGTTTTGTCTTCTTTCTGTCTTCAAAGATGTGAAATGAGCACCTGAACTGGAACTACATAGATGGCAAAATGTCACAGCGTTAATTTTGATATCTCAGCGCAATGGATGGGATTTCTTTTGAGGCAGCTTACGGTAAAGTTCATGTCAAAGCCAAATTTAAATGCAGTAGCCAAAAGGGGAATGTTGTAAACTGCATATAATAAGATCGGTGGCAGATTTTGTGGTTAGGGTGCAGTTACAGTTATCTTTGAGCAGTAAAACACTCTTTTATAGAATTTTGTCATCATCATATTGCAGTATCCACACTCATGAAATCTCACAATTCCCCAACAAAGTCGTGGTGGGTCAATACCCCCCTGGCACATTCTGCTTTATTTATTTGGGGTGATATAAGGATTGAAGTAAAGTGTGTGTGCTGCAATTGTACCAATCAGTTTTCTTCTTCTTGATATTGCTGTTCTAAGAGTATACAGTACAACAAAGAGTTGTCCTCTTTTATGACAAGGATCTTAAAGCAAAATTAAAAGGGGCACATTGGTTGTACAAAGCTTATTCTGTGTGTTCTCTCATATTTGAATCAATAGAGAAAACAAAAAAGCATATTCTTTGTATCTGCTAAGTTCCCTCTATTGCATATCGGCTGGGGATCTTGTGAGGAAGCATTGTTTTCTGTGCAGTTTTCCTGTCTGTTTGTTTATCTGTGAGCAGCATTATGGACTAAACTACCAGGCCAATTTTCTGTGAAACTTGGCGGTAGGGTGTAGAATTGGCCAAGGACAAACCAATCCAATTTTGGGGTGGATCCCACTTGCACCATTTGCACAATGAATGTTTTAGTAGCTATAGTGGCTCCTGCTGGTCAATGGAATGTTTATGGTTGAATGAGCAGTTGACAGAACTCTGCCCCGGTGATTCATTGAGGCATCAGCCTAATGGTTTTAGAATTATAGCCACACATATTGTTTGTGCTGCACATTTGCATGATAAAAAACTCACCACTGCCCTTTTAGTTTTGCATATAGACATTAAATCCAATTCAACTCTTTAACCTGACAGTTCTCCACAACAAATGCTGAACACATTTTTCAAGGTGAAGGTGAGTAAAATAAAGTTAAAGAAATACTGATGCAACAAGTCTTGTAGTCAATTACAGTTAATAGAACAAGTTGTTGTATCGAAGGCTGTTTTCTCAACATGCAGAAGGCTGCATGTGAAGATTCGGTTTGCTCAACATGGTGACCCAAGTGAGCAGAGGCAGAGGATAACGGTTGGCGAGTGTTTAATTATTAAAGGCCGGAGAGTCAATATATGAAGAGGCAACCCTTTACTACTTGCTCGCAAAGAAGAAAACAAGTCCAGCAGGCAACACCAGCAGGCAATGTGGATGCAATGTCTGCTTTAATTTATACTTTACAACTGCAGTCCCTGAGAGAGAGCGAGTGTAGGTCCACAGTATAGTGAAACCACACAGTATATATATGGGTGCTGGTCCCCTGTCTTCACTTAAAAATATATGTGCATGTAGTCAACTGGATCAATTCTACAGGTCCAGGGCAAGATATGTATATGTTTATTATATTAGGTGATTGACCTCCAAAAGTATAGTTGGGCATACTCCTTTCATTGGAAGACACTGCTAGAACCTGCTGTCTAAAGCATTGCCTGTGATGGACAAAATGTGCCGTTAGTTGCAGGAATTTGGCAGCTGCGCCGGGCTGAAAGTTAATATTTTTGTGTCTCAGAGGGAGAAAAGAGACTGTAAGCACAACTTGGAATGCAGGAGATGAAAACAGAGCGACTCGACCCATCAGAACCTCCACTCTCGCTGATGGGCCTCGGCTTTTGGCTGCTTTTCAGGTGAACTGTTCCAGGAGTACAGTCGGTGCGTGTCGATAAGCAATGAAACTGAGGGCGAAGCTGATTGCTGCATAAACATTTCAGAAGAGCTTGCCGTTCCGAAATGCTCAGATAATGTAGCCAATATGTATCTTAATGTGAAAATCTAGGTTAGGTTAGCATGTGAGGCTATCCGAAACAAATAAAGCAAGAACCAAGGTAATTTGTTAAGCCCCTTCTCTCACACAGTTTGTTTTTGCAGCCTTTAAAACCAAATACACACAACTAAAAGGTATAAGGAATGGATTACCACATATTTATCTGGTCTAAAGCAGGAATCATTATCATGTCCGGCTAATTAATCTACTACATGCACTATACTAGTAACTGGATCAATTCCAACAATCATATCATTATCTAAGTAGCTACACTTTGGCTTGTAGTAAAATAAATCATCTCTAATAACTACTGATGAAAAGAGAAAATAATTCTCATCCAAAAACAACTATTTATTCACGTTTCTCATTAAAGCTAAATTTTGCAATATTGCTGTTAAATGTGAACGCATCAATTACCTTCAGTAAACACAAATTTCACTGACAAGACTTTGTACTTATCATAATGTAATCACCTCATTTAGCTAACAAACCAGCTCTAATACTGTTGATTTCAACATTGGATTAATATTATAATTAATGAGAACAAGGTTTTATTTACAATTGCTAGCTAGGAAATGAAAAGTGTTAACATTAGCCAGTAATCATTTGGATAAGATTTTTTATTAAAAAGAACTTGCTACAAAGTTTACCACAAGTTTTGGTTTGACACTGGTTAGATAGCAATTCCACAGTGCTAACATTAACCACCTGACTAGTAGCAAGGATAGCCGCTTTGCTAAAGCTGTCAAACAGAGGCCGCACTACTTCAAATTGATTTGCAAGTGATTCAGTGTAACCATGCACTTAGGTAGATGGACATATTTCTACACTTGTCTGAAATAAAATGTAATTATTTCATCCTGGAAACCAGCCACTGCTATGGTAACTGTAACTACAGCGGTAACTATTGGGAGATGAGGTTTAGCAATTACCTGTTGAGCTCTTTCATGTTGGAGAAAACTGATAATACCGAAAAATAATTTTAAACAAAAGACACCCTATGTTGCGCCTGATTAGCAACTCCTTCAATTCCAATCTTGTAACTTTGGGGTGCCATTAAAAGCCAGGCAGACAGGCTGCTGTCACTTCATTCAGACATGACGGACTGAGGAAGAAGACAAGTCAGAGATGGAGGCGAAATGCAGCAGAAGAAAATAAGTGAGGGATCAGGCAAGGCAGATGAAAAGGAACAGAGAGAGAGAGGGAAAGACAAAAGAGAGATGGAAAACCAGTAAAAATAACTGTGTGGGCTGAGTCTTGACCCAAGTTATTCAGATTCCTCCTCTCCTCTGAATCATGAGCTTAATAAAGACAGTTCTCTCTACTCAACAAAAGGCCTTTTTCTCCAATCATTGCAATAATGCAGCTGACAGCTGACTGACTGACAGCGAGACAACTATGCAGAACATGAAGCACACAGCTCATCTCATGTCGGACTATTGTTAAGAGTGGATTTTCATTCAAATACACAAGCGCTCTCTCACACTCTACACGCTTTTAGAGCTGCGTGCTACTGAGTCAGCGTGTTACACTGTTGGAAACTAAAATACGCATACTCAGGAATGCCGTCTGACTGAAAGATGTAAAAGAGAGGAAGAAAGCAATTTGTTCCCTTGCCTCCCCCTCTTTCTATTTCAAATGTCCTACAGATGAATAATTTGGTCCCTATGATGCCTGCTGGGGGGAATTGGATATGAGGGACGTCGGGCTGTCAGATGCAGGGACGAGCTGTCACGGACTGTCATTTTGTCGTAGTCACACAAGAGTCGCAAGTCTTAATTTTTAGAGGTACAGCTGCATTTCTGCTGTTACAGAAAAGACAACACCGAGTGACTTTGTTGTTATCGTATCCTCACACAATTGCACAATTGTTTGTGTGTAACTGAGCACCTGCAGTGAGAGCCGCAAGCAAGTCGGTGGACATTCCTCTTATATTCAGAGAAACTTGCAGTATTTCAAGTTTAAGTACTAAAATGCCTGCGTTTTACTTTCAGAATCTTCTTCCAGTGAATGTATGTGACCTTTAGTTTGTTAGTTCTAATGAAAAAATGTCAAGTTTCTATCATTGCTATGGTGGTAACTAAGGACAAATGAGACAGATCGCTATTAATTATGGATATTAGAATTCTGCGGTTAGCTTCATGTGTGAAACACACTTGATTAAGTTTATGCAAAGATCATGATTTGGGTTCAAATGTGATAAAAATGTCCCAGCTTGGTCTTCCAACCTGCCACAGCCAAATGCAGATAGTCAACACCTCATATAGAAAAATACCTTGAAATGTATTAGTCTCATTTGTAGGATACATACAAACTAAGGGATTAAGTACAAACAGTAAATGAAAACAGCCTTTTTTGTTACTGAAAAGGTGCATTTAATGCTGGTAACAGCTTCTGGATCTCCTACTTGCTTGATAGCTTCAGACTAAGTAAATAGCAATAACAATTTCTGCTTAAAATGATTAATTCATTCAAAAAAATACATAATTATTACACTTGTAACCTTTTGGGGACAATAAATTGTTAGATTATATTTACACCTTTTCATTACACACTGAATTACAACCATGTAAATTTCCATTACACCGCTGTTAATACATTTTAAATACATTTGTGATACAGAAGGTACAATTTTATGGCTGCCCTCCAGACTTATTACATACTCTGCTTTGACTGTTATGATTGTCTGATATTGTTTGTCCACAAACAAAACAAGTTAAATTACATCTTCTCCTTTCCCGCAATTTAGGGTAAAAACAGCCATGAATATATTGTATTTGTTTTTAATTTAAAAGATGTCTCCTACTTCACTGATAAGCCAATTCTCAGTGACTTTGCGCTGGAGGCTTCAAGTCTTTACATCATATTTTTTTAAGCAGCATACTGGACCATGATAGGCTTCCTAACTAGTTGTGATGTCACAAATCATTCTCATGTGTACATGCCTCAGACTCATATTCAACATAAAGACAGATAAACGTTCACTTTCCAGTAGATGAGTGGGAAAACAGCCGCAAACTGTTCAAACCTCTAAGTAAAGACAAATTATTGACATTAATGCAACTTTATACTTTTTACTTTCAGATGCAGATTTGACAAAATTGATAATAAAACAAGGTTTAGCCTCACAGCATAGTTGCCCAAGTCATTTTTAGGCCAAATTGAGATATTTTCATAGCTTTACTCTCTTACCACTGCTGCATCCTCCTGTGTTTCTACAACAACGCCTATTAGAAAAGGAAAAAAAAACATCTATCTGCCTAAATCATTCATTTGAGCCAGGCATAAAATGGCAGAAAGGAAAGAAGCGACTATATTTCTCCAGTTTTCCAGACACTAAATGTAATTTCGCTCAATCAAAGGGACCATGAACTGTGTATTGAAACTTAAAATGACCTTTTTGCTTCAAGGTATGACAGATATATTTCACATTTATGTTAAGACAAAAATGCCTAAGTCAAGTCGAGGCACAATTCTGCCTTAGTCACGTATTTGTTAGACAATTGATGATGGGTCTATTTCTTTTTGCATATCTGGTTGAATGTACTGTCAAAATAACAATGAAAATACCAATCAATATAATGCGATTTATAACAAATATTTTTTTTCTTAATTTCCAAACAAATTGAAATATGACTTAGGCAATTATGCTATGAGGCTAAAGCATTGTTACATATTGTTATTGATAAACTGCAATAATACACAACTGTACTGTGGGAAGACCTTGTGGATTTATAGTCGCTCTCTTGTAGGGGCTTCATTAGTAATGTAGAGAAATTGCAATGCATCCCTTACAATATTTTACAGCGGTGTAATTACAAAGATCAGGGGTCTTTGTAATATATAATATTCTCTATGTTAAAGGCTGAAGTAATGGAAAGAAATGGAAAACTCACCACATATTAAACATCAGTCGGGGAGAATCCATTAATAGAGGAATTCCCCTGAGGCCTTTTTTTTTTATGCACAGCACATATAATTGGGTTACTTAGCAGTTACACCAATCTTATAAGCCCAGGCATTTCTTTGAGCTAAGCTTGAATCACCAGGTTTGCTAAAAGGATCTCATTAATCAATATGTGTCCCATGCGAGGGCCAGTGACATCCCGGGCATCCCGGATCATAGAGACGAGTTAAAATATCAAAGATGGTCGATGTTAGAGGAAAGGAGATGCAGATCGGGGGTTACGGTCGTAGTTTTTGATGCTCACATGTGGCCAATTTCCGTCGCTTGGCTGCCTTTGCAACACAGGGCACTGCTGTTTTGTTATTTCTGATGTTAAAAGCATCGGGGGAACCGGTACAAGTTAAGCATTGCTTAAGGTTTCAAATGTCACTGCGAGTATGATACAGTGGCGGCAAAATATGTCAAGGTGTATTATCCGCTGTGACGGAGTTAGTGTTGTACTTGTGCAAATATCCCCTAGCAAACACTTGTCCAACTAATGTAAAAATGACAGGATTCTGACAAGCTCTTCCTTTGTATGACAACCTTACATCCCTCATCTCCCATTCACTATATCTGCCATCAATCTGCTTTCAGGTTGTTCAGCCGGAGAATAACTGAAGTGAATAAATGAAAGAAAGGAAAGGGGGGGAAAAAAAAAACACACTTTCACCCTGTCTCAGCTTTTTTGATCAGATGACATCTGAGGAGCTCGTCTTTTTTCCTCTTTGTGTACTTTTCGCTGTCTACGGAAGAATCTGCAGATGGAAAATAGGTAAATCCGGCATGAATCATCTCAGGTTTTTTTTGTTTTTTGTTTTGAGAGAGCTTTGTCCTTATTAAATAAAGAAATCAGAGTAGTGTTTTATAACCAGGGTCAATAGTCAAAGACGTTATTTTTTATTACTTTTAATCAGTTTTGAGGCGAAAGCACGTGTGGTGAGAAACGCATCAAAAAGGGGGCCTGCACTGAAGATTTGATTAAAATATTTTGCAGCCGTATGAAAATCCAATAAAAACTCGATTTCGACTGATGAAATAACATTAACTTTTGTTTTGGTAGTTAAAAAAAAAAAAAAAAAAAAAAAAACGGTGGTGATGCATCTCTAATTTGCATGGTAATATGTCATTTATTGTTGTCGCCGTGATGTATGTGCACCAACTCTGCAAAATAAACCTATCAAAAGTTGTTACTCTCCTCATTTTTCACCTTCAACTACCAGCCCCTGGACAATTTTGTTTTTTTTTTTGAAAAAGAACAAAAAAAAAAAACGGAGCGGGGGGAACTACCTCGGCGAAGTCGCCCGCATAGTTGGGAAGGGAAACTTCAGCGCCCATAATTCTCCTCGAGACACGCAAATACATCATCTCCTCCAAAACTCCCCCACCCATCGCCACAAACAGGCAGCGAAAACGAGCACATAAAAAGGCAAACTGTGTCTTATATTTCACTATTCTGGCGGGGGAAGCTGTTTGGCCAGACATTTGCTCATGAATATTTAGGCCGTGGCGTTATGAATATGCATTAGTACGCCGGAGCGGCGCTATCAGCACACAGATTTATGAGCCAGTGCAGGAGATAATGATAAAGGAGGAGATAGCCTGGCTACTGGTATGATGAACAGAATGCACACGGCACAACAGAAGGGAACACACACATAAGGGCGCACGCGGCAGTAAATTCAAGTAATGATCTGCTTTTAAACATCGTAACACTGTTTAAAAATATATATATATATATATTTGAACTGTTAGTGGGAAATAATATAAAACGGCATTTCTCACTTTCATAATGTGACTTTGTGGTTTGTCTCCTTTCCTACGCTGCGAAGGAAAGTGTCACAATCTTTTTTTTTTAATCTGTGCAGTGCAGTACCTGTATATGCATGTGTGTGTGAGTGTGTCTGACTGTGTGTGTGTGTGTGTGTGTGGTGGCTCTCAAAGTGTGTCAACAGCGATAACACACCTAACTGCCCACCCCGCGGCTGCAGAGATATCGCAATCTGGTGCCTCAGGTGCAGGAAAGGCAGGAAAGGAGATGAAACGTGTATATATATATATATATATACACACAGGAGGAGGGGAAAAAAACTATATAATAATACAGAAATAGTTTGGTAAATTCCCTGCAGGAAGGAGACACAGACTAACACCATGCGCAAACCTTCCAGGGGTTACAATTTTGTTTTAAAGCCAAGTTGTCGTGTGTATTCATAATTTGCGGGTCATGTACTTCCAAGTATATATTCAATGCATTACAACCCAAGAAGGGCGGGTCACTCCACAATAAACAGAATGCTAATTTTTGTTTTTTTTCCAGGTGGTTATTCACCATAAGAATTCTTCATTGACAGATATGCAGTGCTTTAATATTAACCTCCACGATGCTAAATATTAAGGTCATGAATTTAGATTGACTCCATAGAGCCCCAATAAAAAAAAAAAAAAAAACACTACAAAATATGTGACAGAGCTAATTAAACTCCTGCCATTGCTGGGTGGAAGAAGAAAAAAAGAAAAAGAAAAACTGTTGAACTTCATTTCTCATGCATGTGAGTCACTGAGAATTTACTTAGCTTATGCAACCTTGTTAGAGGCAGCTGATGTGACCTCCTCGCGAAAAATGTCAGAGGAATTAAAATTTGACTTTCAAAACACCCCTTATGCGCCTTATTGCTTATCAAACATGGCGGCGATGCAAAGTAACTTCCAGCCAAAGTACATCCAGGAATAAGTCCTCGTTTTAATGAAAGAGAATCCTGCCTATAAAGTGGAATTATGACAGTCTTAAGTTTGCGCAATAAATATTTTACAACCAATTAAGTATCTTGCCAGTTTCTACCGCCGAAGATATGTAGATTGTGAAACTCCACGGGGCTCTATAAAAAAAAAAAAAAAAAAAAGTCAAGTGTGATGGTCAAATCATTTCGCTAAACTGCTCAGCTTCATCCTGCACGTCGTCATGGAGTCGATGTGTAAACCTGCTTTACTGCAAAAAGAAAAAAAAAAAAAAACCTAATTGCATTCAACAAAATGGAAAATGCTAAATACGCAGTCAAACTACAGGGGAGGACGATAACTTAAAAAATAGCCGAGAGCTATGTGCCTGTAAACAAGGTTCCATAATAACTGGATGAGCAAGAGCTGATGGCACAGCAATTTGTTTTTATTAAATTCAGGGCTCCATGGTTAAGGAATTTATTGAATGCAACACTCAAGTCGTTTTCGTCTTCGCCAGGTAGGACACAACGTCTTATTTAAACTTTACGCCTCCGTTGGTTTCACGTGTACGGAAGCCCTGAGCGGCCACGGGTAACATTGTTATTCAGACGCTGTCGTCTGGAGATCACAAATCTCATTCATTTATCAACCGCAGTCGAGCCAAATAGATGCTGAACCTGGTTTCTCTTACGAGCTGTCCATATACTACATGTGTCCAGTGGATTTTCAAAATAAAGCACTTCCGTTTTCAGAATAAAAGCAGTTTAACACATATTTTATGCTGCATTGGGGTCATTTACACTTAGCATTAACCCGGGGGTGTAATGATTCATCTACTACATCGATGTATCGATTTATATTCCTGCGATCCATCTATATCGATCTTTGCTTGGCAAGTTGGCCTTGTGCATGACATATATCGATCTAACATTGATTTAAAAGGTAATAAATCCATTGTACTGATACTAGGACATAACCTATTGGATTGAAGCACAGCAGACTTTATATGGATGCTTTTTTTAATTACTTTTAATGATAAAGGAAATAAGCGCTAGATTCAGTCTGTGATGTCATCACCATGCGCCGAACAGACAACAAAACGTGCAGCAGGATGTTGGAATTGGTTTGATACAAATTGGATTACACTAATTTAACTTGTGATGTATATGTGATTCATTTCAAACAACTTGTGATTCATAATCATCCAGGTTATATATTATACATATATGCTATATTTGTATTATATGTTGAGAAAAACAGCAGAAATAGCAGATAAACTTACTGTTAATTCAACCTCGAGAGATGTTGGTCGTTGCCCTTTATTTAAATAAAATTTGAATGGATTCGCTATTGATTGTTGTTCACTTGGTTGTTTTATATCCATAACTAATTTATAACCGACTTCCTTACAAGAAACAACAGGAGTCTAGAAAACTTTACTTTATTTAGTTCATTTGGAGAGGCTCCAGGTTTTTATTTCACAGTCACACAGGTTAAATTTTGGACTAAAAAGTTCAATCGATTTCCATTTCAAAATCGATTATGCCCCCTGAATCGTGAATCGAATTGAATCATTAAATGAATCTTTACATCCCTCGTATTAACACTTAACTCGATAGTTTATGCATTACAACTATTTTTCAGGGTGCAGGGTAAGTGAAATAATATATAAAACATGAAAAAAAAAATCTTAACCTTGAAATCAATTGAAACGGAACCATATAATCACCAACTAAAATCTGGCACCTTCAATGCTTTTCTTATGTGAACCTTGTCTGACAAATTTACTCGTTATCATGATAAAACTAAATAATTACTCGAGATAACAGCATAAAAATAATAACTGCAACCACCCCACGTGACAGGGCGTCTGTATATTATTCTATTTTTATTTTTCTTTTGTTTTTTTCTGCACTGGTTATTCTTAAATGTGTGTTTTGTATACAGAAATATTGTCCGTACTATGTGTTGTTTGTTTGTTTTGTTTCATTTTTGTATTTGTTTGAATAAGGGGGGGGACTCTGAATGTAATTACTATCTTTTCCATTGAACGTATTTGTATCCTCATTATTGTGCAAATAAACTAAGCACATTCTTTGTCATGGAGAAAAAAAAAGAACTACCGCTGCCACCACTCAGAGAGGGGGAAGCCAAAGAGGAGAGAGATACGGGAAGGAGAAAAAAAAATATGCATTGTATATCACAGCAAGTGGTAACATAATGTTAGCCTGTCAGCAGCGGAGCTCCTCTCTGAGAACCTGAATGTCTGTGTGTGGCTTTTTTTTTTTCTTCTTCCAAGAGTTCATCACAACCTGAGCTCCCACCCCATGCTCCCTGCTTTTTGGCAGCACAGAGGAAACGGCACAGCTGCATTTAGCATAACAAAAGGAGAAGCAAATAAGGAGGTAGGAGGGAAAAAAGGAGAGATGGGAGCATATCAAGTACGTATAGAGGAGGTTCGCCATTTATGAATACGTGTGTGCATGGATTTAAGTGTCTGTCCACATGTGGGCACGCACACATGCGTGTGTGTGTGTGTGAGCATTAGTAATAAAGCCAGGGGCTAGAGCTGAAGCACAGACAGTCAATGTGCTTTAATGGAGACTATGTGCTCACTGCGGTGCGGCATAAATGATAAATTATTCATCGACTTCAACACCACAGCTATCATCAGGCCACCGCTATAATTGCAGATGGTCAGACGTCACTTTGAGATGAAAAGGAAACAGTTCGAACTTTTCTTTTTTTTTTGTTTTTTTTTGCAGAAAAATGGTCAAGGACACAAAGGCGCGACGGTGCCTGAGAGCATGAAAAGTTGCAGACGGAAGGGGTCGGCGTGAGCTGATGGAGTTAAGTCCCAGTCGTTAACCGAGCTCAAAACTCACACACGCTCCTCCTTTTATTGTTCTATTCCTTCACCTTTCTCTCTACCCCCCCACCCCCAGGTTCACCATCATATTATCCGGTCAGCGTCCAAAGTCTCGTGTCCGTCCCTCTCCGTGTGTCCCACCCTCGTCACTCTTTCTGTGCTCCCGGCAGCCCCCGTATTTCTGTTTCTATCTGTAGTGGAGGACTTGCCAGGGCTGCGTAATTGGTATTCAGGCTCCGTCAGAGCCAATGCAGAGCCCTGTTACCGGAATAAGAGAGGAAACATCCTTATCTGGATTTCCACGGTAACCAGAGGGAGGGAGGTGTGGGGGGGTGGGGGGGAACTCATCTACGCTTGCTGCACTTATTATTTTTTTTTTGTTTTTCTTTCATTTTTTTTTTCTCTTCTTGTTTTTCCTCTCATCGTCCTCCCTCTGCTGTCTGTGCTAATTAATGACTGGCTGTGTGTTCCAGGCTCACACATACACACACATGCATGCACACACACACACACACACACACAAGGGGGAACGCGCACATTGAATGGAGCCTGTAATGACACACGATTGCATACAGGCAAGTGCACACGGATAGACAGGGACGTGTGGAGAAACACTCGCCCGCACATGCGCACGCACACTTGCATAGACATTACACAACCTTATACAGAGCCCCCTGCGGAGAATTTCACAGGCGCTGCTTCCACACGTCTGCACCTAACACACTTACACACACATATTCTCTCCCCACTCCCTCACTGTATCCTCCTCTCTGTTCCAGCAAGGCGTATGGACTAGCTCGGCACCATTATGTGGCTATTTTGTGGACATTGAGTGAATGTAACCGTCTTTCTACTCAAACTGCCGCGTCCGCTGGGAAAAATTTGACACTGGCGACTTAATTAAAGCAACTATTCATACAGGGCTGGGCTCGATTGATTGGATTTTGTTTTCGAATACGATTTTGGCTCGTAGTTCAGAGCGTAGTTTAGCTGGATATGACAGAAAGTGAGATTTTGGTAACTTATTTTTGCATATAGGGAGAGGATGGGGCCACATTTACCTGCTGAAGGACAATGTGGGGACTTTTTATCTGCATGTACTGTACATGTGTCTTTCCAAATAAAACGCCTCAGTGTTAATAGTAAATAGATATAATAAATATAACAACTAGGGCCAAAGTCTTCTATCACAATATATAAGATTGTATATCACGGTAATGCTAATCATGATTCCTTTGTTTTTCCTTTTTCTTTTCCTTGAAACAGAAAAGAAAGAAAATCAATATTCGGGGCTCAGGACATTCGGAAAAAATCAACAAAAGGTTCAATACAAAATACAATGAAAGAAATGGAACCATATGCAAATTGCTAAATAATGCATTTATTTGCTTTAAGATTAGAGATCGTTTGATTTTGAGGTTTTGACAGAGGACATGTGAGACCGTCTATCATGGGAGTGTAATTGGCAGAAATTAAGCATGAGTGCAAGTGAAACTCTGAAGACTTTGCATGAATAAAAAGGAAGAAAAAAAAACAACCTCTCTCTGCAAGCTCATCACTTTTGCATTTTTAATCATAAAACTCTCTTTCCTATTTTTAGAAATATATTCCAGCTGCAAAACTCAAATCGCTTATTCACACATTTTAGAGGAACAGTGTTTGACAGTAATATTGACATTAAGCGTGTTAAAGTAAACCGAACTTACGACCTCTGCCATGTCATTCTCTGAAGTACCGACGGTGATAAGCATCTTAAATTCTGATGAACTCTTAGCGCTGTGTTAGGTTCCTTTTCTGAGAGGGAATGACAGAAATCTGACGTATAATCTCAGTCCATTTACAGATGAACTGGGTAATCCTCAAGATTTCAAAATCTCATGTACAAAGAATTTGGACGAGTATAGTGCAGGTTACTAGCACAGCCAATCCCTGCCTGCCGTTACCTGAGTTGCCATGGCAACCCTCCCCCCAAAAAGAATTTATTTCAGGAAGCAACCCACCGGCAACAACCTGTGACTCTCTCCTTGTCTGTGTCATTCTCTTCTTCCATCATCATCCCACTCTTTCTCTCTCTTTCATGCACTTTAACCCCTCTTCTCCCGGCGTATAAATATATACAAGCAATGTATACCTTTCATCTTGCCCTCGTCTTCCTTGTCTCTCTACGTTCTATCCATCTGTTCCTTTCCGCCTCATTTACTGTCACAGTCTGTCCATATTCAGCCACTGGGTTAGTTCATTTGTAGCTACAACCAGAGGAAATGGTGCATCAGGCTCCTTCACTAGGCTGTTATCTGTACTCATGGTAGTATGCGTGTGTATGTGTGTGTGCAGGAGAGAGCACGGATCTACTACAAGAATTTGTAGCGTCTTCTGTGCACGTGTGTGTATTTCAGAAAGTGCAGTTGTGTGTGTGTGTGTGCGCACGTGTAACCGTTTGTGCCAATTATTTCATTACCGGCTGACAGATTTCTCTTTCCACTATTACTGCTCCCCTAGCCACAGGCACCGGGAGAAACCCCAGCAGTCACACACACACTCTCTCTCTTACACACACACACACACACACAAATACGCACACACAACCAGTTCAAGTCCATCAGTTAAAGAGGCAATTTGCTCAAGTGGTTCCACCTGGGCCAAAAGGCAGGTGAGTGGATATGCTCTGTTTACCTATCAGACACCATTAGGGCTGAGATGTCACTGGTTTTTACTTCTGCCCTCCCTCTGTGATGTCACTTCTGCCCGTTTGTCTGCCTACATCTCAGAGGGGGCTGTATATTGTATGTATGTATGTGTGTGTGTGTGTGTGTGTGTGTGTGTGTGTGCAAGAGATTATGTCAAGTCTTCAGATGATAACTGGAATTATGTCAGTGTGTGGCAACCAAATGACAGATGATGCTTATGTTCTGTGGATGCGGTTTGTGTGTGTGTGTGTGTGTGTGTGTGGTGTGTGTGTGTCTGTGTGTGTGTTAAGTGTCAGGTTATCAAGCTGCAGACGTGTAGAAGAAGTAGCAGATGCCTTTCCTGTTCACACACATCTCCATCTTTGACAAGACTGCCTCAGTGATCCCTTGATGTGTGTGTGTGTGTTTCAATAAGGACTGTGTGTATGTGTGTGGCCTCTGCAGCAATATTTCATCCTCTCTGGAGTCCCGTAAGAACCTGCCGCACTTACTCTGTGTGCAAGTCTGTGTGTGTGTTTGTGTGTGTGTGTTTGGGAGGGTGGGGGGGGCATGAGCAAGTGACCCATTGGGGCTGTGTATGCATATGTATACAGCCTCTGCGCCTGTGTGTGTGCACGTCTACACTCGCTCACAGCATTTATTCACTATCTTGAAGAGGCGGGCGTGTGTGTTTGGAATTTATGATGAAAAAAAAACACACCACCGAATAGCACAGTCTGTTTGATAAATTAGACGAGGAGCTACAGGAATTTGCTTTGCAATGTACTAAAGCAAACAGCCGGGTGCGAGTACAGTCTGTCAAGCTCCCGCTGTGTGTTTGCGGGACCGGTCCACGTGCGTGTGCACGCATACGTCTGCGTCCGTATTTTGTCAGCGTGCCTCGGCGACTTGACGTGCGCATACGTTTGTGACCGCAGCGTTTATCTGCCACCCGGCGACAAAACCTCTGCAGAAGGAAAGCGAGGATGTGCGGGTGCGTACGCGTGTGTGTTCAGAGGCCGACCACAAGCAAGGAGGTAAATCGCAGAAACAGGACCCACATGTCAATGTTTCCTCTCCCCACCGTTTGATTTAAGCAAGGGCATCCTGTTTCCCTGCATCCCACAAACCCTATTTCCTTTCAACTCATTGGATGTGGTATTATCCTTGGGCTTATGTGGCTGGCGCGCAAGGTATAATTTATTGTCTGTTCAGCAAGGCAAATGTGCAAGCCTGGCATATTTCATTTGCTGAATACATATGATTATTAAAATATGATTTTTTTTCTCCCCATCTTTTTTTTTTTGTCTCACACTGCGCGGCAGAATGCTATCTAGGGTACGTCTGATTCATGCCCTTACTGTGAATTTCTTGGTGATAATAACCTCCAAAAAAAAAAAAAATGGAATATCGGAGGATGTCAACACGATATGGGCGGCTAAGCTAAGTCAATAAAAGAGGAAAGCTGTGCAACAGTCAGATCACATCAACATCAGTCCACATCAATACATAGCAAATAGCAAAATGTGCTTTACTTCTCAGATTTCAAAATAAAAGCGGTGACCCACCTGCCCCATTTTACAACCCCAGCTAGTTTATCCGTGAATATGTAATGGGACTTGTGAATTATTGCAGAGTATATACTACACGTATTAATTTTTAACAGAACAATGTGGCTTTAAAAAAAAAAAAAGGAGCACAGCAGCAGTACTGTAAAAAAAAAAAAAAAAAAAAAAAAAAAAAAAAAAAAAAGAAAAACACCAGAGAAAAAAGCTTTCTGTATTCATGAGTTTGGTTTTAACAGTCCCTGCAGGTACAATAATGAAGTTCCTCTCCCCCATGTGGAATGGACCGTAATGATTATGATGAAGCAGAATCGCCGGCTGTTTTGCTTTTCTTTTCTTCTATTTTTTTTTCCTCCTCTTCTGCTTCCCTGCTGTGGTATCGACAGAGCTGTAAACATGAGCATAAAAGTATACGTAGCGGTGATGTAACTGTAAAAAACGAAGGCAAAAAAAAAAAGGGCTATTAAGAGTCGCGGGGAGGGAGAGCAAGGCTCGGTGCTGCGAGACAGGGAGATTCTGCTCAAGCTCCCCTGCAGAAGCAACAGATGCACCGAAATCTCAGCCAAAAAAGCTCGCCACTGAAAGGCAAAACACGCTCTGTTTGTCTCGCCGGAGCGGAATAAACTATCTTCAAACTTTCGGATTTTACACTGGCGTGCATTTAATGGATCACAGACTCCGCTTTTCAAATGCGCCACGACTGCACAAGCGGTTCCAACGAGTAGAGACAAAACATGCAATTTGAATAATCTTATTCAAACAACCTGTTGGATCGCATTTTGACAGCGTGATGCTTGCCAGCTTCCTCAATTACGCCGATGATGATCACCATAAAGTGCAGCAAACGCGCTGAGTTATCTCGCTTTGCTGCATGACTAACACCCATGTCAGCACCTTCCCCTCCTCGTGGCATAATGACATTAGAAGATAAATGAGTGACAACGCTTGTTATGACCCATAATGTTATGGCTTGTCCTTTTACAGTGGGCTAAACCCATTTTCCCTTACTGTGTTAGATTGAAAAAATAGGAATTGGAATCCCACAAGCAATCTATTCAAGGGTGCAACAAGCTAAGGGGATGTGACGTGCCAATGTTTTTTAGTGATTTTCATTATGTGTCATTGTATTCTAATTCATTTTCAATTGGAGCATAAGAGCTGGTGCCGTAAGCAGCACAAAAGGCAGGAACGAACGAAGGAGGAATCTTGTTTAGCTGCAAGAAAGAAAATAATGATCTTTATGAAATTGCTTTAGACACAATCTGACAGCCGAGACAAAGCAAGTGGCTGGCCTCGTTCGAATCGATAAAGCCTCCATTAGTTTTCTAAAGAGTAACATGCAATTTGTTCTGGTGGAGCAGCAAAGCATCGGTAATATTCGGTGGCCCTCTTTGACACTGAAGGCTAATGCGCTATCGCTGAGCTAATGTCAGATTAAACCTATGTTTCTGGCAGATGAGAATATGGGAAAAAAGAAACATTTCAAATGACGGGGATCCATAAAAAAAGCATGACCGCAACCGTTATCACACACACCACATTTGTGTCATAATGGCCTCCGGGACCGAAGCTATTGTTGAGGAGAAAGGAAAAAAAATCTTGTTTTCCTCAATCCATTCAAATGACTGTGATCTCACGCACAAAGAAGATCAAACTTCTTAAGTAGCTATTGATCAGGCAGATGAACAGAGACACGGCGATTGATCGAACGGAGCAATGACCTCATCTCTACCTTTTGACACGGCGGGGGCACAATGCGAAGCGCAAATTGAAACCGCCGAAGGGTAAGCACACTTCTCGCCCATCATTTCCTCAAGAGAGCCCCCGGACGCATTCGTGCTCAAGCACCCAAGTGGTCACGGGAATCGATAATCCGGACCGGAGTTAGCTGATGGACAGAGCGGATAGAGGGGTCCGGCGGATTTCTCTTAAATCAGCACTCTCTGAGCTTGTATATCTTTATAAATACGCCATAAGCTTGAGTCATCCGAGGGGAGGGACCATCTTCTCGGTGAGAGATGGTCATGATGGACATGTTGCCAGTGTTGCAAGAACGGCTCCCGGAGGAATCCGCCCTTCCTTAGAGGAAATGCTGATCTGAGTGGATCTTTCTCCCACCAGCTGTCAAGGCGATAGACAAATGGCCCTGCTAGTCTCTAACCTCTCAAACTACTGGCCCTCCTTCTCCTGGTCTTGCTCAACTATCCGCTAAACACCGTTCCTCCTTCTCCTCCTCCGCCACATTTTCTGTACATGTGTGTACATGCACTCACATCACTAATTTATACAGCCGAGCTCTATCAGATCGCTGTGACCAGAGAAAACCCTAGCTACTGCATGAGGTTTTAATTAAAGATGCAGCTGCAGTTATTAAAATCACTCAGTGCCTGAATGTGCTTCGCCACATCTTAGCTGTGCATCAAGGATCCAATCTAGCAATCTGCGCTAGCTTGCTGATGCACTGCCACCGCTGCCTTGCATGTGTTACACATTCAGCGGCGTTGGAGGATGTCCCCGCTGATCCAAGGCTTCACAGACAGAGTAGCTAAATTCTGTGTCTTCAAGCTTGGATTGCTCGGGCCTCTGGGAATTTTAGATGGCACTTCACGGGTGGAAGGGCAGGAATGAAGTGTGTTAGGTCGATGTCTTTTCTGACATCACTATTTCCAAAGGCCAATGAGTCTCTCTCCAGTAAAAACAGTAACCCGGGGAGGGTCCTCACAGCCAGCTTTTCATTAGTCTAACTCCAACCACTGCCTTTTTATTGTCCCACAGCACTGCCAAAACACAATCAATAGGACTTTAGGAAAACAGGGTGCAATAGTGCACACTTTTTACTGTCCCACAATCGATAGCAACTGTGAAAAACAGTGCCATGAGTAAATATTGGCGATTTCACATACACACACACACACACACACCCCACCCCCTTCACACACACACACACTCACACAGATAGAAACTGCCCCTGGACACAAGACACAAGGGGGTCGTTTGGAGTAGGTTTAGATTACCTTGGAAAAACCACCACAGGTTTCGGCTGCAACTGTGATTGATTCATGGAACTGAATTAATTAACAAACCCTTTAAGTAATGAATCAATTAAGCAATTGATTAATGTGCATTACACTTATGGATTACAGCTGATACTGACCATTAAAGATAAATTGTGCTCAATTTAAATCGGTTTACAGCAGATTACACGCGGAGGAATGCTCTGCTTACCTATGTGTGCCGTTGCTTTGAGGGATTTGATATCATTAAGGATTTGCCAAGCGCAATATGGTGACATCTACATTGTGGAATCAGAATTGCTTCAGTATGCTAAAAGAGTATTACTACGGCATTAAATACAGGCATATTATCTTTATGTCACTTGAGCCTAAAGCTGTGCTTCAGGGCTTCAAGTTCTCTGAAATCCCTTCTGCCTGCAGATTAATAACATGCTATATGCTTAGGAAGAAGCAATGATTACAGCTCTGCTGCTGCTGATGTATCTGGGAATCATATTCCGGGCACATACTGCAGTTGGCTCTGGCCTTCGCTGTAATTAAACATATCTAGATCTTTCAGATGCAGGTGATGGTTGGCAAACAACTACTGCCTTTTAAAAGACTGCACCTGAAGTGCATTCATCTTTCTGCTTCTTTAGCTCAAATTAAATTAATATTCTGATGGAAACAACAAATAACATTCACAGATGGCGCAGTGAATCAAGTAGCTCAGGACGGAAATCTCTGAAAAGAGAATAAATACAAGAAAACAAGAACAACTACAGCGTGAAGAGGAACAACTCTCGATATAAAATGGAATTGTTCCTATGTTTCCAGGGTCCTAGGCTATCCAGATTTATATGGCACATAATGGGATTATGACAAAGGGACCTATATGTCCCACTTCTACATTATGTGATTTCCCAGGATCATATGTTCCCAGGATCATACATTCCCAAGGTCATATGTTCCCAGGGACCAATGTTCCGGATATATGTTTTTTAATCTAAATCTCACACTTCGCATCTGTGTTCTGATATTAAAAAAAGTGCTGTGACATCAGTATCTGTTGGGGTTAGGGTTAGAGGGTTAGGGAGATGAAAATCCCATTAAACCAAATCACCAAACTCACAGAGACCATCGTATTTTACTAGTATGGCATGTAGCAATAAAAACATCCGGGATAATTCGGTGGCTCGAACCCAACCCAAACAGGAGTTTAAGTCCAGTTTTATCTCCTCAACATCCTCTGCCAGGTCATACTTGAGCTCAACACAATCGCAGCGATATTGTGTGTTAACAGAATATTGAACCGGGGAACATTATAGGACACTGGGAACATAGATCCGCTCCCAATAAAAACAACAGCTGTTAAGCAGTCCTGCAGGACCTTACATAACCATCCATTGCGTGAAAATCTGGTGCATAAAGCCAATGATCCTATGAATTTGCATTTATCAAACTGGCGCCATCCCTGCAGAAGGAGCTGAGAAAATGACCAGCCATCCCATCGGAGGGCAACAGGGTCAAATCTTGAAGGTTTTAAGCTAGTAGATCGCATATTTAAAGCATTGTGTAGCATGCGCAGGTGATGAGGCATTGCCTTTTTCTTGCAGTGACCCAAGCTTTGAGCTCAGGAAAAACATTGTAAGCTAATCAACAAATAGCGAAACCCAGAAGCTTCTTGACATAACTAACTTAGGACTTAAGATGCGATGGGGATCCCTTTCCCCACAACCCACGCACATGCATGACACAAAGCATTTGCAACTGCTTGACCCAAATCTGCCTGAGGCTCAGAGTAGAGCCGTCATGCCACAGAACGCCTAATCCACATCTCTTCAAGGAGGATCCAGACGACCGGGCTACCGTCTGTCGCAACTAAAGGCTGATTCTTGTTTTTTTTTACGGTGTAGTGTATGAATGCACATACGTCACTGGGGCCCATTATGGTTCAGCCTGTGGTTTCACCTGAGGATCAATAACTGCAGCCGTCAAGCACACGGTGGCCACTTTGGGGTTTGTGGGGGAGTAAGGAGAATGCTGAGAGGCCACTGCACACACATCTCTTTATGAATTAATGAAAAGAAAATCTCACTTCTCATTGCCAATATGTCGTTCTTTTAAGTATAAAACAGTGATGGTGTCTGTTGGCAAAATGAGCACAATTAAAAAAAGGCATTTAGTAAAGAGATTCGCTGTTTTTCCCCTCTTCATAACGCCACACTGGTAGAAGAGCCGGCTTGTTTGAAATCCACTTAAATCGGATTTACTGTCTTTTTGAGCCTGGTTTTCTCCATTTTGCTAAACAAAGCTGCCAAATGACGCTCACTGTAGCTGAGATCATGCAATGTTAAATCAAAGGGGACCACATTTGCCGCCGTGCTTTAGCCACCGCGCCAACAACATCAAGAAGTAGACGCACATCAGTCATTCAAGATCATTCCGTTTATCTCCTCCTCACAGTTGAGAGCACTCAGATTTGTTTTTTCATGATGCACACTGATGCACTTAAGAAGGTCATTTTCCACAAATAATGATCTTCACAGAGAGGGAAATGGCCTGCTGTTTTCAACTATTCAACCATAAATCTCTGGGATCTCTATGATGCTAATTTTCCCATAACTCCACAGTTGTATTATGTATGATGTTGTAGTTGTATTATGAGAGAACTATAGGTTGTTTAGAGTTTAAAGAAGCTCTTTAATCATAGCCCCCAGGCTGCTCAGGCAAACATGATGTTTTGACAGTGATATCCAATTTTTGAAATGAAACTCCTCCAGTATATTACCTCACCCTGGGCCGTGGATTCACCACAGAATCCTCCCATGAACCTGTCACACTCTCTATTGCCATGTGACAAATATCTCGGCCAATGAAGAGCAAAATGGGACTTTCTCCACTGTTTGAATTATTGAAGTGGACAGTGTGAGAAATTTATGGTGCAAAATTCATCCCCATTCCCTATGCATAGTGTTTTACTATGTTACCGTCCTCAATCCGACCATCTCTCCGCATCGGCATTTGTCTGCGAGCAGCAGATGCCGTTGGAAGAAGAAGAAGAAACTTCATTGATCCCCATGGGGAAATTGATCTTCTGCATTTGACCTGATCCTACACACACACAGTAGGAGCATTGGGCAGCCGCAGTGCAGGGAATAGACTCCACTTCTTTTGCCAGTGCATTGGCCCTAACATGCATATCTTAAGATGTTGGAAGGAAGCTTAGCAAGAACATGCTAACTCCACACAGGACCTTCACTGATACAAATTGCCCCACCATTCTAACATTAATAAGGTGTGCAACTCCCACTAAATGCACTGTTGTATATCCAGCAGACGGGTGACTTTTGCTTCTCTGTTGCTAGCTACCACTCTTACCCTCACCATTATTATAACAAGGCAGGAGCCACGCTGTCAACAGAAACTCACTCGCCCACATGCACCTAAACACTAGACTCGATCAATGCATGATGTGAGCTGAGCAGAGACTAAAAATACATGCTTTTTGTTCCTCATCCTTTCCTCATGTAATGTCCCTGATGCAGCTCGTGCTTATGAACCAATATGCGAGACAAGATTAAACTGTTCTTTTTTTTTTTTTCCTTTAGCCCCCCGTGGACGCCTTTTATTATCCTCATCCCCATAAGACTGTCACTAATGCAGTTCTTTGAATTCATTTTATCAGTTCGTGTTAGGCCTTACAGCTGTCTTTGACCTTGGCCATTCTTGTAGCCCAAAGTGAGCACATTCTCAGCCTTCCCTTTGTGCGCCTCTTTCGCTCTCTCTAGCTATTTCCTTTTTTTCCCCTCTCTCTCGTGAGTAGATTGCGAGACCTTATAAAGCGTAATGAACTCAAATTGCATCTTCTTGCTGCCGAGCGAGCGGCATCTGCAGCAGCAAACCCCCCCACACTTTAAAGTTAAAAGCTATTCGGTGTCAAGTTTGAGAGCAGAGAGGAAGAAAATGCAGGCTTAAGGGAAAAAAAGAAACACCTCGGTGTAAAAGCACAACATGATACGGGCAAACATCTCTGCTGTGAAGGTCAAAAATATTGCCTTGCCAGTCAACAAGCTCAACAATGCTGATGGCTTGAATCTAATGAGCGTCCCCCGCATTAACACAGCTGGAAGCAGCACTTTTTTTTTTCTCCCCTGTTAGGTGGCCACACAATCCTCTTTTTGACCTCTGCAGAAAAGGCCTGCACGCCACAGTGGATTAAAACTCCAAAGGAAGACTACGGGACATGTGCCAGTACCAAATCTCAATTGCCCCCTTTGGCTGGACGGTCTTTTTTTTCCTCTCTCCTTCTTCTACTCCCAGTATGACCAGGACATTGTCCTACCCCGCAGTCGTCATGGCCACGGTGAAGAGTGTTTGCCACTTGCTTGACCTGAATATTTGCCCAGGGCCCCCGGGGGGGCGGAGGGAGAGGATGGCAGGCCGTTCCAAGCCATGCTCCTTGAAGGAAAAAAAAAATGGCACAAAGGAAACCCATGACCATCCTTAAGTGCCAAACAGACTCTCTGCCAGCCCCGGGGTTTACATGTATAAAGGGAAAATTAAGTGCTGTTTTTTTTTTTTTCTTGTGCCAGCCAGGTTGGTGGAGTACAGTAATTCCCCGGGTTGCACCATTTGACTTTCATAAGGAGTTTTGAGCAGTAAGTGTACTCAACCTCTGTGTGAAGATCTCCCCGCGGACAGGTATGATTTGTATTTATTATGCTACATTGTAGGTGGAATTAATGGCTTGTTACGGAGGAATAAGCTGCCACGCCGAAACATCACTTCTGGTCCCTGATTGCCAGAGCCATTAAATCACATGCCATTCACTCAGCTGAACGTCAGCAGAATGAAACTCAATTAATTACCCCCCCCCTCAATAAAAAAGAAAAATAAATATATATATAAAAAAAAAAAACACCACTTGCCACAATGCAGCCATGTCCTCAGGCTATATGGCATACAGCATGAAGACAGACAGGCTAGGAGCAGTGTATTGAAGCATGGGGTGGGGGGGCCTGATGAAATTTGCCCGGGCTTAAACATGAAAAAAGGGGTAGAATGCACAATACAAGGTAATGGAACGATATTAGAGCCGCTTGACCTCAATGTTACCCTAAAGCTAGACTCTAGTGCCATCTATTGAAAACGTTTACACCGAATCAGTATTCTGCACAGACACTGAACTGATGTTTTAATGCTACTTTTCCACCACCACCACTACCCCACACCCTCCTTCCTCCGAACAGAATGCACAGTAGCTTCAATTCTATATACATATATACAAAAAGGATCATCGATCATCCTCGGGCGGATGACTTGTTGATGGGCGAAAAATCGCAGGTGAGGGAGATCACAGCTGAGCTTCTGGTGTTCATGCAAATTGGGTTTTCGATTTAGGTTGGAATAAAAATAAATAAATAAATAAATGGGAAAAAGTCTTTTTTTTTTTGGACTGCAGTTGCGCGGATTTCCACATTCCGCATTGTGGAATCGTCGTGGCGGAAAACTTCGCTTAAACTACATCGAAAAGGCTGCGCGTTGGAACATCGTCGCGTTTTTTTGTTTTTTTTTAAAGAAAATAAAAAAGAAAGTGCCGTGCAGGACGGTCGCGGGTCTGAGTGATTACCTTCTTTGAACAGGCGGGAGTGAATGAGGAGGATGAGAAAGCAGCAGATCGCCGCTCCGGTCAGTGCCCACGCAACTCTGAGCAGCTGCATCCTGGCGCAGGAAGGTTCGCGGCGGACGGAGGCAGCCGTGCGGCGGCGGCGGGAGCGAGAGACACCACACACTCCACCACCTCAGCTCACACACATATTATGCTGGCCGCGGGATTCACCGTTCATCCCCCCTTCTTTTTACGCAAAAATCCCCCACTTGATAGTCCGACCTGGAGATCTTGGATTCCGTGAAACAACAAAATTAAAAAAAATATATATGCGCTTGCGCCGCCGGTGCGTCAGAGTTGCTCCAAAACGCTGGGGCGATTAACCCCCAATCACCGTCTGAGGGGCTGTCAGCCTTCCTTCACACACTTTCCTCCTTATATTATTATTGTTTTTTTCTTGGATTTCAAGAGTCTCCGGTCGGCTTCACCGGAGTCTCGCCCGCGGCGGGTTCGGCGGAGCGGGGTGCGCCCCTCGCTGCGTCTCCGTCTTCGAGTGCGCACGGCGGAGGTCCACGGTGTTGCGGCGCGCGGATGATGATGATCACCGCTCTCCGCTGCATGTTACGCGCATCTCTCCCGCTGCTGGAGAAGCAGAGAGGCGAACACTGGCCGACCGAGTCGCCTTGCAGTGCCTCTCTCTCTCTCTTTCTCTCCCTCTCTCTCTCACGTTTTCCCTCCCTCTCTCTGCCGCTCTCTCTCTCTCTCTCTCTCTCTCTCTCTCTCTCCCTCCTTCTTCATTCAGCCCAATGCAACTCTTGCCATTTTTACGCACGAGAAACCGCCGGGTTTCATAAAGTGTGCACGCCCTGGATAATCTTCGCGCGCGCGCCAGTGACTCGTGAAAACATTGTGTTTATCGTCAGAAGGCGGCGTGACGCCAGAACACCCCCCCCACCCCTCCACCCCGACTTTTCTTCGACAGGCAAATGAAACGTCAAACCGCGGCAGGTTCTTTCTATCCAGTCTCCCATCAGATAATCTATAAAGATGAACAGCGCAGAGGCAGGATCTGTCTCTATCCCCGTGTGTGTCTCCCTCGTTGGAGATTGACTTTTTTTTTTTAACCCCCCCACCCCCACCCCCCCTCGATCTGCTCAGCTCCAGGTTACGTCACAACTCCCCCAAATAATCTCCTCCAACTACAAGGCATAGTGCTGCTATGAGAGGATGTTTCCAGGTGATCATCAAATTTACAGAAAATAAGTCCAAGTTGGAAAGAGGGAGAAGTCTATTGTGGTCAAAGTTTGCTTCATCTTTACAGTAAACCAAAAAAAAAGAGCCAACAACGGTACAGGTAAAATAAGGGTTTCCATTCCAGAATTAAAAAAAAAATAAATAAAGGTGCTGACTTTAGTCGGATTTACTCCACCTCATCCCTGGATGTTGCTGGAAAAAAAAAAAAACGTGGGCCCTGCTGAGAAAATTCGACACCTCCGTGCTGGCAGAGCCTCTCGGTTATTGAAACAAGCAATAGGCTTTGGGTTTGGCCCGGCCTCCGGCTCATTTTCCAGGAATATTCAAACACCCCCTTGAAACCTATTACGCATGTAGCTTAAAATATCATCATATTACAAACATAAAGAAATTGATGCCCTTGCAAATTCTTAAAAAGAAGAAAGAAAAAAAAAGCCTCTCGTTTAAAAAGCATATCAGGAGGCAGCGAGCGAATCCAATCCGACTGGAGGACGAGTGATATTGGATAGAAAAACAATAGCTGGTGTAATCTGCCCCCCCCTAACCCCCCACAGAGTGCAAACACTGCCATTGTTTCACTTCTGTGTACATTTGTATTGCTGCTTAACCAATTGAAGCCTATGAGCCTTTAAGTCTATGACTGTCATTTCATACTTAAAATAAAAAAAAAAATTTGAAATGTTACTCGTGCAGATTTTTTTTCTGACATGATAGTAGACAACTTTTTTACATTTTGAGCAAAAGAAATGAAGTTTCCAAGTGCTTCCTGTCGCATGACATCATCAACTTCCTGCTCCTTCCTCCTGAGAACATGGAGAAGACAAACCCTCCCAGAAAGAGGTGATTTTGTTTAGATTATTGATTTTCAACCCTGATTTAAACACATGTACGGTATATATCTATTTAATCATTTAAGTCTCTAGAACACGTGTCAAACTCAAGGCCCGCGGGCCGAATCCGGGACGGCATCTCGTTTTCTGCGGCCCCTTGAGGGCTAGCACAGACTTGTGCGATTTCTTGAGAGATGAGAAAGCAAATAAATGTTTAAATTTCTTGCGTTGCGGTGCGTTCAAGAACACCAGGTTAACTTCGATAACTGTTCTCGAATAATATAACATTATTTCTACATCTGCATATTTAAAAAAACATGATTAAATGACATAGTAAACTGTCACCAGCAACTAATTATTAGTTATTTAGACATTTTATTTAATTTATTTGGAATTTATTTAGACACTACTATGAATGGAGAAGCAATTATGTAACATGACAACATTCATATGATCTTTACATTTAAAGGGAAATTTTGTACGTTGCCATAGATAGGTTTGTGTTTATGGGCATATTTGTGCAAGCGGCAACTATAATAGTCATTAAAATGCTATTTTATGCAAAGAAAATCATACAAAATGGAAAAAAAAAAATATTAACAACATGATTGTTAGTGACTCAACTGATATAAATATATGCATGAAATCTAGGCTTGAATGGGTTAAGTATAAAATGACAGTCATAGATTTAAAGGCTTGTAGGCTTAAATGGGGGGATACAGCTGAAAATACAAGTCTTTATTCAAGTCGGTCGGTCCAGTCGGTCGTTTAGAAAGACGCTTCCAGTTCTCCAATAACCTGTACTGCTGTGTTTCCTCCTTCGGGGGAAGTTCCAGAGTTTTATCTCAGCGTTTGTGTATTTATAATTGAATCGGAACGACATGGTGGGACGAGTGATGCTGCCACTCAAACCAGAAAACTGTCACCACCGTGTCAATAAGGTTGGCCCCTGCAGCTTCGAGCACTAATTAGCTGATAACAGTCTCTGTTGGCTTTGCATGCAAGTCACACTGTGCGTGTGTGTGTGTGTGTGTTTCTCGGTGTCTATGCCTTTTGTTTGCATGTTGCAATGCGTGTGGGTGGTATCACTGTGCGTGTTGAAGACTGCCTTTTCTTTCCTGTCACCTCCCTGCCTTCTCTCCAACGCTGTGATCCATCCACTGCACGGAAAGCGATTTAACTTGACCTCGACGGGAATTTGGGATGGGAGGGCTATAACTGAGCTTGTGCCTGTGTGGGTGCGTTTACACGTCGAACGTTATCGTATCGCCGGGACTAAACCGCTCTGTTCTCGCCGGAAAAAACGGCAAACTAAATATAACCGGGAGTGCGCGTGAAGCCTAATTAGGAAACAGAAACACAGAGACAAGAGTTCTGCAGCTTGATGTGCCAGAAGAACCAATTACAACTAGATGAGTGTACTCGGCGGAGCGCAGGTCTCTGCCAGGTGCCCTCACAGCCGAGATGACGGCAAAAGATAACAGAACGCAGACACTCGGTCCGAAATCACCGCTCATTATGTAGCAACTTTGCCATTTTGTAGCGCTGTCCATATGTACAGCTCTGGAAGAAAATAAGAGAGCACTGCAAAATTATCAGTTTTTTCTGATTTTGCTACTTATAGGTATATGTTTGGACAAAAGGGACATTTTTGTTGAAGTCTATAAACTACTTACTATTACAGTAGTTTAGAGTTTGAGTCTATAGAGTGCAGTAGAAGTACTGCACTTCTGTTTACAGTATTGGGTCTTTACTGTAAAATAAAATAAATGCAAAACTGTGATTTCAGGTGTATTTACAGTATTGTATTACTGTTTTATAATATACTCTTTGACTACTGTGATTTACTATAGTAATTCTTCACTACTGTGATTCTCTACAGTAATACTTCAACTACTGTGGTTTATTGTGATATATACAGCAATCTACTGTAATAATTACAGTATCATTACCATGTTTAACCCTTATGTTGTGTTCATGCTCAAATCTGCCCGTTTAAAAGGTTTTGTCTCTGAAAAACTTGGTTAATTTGATTAGATTCACCTAAGATTCCAAGACTTTGTCCACAAAGAGGATTTCAGCACACAAAATAACACAAAAATTGCATTAATTTGCATACAATTTAGTGTGTTTTTCCCAGTCAAAAGTGACCGATCATTAGAAATAAATGGGGGAGGGCAGAATTAATGTACGAAATTAACCTCAGGTACATCTAAAAAAAACAAGAGGTGTTATTATATGTATTATCATAGTTTTTATGATGAGTCTTAATGGAACGGTCAGATTTGACTGGGAACACCTGACATGAGTGTTAACACAGTGAATAACTGCAGATTTCACAGCAAAGTTTACCATGTATAGCCTAATTATATAGTCCTCTACATACATAAATAGGTTTTTCAAAAACTGACACCCGCCCGCCCTCCCACCTGCCCACATGCATGCTGTAACACACTCGAACCTGTAAAATGGTTCCAAAACAGCCAAACAACGACAAGGAACAGTGTTTGGCACATAAATCTTTTAACACCAATTTAAGGTGGTAGCAGCAATCTGTGCAACGGCGAGGAAATATACAGAACACGGAAAGAATGTCGCGAGTCGATTTTGCCTCATGTTTCTTACACCTAGTAATTAGGCTTTTCAGTTAAGTTATTTATAACTTGTTAGAAAAGTAGATAAATACGGATCAACATTGGCTGCACTCTTGAGTCAGCGGCAGCGAGCAGCTGAGCCTCCAGCTTCACTTGGCAGAGAACAACCTCTGGAAGCACTTCACCCATGGCTGAGCACTGTATATGAACTCAAAGTAATAGGAGTGTGTGATGCAGCTTGGTGCAAATAAGAATATGTCACATTGTTTAAACACTTTGGTATTTAAATAGGCTCACAGAAGTTCTCAAAGCTCATGTTTTCTTTTTACTTTAATTTTTCTATGTGCGATAGTGGCAATAACCTTAAAATCCATGAATCAGAAGTCAGTGAGAGTGACAGATGCATGTTTTCTTTGTTTGTGTGTGTCCTTTCTCTAGTGTGGGTCACCAAAAACATTGGATCCTAGATTTTCCATAATGCATCTCAATGCATCTTACAATAGTTTCTGTAGTTTTCAAACTTCTACAAGATGCTATTATACCACAGAGTGTATAATGATGTGTAAATTGAGTGACCTGTAATTTTGATCGAGTGGCCTTTAAATATTTTCTTTTCTTTCATATTGCTTAACTGTCAAATTGACCTTATTGTTCCTTCCTTTCCTTCCCCTTCTCCCTTTATTTCCTCTTCCCTCCCTTCCTTCCTCACTCATTTCCTCCCTTCTTTCCTCCACCCTTCCTCCCTCCATTCCTTCCTTCCCCCTCACGTTTCCCTCATCCCTTCCTTCTTTTCTCCTTCTCTTACTTCCTCACTTGTTCATTCCCTTCCTTTCTTCCTTCCTTACTCACTCATTTCCTTCCTCTCTTCTCTTCCCTCTACCCTTCTTCCCTTTCTTCATCTCCTCCCTCCCTCTCTTCCTCACTAATTTCCTCCCTTCTTTCCACCACCCTTCCCTCTTCCTCAATCGTTTCCTTCTTTCCTTCCTTCCTTCCTTCCTTCCTTCCTTCCTTCCTTCCTTCCTTCCTTCCTTCCTTCCTTCCTCACATTTACTCCCTTCCTTCTTTCCTAATCCTGAGGACAATAGAAGGGTTAATATACATTTTAGAGCAGTGCATACAAGTTCAATTCAAAGTTTTATCACTATATACAATTTTATCATAAAGTATTTCTATAGTTTTGCACTACTGTCTTGTGGAGCAGCTATTCCGTCTAGACACTATTATAAAACCCTTTTAGATGTTTGCTACATTTTTTTAGCAAAAAATTGGAGATAGATTTTAGAGTACTGTAAAATTAGTTTTTTCTTGTGTAAACCATTTCCTTCCCCTCAATCCTCCACATCACCCACCTACACTGCTGCCACCTCTCCTCTCTCACTTCCTCCTCCTCTTACTGCCACCCCCCCCCCCTCCCCTTCCTACTGCCACCCCCTCACCACTACACTTTTCCTTGCCAGGAGCCAGGAGAGGCGTTACTTGCTTTGTCCTCTGTGCAGGTCACTGGCCGTGCGCCAGGCAGAGCCCATGCCAATAAAAGCCATGAGTAATGGCCTAAAACTTCTACATTCGCTGTGTTTCCCATTATTTCCCATGGCCAATAAATCTGAAGGAGGGCTTAATCAGAGGGAAAAGCTGGAACATACGGCTCTTGTCCAGTAGGGTGTCCAACACAAAGATTCTTACAATTTAATCAGAGATAAAAGTTGAGGTGGCAGCTACCAGTATGGTTTCCCTCATGACCCACTGTGTCTTCTGACAGGTGGTCATTATTATTTGGCCAGATGAACACAGTTCTGTTTTCATGAAACAGCGGCCGCCTCTGGGCCCCGGGGAGGAGGTCGGCTCTAAATAAACTCCTTTAACGATCTAATAGAGAGTTAACTGAACAAACGTTTCATAATCCAGGAATTACACAGTGATGTTGCCCAGCGACAAAATTTCACAGCAGGAGTTCAGAGTCAGACTTTCATCCAGCAATTAAACAGCCTCTAGAAGCAGTGGTGGAAGACATATTCAGATATTTTACTTAAAAGGAGATAAATAGTCAAATTTCATTTATTTCATCAAAATACACTTGCAAAACTGCAGAATAATCCATTAATTAATTGATTGCATTAATCTGTTCATCACTATGTTGCAGCTGATAAAATTAGAGCTAATTTTTATATACTATTTTATATTTATATACTTTTTTGTATACTGCTGGGTAGCTTCATCTCTAAAAATATATCATAATGTAATAATTGATTTAATTATCTAAATCTGTAGTGTAGTAATTAAACTAGTAACAAAAGCTGTAAAATAAATGTAGTAGAGTGAAAATAGACTACAATATTTCTCAATTTTCTTTTTATGTTACTTTTGGGTGTTCCACAGAAAGAAATGCCAAAACTAAGGAAATAACATTTCACAGGTGAGAAGTTTTCAAATTTCATGAAACCGGGTGGAATTCCTCATAAATCCATGTTTGGCAATTGTACCAAACAAAACCACTTTAAAATTGGGTTGAAAATTAGTGAGTTATTTTCATTTTAACTGTGTGTAGACCTCCTGCCTTGATAGACATGCATGCATTTGGAGGCATGGTTTCCCCTGACCAATATGGTGGCCATGTAAACACATTGCTACAATAAAAAGCGGCAGCCTAACTCAACACAAAGCAATTTAGCTGAATGTAACAGTCAGTAATTGTGCCCAAGATGATTGATTTGTTTGTGTTTCCCCCACTTTGAGAAATATGTTGTAGTCTATGCTATCAGGACCGAGATTTAGGTTTAGCATGTGATAGCAACCAGATGTTAGGAGACAAAAGTGGAAATGGAAACAAAAAAATGACTCAGCTGCCAACTCAACGGTTACATGGCGACTCCTTCTTGCAAACTGATGGATTGTCTTGGAATTATCTACGTTTTTCACCGTTACATCATCTTTAGCAGTATCGGTGCACAGCTAGTACGCCCGGGGACAGCAAAGCAGGCTCTTTGCTGCCACTCAACTTCATTACACACCTAAGTGAGGCAACGGATCACAGTCGAAACCAAGCGCAGATTTGGCCTTGTGAGATGAGTGTTCAATCATCACAGGCATGTGTTAAATGTTCCTGTGTTGATTCCGTTTCTCTTTGTTTACTGCGATTCACCTGACACCCACATGAAAGAAACAAAGCGTGTTCCAGGGAACCATCCATCAATAACACCTCACCCATCCATCACTTTCATGTCTTTGTATTTAGGAAACAATTTACAGTTAATATCTCCCATAATAAAGGTTTTCATGACGGTGAATATTTCTAATTAAACGTATTATGCAACGCAATGTGACTGGGGGACGTCTAAATTTAGGAATATATGAGCTATAATGAACATACCAGTGTCATTTATAGCCCATTTGTTCTCTAACGGGCTTATTATTAGCCTAAAAAAGGAAAGACAAATTAATTTGATTACTTTCAATCCCCTTCTGTTCTATTCTTGGGGAACATGAGGTCCTTACTGCACCCAATCTAAAAAAAAAAAAGAAAAAAAAATGTATGAAATAGATGGGAATTTGATAGGACATGCACACGTTTGGTGGTTTCTGCTAAGATTTCCAGCATGGTTTCAATTCTTTGCAGAGATGTACGATATTCAGCAGCATATCTATGGTTTTCATTTGTAGCTTCTCCAAGGATTTAATCTCCTTAGCCTTTTTACATACATTGCAAAATAATGCCAGGAAAGTCACAGACCTATTTCATGCAATGGAAATCATCATGTGACTCTACTCAGCCAATCAAATTTGTGATGGGGACAAGATGTGAACATACGCATATAAACAAATACCATTATGTCCTTTCTACTACATTTCTGCAAATCTCTCAGTATTGTCTCAGTTCTCAGCACAGGTGTTTACTATCAAGCTCATTTATTTGCCAAAATGTTATCAATTCTGTTCTCGTTATGTATTCCATACTCTCCCGCTGGAGAAACCTTTATTTATACACTATTCATTTACTAATCCAATATGTGCCTAATGTTATATTCAACATTACATACCCATAACGAAATGAAAACGGACAAATCCAAAGGGAACTTGTACTTGTATTCGATGAATAAATCACTAACATTATGTTTGAAGTTATGTTTGATACTGTGAATAAAATAAAATATCTAAGAGATCTATATGATCCATTTAATTTTAAGATCTACAGTTTTATCAATAGCTCTCATGTGTTTATTTTTTAAATGCAGGCTTTATTTTACTTGGAATGAGAGAAGCACATGCATTCACTATTAAAATACATATTATTTATAGCATATCTGGATGATATAATATTGTACTCGCACACCTCACATGAACAGTATTAATTTTTCGAGGCATTGAAGCAGCCAAACCCGGAAACCAAGCAGTCAGGTCATTCTGAACAGGCACGTTTTGGATACTTATATTGCTGAGGACCCAAAGGAAGTGGGGTGTTGAGTTGGGAGTTCTCACAATACCAGAGGGCGAGCAAAAACAGGCACGTTCTGAACATACACTGCACTAGTTTCATTAAGTCCTAATAAAGGAAATGCAATATCTTGAGCTGACAAATACAAGTGATAAGCCCGTCCCCTTGTACTAAACTTCTTATATTTCCTGTAATCAGAGGAGAAACAAACAAGTGCCGACATGCACACACCCCGGAGCTTCCTCTCAATTTAGTCTTCATTTACCCATTCTTCATCCATCATTCCTCAGCACCAAAGCCTTACCTGGCCTAATTCTATTAGTACCAGTTAAATGCTACAGTACAACTAAGAATCATTGGCAATGTGCACTTTGTTTTTCATTAGAAAAGAACTGTTGAACTGTTAATACGTGATATTGGTGAAACTAATAACAGGTAAAGGAAAAACAAGCTGAATCAACTTTACGTTACAAGTTGCAAATCTTGTTTCAACAGAGATTAGGTCACAAATTTTGATTCAATAAAAACGGATGCAATTATAGTCACCTGTTCTTTAATTTGAAAATGCAAGAAGGCCAACATTCTGAGTTTTGGTGATTAATGCTGAGGTGCATTATTTTATTTATGCTTTTAGAACATACCCACTGTGGCGGAATTAAAAAACATGATTTTATTTCTCGGTTTCATGGTACCGTTCTTGCTTGTGTTTTTGTCTTCCTGTGCAGAATTAAGGAGGCAGGGCCAACCTTGTGTGGTGTTTCAGCAAACAGCAGCTGGCAAATCCTGCATATGCTACCTTTAAGTAAAGACACAGAAATGATTGTTGAACAGGTTTCAAAATGGCCCCAAATGCTCTTGCTGTGCAGCAGTTTCTTACTGTGCGTTTATCCGCCATCTCAGTAGACAAAAGACAAAACAACATTGACAATTCTATATTTAACAAGAGTCATGTCTTAACAACACCAAATACAAATTTATCTACAAAGTGTTTCCATTGACCTGAGGGAGAGTTGTGGGTAATGATACCCAGAGGACAGACCGTGTCTAAATGTGATAAAACAACTGGAAATAAGACTCAGACTAAGACCAAAAGAAATAATCTCTTTGCTACTGTCTGTAATCCATGCCTTTGCACTAAAGCCTGCGTCATATGCAATCTTTGTCGTTGGAAAATAAAAGTGAATAATTCTAAGCTTCAGACCTTACATATTTGTAATTTCCTTACTGACAACATGGAATTAATGTTAAAAGAATTTTTAAAAAAGTGGAAACGATATTAAAGTGGTGGTACACGGTATATTAATGATAACTGAAGTGTCTTTTTCCAATTAGTGCCAAGTAAAAGTTAAGCCAAAAACTGTCACGACCTTGAATGGGCATCCAGAAAAAAAGTCTCTGGGTGAAAAGAGAAACTGCACTAACACTGGCTTTGGTTCCGTTTCAATACAAGCAATCCAGGAAGAAAGCTGACTTCATCATTTAAATATTGATCAACTATTGTAATGAGGGTGTCATATTCAATCTGTTAAGAAGTAATTAAAAATCAATATTCAATGAGGATTAAATGAACCACAGTTTCAATTTTATTCAGAATCGACTGAGAGAACATTAATTGACCCAGGTTTCAATTTTCATACCAATCTTCTGTGCATAAACATCCTCATCGCTATTAAAAGTGGTTGAAATCACTGAGCCTGGCGGAAAGGCAGGAGGAAGGGAGGGATGGAGGGAGGGAGGGAAGAGATACAAAGGAAAAATACTTTGAACAAAAATGTTTGGCCTTTTGCATGAGCACTCGGCACGAAGGGTAGCTCATCTGAGAGTGTTGCACCATTCATCTGATGGTGCATTTTTCTGCAATAGATCAAACAACGTATCCTAAAAACAAAAATCCACTGTTGTGAAGGCCGTTTCTCTCGAAAATACACGGGAGCTTTTTTGCCTTTAATATCTTAGTGTATTTTGCTATGCTAATTTGAACCCACGCTACATTGCAACCATCCATTTTAACCCAAATCATGATCTTTTCATAATTCTATGTTCTTGTTGGCTGGCGAATGCTGTTCTATCTTGTTCTGTCCATCAATGAGGTTGGCAAAACCTCATCAGAACCACACTATTGGCATATCACATTTGCTTTCAGATGATCTGACTAAGGGCCTTTCAGTCCAACGGAACATTTTCTGAACTATAATGGGCCTTTGGAACATCGTAGAGCAAACAGGTGAACATGACAGGAATTTTTGCATACAAGGCGGGAAACATGTATGGAAATGCGAAAAGAAAGGAGGCATAAAGATAAGAAATGAGACACGGATCAAGGCGATAACGCGTCTCTTTGCCCCAATGAAAGCAATAAATATGCATCAGGAAATATTCAGATCAGTGTTGGCCTGTGTCAGGTGCCACAAAAAGACAAATAAAAAAAGCCTTCATATACTTTCACATACTGCTCTGAAACAGGATTATACAGTGAAAGCCTCACATACTTAAATAGCCAATCTACATTATGAGGTCCGTAGGCGGAGGTGTTATTCAAATATTTGAAATTGAATGGCTTTAGAAATTGTTCCATTCTGTAATTTCACATTAAAGGCTTTACATTTAGTCTTATTAATATAGTTCAGAAAATGGCTGTGAAAGTCATGAGGAAATGTTGCAAATTGTATTTGTGTTAATGGCAGTTTGAGGGATGAACAACCAATCTCAGCTCACACCGTGAAAGTGTATGACTTGAATTAATCCGTTAATTACTTAGTCAGAAGTCACATATTTAAAGGTGCAGTGCGTAGTTTGTGGCAGCATCTAGTGGTGAGTTTGCAGATTGCAACTAACTGATACAACGGATCAAATAATGCAAATGCAAATGCAAAAAAAAACAAGAAAGGCCATCTCTACAGCAAGTGTTTGGCTTTAAAGCCAAGTCATAGTGTCAATACTTTAACTATCTATTCCAGTTCTAGATAGTTACTGATAGGGGGAGCAGTTTGATCATAAAAATAGAAGCCAAGGCCTGTATTTACTGGTGCCACATCAAAAAAATTGACGACAGAACCCTGTGGTCATACCTCAGTCTTGAATTAGCTTGCATACACATTTATTGATGAACATGTCACTTGTTTGTTAGAGCAAGTAACAACTGTGCTTTTAAACCTCAAGCAATTGTGGTAATGACAGTTTGTTTTATATTATGAAACCTAAAGCTGAAAATCTGTTATATTTTTTTATGACTGGTGAGTCAGTTTCTCTACGCTTTGCATCTTAATAAATATATTTTTGGCGATTCTCAATAGATGAGCCACAGCATGCACTGTGTGTATATTATATGGGATGAAAAGGAAAAGGAAAGGAAAGCAATACAACGGAAATTGAAAAGAAGCAATAACTTTAAAGCAGAAGAGGCTGTGGCCTCACTGGCCAAAATCAAATTCAGTTGTGAAAATAGACTAGATGCTGATAAAATTTTGTAGCAACACAGTCTGGCACAAAGTATGAAAAAAAAGAAGAATAAGTAGGAAAAAAAAGAGCAGTCTCCTCTCTAGATTTCCTGCAACCTTGAGTCACCCTAGCAGGTCTGCATTCATCAGGGAGAAAAAAAAGGAAAGGCAATTGAAAAGAAATGTGATTATTAGATGAGGGCACGTATGTAGACAGAGAGACGAACAGAAAAAAAGAGAGAGCCGGAATGGAGGGAGAGAGCTGGAGAGGCAGAAAAAGAGAAGGAGCCAGACATGGAAAAACTCATTTTTGTTGCACAGGGCATGAGAGAGACGGGGAGTAAGCATATGGAGTCACATGAAGGGTGGGAGGAATCAAAATTTTGCAGAGACGCTTCAGCTGAGAGTCAGACGCTAACACAGTCTGTCTGTGACCACAGGCTGCTGATGGACACACGTTATTGGATCCATACACCGCCCCTTTGCTCAGTAGCAGTTCCTCGCTGTAAACACATGGCCTTCAGTGGAGTAGCCAGAGGGATTGTTGGGAGGATAGAAGCCGCCTGAGGAAACTCAATATTAAACGGTGGCATGAAAATTCATAAGCTTGTGTGTTTTAGTCTTACCCTTGTGTATGTTTAGACAGGTTCCTGTGCAGATGGGTCCACAAACCAATATTTGTACATGTTATGACAAATAACATCCACATCCACAAGAAAAAAAAATGTTTAGTATCTGCAATAATAGACATAAAAATGAGCTTATGCAGAGCAACATTTTTTTTTGTTGTTGCATTTTTGCCTCTATTCATGCAGTACAATAGATGGACAGGAAAGGGGGTAAGAGTAGGGGAATGACATGCAGAAACGGTTTAGCCAGAAGTCCCCAGTTAGCCCCATACAGGACAACAAAATTAAAATGAACTTTGGGTAAATAGTGTAGAAAAAATGCTCATTTTCATTGTTAAAGTACACTTTTAGAGTCACTGAAAGGATTTTGCTGTTGATTTTACATGTTTTACTTTTTTCTCCTCCATTTTAATGGATATTTCCATTTATAACTGTATGGAATCCATACACGTTCAAAGGTTTGGGGTCACCCAGACAATTTTGTTTTTTCCAAGAAAAGTCACGCTTTCATTTACCACCATGAGTTGTAAAAGGGATAAAAAAAATATAGTCAAGACATTGACAAGGTTAGAAATAATGATTTGTATTTGAAATAATATGTTTTACATTCAAACTTTAATTTCGTCAAAGGAAGGTCAGTTTTCTAGCTTCTCTAACCAGCGCTGACATGATTGCATCCATCATCTATTAGCCTTCTGGTGCAATGAGCAAACACATTGCACCATTAGAACACAGGAGTGATAGTTGCTGGAAATGGGCCTCTATACACCTATGTAGATATTGCACCAACAGACATTTGCAGCTAGAATAATCATTTACCACATTAGCGATGTATAGAAAGTATTTCTTAGTTTAAAGTTATCTTCATTGCTTTTCTTTCAAAAATAACGTAATTTCTAAGTGAGCCCAAACTTTTGAACAGTAGTGTTTCTAGCAGACTCAATTCAATTTGAATAAACCTTTCATTCATTTCATTTCATAACCCTTCATTAGCATTTTTTTGTGCCAATTTGCCACCAAGATCAACAAATACACACAGAAACTTATGAGAGTAATGTTTTAGTATTCTACCACAGTGAAGATCTATTGGTCTATTTATAAAAATGTAATGCTATAGGGTCCAAAAGCACCTAGATAGACTTTTGCAGCAACGCCTTTTCATGAAATCACTCTGAAAAACCCTGCTTCCCCTCCTCCCCTTCCCTTCCTACCAAAATGTCACTCTGTTGTGATTGGCCCAGCGCCATCAGAAATGTCACACCCCTCAGAGAACTGGGGTCAGTCAGAGAAAGACAAGTCAAGTCCAAGCACTCCAGAAGGAGGGGGCGGCTACGTGAATCCAGGGGTGGTTGCTATTAACTTCCACTCCTGGTGTGACATCACAACAGGAGCCATTTCTAAATGATGAGTTCAGCCAGGTTTTAGCCACACTACAGATGATGCCAGACCACAACAGAATTAGTGGGTGGTCTTATTTCACAGTATGTGTGCCAACAGGAAAACCAGAGACCTACATATTTACATACAAGTGTATTTTTCCCTAATAGGGCCCCTTTAACATCAATACATTTTGGGCAAATGATAAAAATACCTCCAATATTGTCAAACTACATTGTACTACACTATGATACAAACTATGACAGAAAATTATCAGCAAATACATCAGTTATGCATCATTGGAATTCAGTGGGTCTTTTTGACAGTAGACAATTATTTTCGATTATTCATCAACCAGAAAATTAACAGGGAGAAAAAAGACTGACAGCCCATGTTGAGAAGAGGAACAATAGAAGGATAAAAACAGCGAAAAGGAGAGCATCAACAAGAAAGAAAGTTATGACAGATTGGAAGGAGAAAGGAAAAGACAGTGAGAGAAGGAAAGAAACGGCAGAGAAAGTGAGAGAGTATGAGAACGAAGACAAAGACTATAAAGATAGAACAGCATTCACCGGCCACTTCGGGGCTAAAACTCCCTCTGACAGCACTAGAAAGACAGGGGGATCAACCGTGATTCCAACCAGGCTTTGTCTCTTTACACCATGAAAATATGGCCTGGAATCCCATTATCCCCGGCTATAGAGATGTGAGGGCTCCATCTTCATCTCTTATTCTGCAGACAGAGCATATGGCATAACTGTATATCGAAGACACAGCCTTAAAAAAATGCTCTCGACTCCTCTCATAGGCTCAAGAGGTTTCTTTAGGTAAAGGACAAATATAACTCGAGCTGCAGAGAATGGATGACACTTAATTCAAGCAGCAGACACATTCACGGTTCTTTCCAAAATCTTTGGCATACCAATGAAAACCTTGACTTTTGCAGCAGTGATGCAAAAGCGTTAGAATGAAACACACATGCATTTCTTCATGCAGTGTACAAGTATGCCAGGTTCACACACACACACACACACACACACACACACACACACACACACACACACACACACACACACACACACACACACACACACACACACACACACACACACACACACACAGATCACTTGGAGAATTGAGTTGGTGACAAGAGCTAGATTTGATTTTATCCCTCCTCTACCTCCTCAGCTCTCCTTAGGGCCATTGCACATACAATCTCCCAACAGCAAAAGTAGATATGAGATTAGTTTTGCAGGGTGTTGGCAAGTGCCACATGTTTGCTTGCTGGTCTGTCTTCCCTGCAACCTGTATCTTTCTATATATGTGTGTGTGTATGTGTGTGTGTGTGTAAAAAGGGAGAGAATTATCCCACACAAGAATTTATAGATCAGTGCTCCCGCCCAGATGTACAGGCGCAGCGGCAAACAAGGTTGCATCCTGCATGAGCCAAAGGCAGCCTCTAACATATTCATCATCGTGGACGTACACACACAAACACACCACCTCAATCCCTGATAATCATCTCCCTTTGTAGCTGCCAAGGGCACAAATGTCTGTTCTTGCTCACCACAGGGAATGATCCGGGAAGAAGTCAAGGTGGAGTCAAACGTTTCCTTTGATATGGTACACACATGTATAAACACACATACACACACACCGTACCAACAGTGGACCAACATTCTACACTAGCTAAGAGGGGACCACTCTTTCTGGTCATTTTGAAGAAATAAAAACCAAAATAGAGAATAGGTTTTGTTCATACTATAACTACAAATGTGCATTCAAAAATGTTTAATTGCAAAAATGAGACGTGCCAGAATGTCTACGTATCTAAATTGAACTGCACACACACAGACACACATACCTTACTAACAGTGGACTATCACTCTACACCAGCTGCGAGGGGACCACTCTTTCTTTCTGGTCATTTTGAAGAAAAAATAACTAAACAGAGTATATGGGTTTATGGTCTTATTTCATACTATAACTACAATTGTGCATTCAAAAATGGTTAACTGCAAAAATATGACCTGCTGGAACATCTACCTATCTGAATTTAACTGCACACACACGCACACATGCACACGAACACACACACATATCCCTCCTTTTTCTGTGCGGGAAGTTGCAGGTTTTACATGAACCACGGGAGTGATGACAGCGACATACTGTTAGTGTGACTGGAACCTGCAGGCTGGAAAAGAAGTTTATTAATTGAATGTACGAAAGAGGTAAACAGATTGAGGGAGAGAGAGAGAAAGACTGAGAAAAGAGGGGGAGGCAGTCTGATTAAGAGGAGAGAAAGAGAGGGGGAGGAAAAAAAGAGAGAGATCATGTCATGAAATAATTCTCAAGGGGAGCTGTGATCACTCGTGTGTTTGCTTAGTAGGCCCAACATGCTTGGAGGGCAATGGCAATGTTTCATAGAGGCATGCTGAGCATTTACATATTTATCCAACAACAATTTTCTGCCCACAAATGCGCATTTTCTTTTTTTTTCACCCACGTTTGCTTTACTTATTGATTGATTTGAGCGCTTTAAGCGTAAGAAAAATGCATAAAAATCAGCTGAGGCCTGAGTTTTGTGTTTGGGTGGGCACATGCATCTCCCCAACACCCCTCCCCCACCTCCACTCCCTTCCTACTGTACCGTACAAACTCCGCATCTCAGCAAATCCTGCACACAGAAACATTAAGATGCTCAGAACTACATAAACACCAGTGTTGGGCAAGTTACTGTAAATGTGGCAATGGGCAAAACTGTAATGTGTAATTTATTATTTGATACTGTCATTTCAAAGTAATTTATTACATTACAATATTACTCTATTTAAAATGGAAGGCATTACACTACCATTACATTTCTTTTAAGTTACTTTCACCAAAATAACAGGAAATATGGATTTGGTGATCTAAATATAGCACACCTTGTAATTATTGCTGCTAGTCACAACAGGAATCTTGCTGACAAGTTTTCAAAAAGCTGGTGATTCCACTGTTAAAAGTGGTTATCATGTCTTCAGCAACATCCTCTGACACGAGTCTCCTAACCTCTTGAGGCTGAAGAATCTGAAGAATTGTGGTTTTAAAAAGCAAGTAAAAACACCATTTCAATCCAGGGTAAAAACTTACATTACAAAAAGCAATGCATTACAGTAATTCATTACTTCTGTAAAGCTTTACTCCCAATGCTAATAAATACACATTAAACCCCTACACCTTAAAATTCCCAACACATACTTCTTACACACACACACACACACACACACACAGTCTATGGCTACTTGGCTAGTGCTGGGCAGTGTTGGGAGGAGGAGGAGAAAAAAAAAGGAGGAGGAGGCTCCATCTGTGCAGGGAAGTTGGGTGCCTGGCAGCATCCTCAGGCCGCTCAGCCATCCATCCGTCCCATCCATCCTTCCCTGCTTCCACCCCTCCCCGCCCCAGAATCCTCTTCCCCAAACCGCAACCATTTCCATCCTGCTTCCTTTCATGTGAGGAACGGAAGTGTGACTGGCATCCACTGCTCTTGTTTGATACAGTGGCCGCATGATGCCTGACTGCCTGCTTGGCCGCCACACACACAAGCACATAGACAAACTGACGCACATACACGGGCAGCTTGCATTGGCTTCATGTGCTACCACCTATTGAGCGGAGAGCTCTTTTATGAGGAGGAAAACACTGGCTGCTCTAAGGGTCTGTCAAACATGGAATGGCTATTTCCAAAAAAATGGTTTGTCAAACAGAATCAAGTCAGAGATATATGCTAAATATAAACATAAAAAGGCTACAGGATACTGGTTATCTACCACCCGAAATGCAATCTAAATGCAACAAATGTGTATACATTCTGTAGCAAAAAACACCATCTGGATTATGATTTTAATAAACATAAAAAAGAAAAATTTAAACATATCTGCAGGCTGTTGACTGCCAACACCAAATGTTGACACTGACAGTATCTGCAAATGTGTGCTTCATTTCATTTGTGTTCCCTTCACTATTTAAAAGAACAACAAAATCTAAGCAACTAATATTCTCATGTTTATACATGACTCAAACCACTGGGTTAAGGTCATGGTCCTGGTTAAATAGTGACAAGTATTAAAAAAATAGTATAAAAAAAATACATAAGGGCGTATTGACTTTTACAATATTTAACCAAAAACAATCTTTTATTAAACCTGCACTGACTTGGTCAATCTGTAAAAACAACACTTTCTTTTCCTTTAGACCTTTAGACACCCAGCAGATACGGAGCAACAGCTGCATTCATTTGAAGTTGTGTTTCTAGCTGACTGATTAACGTCCAATATTCATTCTCTGTTTTGATCTCCACCAGCTCCTGAGGGTAATAGCGGATTTTAACTTTTAAATGCTAATTTCATTTGGTGCCGGGCAGGTAGCAACAGGTTTATCAGAGCCTTTTTAATGCTAACAATGAAAGCTGTAAATGCAGTGGCAAAGAACGGTGAGAGCAGTAAGCTGTAGTATATGCAGTGTTTTTTTCACGGGGAAATTGAACTAAAACATGAAAGCTGTGGGCTGTAAAACAAGCAAAGATGCTAAAACCCTGTCGAGGTGAAGGGAACTACAGAGTAAGATGTGAATTCATATTACACATAACCATGGGATCAATTGTTAACATAAAAATATGAATAATAACCACTTTAATCTAATGTTGTAGTGAAATGTGTTTTTACACCAATCATCCAACCCAATTATGGAGCCCTTAAGTGTAACTAAATAGATAAATGACTAAAGTATGGCTTTACATTTTTTTCCCTTTCAATTCCTGTTTCATAATATGACTTTTTTTCCCCACAGTCACATTATTCATCTAATATTGGACATTTTGGGATTTTATGTGAATATTTTTTTATGACTTCATGGCAGAATAAAGATATCACCCCTTGGATTGGAAACCCCATTGACAGTGACTGTGCGATGCTTATATAGCCTCCTAAATATATAGTAGTTCACAAAATGAATGATATTGACATGTATTTGGGAAGATATAGGGTTGTTAAACTTTTATGTCACATCTTCAACATTTTTATTCAGAACTTCGATGTAACGCCATTGAAACAAATACCTTCACAGTTCCCTTGGACAGATATTGAAGAGGAGAAACCGACTGTTATTTATAATTCATGCCACCAGCTTGCCCTAAAGCCTGTCAAGTTATTCCTCTCGAGGACTGATGAGGGTCCATAATCAAAGTAACTAACCTGTGATTTACTGAGCCCTGGGGTAAACATCTGCTGCCTGTCATCTGGACTGCTTACAAGACACGACTATTTACATGCATTTAACGGTGGAGGGGCTTTAAAAAAAAGAAAAAAAAGGTTCAGGATTTCTGAGTCCTCAGCAGTTCTTGCTACAACACACCACCACCACCACCGCATCCTCCTGTGCCTGGAGCAGAAGTAAGAGGAAGGGAGAGAGAAGAGATGTGGGTTTCACTGTCTGGTCCTTGATTCATCTTTGAGTTTATTACCCTATGCACCCTCTCCCCTTCCTGTTCCCCCTTTGCATCATGCCTCTCAATCACCTGGCAAGGCAGATGGAATAGACAGGTTGCAGAGTACCAGGAGATGAGAGAAGAGATAAAGAAGAGAAAGGGAAGTGGAATTTTGAGAAAAGGAGGGTATATACATCACTGCCTGATACGGAAACCGGACCGAACAGGATTGCAAGACCCTGCAAAGAGTGGTTCTTTCAGCTAAACACACAATAGGCTTTGCTCTGCCCTGCCTAAAGGACATTCACATCCTCCACTGCAGGAATAAGGTAAAGACAATCATCAGGGATCCCAAACCCCGTATAACTACCTTTTTTCCCCTTCTGTGGTTAGGAAGAAGGTACTGGATACACCAGACCAGCGGAGGCTCAGGAAGAGCTTCCACCCTCAGGCCACTAGGATCGTGAACGAGGACACTGCCCCATATACACACACTATATTCACATTTTATGTACCTTGTGAGATTTATTGTGTAAAAAAGCTCAAATGGGCCTAGTTACATCATAAAGATGGCCTTTGGGTGGAACATACATTACCGTTCAAAAGTTTGGGGTCACTTAGAAAATTCCTTATTTTCCTTTTATTTTTTTCAATGAATATAACTTTAAACTAATCAGAAACACACTCTATACATTGTTAATGTGGTAAATGACTATTTTAGATGCAAATGTCTGGTCTTTGGTGTAATATCTACATAGGTGTATAGAGGCCCATTTCCAGCAACTATCACTCCAGTGTTCTAATGATACAATGTGTTTGCTCATTGCACCAGAAGGCTAATGAATGACCCTTGTGCAATCATGTTAGCAGCTGATAACAGTTTAGCTGGTTAGAGAAGCTAGAAAACTGACCTTCCGTTGACGAAAGCAAAGTTTGAAGGAAAAAAATATTATTTCAAAGACAAATGGTTATTTCTAACCTTGTCAATGTCTTGATTATATTTTTATTCAACTCATGGTTGTAAAAATATGACTTTTCATGGAAAACACAAAATTGTGTGTGTGTGTGTTTTGTCAAATTGCAGTCTTTGTCAGAGCTTTATATGAGACTCTTGCATTCCCCTCATTCTCCTCTTGTGTCCCCTCACTCACAGAGCTAATAGTGACAGATAGAATGAAGGAGAGCTGCCATGAGCAAATCGATAATAGGCAACTCCTGCGATATTACCAATACTACTGCCAAGCCCCTGGCTGATGGAGCACACCACAGTCAACAGGAGGAGGGGTGGCCGGGGATGGAGCGGAGCAATTTTGATTAAGTCCCTTTCAAAGATTGGCACTGAGTTGAAAGCTTTTGATAGCCTCTCCCTCTTCATTGATTCTCTTTTGATTTCAGGCCTCACTCTTTCTCATGCTCCCCCTCTCTCTTTCCCTTTATCTTCCTGTTTAACTCTCCTGCACTTTTCAATTGTATTTCCCACCCAGCTCTGTCTTTATTTATGTCTCTGTCTTCCCCTCTCTCTTAATCTTTTCTACCAATGGCAGTGTAATCAATCTCAGTGTCTACCATTTGACGTGTGTAACAAACACCTATCAGTTGGTTTGTGGGCAGATGAGTAATGCAATGCATTTAAAGGAAGTGTGTAGCCTAATAACCCAGCAGCATGACATAATCCAAGCCGCCAATGCCATGGGCAAAGTGACTTACACATTTAACACATTTAGCAAGATTAAAGCTAATCAATTAGTACACACAATCTTCAACTATAAATTAAATTAAAGCTAATAAAATAGTTCAAATCATTAGCTTTAGCCTCCAGGCAAAGTCAGTTGACTGTAACTGTCAGTTTGCTAAATCTGGGAGACAAAAAGTATTTAAACCATGTAGGAAAACACATGGAAGAGCTTGACAATTAATTAAACTATTTCAACAATTTATTTGCTACATTCTGTTTAAACCAAATGAATGAATGCATACAGAAATAGCTCAGTGAATTACATTTACAGTGTAGACTACCTTTCAAAAGTTTGGGGTCACTTAGAAATTTCCCTATTTACACTCTATACATTGCTAATGTGATAAATTACTATTCTAGCTGCAAACATCTGGTTTTGGTGCAATATCTACATAGGTGTATAGAGGCCCATTTCCAGCACCTATCACTCCAGTGTTCTAATGGTACAATGTGTTTATTCATTGCATCAGAAGGCTAACGGATGATTAGGAAACCCTTGTGCAATCACAGTACAGCTAAAAACAGTTTAGTTGGTTAGAGAAGCTAGAAAACGGACCCTCTTTTGATGAACGCAAAGTTATTTCAAATATAAATTCTTATTTCTATCCTTGTCAATGTCTTGACTATTTTTTCTATTCATTTTACAACTCATGGTGTTCAATAAAAGAGTGACTTTTCATGGAAAACACTAACTGGGTGACTCCAGACTTTTGAACAGTAGTGTAAGTTGGCCCAAATGACGAGAGACCAGATTTTCGCATTCACCTTTAGTGGTATCTAGCCATGCAGATTGTTTTGTCCAAGTTCTTGGTCTTATCCTTTCCTTCTGTCACCCTTCTTTTCTTGGACGCACACTGGGAGCCGCGACCCGCTCCTTTATCAACACAGGGCCAGGTGCACTCTGGGAGCTTCCTGCTTGCCCTTTATCAGCACTGGCTACAAAGATGTAAGCCCAGTTTGCGCGTTGTGGCTTTGTGAGTATTTGCCGGACAACTAGGGTAGATCATTTTTTTTTTTTTTTTTTGGAGGGGGGGGGGCTGCCTGATTGAGCGAGAGCAGATTATGTGTTGGTGCACGCGTGAATGCGAATAATGTGCATGTTTGTGTCCTGGCAAGTGTGTATGAGTGAAGGGATCAGATCCCAAGCCTCTCTCGGGGGACTCGGGGGGGGCCTGTCACTTCAAAGGGGCCGTGGGGCCCGTTATGCCAACCTGCCCGCCAAGAGGGAAATCCTGTTTATGTGGCGGGCCTTGCTTGGCAGGACCACTGGCTAACACCACAGCCTGGCGCTTTCACAGACTGCCACCACCCATGCAGGTTTAAATCCTCAGCCACAGTGCGATGCCACAATCACTCTTTCCTCTTCACAGGCAACTATGTTTGAATTAGAGAGGATGATATTTGCAAGAGTGTAGTGAGCACATTGTAAGAGCTGATGAACAAATGGTATATAGGGTTTTCATCTTTTAGCAACACAAATATGAGATATAGCATTTTTTTTGTCTGCCCAACTGATACAACATTACTATGAGGTATTTTTTCCTGGTGGCCTCTCGACGCTTCACGCTGTGCTCACAAAATGAGAAGCCCACTTTAACGCCCTCGGTGTTGTCAACAAAAGAGAAGAAAGAGGGAAATAAAAGCCCTTCGCCTTCAAAGTGGCTGACTGGTGAGACAGAGAGGGAAACAGCGTTGCTTTTAAAATGATTCAAAACACTTTTATCACATCAAGCTCGGCTGATCACAAAGAAAATTGATCTGTACTCAGGAAGAGGTTCTTCAATGCACTTTGTACTCCGCAATGATTTGACAGGTTCCATGCTGGGGGACTTTGAAGTGGATTTTGATGAGGCCAGGTAATGATGTTGATGTGACATTAATGTGTCTAACTGTTTTGACTTTTTTAAATCACCATTCAGTTATTTTTTTTTTTTGCTTCAGAATCCTTTCTAGACAAATATACTCTGATAAAATGAAACATTTATGCAGCGGCTTTACACCATAGCTTTTGTACAGATATGTACAAAAAAAACATAATTTAATTTACCAGAATGTGACATGAACAGTTAAACACACACCTACTCTATAAGGCTAGCAAGTGTCTTTTTGACCGCCGCTGACAACTGCCTGCCTAAAAATAGCATTTTTTTTTTTTTAAATTAAAGTAATATTTATAAAGAATGCATGTGGCAATGTGATGTGTATTAATAGTATGACCCAGTAATGTCATGTAAGGGCTTGATGTTGACTGTGTAGTGGTTAGAGAAGCAGTATGTTGTTGGCTTTATATAAAACAAAACCAGCTGTCAGATTAAAGGGGCCGTATTGCAAAAAAAAAAAAAAAAATTGTGCTTGTGTGTAAATATTTTTTTATACAAATTGAAAGTTTTAATATTAAATTGGCAGCAGTGTGCTGGAGTTCCTTTTTTTCCTTTTAACATTAAATTGGAAAAATGGCAAAACTTAAAGCCCTTTAGGCCAGACAATTACAATAAGATAGACTCCAACAACAGAATGTGAATTTTGAACTTCAGCTCCGCCACTTCAGGTGAAAATGATCCACCGTAGCAATCAAACATGGTCAGTCATTGAGAGGAGAGACAGTCAATCCCCACAGTTAATATACCTTTTGAATATCAGATGGCTTCTGGATTATTACAGTTTTACTGCCAGGGGGTCAATTGGGAATTATTCTAAATCCTGTCCCCGATTTTTCGACTTCCTTGGAGACCACGTCTCCTGGCCATCATATATATGCAAAGCTCAAAGGATATTCTCAAGGCAAAAACCATCAAATTAAGCTTTCCCCCTGCTCCCCTGCCCTGCTCCTTCCCATCCTCTCCTATCCTGTCCAGTTTCTTAGCTCCTGCATTATCTTAGGGACACTGACATCAGCTGCTCTGGTCTTTTTTGTTTTTGGCAGGCTTTGTTGAACTGGGCCACTTGAAGGCCACTGGGATTTGAGCCCAGCTCTGATCTGCATTGACCAAGATCTTTGTGTGTCTGCCAGGCCACCGAAAGAAAGAGATACTTGTTCTTTTTCTGACCAATTTAATCATAGGTCTCTACCCCCTAAATTGCTGTTCTTGTAAGGGCAGGAAGGTGAAGGGCAGTTCTTGATTGCTATGGCGACACTATTAAAGGATTGCCCCAATTATTTTACTGCATGTTTTGCCAATTTTTAAAAGGTACATTACATATATCAGCAAATATCGTTTTCACAGACCATCTGGGATCTCTGCTCCAATCAGTCCACCATAAGCAGAATATGACATTTTAACAAGTTTATTTTGGGAAAATCCATTTGAAAAGCCAAATAAGTGCACTTTTTCGGCTGGGATAGGTTGCTTTTTTCCAGTTGACAACAAATCCCAGGTGTATCAGGTGCTGTGGCCTGTTACAGAATGAATTTCAACATCTCTTTTATGATGTGACAACACTATACTTAAGGTGTGGTTAGGTTTAGCCACAAAAACACTTGGTTAGGTTTATGGAAAGATTTTGGTTTGGTAAAAATCATCACTTTGCTGTGCTGGTTAAAGACAGGCAACCTTTATCTGCATAGCAAAACAAAGCTGTTCATGGTTATTTAGCCGTCTTGACCTACAATTAACTATGAACTCACAAAATCCCCAAGTTGCATATAACCAGGCTGTGATCGCTGGGAGCTTCAACCCCCCTCTGGGCCATATATTCCTGCAGCTGCTGAATTATTTTTATGCTGGTTGACTGCAAGCCTTTAAAATACTTCATAAAACATAACAATATGGAACACTGTATGCCCTCTTACTCTCATTAAAGTATTGCTTATCAAAGGGTCTAAAGCAAGTGAGCTGGTCAATGCAAATCACAGGATGTTCATTAATTTCCTCCTCTGAAAGTGTTCATCAAAGTACAGTGTGACCAGTGCAGGCTGTAATGGAAGCACACTGTTCATGCATTATAATACTGTGTGATTTCTGACCCAATTTGTAGTTGAAACATCTGAACATGCTACTAAATGTATGTTTGCTTGTTTGTTTGTTTTATTTTAATATATATATATTTTTTATTTGAACTTTGGATATTCACACGAAATGAATAAACTTGACTAATTAATTAGTAAACTTGACTTTTGTTTCTCAACATTGGAAATATTTGGGGCTCCTGAATGTAAAGCAGTTCCCCTATTACTATAATTGGCTGGTTTGCATTTGTAGAACTTCCGTATCATTATCATTTCCATGTGAAAGTCGACTTCTCTGGCTGTGACTTCTCAGGTTGGCTGGTTAGAAAAGAGACATTTTTATGTTCACTATATGGTACTGACTCTATTCTATTGTAAAACTATTGTTTTACACATCTGTCTATGTGATGCGGCAGCCAAGTTTATGGTGGTCTAACACATTTCATGTTGAAACAACTGAACCAACGACTGATGGAAGGATGCAAATGTATAGAATAATATACATTGGACTCTAACTCTGACAATTATTTATTGATACCTTGAAGATCCATTTGTACATTGACAAAATAGAGATAGGTTAGCAACAGGGAGGGTATAAAGCATTGTGCTATGGCTGCTATACAAGAGGAATGAACTACTGCACACAGGTGAGAGGTATGTTACAGTCATTTTAGAAGCCTTTTCAATAGCTAAAATTGTCATTAAGCTGTACAAGCCTAAATATGTATGACATTTAGGGATTTATGAAAGAAACGTCAATATCTTACACATTTTACGAAGATGAACGGGGCACTTTTTAATAAGTAAAAACAGGAATTATAGCCTAAATAACTGCTTTTGAACATTCTCAGATACTAATTCATGAATAGACTAGCTGATAATTTACTGAAAGGGTTCTCTCATTTGGATTTAGAGTCTTCTACATTTTATTCTGGTGACAGCAGCAGCTTGTTGCGCATATCTCCGTTATGTTATTAATTATTCATGACAATTTGGCAGCAATCCAAAAGACACAATACGTTCAGTGCAGCATTATTCAAATGTTACTGTCACCACGTCAGGTCTCAAATCAAGTTGTTCTACCAGCACATCCGTTGGGCTGTTCTGGCTCAACACTGAGAATTTCAGGAATTTAATAACAAAATACAGTATGCTGAAATAATTGACTTCCAAACAGTCAGACAGAGGTCAGGAGCAGCCCTAAGCCCTTGCAGAATTGTCGCCATGAGTACGCCACCTAGCGGTTGCCAGGTACTAAAACCAACTCTCACCATTAGAAGGTCGCACCTGCGATAGACAACCACCGACCAACTCAAGAACCTCAACATTCCGTTTCCCCTTCCATTTCCCGACAAGGCGACCTCTCATCTCTCACAACTCCGACACATCTTCAAAGATTTATCTTATATGCATTGACTGTAACCAAGAAAACCATAGCAATCAACTGGAAAGAAAGAAAGAAATGAATCAATCAACCATTGGTTCAATCTGTTAAATGACCGCTCAAACCTAGAAAAACCTGGTCCTGCAGACCTGATTCCTCCTCTACACCACCCGGTTCTGATTCTTCCAACCCACACTAACTCAATGTCCATGTTCAATACCGTTCACCATGATTGGTCCCCACATACACATATACTTTTGTTATTTACTTGTAATGTACTGTAAAAATGAAAAGATGTGTCCCACATCCTACAGAGTTATGAAAACAATCTTACAATATCACAGTGAATAAGAGCTTTCTTGAGAGAGCCTGCAAGTGGAGTGGTCAATAAAGTGCTCTAAAGCCAAACCACCACCCATTGCTGTAATTATCCACTAAACTCTCCATTTGTTTCCCATCTTCTGTCATTCTCTCTTCTTCAAGACTTAATTTTTCTTTTAATCCACTATCAACTCCCCCTCTTTTCTCTTCATTTCCTTCCTTTTTCTTTCAATTCCGTTTGTCATACGTTTTTGTTTTTTTTTACCTCCTTTCCAATCCCGTCCTCTCCTTCTGTCTCATCTTCCTAGCCATCACTTTCCCTCTCTACTCCACTACTCTCACTCACTACTCCTCCTACACTGATTTGGACGAAGGGATAAAAATGAGAGCGGAGTAGGCATGAGGTTCATAAGTGAGAAAAAAAAAAAACAGTGGTAATTGGCCTTTGTGCCCGTTTCCTCTCCATTTCAATCGCATCAAAATTGCTGCCTTTGACGGCAGCTGGTGTTTTGAACAGCAATTGTGACACAGATTTTAACTGCATGACTAGGCAAAATTGTCCAAGAGTTGTTTGGGGCCAGAAGCCTTACCATAAAATACAGCACTTTATAGCTCCGCTGCTGCCGTTGATGGTGCCTGTTAAGCAGTAATAGAGAAATGGACACGGACAAAGGGAAATGGGGAATGGAAAGACAGAAGGAATTTGGGGAGGTAAGCAACTGGAGAGAATAAACACGAGACATTTGCATGAGAAATGACAGAGGAGAAGATAGAAGAGGGGGAAGGGATGATTGCATCAGAAAGGGAGAAAAAGGGTGACAGAGAAAGTGAGAGCAACAGAAGATTGCTTAAAGTAAATGACAAAAACACTAAAACAAGGTATAATATTCTCGCATCTATCAAAATCAAAGATAACACAGTCTTGGGTTTTACCTTCACATATATCAAGTCCCGAGGGCAGCTCCTATAAAACAGCCGATTTTATTTCACAAAGCCTGGCAGTTTATTCCCATACCAACAAAGGGTCCTAGACGCCTTATGAATTTGTTTTTCATCGTCTTTTCACGCCTCACTCCCACTGAGTTCAGGCGAAGTCTATTCAGAGGCTGTTGTCCAAGGGTGCAGCGACTTACGCCTTGGGCTTTGAGCTGCCCCTATAGACGTTTCCACCTACACACTTCCAAGGGAGCCACTTATGTGTTAGAATGGAGGTGTGTTGCTTACGACTGTATATCTGTTTGTACAAGTGTGTGTTTCTTGAGGGGAATTAAGTGTTTATGCCTGCTGCAGTAGGAGTTGTAGCTCTTAGGCAGGGTTAAGTCATGCCTGTGTGTCCATCTTTCTGCAAGCGCCTCCATTTTTATCTGCTGCATCTTTTGGAGCTCACATAACTAGATCTACCCGCCACATGGTTGTATGGCAGTCGCTGTCAATCGCAGGCAACCTGTGTGGCATCTCGTGGGGGCAGACAAAATGGCTGCCACACTCACTACATCGCCCAGAAGGCCTCACTCCTCTCACAGGTGTAGGTGTTTAGGCCACCTGATTAGGGGAGAGGAGTGAGAACAAGAGGCAGACAGAAGCAGAGAGTGGTGTGAGAGAAAAGTGGAAGGAGCCACAGAGACATTCACCAGGAAAGTAATTAAAGGGGAAAAGGGAGAAGACAGACACTTTTTGTTGCCTGCGATTTCTCTGGAAGGGAATAAACAGTCTTTTGAGTTTGGCACATTTCCTGCCCAGGTTACCTCTCAGGATCTCACAAGTGGTGGAGAATGTAGGCGTTGGGGCTTATAATATGCTGATAAGCGAGGGAAAGGACAGTGAAGTCTTGATTAACCTGTTTTCCGGTCTTTGCGCCACCAACAACCTCAGATGTAGTAACTGATGCAGATGCTGTTGGAGGCACAGCAGAAAACAAATAATGCCTCGTTGTACAAAGCAGATCAGGGCCAATCAACTAAAAGAGCAGGAGATGCTGCAGTTGGCGAGGACAAAGCCCAAGGTTGGGGGATTTCATCCCCAAAGCTGGTGCACTGCTCCAGTCTCACCAGCCCAGGATACCTCTCATGAAGTGGTGGAGAATGTGGAAATTAGGGCGTAAGTGCTGCTGAACGAGGGAGAACACAGTGAAGTTTTGAATAACCTGTTTTCTGGTCTTTTTCGTCACCAACAACCCCAGATGGAGAACCTGATGCAGATGCTGCTGGAGGCACAGAAAGCACAGCAGGAAATGAATAATGCCTCATTGTAAAAAGCAGATCAGGGCCAATGAACTAAAGGAGCAGGAGTTGACGAGAGCAAAGCCCAAGGTGGGGGATTTCATCCCTGAACTGCGGGTGGGTGATGAGGTACACTGCTTCAGTCTCACCTGCCCAGGTCACCTCTCATAATCTCACATCTGAAAGTGTGTGTGTGTGTGGGTGCTCAGTTAAAGACCAGTTAAGCGCTCACAAGGGGCCGGCTGGCACGAGCGCACAGGGCTCTTCGCAGCTGGGATGTCTGCTTTAGTTCGGCCACCGCTGAATTTTTTATTTTTTTATGATGCAACCATTAAAAGGTTTTGGCTCACATTTTTAGTAATGCCACACAGAAGAGAGCTTTCTGATGCACTTTGCAGTTACATTTAGGTTTAGCACTCCAAAAATCCAATGTGTAAACCAACGCCACATTAACTGCTTCTGAGTGAAGATGAACATTGTTTTTTTTTTCACAGTAAAGGCAAAGTAATAAAAAAATATATTATAGTAGTAGTAGGAGAATATTAAAGTCTCAAATTCTCATTTCATTCAATTCAAATATGTTTTTATATGTGAAATGCAATTATGTGGGAAGGGTTGTATGGTCTCATACACACACAGTACTTAAATTGGACTGTTAGCCATCAAATTTTGAGCAAACTCTATATATTACAAAAAAAAAAAAAGAAGATGGCAGTATAGGCTGCATTATGCATGGATGTAATAAATATAGTGGAAGGAAAGAGGAGATGCAAATTGAAATACAACCAGCCATATTAATCATCAATGTGAAAAATGGATAAAGGTCTTCAGAAATTTGTTTCAATTGGGCAAATCTTAATAATTCCTTCATGTCAGCTTTGAGTAATGGGGGTAACAATTAAATAGTTTTCGAGCTTTACGACATTGAGGAAGTTCGATTTTTTTTTCCTAGGATTTTGCCATTTCCACCAACTTTTTCCAATACAATACTCAAAATGCTCAGAAAAACACTGTGTTAGTGGAAACACAGCTATTATTTTCTGGTCATTTTGAAGAAATAAAATGATGTAGAGATATTTGTTTCAAATTCCTTTACTACAGCTGCAAATTTGCACTTTTTATTCTGTATTTGTATTTACCGAGAGGGGACTTGCAACCTTGTCCAATGTCTACAATAGGTACATATATATGAACCCACAGCACATTATTATAACCAATGTTGTATACCTTCCATCACACACAATGCCTGTGTACTATACATATAATATATAGCATTCATATATAATACATATAGCATTTACAGGTTGCACACGATTTCAGAAGTGGATATTTCTTACTGCTTCACCCTGCCAACCCTGCTTGTTGCATTTTGGCAGCACTGGTGGTCCCTTCCCACTTTCCTCTTTACAACATCCAGGGCTATTCAATAAAGGAGCTTTGGGGCGCTCGGAGGAGCAGAACAGGAAAAATAGACTGAGCATTCAATTCTGCCTGAATTATTCTTATTATGCTTACCCTGATAAAAAGAACAGTGGAGACATCTATGGCTTATTTAAAAGCTGCTGCAACATGCTCAAATACATCTTTTTCCAAACAGGACTTTAATTTTACATGGCCGTGAGGGACCTGCTCCTGCACTTTACGGAGTAGCATGGTGCATTGTTAAGTGGGGTGCGTGTTGGGATGATTTTTCTGACTTGTGAGTCCTCGTACTCAAGCAAGACTGGAAGTGTCCCCAGAAGTAAAGAAAGAGGACCCATCCTCATACAAAGGTCACGGCTCTTAGTTAATAAAACCGTCTCAGCACAAACTGTTAACAATGTCAAACAACAGATTTCCGGAGGTTTAATGAACTTCAGACGCGCCGTTATCTCGGGGCGAGAATAGAGACGCTGCAGGAATGAGCCACAGAGGAAGCCATTCACCCCCCCCCCTCCCTTTTTTTTTTTTTTGCGAAAATCCGGCAAGCAGGGGGAAATTTGAGGCATAATTTGGCACAGCGGCTTTTAGAGATGACACAGCAGAGAAGAAGAATAACGAGGATGAGAAGGAGGAGGAGGAGGTATAAAACACTGCGGATCAGCTCTTTACTATTAAAAGAGAAGCAAAAAGGGGGAAAACAGCTCCCTTCCTCACAGTTTACATTAAGTGGCCTGTGTGTGAGAAAAACCAGTGATGTATAACAGTGGACCTTGCATTTAATTAAGCAGGTCCGTTCAGCCTCTTTTTTTTTTTTTTTTTTTATCTGCAAGCTCGCATAATCACTTCATATACGCCGTGATATCATCTGCTTAATGCGCTATTTTACCATACAGTTAAACCTGGGCGATAAATCTGTGCTGTGCTCTCCATTAATAGATGCAGGGCCTTCGCTGAATAATGTGTGCATTAGATTAGCGGCACTATAGAAGTGAACCACCGTGGAGAGAGAAATACTTCACGTTAATCTTTCTTTGTGGTTCCCCCAGGATGAGATCTTAGCGGCCTTTCCCTTGGCTGTAGGTGGAGGGTGTGTGTGTGTGTTTGTGTGTGTGTGTGTGTTTGTGTGTGTGTGTGTTTATGGGCCAGGGAGGAAGATTAAAAAGTGGCTGAGGAAGCGGCACCTGTATGTGTATTAACAGGCGTTTGCCCACTCGCGAGCTACAGGCAATTCACTTCAGTCACGCGAAATTCATCCGAATGGTCTGGGCGAGCGGACCTGAACAAAACCGCTTTCGCGACAGACATTCAAATGAGCGGCAATTCATTTCAGGAAGCCACAGGTTAAACTGGGCTTTTAGAAAGGCATCAACACATGTTCTACTGAATCTACACGTTTGATATTGGCACTCGAGAATCCCCACATTTCTGACATTACATTTCACCCCCTTTCTCTTTCTCCCTCTCTCTGTCTTTTCTTTTTTTTTTTTTTTTTTTTAACATACTGCTCCCTGCTTTCCAGTGGGTGAGGAGCGATTTAAGGTGACCTTGTTACGGAGGCTGACAATACAAGAAAAGAACAGGTTATGAAATTGAGAAATTCTATTTCCCACCCTCGTGGCCATTTATCTTCCTGCAATGGTAGGAAGCAGATTCATTTTGGAACTCACTCCGGTACACTCTCTCCACTATCTGGTGAATTTGCATACTCTGTGTATATATGTGTGTGTGTGTGCATGTGTGTGCACTCGTGAGGTGGAAGATTAAGGCTGTGGGGTTAGGTTTAGGTTAGGTAACATAAACCTCCAGGAAATCAATGTTACTTAAAACGATGTTCTCACAAGAACTGGCAAGCTGGTGCGTGCATGTGTGTGTGTGTGTTCTTTCAAGAGCCCTGTGCGCTAAACTGCCTCGTGATGGCCTCGTCTGACACATTTACCGAACCATTAATGCTTCCTGCAAGGGCAGTCCCAGTTCCTGCTGGGGGTGAGGGGACGTTCAGCACCTCTGATCAGACCCTCAACGCTGAGTCAACCGCAGTGAACGCTTAAAAGCAAGAATTAACCCAGAGGTGTTTACCCCGTGTGATTATTTTTTAACGACAGCACAGATGTGAGGGCACAAATTACTTTAGAATGAATTCGCCTATCACACATTTCCGCCTACATGCTGATTAACATTCACACAAACACACTCTCGCACCTATATGTTAATGTGTACACATGTATGCAAGCAAGCAGTAAGGAAATCTTTGCTCAATTTTGCAAAATGTGTATTGGATCAGAGTTGTGGACTATACCTTTTAGTGAAATAACGGGTTTCATTTCAAGCCTGGTAAATGGCCTTGTCCCTGAAATGATGAAATTCCAAGCCTAGTTCCTACTAAATAATCTATTAAATAAATAAAGATGTTATAAAGTAATACAATGACAGGGGTCATTCTTTTGCATTATTAGTTTAATATTTATTTGCTGTGGTTTTGCTTGGTTGGAGTATTTTCTACTGTGAGTTATTGAATCTTTTACTGAAAAAAGAAAGGTTTGTTTCTCTGCTGCATAGAAACACAGTGTCAAAAGATAGATTAGCTGCATGGTTTGCAAACGCAATCCTTTTGTTTGTTCATTATCACGTTCATTATCAAGATCCGGCTGATGATTACAATAAATATATGCCTGCATGAAATTATTGGATTTACACAGATACAATAAAACAACAGGGGAGAGGGCAAAGGAGCACTGCAGTTTATATACAAAAAAATGCTTAATGTGCAATTATGTTCCAATTAAAATGCATTAATATAACTGCAGAGAAAAAATTGATTCATAATTATTACATATCCATGATGCAAAAGCGTTAAAATATTCAGTATTTACTTTTGTTTGATTTATCAAAGCGGTAAAACGATGCCTCAGTCTTGCTGCTCATGAATTAGCAACAGCTGATGGTGCTGATGATGACATACTGAGCCACCCCACCTGCCAAAAGAAGCCCCTTTCACTCCAAAATCGGGGGTTTAGCAGGTGGTTCGTGGCACCGGGAAGAAGAGAGCGAGGATTTGTATTTCGCGTACGCGCCACGCTGAAGATGTCGACTGCGTGTATGATCCGACAAAACGTCTCGCTCCCCTCCTACGGCTTCTGAATGCGAAGACTTACTTCGATGTCGCCCGAGGATTTGTTAATTAGCTTGACAACATCTGTCCTCTCATTGCAAGATGGGATTAGAAGACAAAAAAAAAAAATAACGCCCATTGTCTGATTACCTTCTTCACTCATAACAACAGATGTCAGCCACCATCCTCTCCCCATCCACACCTCAATAGCTCAGAGGTTAACCATCATGTTGTGTTCCTGGTCAAATCTGACCATTTCAAAGTTGTTGTCTCAGAAAAATGTGGATAATTTGATCAGATTCACCTAAGATTCCATGACTTCAGCACAGACAATAAATTGTACTGACTTACATACAATTTTGTGTGTTTTATTCAACTTTTGTATACTCTTGGTGTTATCATTAGAAATGAATGGGGGAGACGAGAATTAATGTAAGAAATTGAACTTGGTTACAGCTACATTGTCAAATGGACACAGACACACACACACACCTATACACCTCACCAACAGTGGACCATCACTCTACACCGGCTGAGAGGGGACCACTCTTTCTGGTAATTTTGAAGAAATAAAAATGAATACAGAATATGGGTTTATGGCCTTTTTTCATACTATAACTGTAAATGGTCATTTTCTATACCCGTTTATTCCTTATTAGGATCATGGGGGTGCTGGGGCCACACAGAAAGGTCCCAGACCAAGGTCTTGAAACTGCGACCTCCTTGCTGTGAGACAACAGCGCTAAATGCTGCCCCACCATGTCGCCCATAACTATAAATATGTATTCAAAAATGTTTAATTGCAAAAATGTCTAGCCACCTGAATTAAACTGCACACACACATTCACTCATCTTACCAACAGTGGACCATCACTCTACACCAGCTAAATGGTTTCAAAACAAATGTTCTTGGTAACTTCGACCCAAAGTATTCTGCGATAAACAGTAAACTATGTTTCATATGATTATTTCTTATAGTCAAAAAATCCAGACATTATGGTTTTAGAACTCAAATTCAAGTACGGATCAATGAGATATATATGCCATAAATAACAAATAGAAGTTAAAAACTTGTAATGTTCACAGGGGAAATTATGTTTGCAAATCATCACCTCTTGTATATATATATATATATATATATATATATATATATATATATATACACATACACATACATATACATATACATATATATATATATATATATATATATATACAAGAGGTGATGATTTGCATTACTACATTAAATTTGACTGGGAACACCAGATTGATTAACATGAAACAAACACAACATGAAACAACACATGACAAAAAAATGTTCTTTATTGATGTTAGCATGTTCTTGAATAATTCATGCAATTCTGCTGGAGAGTACCGTACTGCAATATTGTGTGTGTGTGTGTGTGTGTGTGTGTGTGTGTAGGTGGGTGTGAACGGGGGTGGTATCCGCTTTGATGTGAATCTCATATCCTGCTTGTAATGTCCGCCACGGGCCAAAGGGAAGCGATGAAATGATAACTTCTGCTCTTACGGAACGATTATAGCCGCGATTAAGTTGTACGGGACAGACCCTGCTGGAGATGTGGGGGAGAGCAAAATGGCGAGGAGCTTTCTATCTGTTTGCTTCCCCCCGCTGGAAGCTTCGGGCGCGCCAAGCTCAACGTGGTCTCCCCAGACGTTGACAGATGAAGTAATTACATTTATGTGAGTGTGTAGGATTGATTCATCAAACAACGCTCGCTACCAAGAGCTTTGGATTTAATTGGGGAGCTGGTGACACATGCATCTTCCTGTGATAACACATCGTTTTTTATAAAAAAAAAAAAAAAAATCATCTGCAGCATTCAACACAGCCCTGAGATAATGATGCACACTTTGGTGTAATGTTAAACTATTTATATCACAATAATTACAAAAAACATGTTCTTGTTTCTATAATCTAAAACGCCTCTTCATTGATAATTCACTTGTTAAATACATGTTCATGTAATACAACGTGTATGCTCTAAGCATCAGTAAGTTGTTTCGATATACAACCAATGTCAGTCTTTAAAGCGCCATAAAAAAAACAACACATTTTCTCATTTGTGCAACCTTGTCTCCGCGAAATTATTCATCCGCTGAAAGATGTCTCCTTTATTTATTTTATTTTTTATCACTGAAGGGTAGCTTAAATTGAAAAAGTGGCACACGTGTATAAAAGCTTTATGCTTCTGTCCATGTCTTTTCAGTCATTAATTAATGCATGGACTCTTGACCTTGTTTGTACTGTCTAAGCCGCTTGTGTACCGGATCATGCATTGTGTATACTGTTTTTGTGATGTGTGTAGTAGAACAGCATAACATATCCTGGACTGTAGAAAGCAATGCAAGTAAACATAATCCTGGAGAGAAGTTATATTTTCTGCATATATTGGTGAAACATTATATACGTAAATGTAATGTCTAGAAGACAGAGTTTGCTTGTCTAGCTACATATCTCCCTCTATTCCAATATGATGTAGGCAAATATTTGTTTCTAGTGCTCATATTTAGAAAAAAGGTGACATTCCTTTTAGAAAAAGTGTCCTTATTCTGAATAATCCACTGAATATACAATCATTAATTGTACTTTTTTGTTGGTAGAATGCATTTCCAATGAAAAAGCAGAGTTCACTTCCATTGCATTGGGTTAGAGGTATATATCATAGAGTACAATATCTCAAACTTGGGCAAATAGCATCTTATATATAGTCATGACTGGGCACCACTAGAGCTACAGTATGTGATAAAGTAATTTACTGGGTGTACCGACCATTTTCTACTCAGAGAGAATGATATTAAGCAACCTACATATGAATGGTTGAGCCCCAGAGAGTTACCTAATATCTTTTCCCAGTCACATTCGCATAGATTCCATTTCATCAGAGATGGTGCTAAAATTATGTAGATTGTCTTCCTCAGAAAATAATGATCTATATTGAATATTCTGGTTTTATGCCGGAGATGAGAAAAGTTACAAGTCCAATATCAGATAGGATTATCCGAGTCATTTTCTCAAATGGCACCATGCTCCAACAATCATCCACTTATACCATTAAATGCGGTATGGAAAGATACCAGACAGAAATTGTGAAGGAATTCAAAAGAAACCATGTCCCGCTTTTTATCCGAATGCTCAGCCCCCACATGAAATAGAGGGTTTGCCAGCGAAAATGGGTGTTGCATAGCACAAAGGGCAATATCCAACAGTGCAATTCAGAATAGCGTGCATTTGCATGAATTTCACTGATTGTGTCACATGCACATCACATATATTGTTGCCTATAGGGTCCCTGCAGAGAAGTCATAATGAGCTCTTCAACCCTGAAGAGGCAGGCATAACTTGCATGTTCTGCTGTCACCGTAACAATGGAAGGGTTTATCACTGCCAAAAGCTTGGAGAGAGAGGGAGCGAGGAGCGCTCGGGAGATTGGGGAGGGAAGAAAATACTGTATACAAAGAAACACAGAGAGAGACAGCAGATAGCAAGAGAGCATGAGAGAAATATAAAATCTCCTCCAGCCTGCCATGCATGAATAACCAAGGCATGTTTCGGCATGTAGAGGAGTCTCAGCTGGAATTACACTGCCGCAGCTCTCTGAGCACTCTGAAGCAACATTTCCTACTGCGTCCCTTGCAGCAGTCCCAACCTTCTGTCTGTCCCTCCCTTCCGCTTCTCACACTTTTTTTGTCTAGCTGTCTCTCTGGAATCTCTATTCCTTCATGTTGTTACTCTCTTACCCAGACTGTGTCATCAGGGTAATGAAAGAGAGAGCGAAGACTGGGAATCGTCCTCATCCTGTTTCACAGGATGGAGCCCCAGAGGGTGACGTCTTGACAAAAGGCTGTAACATGCACAAGCTAAAGCATATTTAGCCGCATTCTTGGCAAAAAAAGATATTGTTTGGAACCAGATAAACAAGTGTTATGTTGCCTTTGTGTATATCAGATCTTAGAATATATAAAACCTTTGAGTTTTTCCAAGCTTTAGACATTCCAAACCAGCATTGTGTGGAAACAAAATAGTAGCTCTCCAACAATATTTGGTGGGTGCTACATTGTTCAGATGATGAAAATTGTGTGTTGATTCTACTGAGGAACTGACAATCTACATCCATGCTAGCAGCACTCTAAAGTTGTATGCACTCTGTACTGTATTTAGGTATAAATCAACATTTGGGGTATGACCTAATGGTGGTACTGGATAAAAAGTATAGTACATCATCAAAAAAATTAAAAATTTCACATTTGGATGTTGAGATATTTCAGTCTTGACGAAAGTGGTCGATAGATAGCTAACCAGCCACTCTTACGGGGCCACACTATTAGCATGGCTCAGCAGCAGTTGATTCAATTTGGGTCAAGTATTGAGTTTTGTAGCTCTGAATGATCTAATAATATATTACATAATATATATTGTGTCAGTCACCGCCAAGCAACTTGGTCACATATCTCATGTCATCCTATTAAACAGCATGACGATATTTTATTTCATCGCTACGCAGATGATACTCCGCTGGACTTAGACTGCAAACCTTCTGAATTAGTCAAGTTATCTCCCCTACATAGGTCTCTAGCAGTGATTAAGGGTTGAATGGCAGAAGACAGAATCTTCTTCAGCTTAAATCTATAGGCCCTGAGCACGTTGTACCCACTGCTAAGAACCTTAGATGTATTTTACATCAGAACCTCACTTGTGTCTTATGTTAAAAGGCTAGCTCAGTTATCGACTTGGGAAATAACTCTAGAATTAGGTCTTTTATTACTTTTAATGATCTTCAAAGTGTTATTCAGGCGTTTATCCCTTCTTGTCTGGATTATTGTAAAGCCATGACATGATTGCATTTGACGAAAATCACAAGAGAACAAACATACCTCCCTTATTTTAGCTTCACTCCACTGTCCATTTTAGAATCGATTTTAAACTTTTAAAAAGGCCCTGAATGGTACAGGACGGCACAGAGTTACTTGCCTGGGCTTCTTAATCCTCTCTCATCACCCATAGCTTGAGATGTTCTGATAAAGCCATGTTAGCTATTACCCAGTCCAGACCTAGAACCAAGGGTGACAGGGCTTTTGCTTTTTGGGCTCGAACCCTTTCGAATAGCTTCCCCGAGGACTAGGAAATTCACTGCCCTCTGTTAAGCTGTCTCACCATATGGCTTTTTCTATCCTATTCTATCTGTTACTTTTATGTGTTCATCTTGTTTCATTACTTTTAACCGTTTGATTTCTTATTTTATTGTTGATTGGGATTTTTCATTTTATTGTTCTCCTGCTTTCTTTATCCTGCAATTATCCTTGTTAGTAAAAGCACTTCGTAATTGTAGCTTTAAAAGGTGCTATGAATAAAGTTATTGTTATTATTCAATTTAGAAAACAGAAAAGTAAACACATCACATCTGTAAAATTTGATAGCATCTCTTAACACGAAGAAGCTAAAGCTCTCTTTGAAGCTAAAACTGCTTCAACTTTATCTTCTGTAAAACTGCTCCTCCTTTCTTTCCTGTGAGCAGCATCCAGTGTTTTCTGTCATAACAGTTGGTCTCATTTGCTGCTACAGTGTGAGATCAGGCTTTTGGATTTATTCATCCTAAATGAATGTCTTCATTTCAAAAGGAACCACGATGCCATACTTAACTTGTTGCTAATTTTAACCCACCCCTTCTTATTTGACTTTGTTACTCATGTCACATACCATCTGTTGGATATTGGAGTTCTAAATATCAAAATATACATACTATCACAATAAATAAATATATATATATATATATATATATATATATATATATATATATATATATATATATATATATATATACACACTGTCCTACCACTGCTAGTGACCCCTTTGATTAAGTTACTGCTTGTAGGGGTCCTGACCCCCAGGTTGGAAACTACTGCTAGAAATATTGAGGTCACTGCCTTGTTCATTTGGCACAGTGGTTATTCCATTAAAACAGGAAACCTTTCCTCGTCCTCTGGACGTCGTGCCATCTCAAATACTGCGTATCGCTCTGCCCTATGCAACAGCTGCCACAAATCAGTTCATCGTCTCTGCATCCCAAAATGGATGTTGGAGCAGCAACAAGCAACGCTGCAAGATAAATGAGGGCAAGCGCATTGTAATTTCCATATCAATCACAAATGTGTCAGCAGCTTAACTAAGGAGTAAGACAGTGAAAAGAAAGACAGAAACAAAGAGACACAAAAAACAAGAAAAAGATATTTTAGAGCGTTTGTTATTCCAAACATTCTACTTCAGCTGGAACTTAATGAAATCAATTTCATATTGAGGGACCAGGTAATGCACCTTGTGGCTCAGAGCCAATACTTCTGACTGACTGAATGACTGACTGATTCCCACAATCCTTGAGACAGTTTCAGAATCTCAACTGGTCTCTGACATCTGGGTCCACACCGAGCACAGCTGTCATTTAGGCCATACATGTCCAGCAGATTTATCATCCAGAAACATTAACATTGAATCGTGGCTGTCAGCATGCATGTCACCAATCCTTGATGTGGAAGTACTGGGGCTGACAAGCTGGCGGAAAAAGGGAAGAGCAGATGAAAGGAGGAAAGGGCCTTGGTGACCGCATAACAACTTCGCGAGAGTTGGTCCGGTAAAACTTTGTGCCGCCATTATCTTGTTAAGTGCGGGAGTCATTGAAGGACACCAGACAATTGATTGAATGGACTTGACTACAGCACAATTTCCTCTTCGTGGCGACATGTATCAACCAGGCTCCCTATATTCTGCAGCTTAACTACCTCTCAGGCCTCCCACTTTGACAAATGGCTTCTGTCTCTTCTAATGTAATATTTGTTTCTACTTCTGAGAGCCTCTCGGCTACTCTGCGAGTCTGTCTGCCGACTGCTTCATTGTGTTAGTCGACTTTATTCCCCAGCCAGCTGTCAATTGGTGGACTGTCTGAGTGTTCTCGTCTGTCTGTCTTTTGTCTCATTGCCTGCGCCGTGCTTTTTTCTCCTCTTTCTCAAGCACTTTCTACGGCTCCCCCGTCAACCCCTGGCTCCGTCTGCCTCGCGCTCGCCATTTCTCTGCCTCCCTTGCGTTCTGTCTCTCTCTCTCTCGCCCCCCTACCATCCCGCTCCCTCTTTTCCTCCCTCCCTCCTTCTCTCTCCACTTTACCGCCATGTCTTTGCTCCAGATGCTAGCTGTCTCAGCTCTGTGGGCCGCGTCTCGGTGATGGGCCCCTCCAGGAATTCAAAGCACCATTCTGGCATTTTCTTCCAAGCAATTGCTTTTTGCAGTAATAAAGGGGGAGTAGCTTGAGCATCTCTCTCTCTGAATGGGCTTACTGGCCCTGGGCAAAACAAGCCCAAGTGTACATCGGCGAATCCTCTGGAGGCAGAAGAACGCCGCGAGACTCAATCCGGATTCAGAAACCCAATTAAGCCGTCCCACGCAATTTAAGGGATTGGTTACAAGAACTTACCATTAATCACTTTTTTTCTTTGTCAAAGGCTCCTGGATTTCAAAATTCTGTGTTTTGTAGTTCAATTTAATGAGCTCTATTGTCCCGGCAGAGCTGGACAAGCAGTTAGTGTGGGATATTTGCATGCAACGGTGGCAGCCAAGCGGAGCAGCGCCTTTCTTTGAACGTGACCCGTTGAGGCCCCTCAGTCATACACCACTTACAATATGATATCTAAATATTATGAATGCGGCTTAAATGGCAATTAAAGTCACATCGCCACTAAATTAATTCCCGATGGGCCACGGAGCATTGAGGGCGCAATTAGCCATGGAGGCGCCTATGACGATACGTCGCCTAACTGAAAAACACCAAATACTTCACAAATTGTTTTCGCATTAAGTAAATGCCACAGCAGATTAGCATGCCGTTATGGTTTCCATGTTTTTTTTGTTTGTTTTTTTTCCATTCGACCCTACCCTCACCTCCCCCCCACACAGCAAGGTCTGGCTAGAAAGGTGCATTTGGAGATAAATCCAGACTGAGGAACGCAGAGAAAGAAACTGAAGGACTTGGGGGAAGGGGGGTTGAGGGATCAATGAGGCAAAGAAGCGGCTTTAATGCAACTTTTACTGAGTCACGGTGTAAACAAGTGGGCCAACTGTTGTAGCTGTTAACTGCTCTGTGGCCATGGAGCAGCTGTGGAGAAACAGCTACAGATAAAGCTCTGATACCTCAACTGCAAAACACAGGCCTGGACGCATTGACTCGTAGGGGCGACTGAAGCTATACGGCAACAATTGCTTTTAATTAACCTTTGTATTGTCTTCCCATTGACTGGGCAACTTCTGTCCTCCCGGGTCAAAATTGACTGTTTATCCAGCATAAAGTTTAAATTATCACCCAATTCCGTGTTACACCTTTTCGCCAACTTCATTCCAACTCATTACCAGGGGCTTTTATACCTTCGTCAATAGACCATAAATGTGTTTGTTGTCTGGAAACTCTGGACCCTATGTGGGGGAAGGCTGTGAGGAAATCAAGTCTTACACGCCTGTAGCTTTGAAGTGGTGTAGTGGTACCCATAATACCCCCTAGAATTTGAATAAAACACCCACAAATCAAGAAAAGTAGTGACCATTCAAGAACCAGCCAATTTATTTTAATAGCTATTGGATGAAAAACAGCTGAAAGGGGGTCAAATTTGACAACGGGAGGGTTAAGGAGGTTTTTCCTCACAAGTTTCCTTTTAGTCAACAGTTTTAACCAGAAGCAACTACAATGCTTAAATCAAGAAACAGGAAGCATCAAGGCTGTAATTGATTGCATATCTGGATTTATAAGCTTTGCGTGTATTAGGCTTGTCAAAAGGCTAACATCCATTGATTTACTGTGAAGCTGCAGACAACAGCAATACCTTGTCACTATAATGTAATTTCTAAATAATTCTGTTTGAGCGTGCATCAAGAGTGCGCCGTTTAGCCTTTAGAAGCTGCAGGTTCTCATCCTCAGAATATACTGTAACTGTGGTCCGTTATTGAGAGGGCTGGCTCCGATCCAAGTTGAAACAACAAACTATTTATACAGTACACCAGATGTTCACTGTAAAAAATGCGGAACGTTCAGAAAGGAAGCAAGCTGCTTGTCAGCCCCGGCTATAAGTCAATGTATCCTGCCGCGGTGTAATTGCGTTTCCCTAGTCCGGAGTGTGCAAACATCGACACATTTTTTTAAAACGCATGGGATGATGGATGCCAATTGGCTCGCGGAGACGGGGGAGCCAAGAGCGCCGACCATATGCCAACCTGAAGATCGCCGTCAACAAGCGTTCCCCCAACTCGAAATTGTTCTGCTCAGTCAAAAGTGCAGCAGCAAGTCACGCACGAGTGCAGGCTGCACGAAAAAAAAAAAAAAAAAAAAACAGCGCCCGTGGCTATGCTGCCATCTCCCATTTAATGTCAATGGATCCCTGCACACACTGTAAAAGATCCCACCGCTGCTTAATATTTTACACCCCGAGTCGCAAAAGATTCCTACTATTACTACTAAAACTTGCCACTTTCCATCTGCGGCACGCTCATTGCGCTGTAACAGCAAAACCTCCCCTCCCCCCCCCCATTTCAAATGACTCATCACGGCCTTTAAATTTTGCAAAGCTGCTTTCTAAAAAAGCTGTTGAAATATGTATACGGTCTCTGGCCCATAATAATGTGGCGCTGCGCTTCCTCGGTGGAAAACTCAACAAGTTCGTTTCCCTTTATGAATTCACATCCCCGGGCCATCGCTAGCCCTTTTGCGCTGCTTCCTGACAGTGGCTCCTCTCTCAGACTCCCTCCCTGCAGAGGAAACAGGCCCGGGGGCTATTCTGAAAATAGGATAAGATATTCAAATATGTGCATGCGTTCACCTACAAGTTCTTGCGCTTTTGAGGTCACTCGACAGTCGTTTTTTTTTTTTTTTTTCAAGGCTGGGGGGGAGAGAGGGGGAATCAGACTGGCAAGGTCCTCAGACATCTCCCGGAGAGAGAGAGATCGTGCCTGTTGAGGTACGAGGCCTCACATATCGCCAAGTGTGCTTGATTATGTGTTTTGAGCCCGTCGGGCGATGAGGTTAGACGCCTCAGGCTACCGTCATACAGTTTCTCCACGGCGGGCCCCAAGCTCTCGGTTAAAGTCGACATTCCGTTGATTCAGCCGCGCGGCGACAGCCAGAAGTACACAAACAGGCAGTGAGGAAAAACACAGGAGACCATGCTGAGAACGGAGGCAGAATAATCTCACGGCTTATAAGCACCAGTCAGCATTTTTTTTCTATGTCCACTGTAGGGGACACGACGCGCGATGTGTTCTCCAAAAAAAAAGAAAAGAAATTTCGCATCCTTGCAGGTGGGAAAAATAAAGCTCTGGAAATAAAGTCAGTTAATCAGTTAACTGATAACAGTCTGCACAATCAGTTTTTCGGATTTTACTATCTTACCCCAAATTCCAAAGAAAAGTAATATCATTTAGAGGTCAAAAATGGTCAAAATAACAAAAAAGATATGTTTTCAGACCTCAAACAATGCAAAGAAACAGGATCAAATTAATTTTAGAATAACATAATACTAATGTTTCCACTTAAGAAGAGTTCAGAAATCAATATTTGGTGCAATAACCGTTATTTTTAATCCCAGCTTTCTTTCATGTGTCTTGGCATGCTCTCCACAGTCTTTACCGTTGTTCTTGGGTGACTTTATTCCACTCCTGGTTCCTCTTTAAACAGAATGAGGTGTGCGTGTGTTGGAATTCAACAGATGCTGGAATGGAATGGGTGGAATACATGTAGAGATGCTGATTTCAGAAAAAAAATGCAGTGGTCTCTTATTTTTTTTTTCCAGAGCTTTATGTGCAAGTGGGTCACGGATGTTTGTTTCTGTAGACGTGACCCCGGATGCGTGTTTGCAGTCGCGCCACGGAGAAACCCATGTGCCAACTTTGATGTCCTATTCATTAATATCTGTAATGTATGTGTTTGCCCTTGAGTGCATATATATCTGTCGTAGCGTTGTGGATGTAACAGTGCACAGAAGATTACATTAAAGGCCCGAATGAATCAGCAGTCGCAACGTTTTTGACACTGAAGGTTGGCACAAGGAATGAGTTATACATGACCTCTCTTTCTTCCTGTCTCCCTCTATTGTCCCCCCCACCTTCCCTCATCTCTTCCTCTTCCCTACCACTTGCACTTCAGACCGGGACCACAGCCGTGTTACACTCCTTAGCTACCCCGAGCTAAGATTAGCATACTGATTAGCTAGCCTCGTGGCTCTATCATCGCCTTCCTCCGAGCTCACATGCAGGGCTGCAGCCTCATGAATGCATAATGGCACCGGTCTGCAAACAAATGCATGCTTGAGAGCTTCCAGAGGAGGGAGCTAGCGTGCAGAACACATGGCAAATGTTTTAATTTTTATTTTTTTTTGGATCTCACAATGCAATCAGACGGTCGCATCCTCGTCTGATCAGGTTTTCCAAACGCGGCTCGCGAAACTCGAGCAGCGATTAGCATTTGCGGTTGTCAGTTCATCCCGCAGGCGTCTCTGTTTTCCCTCTCTCTGCGCTGTGGTTGTTTCTGACTCTTCTCACTTTCTTTTTTTTTGTTTTCCTCGCTCCCTCTCCCTCTTTGCCGTGCCTTTCCTTTTTTCCGCGCTCAGCGGGGGCTTCTGTCTGTCTCCCTCCTCCCTCCCTCCCTCCTACCCTCCTTCCTGTGGCTCATCCTCTCATCCCTCCGAATCTCCTCCCCTCTGTCTTGCCTCATCCCATCTCCTGCACATTTACCCCTTCTTTTTTTCCCCCCTCCTACCTTTTTTTCCCCTTCTTATCAAAGCATTACTGAGGATATATCAAGCCCCCTCCTGGGTTCTCCTCTTTCCCTGCCTCTCCCTTCACCACACCCCTCTCTCTCTCTCTCTCTGTCTCTCTCCCCCCTTCAATCCCTCCCCTCTGAAGGGCCTGAGTGAGGACGGCAGATCGTGTGAAGTTGGATGTTGATTCTAGGTGACAGGCACCATATGAGTCATAGCCATAATCACAGAGCTCCCTCAATTCCTTTGCACAGCACAGCAGCACTGCAAAGCAGAAATTGCCCTTGATACAAACAATAGCTACAGAGTAGACACCATGCACGCACATTTTCTACAATGTGTACGCTATTTTTTTTTCTTTTTCCCCCTCGCAGGCCGCATATTGTAATCCACTATAACATAATGATGTCCACACGGTACTGTAAAAATGATTGCCACTTGTTCATATTTGCATATAACCATTAAAGCTGATGTAGCGCCGTGAATCATCGGCGGTGGCATTTATACGTGCATATGTGTGCTGCCATTTTTATAGCTGCGCACAACAGCCATTTCCTCCATATGTGCAGAACTAATCATGGCAGGAATGGAGGAAAAAAACATATTTTTATAGCAAAGAAAACTATAAAATGATCAGATGAGAATGTAAGGATAGAGTCTAATGTGGAGATCTAGAGACATTAAGACTTTACTGCCTACAGTTTGTCAAAAAAGTGCAAACTAATGTTTTCTGAAACTATATATATATATGTAGTATAAATGACTTTGGATGCTTCTTGAACTCATGAATGCTTGTGCTATAAAACAAAAAGAGAAAAGGAAGTGGGACAGGCCAGAGGACAATAGATGACAAGAGAGAGAGGCGGCAAAAACTGCTGAGAGAGCAGAGACCTCAGTCACAATAACATATAGTAACATGCAGCGGTCAAATCAGACCTTCACCGGAACAAGCGTCTGCCAAAGAAACACACGGGGATGTGAGGATCGAGACAAATCAAGCATGCAGCAAATAGAGCTGGAGTTAAACAGAAAAGGTTTGTTTTTTTGAAATGTGAAATCAGGATGTGTGTGAGATGACAAGGTGAGGTGGACCGGGCCATCTGACCGCGATATCGAAGGACAACCAGAACAAAGCAGAGGAGAGAGTACAATAAATAAGACAAAAGGACAAAACAGAAAGGCGGCACAAAGGAGGAAGGTCGAACTAAATGGAAATGGATGAGAAGAAAGACAAAGCTAAGAGATAGAGAGAGAGGGAGGAGAGAGAGAGAGAGAGAGAGAGAGAAAGAGAGAGAGAAAGCAGTGGAATCTTCAAAGCTGTGAGTTCAAATGATTGCGGATTTAAAAAAGCCTGCAAAACAAGCAATATCTATCTACATATATAGATGTATACTGTATAAGGACACACACACACACACACATATATATGTGTATATATATATATGCATCTCCCTCTGGACATTTCTCATTCCGCTGCAGCTAAAATTCCCCTATAAAAAAAGATTCCGGTCTCGAACAGCAGTTTGGTTTGAAGAAGCTCTAAAACAAGTGAATACCAGAAATCATAGAATAACTATCGCTGGGATTATTAAGTTCCGGGAGTGGTGAGCGTTGGCTGGACGGGAGGTCGAGGTCCCCCGGGGGAAGTGGAGGACTGCTGACTGAAACAACCACCCAGGCACCATTGATTGGACACAAGCTGGAGATCAATCGACATGGCCGAAGGCACCATAAAAGAAGAAGAAAAAAAAAGACCCCCCCCCCCCCGTCCAGAACCTTTCGCTCTTATAAACCAAACCGCCCCATTGATTAACCCGCGCGCCGTGTGATTACAAAGCAAACTCAATCTTCCGTTCATTGTTAGAAGGAGAAAGAAAACAAAACAAAAAAGAGGAAAGCTTCAGACAGCTCAAAATGACCATGAATCCATTGTTCATCGTTCATTTCTCTCCCCCACGGGCATTGCTGATTTTCTCAAAGACAAGATGATTACTGCATATTCATCATTAGCTCAGCGGCTAATAGAATACCTCCGTTTTTTGTTGTTTTTTTAATGGGCTTTTCACACGTAGCAGACTGGGAGCACGGTGTGCCAGGCTGGATTTCTGCTTTATAAGTGACTCAGATTCAGTTTGAGACAGAGATGGGAAGAAGGGAGTAGGTGTGTGAGGGTGCCAGGAAACAAGAAATTAAAAAAAAAAAAAAGACACCCTCAGCCAGAGAAACGTAGCCTCAGAGACAGAGAGGGGGAGAGATTGTGGCCATGTGTCTGCCGTGCTTGCATACATCTGCTTAATAAATAAGGTTATCCTCAGGCAGGAGTTGAATATTACCACCCGGCGCTGTTTGACCGACTGCATTAAACCGGAGAAGCGTGTTCCTCGTCTCATCCGGATGTGGCACATGTTCTGCAGGACCAGCGTTTAAATCCAGAGCTGGTATGACAGACACATGACTGTCTGACCCCAGCAAATCAGTCTGACAGTAATACAGCCCTCAGGAGAGAGAGAGAGAGAGAGAGAGAGAGAGAGAGAGAGAGAGAGAGAGAGAGAGAGAGAGAGAGGAAGAGGAGGAGGAGGAGGAAGAGGGGGCACAAGAGACTTAATTAGGCCCCTAGCAAACTGAAGTTCATTCTGCTTCCAAAGTCTTTTCACTGCATATCACTGACTAAAAGACATTTTCCTCTCATCTCTCTATCTCCATCTCTCTCTCTTTCGTTTAGTGAGTGTGAGCTGAAACCAAAAAGATTATGGGGAGTGCGTTTTTCCCGTTTTTTTAGCGTGTGCGTGCGCGCAGCTGTGCGGGGCCACTGTTTTCAGATGATTGATAGATAACAGCGAAAAAAGGAAATAATAAACGACTATAGTCCGATCAATACACTTGAGAGCGTTTGTCAATACACCGGTGGCGTAATTTGCCGGTTTGACACGGTCAACCCCCCCCCCCCTCACCCCCACCCCCCGCTGCGCAAAAGCGGTTTTTGTGCCAAAAAACGCTCCAAGAAAAAATATTGGTAAATAATAAAAAAAAGGGAATGAGCTCCGCGACTTACCGCAGTACAGAACCAGCAGCGCTGTCAGAAGCAGCACAGCCCAGAAAGTTGACGACATCCTCGGCCAGCGACTGGCATCTTTGCGCCTCGCCAACCTTGACACCGAAGCCATTGAACAAACAGATCACTTCCTCTTCGGAAAGAGACGAACAGAAAAAAAAAGGAAGGGGAAAAAAAAGGTGTTAATCTCACAATCCAGCTCGGCCTCTTACGACGCTCATATCTCCGCGCGTAATCCCCCGAAAAGACATGTCAAGATCGCGCAAACTGATAGGGAAAAAAAAAGCGGCGGTCTGCTCCTTAGGTTAGTCGGATTGCCGGTGCGCAAAAGAGGAAAAAAAAAAGGTCACATCTTCCTTAGGAATCCCAGCTGGGGAATAAGGTTTATAATCGTGCACGAACGCAAGTTGGTAAACGTCCCTTATAGTTGTCCCAAAGTGCGTTAATCTCTATTTCCACGTTATATTTCAGTGTATAAAAAGCGCCGGTGCCTGAATGCGTTGCTCAAAGTGTTCAATCATCTATACCGCAGCGTCGTAAAACCTCCTTTCACCTGTGGTAGGTTCCTCGATTCTCTTCAGCCCCAGCAGCCCCGCTGGCATAGCCCAAAAAAAAAAAAGAAAAAAAAAAGAAAAGAAACCAGTTACGGGAAAAAACAAATCCGACGATTTAAACGCCTGGATGGATAAGAAGGTTTGGTCGTGGGGAGACAAGAAGAAGAAGAAGAAATAAAAGTCCTCCGAGCTCACGGTTTGTGGGTGAAGTAGATGAAGATCACAGCATGCTTTGCTTTGCAGGAGGAAACGTAAGGATGGAGAGAGTGGACGGGTAGAGACGGGGAGAGGAAAAAGAGCGAGAGAGGAGGGAAAAAAAAGTGCGCACTGTGCGACTCCAAGTGATTTTGGTCCAAAGTGTGTGTATGTGTGTGTGTGTGAGGGGGGAGAGAAATTCGGATAATCGATATTACGTCAGCCAAAAAAGCCACTTGAGGTCGTGATACCGCAAATTCTGGATGCTGTTACGCGGACATCACGCAGCACCGGCTGGAAGCAGCGTTTACACTCCTTTATTGATTGTATATGTTGTATAATTTATGCTGTGTGTTTATTCGATTTTTGAATCAATAATGAGTGAGTGATAGTTTCCTATGAGCAATAAGAGCCATTCTCACATGCATATGCATATATATATATATATATATATATTGCTATGTGATGGATGGTGAGGGTAATGGATTATTAATGCTTTTTAATAGAGATTTGTACTTTTTTTAAAATGATTAACATTAAAGCTATTGCTCATTTTCATCACTTAAAAAAAATTCTTACTGAATAATATAGCCATTAGGAGTGCACTAACTTCTATTCAGATTTGATTTTATTGCCATCTTGTGCCCAATTGTGTTAGTAATGTACTGTATTTATCTGAATATACAATGGTGGTTAACGCCTTCAAAGTGATAGGACTGCTGTCCTTCATTTTTTGGAATATTCGGAGTAAGCTTTAAAACCACGCGCTGCCAGGCTGTGATCTGTCTGTGGCACCGCTGACCCACATGCCTTGTGTTTAGTGACTAGTGCTTTGTGTTTTAGAGCCCAAGGGCAACAGTGGATCGCGATGACGCTCATTACTCAAGCATTTTGAAGTCGTTGCACTTAACTAAAGTACACCCACTTCTGTCACTTGACACTTAAATGCCTCTAAATTTAAGAGGAAAATAGCTGTTGTACTCATCCGGCAGCCAGAGTCACTTTGCAGATTGAGATTTGACCAAAAAGAAAAAAATCCACAAAAAACGTGAGTAGTGAAAATCAGTCAGTCATTTCCTGTAAGGTCACGAGGGTCGCTGGGGTCTGCTGGAGCCAAACCCAGCACATGACAGGCGAGAGGCAGGGATACACCCCAGACAGGTCGCCAGATACACACACCATTCACTCACACACTCACACATATGGGTAATTTAGAGTCTCCAATTGACCTCAGCATGTTTTTGTGGGAGGAAGCCGGAGAAAACCCACGCAGACACGGGGAGAACATGCCAACTCCACACTGACCCACAGGTCCCAGACTACTTCAGGATCATGGGGGTTCAGGCATTAGGATTTGGTACCATGCATATTGTTGGTGACTGTACAGTTCTGAAAAAAAAGAAAAAGAGACCACTGCCTTTTTTTTTCCAAAATCAGCATCTCTACATGTATTCCAGCCATTCCATTGCAGCATCTGTTGAATTCCAACACATAAACACCTCATTGTGGGACCAGGAGTGGAATAAAGTCACCCAGATTAAAAATAAGAGTCATTGCACCAAATATTGATTTCTAAACTCTTCTTAAGTGTGAACATTAGTATCATGTTGTTTTAAAATGAATCTGATCTTGTTTCTTTGTATTGTTTGATGTCTGAAAACATTGTATCTTTTTGATATTTGTCATTTTCTACAAATAAAGGCTCTAAATGAGGGGGGAATGTTGTCAGTAAATTATAGACTCAAACAAAAATGTCCCTTTTGCCCAAACACATACTTTAGGTATGTGTTTGTAGCAAAATCAGAAAGAAAATGCTAATTTTGCAGTGGTCTCTTATTTTTTTCCAGAGCTGTATAAAAGCTTTCTGCTTCTATGTATTTTCAGTCATTAATTAAAGTGAAAATCAACTTTACCAAAACCAACACAGTTGCAGTAGCAAAATGGATTTTTTTTCCAAAGCTTTTTTACCTGCAAGGATGCAAGATTTCTTTTTTTTTTTTTTTTTTGAGAACACATTTTGCATCGCGCCTCTACAAATTACTACATTTGATTTTAACTCAATACTTAGATTGCCTTAGATTCATGGGGTATCAAGCGTTAGGATTTGGTACCATGGACAGTGTCAGTGACTATAGCTCGGCCTCATAGACAGAGCGGTAGCTTGATGGGGACCATGGACAGCACCAGTGACTAACATCCCTCTCCAGCTCACAATAGAGAAGACAGTACCATGGACAGCAGCATTCAGTCAGCTCCATGAGGGATGCAGCTTCAGCACCGGGGACAGTTCCAGTGGCCGACACTGCTCCAGAGCACACAATACAACGCTGGCTGGTACCATGGACAGAGACAGCCAGTAAGTCCCCCTTCTTCTGCATGGCACACCGGTGCGATGGAGCTCCAGGACCACGGCCAGCGCCGAGCTACTGACGCTTCACCCATTGTGTCCGGCGAACACAATGCCGTGCCGTGCCTGGACACCCCCCCCCCCTCCTCCCAGCGCCTTCTGAGAGCTCTACACTCTGGCTGCTCCCGTCAAGCCGGAGTTGGCTCCGGCTGCTGGCAGCGTGCTCTGGAGGCCCCCATGCGTTCACCTCAGCACACCCCGCCATGCATACTAAACCAAACCCGGTGCCCACACCATCCCCCACCGGCCCCCCGGGGATCAAATAAGCCTCGGCTTGAATTACTCAATATTCAAGGGAGACGTTACGCTATTCTATTTTTTTTATTTTTTGCAGACTGGAAAAACGGTTTATCAACCCGGGCTATCATTTCCAACAAGTAAACTGCTTCCTGCTTAGCCCTCTCCATAGTAATGTGCACTAGACTGGACCTCTTGTAAACCAGACTATAAACCACACCGAGTGTAATAAAATAGTTAATTGCTGTATATGTGTCCCTATCAGTCCTTGTAACCCTCTAAATCTGTGTGTAATTGCTCTGTTCGGTAACTTATGCACTTATAATGGGAAAAGTGGACAATTTTCAACTAAATAAACTGTGGCCCCGTCCCCCTCTCTCATCTCCATCTCTCTTCCGCTCTCTTAAAAGCACGGGATTCAACAGGGGTGGTCTAATTGAGAGCCAGTTGGAAGGCACTGGCATGTTGCCTTCTGATTGGTGGTGTGTCATCGTGGCACCGGCTGCACAGAAAGGCCAAAACCTGCTTGGCACACACACACATACTTAAGAATGCAAATCTATACATGCACAGACATTAATTCGGACATACATGTTGATGCAAATCATATTAAACACATAAAAACGCTTCATTCATATTTGCTTTTCCTGTCTGACACATATGCAGCCGTTCATTTCAGCTTGGATATAATGCATGAGCTGTGGCCTCCATGTGTTATCCTCCCCTTTTGATTTTTTAAATAAAAACATTTCTAAAATTCCAGAATGAGGCACCAAGCCTTGAAAACACTGCCTCTGATATGGTTATTGTGGAGGATGTAACCTCTTTCAAAGGCTTCAAAGTTCTACAAAAAGATACTGTCTGACACATCTTTTTTGGCCGTGAACCATCATACGTTTTTTTTTCCTTTCTTCCCCTCTCTCTCCCAACACGAATCAGCATTGTGGTGCTGGCTCAGTTGACTCTCTGTGTTCACTGGTGCATAGCGCTGGGGGTCTGGACTCTGCTGGAATTCATATAGGTTCGAGAAGAATTAAAATGGTGTTTTAAATTGTAGATAAGGTTTTCAACACCCAGAAGCCGCTACTGCAAAAGCTTTGAAAAGTACAAAAAAAAAAAAATGGCATCAAAAAAATTATGATTCCAGGTTAAGATTCAACTATGGAGGAAGCAGTGAATTACATTTATCAAAGGAAGCAAAAACGAATATGCAAGGAAGGGAGCTCTCGTTTACTTGATTATTAACAATGCCTTTGTTGAGTTATGGCTTCCGAAGGCAATATACAAGTTTGAATTAAGTACCATCTCCTTTTACAAAGTATGGGAAGAATATAAAATTACAACCAGATGATATTTGAGAGATGGCATACCACACTTTATAAGCCTAAACCTTTCATTAAGTTCAAATGATCATAATTAGTTAAATAATATTCCCTGAACAACCTTTTGCACATTTGAAAATACAATGACACATTCCTGTTATACTTCCAGTGATTCAGATTGAAAATATTCAAAAGAGTCCAAGATTTATGTACAGACAATAGATTCTTGGAATACTGAGCAAGAAATTCAGGTGGGGAAAAATGATACAATCTACCCATTGGCTACAAAAAGAAAAAAAAATGTAGTTGCATTTATTTGTTTATTTATTAGAGAGAATTTAGTCCCTGACCTGGCAACCTGTTGAACCTGAACCACTGAGTCACGTACTAACAGGTAACAATCACTATTTCTAAGTAGTGAAGCAAAAAAAGTCACTGAAGTGATGATTAATAATCAATAGCAGCTCCCAAAGCCGAGAAAAAACACACCAAAACGAATTAATCAGGGGATTGCCATTAAAGCTGGAGTTTAGGCTGGAAACCTGAATCATTATAATTGTGAAATCACATATCGTGAAAATATTTCTATGCAAAAATCTTTTTTTTCACTTTACTTTTGTACATTTGTATATGACTGCTTGTGCCTTAGTTTTCATTTATTTTGTCATTTTGTGACTATTCTTTTTATTTAAAAATACCTTATACAAATCTGTTTTTTTATGTTTTTTTATTTTACATTACTTATTTTTCTTCTTTCATTTGATTACAGAGGAGCACCTCTCCAAATTTCTGAAGTTCTTACTCCCCAGAAGATGAATCATGATAATTTGGTTTACCTATTGGTCTTACTCTTACAGATCCATCTGTACAAAATGTATATTTTCTCTCAAAAAAAAAATCTACTAAACAGGCTATAAAGAAATTTCCTATTCCAAATCCTGCTCCCCAGAGGATAGATACTAATAATTTTGCTCATTTCCTATGCATTCTTCTAGTGCAACATTTAGGACAAACTTCATATTTGGTAAGGCTGTTAAGAGTGTAAAAATACTCTACTTTTTCCCATTTTCTGTCTGTACTGTCCTACAAATATAAACAATCTTTAAAAAAGACTGTGAGAATGGCTGCATCATTGATATGTCCTTTATTCTATCTGTTGCATTCAAGCAGTGTCTGTAATGAACAGTAGACTGCAAACACTAGTAGGATTCAGACTGTTATTGTGGTTTCTAGGAAAAGGAGAAAAACATGTTCCAGTTCAATCTCATCATGTATGTCTCCAACAAACCACCAGAACAATCAATATTCAAGTATCCATTCAGAGTAGTAAACAGGTAAAAGCACTGAATAAAACACAACCCAATCTATATCCAATTAATGCATTAATGTTTAATTAAAAGACAATGCAAGAGGGGCAATTTCGAGTTTCCAATTAACCTACCCCGCATGTCTTTAAAGTGTCGGAGGAAACTGGAGCACATGAAGAAAACTAATATAGAAACTGCAGTGATTGGTCCTGTGAGGAAAGATTAAATGGTTGCAACAGCTAAAGCTGAGCTCATTTTTTTTTTTTTTTTTGTCATTTGACATCTGGAAGCTGATAACAGCAATGATGCTGGAGCATCCTCAACAGAGGGGACAGAGTTGCCCTCATCAATGACTTCTCGGAGAATTCAGGTGAATTTTGTCCTTGGACGCCCAGGCCAATGACAGAGAGGCTGGCCGAAGCGGCTTTCTCTGGATGCTGTACTCGCTGATACCAAAATACTCAGCGAGATGCTCTGAGGGAAAGGGACACCTTGATCCGGCTTGATGCATGGGCTGACACACTGGCTGAGGGACTATTCCACACTACACTGGATGTAGAAGTAGTCTGCAAGGCGCTCTGAAGATAAGGTGCCGCTCAGGGTCAAGGTGCCAGAGGTGGAACCTTAATTGACCCGATTCATTTCTGACAACACAGGAATCTTCTAACTCTTTCGTTGTCACACTTCAATGACGCTACACCACTTAGCACTGATCATATATTACAGATTGTGAGAGGAATTAACGAGTCAGTGAAACCATAATAAGGCAAAGAGGACGATCATAAAGGGCTTTAGAGTAGTGTTAAATTATGGAGTCACAGCAGGAATCTTACTGATTTCTGACAGTAATCTTCTAGCTCTATAGAGTGATGCTGGGAAGAAATATCTTTGTAGGCCCACACGAAAGTTAAGATCGCTCTGGTTCCCTCGACAAAATAACCTATTCAAAATATCCAAGGCCTTCGAGATGAGGGAACTGGAAGTGCTAAAATGCTACCTCAATCTCAGGAGCCTATGAGCCTTTAAGTCTATGACTGTCATTTTATAGTTAAATAAAAAATCTAAATGTTATTCATACAGCGTTTTTTTTCTAATGACATGATGGTAGACAACTTAACAAAAGGTTTTAATCAAATAATTTAGGTAATAATTTTAAGTGCTTCCTGTCATATGACGTCATCAATTTCCTGCTCCTTCCTCCTGAGAACATGGAGAAGACAAACCCTCCCAGAAAGCGTCATTTTATTTACATCACTATGATTTTCAACCACAACATGTGTTTATCTATTTATTCAGTGAAGTCTCTAGAATAAGCCCCCCAAAAAGATTTTTGTACATTTGAGAAATAGTTTTCTGTTTATGGGCAAATTTGTGTAAACAGCTATTAAAACGCTTTTTTCTGCAAAGAAAATAGTACAAAATGGAAAAAAAAAAATAAATAACATGATTGTTAGTGACTCAATTGATATAATTATATGAATGAAATCTTTGAAAAAATCTGGGCTTAAATGGAATAAGTATAAAATGACATTAAATGGGTTAATGTGAATATTAGTAAAACTGGACGTTAGCATAGCAATGGATATTGGTACAGAGAGCCAATAACTCATGTCCTAAAAAATATGCTTTGCAGCAAATAAAGCCAGGACACAGTGTGCTCATAATAAATAATTTGGAGTAGCAGCCTAATGACAGTTTGCATAGTGGGAAGTTGGGTTGATCAATGCGTTTTCTTAGAGCACTAACAAGCTGTTCCCGGAAACAGAGCGGCGGCATGCACTTAAAAATCCTGCCGCCACAAGTTACACCAAAAAAGTATATTTGCTCATAAGCCTCCTAATTAAAAATGGCGAGTGACCAAGAGCAGCAGGGGAGCTTAGCGGTCAGACTGTCCTGTATCCACAAGGTCACATGTTCAAAATAACGTGAATCCACGAAGAGCTAATTAGCGGGGACAGGAGGCTCTTCTCTGTTGAGGCACCATTTATTTTTAGCGTGATTGTTTGTTTCGACATACAAATCCAAAAATAATGCTACATCCTGAGTATCAAGAGGCAATTTGGAGAAGGGGACGATGCTGGTTTCCTTTCCTTTTTTTGTACAATAATGAATTAGGCTTGCCATGTAAAGTAACATATCCCCTAGCATGAGCCTAGCAGCAGCCGTTGTGACAGTAATATAAAAGCTGGTAGGGAGCTTCTCCTTCTCTCGAAGCTGCACTGAGCTTCTCAGTGTGGGAGCGTCTGAGGGCTGACCTTTCTCCACGCGGCCTCCCTTTGATGCATCCAGACACTAGCTACTTCCTCGATATCGGGCCACTGAGGAGGGCTTTGAACTTAGCTTGCCACTCAGTGATTTAAGCGAACAAAGTCCTATTGGTACTGTGGCAGCCTCTCTCTTACTGTCATGGATTAAGAGAAAGAGAGGGAACCGAGAAACCTTTTCAGCTCTCGGAATATCTGTGAGACACCATGGAATGGAAAGAAGAAAGAGATCTCGGACTTAATGCTGAAGCTGAGCAGTTTCACAGAGTAGGCCAGTTAATTGCTCTGTAGATAACACAGTAGCGTTTCTCATCTTGGCCTCCAGTGAACAACAGTATCAGTGTTACATTAAAAAAATGAAACACATAAATAGAATGTTGTTTGAAGCTATTTTTGATAGTTACAAACTCACATGTTTGTATTAATGGAAAAAGTCAAGTAAGACAATATTCCACCATTGTTTTCAACAAGACAGGATGAAAAATTAAGCAAATGCGGAAGAGTTAAAAGCTGCAATTCCTGCAATATACTGCTATACATGGAATGGCAGTAGCAGGAATCAGTGTATGTGGGACCACTTGTTTGAGTTACTAGCTGTGATTGATCTGTGAAACATTGATTCAATCAGCTGGGTGTCAGCTAAGGACACTTCCTGGTCCTGGATGAACTGATACAAATGGCTATCTGTCTACTAGGTGCAGCTCCACCCCAGCTCCACATTCTCATTCTCATTTTTTTTTTGTCACAAGTACCGATTAATAAACGTTCTTTAAAAAAATATGGTAATTAATTCTTTAACATTAAAATAACTTGAGTAATGCAAACAGTGTTTCGCAATGAACTAAAGCATGAAATGATACATAAATATGTATATATCTATGATTATCCCTAGATAGTACACAAAGCACAATTGAGGCTGATTAGAATGCAATTTCTCTTGCAAATATTTGGTCTAAATTCTACATTTTGGGATGATGTGCTAGACGAAATGTCAAGGGATCATAACGAATTTTACAGTTCAATAGCGGAGAACATAGATCTATTTGAACCAAATTTCATGGTAATCTCTCCAATATTTCCACTCAAAAGCACAGATATAAACCTCATGGTATCACTAAAGGGAAAAATCAGAGCTGAAAAAAATATATATTTTAAGTCCAGTAGGTTTGAAATGGTTTTATATATAAAGTATGGAAGAACTTTTCAATCTGTGAATTTACCTGAAAACTCAATGTTTTGCCACATTGCTGTTTACCTCGAAAAGACCCCAAAAGAGAAGAGTGAAGAAGTTGATGTCCAACCGTTCAGCATTTCCCACAGTCCATAATGTTGCAGTGAAAGTCGATAATCTCACGATATCTGAGAAAAAATAATATTTTTTATTGCTAAATCTATCTCTGAGTTGACAGAATACGATGAGTAACCATATTAAATCATTGATGAACTCTCCCATTGAAATCCAGCGTTAAACATTATCTAACTTCTCCAATATATCAACATTACTGTGTATGTGAAAAATAACCTGGTGTTACATTTTTTATTAATTTATTACCGTTGCTGTGTGATTTCTCTTCAATCCAGTACTCAATATCCTGCTTCTAGCAGTAAAAAATAAAACATCTTTTTTCAAGTACTATAATGTGTCACTGCATTTATGATGCAAAATTAAAACAGTCAGTCTGTCAGTTTGTCATCACCCAAACAGTGGCGACAGTACATCCAGCTATGAGACGGTAATACTGTAATTATCTTCTCTGCTAATGGAGCACCTTCCGCTGACATCTCTGATTACCTGAGGGCCCACTGGGAATGGACACATGTAGAAAATAGCCCATTTCTAACATTAAATGATGAAGATACTGACAGCGATGATTATACTCATGCCCTAGATGTCTTGGCCCCTCGTCGCTCCCCTTCATTTAGAGCCAGAGTCAAGTTGACCAGAGTGCAGTAGTCTGTGAACTCTTTACCACCTGTGTTCTCTTCCTGCAGCAAATTAACATTTCAGCGCAGCCCTTTTGACTAATGGAAGTGGAGCTAAGGGACAATATGCCTTCCAGCAGCAGGGGTAAATGTTGATCCCAGGTAAACAACATGGTGGGAACAGAGTGACCCACCTGTTCCCCACGCTGATCTCTTTGCTGTCATTTACAAATGGATAACAGGTGCGTTTGCTTGTGTTACCTCCCGGCTTGGCGTTGTGCCAAAAGCCAGAAGAGAATTAAATAGAGAAGAGAAAAAGTTGCATTTGTTGTTGAAAGATCGGTAAAGCTGTTACAAAATCAGAAAATCACTTTTTCTCTGCTTTAGTTTTGATTCTTTGTTACAGTCCTCCTGTATGGATGAGGAAAATCGTAATATAAATGTGACATAAATGTGACATTTCCCTTTTATTCTTAAAAAAATTACAAAATTACATAACCAGAAGACATGCAGCAATATTAGCAATATTCATGAATTACTGGTCATCTCACTTCTTTTAATTAAAATATAGTCTTCGCCTTGTCCTGAGAAAATATCTGGATTTTTGACTTTCTTTAAGCTGCGGTGCGGAACTTTTACATATAAATGAATGTCCGATCCATTCAAGCCTTTGCCGAACAAGTTCACACAATGCTGATTAAGCCGATCACCACCGGGTAAATCTGGCTGTATTTCACAGTAGACTGATTTTTTTTATCTTGTGTCTGTGGAGACACTCCCTGCTGGCTGAAGTTCTGACAGCGCAAGCAATCATTTCACAGGGGTTGTGTGATAGTACAATTAATCCATGTTTTACAGCCACAACCGCTATCTTTCTTTTTTTTAAACTCTGGATATGCGTTCGTTTGTGTTTCACAACCACCAGGAGGCGACAGAAGTCCCACACTACAGACAGCATGCAACTGGTTTCTCAAAGGCAGTGAACAAGATTGATGAGATTTGCAAACCTTTAAATATACCTGGGGTAGGCAACCTTGGTCCAAGAGAGCCACTATGGGTGAAGACTTTTGTTCCAACCAAGCTCTACACCCCTGATTCTGATAATGAAGGTCCTTAGCAAGGGCTCTAATGGCTGATTAGTAGAATCAGGTGTGTAACTGCTTGCCTGCATCCACAGTGGCACTTTAGGACCAGGGTTGCCTGCTCCTGAAATATACCATCAATCCAAACCAATGAGCTAATCGAGTTTAGTGATAACTCAAACAAAACACAAAGCAATTTAATTCAATGTACTCAACTTCCCAGACCATGCATTTCTTTTTTTAAATTACAGCTCATATGCTATTTGCCCTCCATAGCAAACATTTGCTGAGCTTGAGCATACACAACATGGATCCAATGACTCTATCTGTGTTTTTGCTCGGGGCTGTTTGTCTGTCACCTGCCTCTGACCCCTATCGTGCTGGATCATAGATTATCACCATAGTGATGGACTGGTTGCCCCAGATTTAAACATGGAACTTCAATTCCTTCTCTGCTGCTTCCTCCTCAAGATTTGACAATGCTTCTCATTGGAAGCATGGAACATAGAAACTAGCTGTATTCTTCTTTCAACGATCGCTCACTTCTATGCACATTGCATATATCTCCTTACGTCACTCCTTTACCTCAATATTTCTCCTCTCCAATCTCCGCTAAGTGTTATTTCAACCCAGCATCCGTCCTAGCTAGGCACTGCAGGTAACCTATTTGCATAGATTGTTCAAGAACGGCAAATGAATGGGGCGCTCTCAGAAATCACGTCAGAAATCATTTTACATTGCTTTGTTTTGAGTATCACTCTATTCACGGTAGATGAAAGAGGTTTTATTATCTCATTATGGGGCCTATGTTGTGGTGACGTGATGGCTAGCATTTCCTCTCAATGCCATGTTTTACTGAGGGGAGAAACTTTTTAATAGGATTCCGACAATGACAATTATCTGCAGGCAATTCTCTTTCTTGTGAACGAGGTCCCATTAATTGCATTTACAGACTCTGAAATGAAGTATGGCAAATGCTTTAAGTCAATGACTCCCAAACTAATTTGCATGGTAATTAATATATTTCTTTGGGAATCGGAAATGCTCCCATATGAGCTTTTTTGGAAGCTAGCTGTGAGATACTTGGAAATAGAAGTCTGGGAATAGGAGGTGAGCATGAAGCAAGGCTGTAATCAAAGCCATTGTGTGTAAATTTCCCGTTGGTTTAAATCTGCCAGCCTCCGTCGAAAGCCTATAAAAGGGCCATTTATAGAAGGGAAACTGTGTCTCCTTACAAGAGCTTAACCGACGGGTATTGTTTTGCTGTAATAAGACTGTGTCTTAGTGCAAACAAATCCCTTTTTGAAAACACGATTGATTTCTAAATGGGTTAAGAACTTTCAGAATTAGATCATAAACAAACACAAAACTATAGATTTTAATGAGGAGAGGAGGAAGTGCTTTTCTATTTCATGCTTTGGGCTGTTGCAATCTTAGCTCATCATCCGTATTCGATCAGGAACAGCCACCTTGTTGTGTGTTAGATCAATTGTAGACAGACAGGCAGTAGTCTAATCTCTTCCCAGGCCTCTCCTCCAGTCACAGCCCTGTTATGGCCTTTCCCTCTAAACACTTCTCTCCATTTGTGCCCTTGTCCTCATCTTCAATTGGAGGCAACTTTTTAACATCCCTGACCACAGCGCTCAGTCACTCCTTCGATGCCTCTACAAACCCTCTTTCTAACCACTTTCTAAACCTCCCCCTTATATTTGAGCCCCCTATACTTTCCTGTCAAACCATTACGATTCTGTTTCTGCCGGCACTTGCCTTCCCCTCCAGCATTTTAATATCCCCACTTTACTCTCTGCTCTCTCCCACAGCCTCTGGCCTCTACTCTGCACCCTTTCATATTTTCTGTCAAACTACAGTCAAATTCCACCCCTGCATCTATTCCAAACTTCGCTCTACAACCTGGCCTTTTTTCTTTTTCTTTCTATCTACTTTCTTTCACTCACTTTCTCATCTCTGTGACTAAGGAATAGAGGAGAACCATGAAGGGCATGAATCAGTATTCTCAAGGAAGAAAAAAAAAAAGAAACAAACTACAAATTGACAGGCCTGAATCCTCTGGTCAGCTTTATGGATTCTATACGCGGTGTTGAGCAAGAAGCCTGTGCAGCCATGCAAGACCAGCCACTAGAAGGCTAAATATAAAGTAACCCCAAAAGAGATCCAGGGATATGGGATATGTGTCTGCGCTATCTAACAATCTCAGTTGGCTAGAATAGCAATCTAAAGTAAACTCAAGGGATATAACAGCGCTGGAGGAATTGGTGGATGTTTGTTGTTGATGTGTGTACGTGTGGCAACGATTGCAAAACTGCGGGAATGCTTGCAGGTGGGAGCAATTCCTTGTGATTTCCTATTGGAGCGCAGTAAAACCCGACCTTGCCAAGTCCTAACCTGTTCTTATATTGTACCTAAATTGGGTGGCAGCCAAACAAACGTAAACGCAGCCATACTGCGGGGTCCAGCGTGAATTGGCCCGGCTCCCAGCTGACTAAATAAAAATCTGGTTCTATCCAGCAGACAGGCAATGCCACCGAGCCTGTGCCTGTGTGTGTGTGTATTAGCTGTGTAATGTGAAGAGGCAGAGGAGGGCACAAGGGAATCGCTCCATAATCTACTCCACCATTCACAGTACCCTTCTCGTCCAGTCCATAATACCCCCAAATGGCTTTTACTGCCCAGGCTCAACGCTAGCCAGCGAGCTCTAGAGACAAAGTCCCATTCCGATGAAAAATGCCCAACAGCAAACACCACTGCAGAGATGCACACAGTCCCGAAAAACACACAACAAAGACTCTATGTCTGGCCGAGAAGTAATTAGAGCAGGTTGAGTCGGCGAGTAACGCTGTTTGCATATCAGTCTATAGAACAGAGGTGCTGTTTTATCTCAAATTACCTGCCAATGCTCTCTCTTTCCCTCATCCGCAAACACAAAGCACAAGCGAATTGGAGGCGGAAGGGATAAATGAGTGATAGATCATAGTTGAAGCAAGAAAGAAGCAGGACGGCCTGTGATAGCCAGAGGAATGACAAGAGATTAACTGAATGGCTGGCTGAAAGAAAAAGACAGAAAAGGAGAAGGGGGCCACACACCTCCCCTGTTTATTTTCTGCCTCTTTATTACCGGAGTGATTAATGGCCACTATCAGGAGTTTTCATAGTATGAGAGATGATCTTACAGGAGCTGGGAAGTTTGTCGGAGGTGCTGGTGGATTTTTGTCATGCCTGGATTATTGACATTCATGTTGCGTCTGCCCGGGAATTCACAATCCCATCGTAACTGTACGGAACTGACCTTGTGAGTGGGGGTGGGAGGATATGCTGTGCATAATGGCTCAGAGATTCACAGAGAGAAGCTGGTTGTTAAGTGGCATAATTGTACTGTGGGAACAGGCCGATAATAATGTTTGTCTCTGCAATGCCAAGTCGGTCTGCTGCCTGGAAAATTGCCCATGGATTCTTTGTCATCTATCACTCTTCTGATAATGTAAGCTACCTTCAAAGACAAACTGAAAACAAGAGGATATAAGATTTTATTCTTTTCCAAACTTAGGGGGTGGGGGATAATTGGTGATCCAATATAAACAAGACCGCAACCCCTTCCAAATGTTCAATGAGCATAGAGAAACTTTCCTTTAGATGAACGTGGCCTTCTTGTGTCATTCTCTGAACCTTCTGCACGGTGAAGCTTAAACATTCAATCATAGAAACAAGATTTCTTGAGCTGAGGGAGACTTCATCTTCATCTTCAATCAAGAAAGTAAAATCAAGACTATTTCCCAATATATCAAGCTATTCGTTCAAAAGAAAAAATCCTGCACCTGATTCTACCAAGTGATAATTTATAATTCAACATCAATTCTTGTGTACTCATAGATTCACTTTAGATCCTTCCTTTGGTTCCCACTGACTGGTGAGGAGTTGCAGGCTTTTAACCTCTGTAGGGTCATTTAACCCAGGAGTCGTTGAGGCCACATGTGGGTTGATAGTCCACCTGGCTGTCATGGGAGAGGTTGTTAATCTGCCTGGGAATGGATGTTAGAACAGTTTCATAGACCACCTCCTCTGTTAGTATAAATTATGGTTGTGATGGTGGCCTCCTTCACTCCTCTTTCATAACGTCTTCTGTCGGTATTGCTATAGTCCTCATTCATATTAAGGTTTTGGCCATTCTGTATTGAGCTTGTTATAAACCCAGATACTGTCAGATACTCCAGTAACTATGCGATGACAATGTTGTTCCATTTGTTATATTTTCTTCTTTGTCATTGTGTTCGTACAGAGGCTTGTTTTTGACTTGCCTAAGGCCCGGTTTGTGTATCCACAATAAATCTTGCAATAAATCTTACATGAACACATTAAAACTTAATAAAAGAAAAATACTGCCAGTCCTTCAGCAAAAATTACAGCATCTTTTTAGCAGTACATTTTTCCCCCCAGGTTGGACCTCAGACAGAATGGACGTTATAATGACTCTTGATGGAGAAGCAGTATTACAGAACATTAGGGGCCAGCACTAGTCATTTAGCATGCTAACTTTAGTTGGTATCACTGCAAAACAATGCATATACATCTATGAGATAAGATCAACTGTTATTTCTCTATATTATGTTGATAGTTTTGTTGAATTTTTAAACTTAATGGAAAAATCTTACACATTGTTTTAAGACATTTAGTAGTGAGTACAGTAACGTATTGAAAGATACAGTTATCTCTATAGCTTGTAGAGATAATCTCACCATCTTGTTGCATTTTGTTTTATTTATTATTGCCTTACATTGAATTAAAACTTATTTTGTGCCTTTAAATAATATTTTTGGTGCTGAAAACAGAAACCGCAGCATAGAGCATAGGGGTAACCAAAGTCATCAATGCCAATAACTACCTGTCACGGTTATCAGAATGCCGATCTGCAATGGCCAAATATTCGGATTTCTTCTAAATAAATGAAGATGTATATGTACCAAATTTAGACCTTAGCTGCCACATTACAAGCTTTTAGCATTTCTTTCAAGGTGTTGCTTCTTTTCTTTCATTTCAGTATTCATGGACACATTTTCAGCTGGTGCTGCAGGATTCTGATGACCCCAGTCTGTGTTCCAGTGGGTGGTGAGAGTCAAAGAGTAAATATTGATCGGTGTGTGCATGTGGGTTTCCTGTACACATCCATTTGACGGCTCGGGTCCTCTTCAATGTGCACGGTATTGTCCAAGGAAGCGTCTCAGGGCGTCCTCCTGTCTGAACTCGGTGTCACTGAGTTGATGTATTCTATGAGGGCTCTCGCCTCTTGAATTTTTATTTAGACCAGGTGTTGTCCACATATCTGTAACACTAGCTAGGGGCTACACAGGGTTCTGCATGTAGATGTTAGCCACAATGGGAGACGATGGTGAACCAATGGCACATCCATGCTGCAAGCCTTGTATTTTAAATAGATGGTACTCAGACAGAGATCAAGCAGGTCACATCTGGTCTGAACTGAGGTTGGCTAAGAATTTTGTTTCTTGATTAAGTGTCTTCATTTAATTACTTTTTATCAAGTCAAATCTTGAGATAATTTGTATTATCCAATATCACAATATTTCACTGTCTCCTATTTTTTTTCTGTCTGCAAGACGTTGCAGAAAATGTGCCTAGAAAAATACACTTACATTTGTATGATTTCAGTATTTGTATCCAGATTGTTAATTTGATAATACACAGAATCCCAACCTGTGCATGACAGGAGATAATGGCATTAATAACAGCTCCCGTGTCTCACACACACGTTGGCTGAACAGCGAAACATATTGTTATCGATTAAAAATGGTGTTCATTATTCATTTTAGACGCCAAAACCACCGGAGTGGGCTTAATCAAACACAGACACGAAAACAATTTCTGTCGCTCCGTTCTCATTCATCGTTTTCATTAGGGGACACCTGAAAAGCATACTGCATATTGATGCCAGGGAGATAATTGTCATGATCAAAGTCTAGCCTCTCAGTCTGTCTGCCTATGTGTGTGTGTATGTGTGTGTTCTTCTCCCCGACACCTGCCCTACATCTTCCTTCTTAGCCCTGCCCGGGTCCCAGAGTTTTCCCCCGGCCTTTCAGTTCCTTTTCTCTTCTCCAGTGTTCAACATCTTATTCCCCTTCACCTGCTCTTCTCCACCTCATCCCCTCATCAGTTTAGTTTGTATTTCAGTCCCGTGTCTGCTGTTCAGTCTCTGTTGGATCCTTTGTTCTCTTTGGCTTTACTTTGCCTGCAGTCAGTCCTAATAAAGATAGATTCTGTTTGTGTTTTATCTCACACACGCACGCACACAATCCTAGTAACAATAAGTGGCTGGCATATTATACCTTCTGTTCTTTATTGGAATGGTGATTTAGTTTTATTAGTAGTTATGTTTATGTTTTGTGGCTGTTTGTTTGTTTGGTTTGCCTTTAATTTAGGGCTTTATTGAGTATTGTCTAGTTTATATCATATTGTTTTTTTCAAATTCAAACAGGCTTGACTATGAGAAAACATTTTTTTCCAGGCGCGTGACATTCCCTATAGTGTTAGGCCAATCACAACAGAGTGGGTGTTTTAGAAGGGGTGGGGGTGCAAGAAGGCAGACTGCACTGATGCTAAATGTCTATGTGATATTAGACCATAATATTTTGGATATAGCTTGTACATGGTGCGTATCATGTTTTGTGGAACTGTAGACATTTCAAACATTGTTCATCATCCATCATTAAAATGTTAAAAGTGTTGAGGTGGTGTAAGAGTAGAGTGCTTGCCTCTTAAACAGCAGACCTGGGTTCAAGTCCTGGCTGAAGAATTCCTTTTCTGCATGTTTCCCTCCTCGCTCTCTCTCTCCTTCCATTACTTCCTGTCAGGCCACAGTGTCATAAAAGCATTTTGTGACAAAATATTTTACAAAAAATAAAATTAAAATCTCTAGCTGTTACTTTATTCATCATGCTGACACAAGCTACTGTGGGCTGTATCTGTCTTATTCCAAAACAATTTCAAAACTGATATGTAAATTCACATCCAAACTTTCTGCATAAAGTGTAGTGTTTTTCTTACAATGATTGTATTTGCATGTCTTTCCTTATGTCAATGTATGTACAACTTGTCTATTAAGACAGGCCAAAACAACCTTATTTGGCCAAACATAAAAAAATCTCCTTAAACTTCCATTTTTCTATAGGAATACATACTTCCTACAGGTACTGCACTAGTTTTTATAAGTATGCCATGAAAATTCAAACAGTAAACTGGGATAAAGGCAGAATATGGTCCTTTTAATGTCTGTGTTTATGCTCTTTAAAATTAAATGAATAAAAATAACAGTACAAATGTATTCTTCAAGTTCCAGTTGCCTGCAGTCTCCTGTGATTGAGTCCATCTCCTGCTACGCCTGTGACGACGAATATCAGAATAATTTTAGTTAAACACATTTCACTCAGGGACAGCTCATCTAAGAGCTCATTTGCTTTGTAGTTCAGCTGGAGAATCAACACTTTTTTTTTTATCCAGTGTGAATGAGGGAGAAAAAAAGAAGCTATTTATGTTTGAAACTGAATAAAACATCCATGCTGGCAGGCAGAGCCAACGTCTGTGAAAAAGCACAGTAAAAATGTGATTTGATTTGTTCATTCGTTTAATGAACCGACTATTTTTCATTCACGGAGCAGGTAACCTCAATGGCCGCTGGCTATATAACATTTTTAGGAGGCTCAGTCAATTGTCACCTTTTTAGAGAATTAGCTGAGAGCGATGTCCTTTTCCCTTTCCCCGGTGTTTTGATTTGATGAAACGAGGCAGGGTTTTGTCTTCGCAAACTGTAATTCAGCAAAGTCACTTACTTCACCTCACCTGTTTGTTTATATACTGACGCGGGGGATTCGGGGTGAAGACTGTCATCCACATCTCACCGTCAGATGCAGGCTCCTGCAGATTAGCACAGTTAAAGTGACAAGCCTGTACATGCTCCAATATGTAGGTGGACAGGTGAGAGGATTCTGCATCCACCTCACTTGGCCTTATGAGTGTGTCTGCATGTTTTTTTATTATGCGTGTGCACACATCAGGGATGGATGCGTGCATATATCTGACAGCCTACCTGTGTACTATTTTTTTTTCTAGGCTGTGTGTATGACTGTGTTAGTTTCATGCGTGCCTGTCAGACTATGGATAGCTTCTGGGTGTGAAGGCAGGGAGCTGTTTAAGGGGCAGGAGTGTAAAGCTTCATGCTGGGAAAATGGAGGTAAGGGGCTAGAGCTGTCAGGTGCTTTTTAGTAAAGTAAGAATGCACATAGGGGGGACCTGATGATAACACAATCATGGTCTGTTCATATTCTTTTAAAGATAGTGTAATGAGGGGTGATGTGAAAATAAGGACTGTGGGTCTGCTTTTTTTTTCAGCAAAAATGTTCAAAGAATATGTTGAAATTAAAGCTGGCAGTCAGCAGTGACGCTGTCATTTCACATCCAGAATAATAAGAAAGTGTGTCACTATGCAATACTTTGACAGCTTGAGCCAGGACCCCCTCAGTGGGGAGAAGAAAGGCCAGAACTCTCAGAGGCAGAGCACACTGGTTTAAAAAAAAAAAAAAAAAGAGAGAGAGAAACTAGAAAAAAAGATCCTTATTTTTTAAGCCACAGTTAGCACAATGCACTATAGATAATATGTGGACTATAATTACTATCATATATAATGATAAACCTTCCAGTATCCTCCTTTGGAAACTCACCCAGTTTCCTCACAATTATTACCACTAATACAGATAATTTCATTTGAAAAAAAAAGAAAAAGAAATAACATTTATAGCCACAATAAAGGCTCTAAAAACATGCTCATGTTCTTAGTGAACCGAAAACATCAGTTTGCAATTAATGAACTGAGCGTCATTCAGAGTTAACGACGCTCACGCAGTGTTTCCCATTCTCTCACTTATCTCTGGCGGCCAAATTATTATTCATTCATTTGTTTGCTTTTTATTTTTCCGTGAACCGTATTCAATTGCAAACACACCGTAAGTGCTTTGAGAAAATAAAAAAAAGATCAGATACAGTTATCTTTCCTAATGTCAATAAACTTATTCTAGCCTTACTTGTGAAATTAACTGTTTTAACTACTACACAATTCACATTTTAACTTGAAGACAACCTCACTTACAGTGCAGTATATATAATAAAATTTGCCATTTTTTAAACAAATTAATTTAAGTCAAATGTGTTGTTTTAACCTTACATAAAACACACAAATACATTTCATTACATGAACAACTACTTATAGCAACCAATGAAATAACTGTCTCTCTTTACCACAACTGACCGATAGATGGACATGTTAGGTCGGCTAATGCTAATTAGCACTCTAGCTAGCAGAAAACGCATTATAAATGGTATCAAAAGCTTTAAAAAAAAACCTGAGCTAATTAACACAGATGTAAAGCAACAAAACCAGACCTTGTGCCTATATCAGCCAGGTGCTAATGACACATATTTCCTTCTACTGTACTTAACAAACAAACCTTTTAGGCTTAATGACCCTTTTTTTCACCGTGAAAAAAGACCGGAAACTCTTGTTCTCCGCGAGACGCTTTCAAAATAAAAGCTCGGATTTAACCTCGGCTATAAATAAAGAAATAATAGCCTGACTTTAACCGAATCTAAGAAAATGAGTTAATAAGCACAAAATAATGTTTATAATGTGTTTATAATGAACATATCAGAAGGTCATCCACATTTGAAGCTGCACACAAACAGCCTTCTCTGAGCTCTTTTCTCTTTTACCTACAGTCACATCACATCACATCATCTTCACTGGAGAGCTGCAGTCATGACTTCTTCACTTAAAAACTTAAACAACTGTGTGTCTACATCATAAGTCTTCATATGGTTTGTAGAGCTGGCCATGAACCAGAAAAAAAGGTATTTCATGGGGCATTTAGGTGTACCTTGTAAAATCTGAAATCAATACTCTAGTGGTTATCTATGTTGTTTAAAAGGGGAAAGTTTCTATTTCGCTCGTATTTCCCCTTGTTGAAAATCTGTCATTACTTTCTTGTTCTTTCCCTGCAGCATTTTTAATAAGCGCATAGCAAAGCAAAACCACAGATCCAAATTCAAATGTCCATAAAATAATCAAATAAAATTGAAGCAATTGATATCTGCACGAGTCTCTAGGTATCTCTGCAATGATTTTCCATGCTGTTTGTCTGCAGAAGTTTTGACATTTAGATGCTAAAACTATAACAACAGTATCCCATTATTCTCTACAAAAGGCATATTTTTGAATTGATATTTAAAAAGAAGAAAAGGGATCATGAACTTAGCTCAAATTTCAAAATTATGACCTTGCACCAGTTCGTTTTTTCAAACTGCGTGAACTGACCTTTGCTCCTGCTCATGTTCTGTGTGAACTTGCATGACACTGCCCATTCACGCCCGTCTGAGGATGAACTTTAACAACTTTCCATTCCATTAGTTTCACTTCTTACTACTTCAACCTCATATAAGCCATCCTGCCTTCGTTGGCTTACTGATAAGCTAAAGTGGTGAGCATGGTCGACAATTGAATTGCTAAACAGCGTGTTAGCATTGCCAATTGAGAGCATGTAGCATTTAGCTCCGAGCGCCCCTGTGCCAATCTGCAGCCTCGCAGAGCCACTAGCTTGGCTGCGGGGTCTTAATCTTGTTTCTCTAATTACTCACAATTCCCATGCATTCCATTAGTCACAGTGGTGGAATGTTTATTACATTAACTATTGCCTGTTGTAGCGGCTCAGTTTTCCTCTGCCATCCGCTGATGTGTTCATGTTCAAATTTGTATTTGAAATGGATGGCAAAGATTGACAAGGATTTTTTGGCTGGGATAAATAATTTTCCTCTCTCTGCCTCTGGGCAGCAAACCACAGCTGAGTCAGCCCAAAACTAAACACATTTGGGGAAGAAACAACTAGCTGGGGTGCTGTATTTCAATCAGGAGAGACTGCTTAAAGCGATATGAAGCTGATGATAACATGTATCATCAGTAACCCTGTGAATTGAGGATCTACTTTATAACTACGCACCAGAGTCACCATTATGAACCATCTGCAGCCGCACGAGCGCCGCAAACGTTCGGGTTTCCACGACAGGCTTTCTTGAGGCGGTATCAACTTCAGAAGTGATCCAGCAGCAGGTTTACAACGAGATTGAACGCGGCGACCCTGGGGATTCGCTAAATAACTCATACGATGACAGACCACGGCAAACAACTCTTCGCGGCAATGGCAAAGTGCCGCGGGAAGTCAGAAAATGCAGTGGGATGGATTCAAACATGGCTGGATGTTTGCATCAGCGTTGGGAGCTGGAGGAAGTGTTCTACAGACAGCTAATTGGATTGATAAAGACGACGGCGATTAGTGATTTGTTCCTGCGTGTAAGTGAGAGGAGTGGTAGCTTTGGGCTCGCTCGATTGAATGAAATGAATCAGGAAGGAGTTGCCTCTTAGATTTAGGCTGATAGGATAATAACAGGGTAGCAGGACAATATGAATAGACGGGAGCCAGGAGGCATGGCTGAGAGGGTGATGAATGAATGAAAAAGAGGAGATGAACAAAGTGTTCCTCCTAAATGAATATTCGCAAAAGGTTATTGTATATTATTTCATATTTCATAACAGTCAAGTGTAAGGGCTCAATATGAGGCCTGTGACAAAAGGGAGGGAGCAGCCCAGCCTCCGAGCTGAGACTGAGGAGCTGCAACCAGAAGCTGGTTCTATTTGTGCCAATGCTAATAGAGCACAAATCACTTAGCTGGGTGTTTTTTTTTCTTTGGGAGGGGAATTTTGACCGTGGACTATTTTGCTTTGCATCGTTCTGCAATGCAGCATGTCAGGTTGTATAATCAATCTTGTGGAAAAAAAAAAATTGGTGTATGTATGAGCTTGAGCTGGCCCACAGGTGTGCAGGACCTGCAGGGTGGGCACAGGAGTTGTACTTTGGCTGAGATAAATTATTTTTCCTCTCTTGGCCTCTGGGCAGCCTACCACAGCTGAGTCAGCCCAAAACTCAAATACATTTTGGAAGTCAAAATTCTCGCTTCCTGCTTTCTTACAGTGCAGACACTTTACTGCTTGCTCTCGCCTTGCATTCTTTTGCTGATATTCTTCTTTTTTTTTCCCCTGCTAGAAATTATGAGCAGCTGGTACTGTAATTTATTGAGATAAATTGTCTTTTGCCGTATTTTCAGTACTTTCATGTGATCCTCAGTACTACATGAGTATGGGATACCAACAGCACAAACTGCACTTCAATGAAGCCAATTAAGACTCTCCCCTTTTCCACAGATGACTTCTACAACCTCCAAATTGCAGCGCTGGTTAGAAGTGAACGTGGGATGCCGTGAACTATGTCGGAAGAAAACTATTTCACTATGGACTCAAAAAAAAAAGGATAATTAGTACCAACAGGACTACCAAGGAACAGAAGAGCTGTGTAATGGGTAATAAATCTACAAGTGATTTTCCTCCCTGGATCTCTCTTGGAGAGTAAATAATTTCCCCGGGAAATAGAATAGAGAAAAAAGAAGGCCGTAAAGATGAACATGGGTGGTGATAAACAAATCTCCAGGTTCATTATGACATCTATAAAGAGAGACTTTGCATGCTTAATTAGGAACTATGAATATGCAAGGAAATATCTAACATCTAAAACAAGAATAATGCATGTGCCTCATGTGCTACTGTCGGCAGGCTAACAGAATTTTGATTGGCTGCCAGCACCTAAATACCAGATTCAGATGTGTTGTCCCTGTGTCCACTTAAAATCAATTTAAGTACCATGACACAATATTATCTGATCAAACATAAAACCTGGAGGAAATTATATCTGTAATCCTCCTCCTGCTGCCTCAATATTCTACCAAGAGGCTTTTAAAAAAAAAGTTTCTAAGTGCATGTTCTCTTCTGTCAACACTACTTCTTCCACAGGCAATCATCAAGGCAAAACAAGAAATATCTAGATGCCTCACTAATGAGCAATTATAGGCCTATATCAAACCTCCCATTTAAATAAAGTTATGAAAAAAAGCTGTTTTCAAAAAGCTAAAAAAAAATTCATGGCACAATGCAATTTTAAAGTCTTACAGTGATGATTTTAACCACACTACAGCAATAAGAGAGTTACGGTTAAAGTCTTAAAGTTTGAATCCTACTGTAACAACAAGGACTATTTTGTGCGTTACAGATAACCATACATCTGAGCAGACAAAAAAAAAAGATCTATGGAGTTCCCCAAGGCTCCTTTCTGGGGCCTCATTTGTCAGTTAACATTATGGAAAACAATAAAATGTTACCATAATTATGCAGGTATACAGAGGACTATAATCCCATACAAGCACTAAAAGAACAAATCAATGTTGCTTTATAATGCTCTGAATAGTTTAGAGTGTAAATACATTCCTGATCTGCTTTCTGTTCCCAGAGTCAAAACTAAACATGGTGAAGCATCTTTCAAGTTTTTATTCTCAACAGTGCTGGAACAAACACCCAGAAAACTGCAGGTCTGTTGCAACCCTGTTCTTTTAAATAATGGCTGAAGACCTTTCTGTTTGCAGCTGTATTGCATATTTAATCATCTTGTTGCTGAAATATGTTTTACGAATAAACTTATCTTGCCTTATCATTGGTATGATGTGGCTGGGTAAAGATGTAAAATGATAAGTGATGTGTTTAACAAGCTGTGTTTAAGAGAATATTTCTTAAACTTTTTCAGTAGCTCAAGGTTTATTTAGCGACATGTGATGGAAATGGGTGCAGAATACAGGCTGGTGGTGGGCGGACTTGATGCAAGGGGCTGTGGAGGTGGGTGGGTGTGGGAGAAACCGCTGTGTGTAACACCGTTCTGGTGAAAATAAAAGAGGAGATTTGTGCAATCTTCAAAAAGCAGACCTGTGCATACTTTTAGTTCCTTCCATCTGGAAGAAACCTGCAAGCAAGCAGAAGATTTCAAATATTTGCGTCCCAACACTAGTTTATATTCAGCATTGTTATAACATGATAATGATGTGCAGCTCCTGTCAACAGAGCTTTCACAAACCTACTATATGCTACAAGGATACATACTCTCATATTCAGACATATTCATATTCATATATCATTCTAGCAGCTAAAGCCTGTAAAACAGTAGTGAATATAGAACAATTTGTATTATATTCTTCAATTATATTCCTTATTTTTGAATGCCTATGAGGACATTTGTACCCCATAACGATAGGAATACAAAAATGCCTCCACACACACACACACACACACACACACACACACACACACACACACACAGTCTACAATCCACTCTCACACTATGGTAGACCACAGGCAAACAGCAGGGAAGTCACAGAGTAATGGGACAATCCATCACCAGTGGCTGCATGCTGCTGCATGGTCTTAGTCAAAGAGACCCACCCATGGAGACACTGGGGGAGCAGGTTGGAAGGAAGCTACTGATTTAGCGACCAGAGGTGATAACTGGTGAGTGGGAGGAGGAGGAGGAGGAGGAGGAGGAGGAGAAGGAGGCGTAAGAGGAGTAGGTGGCTGGACACTTCTGCAAAAGTGTTATCACTGTATGTGCACAGTATGCAGGATCTCTTGATACCTTTGGTGATTTTTTCGAGCAACTGCAAAGAGATCTTCCAAACACGTTGGGTCAGTTCCAGTTGACTCATTGGTTGGATATTTATACAGATTGCTAACAGTTCACATGTCAATTTTTTGGGCTGATTTGGTCTTTTCTGGATTTTCTGTAGGCATCGATCACTTGCCACCACCTTCGCACAGATGTTCAGAAAAAGGCGCAGATGGTGCACAAACAGCACAATTACTTTTGGCCGTCACAATTCAAAAAGCATACAAAAGATCCTTTCGTATCACAGTCAAGTACACACGCACACCCTGCCAGCACGCTGCCATGGAAGTAAAGGTGATCTCATCAGAAGCCGATATGCCTTGATCCAATTCAATCTAGTGCTCATTGAGGCATGTGTGCTGGAGACATGTGGCCAAATCACCAAGGAAAATTTAATTAGACCAGATTTAATAGAGCTCTATTGGGCAATGAAGAAACCTATTGTGAAATCATGCAGCCCTCCAACCATCATCCAAATGGAGGCAGGTGATCAGCAAAGACATGGCCCACAGATACAATTAACAAAAATCAAAGGAGTAGACGGCACACGCACACTCGGCAATGTGAAAAAACAAAGAAGCATTCATGTAATAGGTAGCTAGAGAGAGCAGTGCATTGAAATAAATGTACTGAAACTGGACAAACAGGCACAGCTTAAATGTCAATGACAAATTCGAGGAACAGACACTGTAATAGCACATCCAGTAGAATATAGGCCAAACCGGCACATATGCATTCATACACCACTGCCGAGACTCATAGACACAAAGGCAGGTGCACTCGCAAACGGCACACTCACACAGATCCCACCTCCTTTCGCAGTCATGCCACGAATGGACAGATCGATTCCTAACCCGGGGATTCAATAGTAACCACATTAATCCACCACTGGGCACAGTCGGTGTGTCTACCAGACAGGCACTCAGTCAGCCACTCTGTGCTTGGGATCAGTATTGGTTTACAGAGAGAGTCTAAGGGAGAGCAGGAGAGAGAGATGGGGATGAATGAATGACTGCAGGGCTCCCTAAAATGTCACTATGTTCCTCTGCCTGCCCTTTGCAAAAAATGCCTAGTGTGTATGTGTGTGTGTGTTTGTGTGCACGCGTGTACAGACATATTATAAGGAAGAACAACTGTATCACCAGAAAAGCAATGGAAATATTGAACAATAGACCATTTTCATGGCAGCCATATTGACATGACATAATAGGAAAACACAGGTGTTACCAATGATACTAATTATGGTTCCATTCAGGTCAAACAGAGTCAGGGTTGCTGCTATTGTGCATGTTGGCCCACTTGAAAGGCTCTGTGACACTAAAAGGAACGGAACCATAATTGGTATCTATGGTAACACCTGTGTTTACCTACTATTTTATGTAAATATGGCTGCCATGAAAAAGACCTATTCTGGAAAAGGTTTTGTTTTGTTTTTTTTGTTTCTAAAGCCACCATTGTTAAACTCACTTTCTAAAATATCTTTGCAAGTCAGCTATCCTATGGGTAAAATTGAATAAAGATCATGGTCTGATCCAGCGTTGATATTTAAGTGTGGATGGTCTTGTGGATGAAATTTTAATACTACGTGCCTACCCATCACTGCAACCTGTATAATGCTACTTCTCTGGGTACATCAGATCCTGCATTGAACATTGACAATGGCTGCAAATGGTCTGGTGCAGAATTGTCTGATATGGACATAATTCTCAGGGACCTGGAACTGAACGAGCATAGAACCATACACTACCATTCAAAGGTTGAGGTCACCCAGACAATTTTGTGTTTTCCATAAAAAGTCACTTTTATTTACCACCATGAGTTGTAAATTGGATAGAAAATTGTATTACATTTGCCTTCTGACGAGCAAACACATTGTACCAATGGTACAATGGGTCTCTATACACCCTTGTAGATATTGCACCAAAAACCAGACATTGCAGTTAGAATAGTCATTTATCACATTAGAAATGTATAGAATGCATTTTTTATTAGTTTAAAGGTATCTTTATTTAAAAAAACAGTGATTTTCTTTCAAAAATATGGACATTTCTAAGTGTCCCCAAATTTTTAAATGGTAGTGTATGCATGTTGCATACATTCAGACCTAAAATAGTGATCCACAAAAGTCCAGTACACATCAAAGGACTGCAAGTCATTTTATCATAAGGTTAAGAGTACACTAATGCAATACAAGTTATAAGATACTCTATTAAGAATTTGATGTTGCACCTGCCTGACTGGCAAATCTTATGTTACATTACATTATGTTAAAACGGTGAGCAAGGTCCACCTCATTTGAAAGACTGATCTGCACTTTTTGCAAGGCGCGTTCCCCAAGGGGAGCTCTGCTGTTGGCAACTTGTTAATCTCATTTAGACACAGCGCTAATGCTGGTTAAAACAAGCCCTTAAATAATCCTCCCGCTAGCATCATCAATAGACAAAATGAGGGATTATCTTTTCAGTAAAGTTCCCAAAAAACTTGCTTTTAGTTTTTCACCATCTGGCTCCCAGAGGTGCGTGACTTTACCAGGCATCTTTTTTTCTATATATTCTCCTGCTTAGTTCAATCATGCAGTCAGGTTTTTTGTTTCACAAGCGCCTGTCTTGTGTCTGCTAGCTTCTTCGCCTACACACCACCTGGCCGTCTTCACAAACTTACTACGCTCACTCACCTCTCTTTCCCAATGAAAAGCAACTCTCTCCATGCCAATGCGCAGGCTGCTGGCAAACTCCTTGAACCCATTACAGGCAACACTCATTTCCTTGACTGAATTCAAAGAAAGCACAATTTCCTGGAAGGACCAACCCTCCCTCTCTCTTGGCAATTAGATCAGGTATATCTTCTCTGCTTGGCCAAGTGGTAGTTCAATTATCTATTCACAAGGAAGCTGATGCAACCTGATGAACCAATGGTTTTACTGAGCTGCTTTGGACTGCATACTGGCTTTGGATTTTATATGCCTTATAAACCAATCCTAGCATTAGGAATATGTTTATTAGTAAGTTATCGTTGGGAGAAATCATCAAAGAGAAGGTGTTGCGATCAAGTGCATCTGATATTTGGCAATTTCCCGTGAATTTGATTCAGTCGCTTGTTTTTTCCTTGTTTTCAGTATTCACACTGCTCTCCTCTCATCACCTCTCCCCCTCTCACAACACAATGTACCCTTGGGAGATTTTGTTTTGTTATTGATTTGAATTAACTTTCAAAACATGGTTAAATGGATTTTGATCCCGGCATAAATTGTAAGAGAACCAACTGTTCTGAAATGGGTTTTAAAGGAACAAACAAAAGCTGCTGTCCAGGATGGATTACGCTTCAAGATCACCAGCTTTATTGATATGCATGAGTGGACCTCCACTAAACATGTGTGTGACTTGGTTTGTGTGCATGCATATCCGGCCTCTTGTGCCTTCCTTGCAGCATGCTACTGCATCTATACCCCATGGCTTTCCAGGAAATATAACCTCCACACATGCTCGGTGATCCAGTGTTCATACCTCTTTTTTCCCCTCTCTCTATCTGCCTTCCCTTCTTTTGTCTTTCCTTGAGGATCCTCACATCCTTAATTCATGCTGTATGAAACATTTAGCGGCACGACTGCTCACTGCAGTTTCCATCCTCAATCGATGCAGAGGGAGTAAAGCAAACAAAGCACAATTTATAAAACACTTCCTCCCTCGATGCAGCCCATCATATCCGCAGACAAAGCTATGGTCATGACAACACTGCTAATATGGAATAATGTGGAACTCCCTTAGAGCTAAGCAACAGCTTTGCAGGTGTTTATTTGGATTAGAAATCAGCAGTCATACTTCTAATGCCTCCAAACCACTTTAAAATTGAAATGAGTAATAAGGCTGCTGCATTTCATGTTTGCGCCCCCTTCTTTAATTATAAATGTAATAAACAAAGTCTGTGGACAGATTTTAATGGGCTGATTTCTTACTTTGGGGCTTTGATAAAAGTGATGGATACTGAAGTTTATTTTTTAGATAGCAACATATAACTCTTTTGCTTTGTGGATCAGTTGGTCCAACCACTTTGATCCAGATGGAAATGAGTATTGCCAGGAAATTTTGTCCATAGAGGATGAATTCTGATGACTCCAGTGCCACCTCTTTTGTGAAATACCTCAACATCTGCTTGATAGATCGACTCAAAATTTGGTGCACGAACTGGCGGTTCCCATATGATGAATCCTAATGACTTAGGTGGGCCGCTACTTTTCTTCTATCGCCACTGTGAGGCTGTTGTGGTTTTAATTGTGAACAAATTCCTACAAAACGATTGGCATTCCCATCAGCCCCAGCTGCATTTTCCATATAATGCTAATTAGCAAATGCAGACGTGTCAACATGTAAAACTAAGTCAATTTATTTCAACACCACATTTAAAACACAGCTTGAGCCGACAAAAGTGCCGTGCAAATTTTAAATGCAACGACAACACAACAAGCAAAAAGAAGCAACAACAATGGATAAAGTACATGGCTGCAGATGGCATAAAAAATGGCTTAGTGGGCTTAAAAGGCCAGAGAATGGAAAGGTTTCTTTAACCCAGAAAAAGGGAAAGAAGCACATCTAACATCCAACGGCAGCTGGTTCCACAGATGTAGAGCTCTGTCACCTTCTAGTTTTAGCCAAGACCGTGGGGGCCTGCAGAACAAATTTATCGTTAGATCTAAAAGTTCTCAGGCAAAGACTGTGGTCCAGGTAAACAAGAGTCTTATGTTGCATTTGTTGCCTTCGTTGGCTTCCCCCTTGGTAAATAAATGTTCCAATTGTATAAGAGAACTTGTGAGATTGACCCTCAGAGGGCTGAATAAGCAAGTGAAAAATGATGGTCTCTCCTGGAGTGTATGTAATACACAATGTATAGTGCCCATGTATTGCAGCTATCTGCAGAATCCCATTGAAATGTGTCTGTAGTTATTTCTGATGATTTGTATAAAGCAGGATCTGGATAATCCTACAACTGGCGGTCAATCTGTGACATTTTAGATCTTATTTACCTCCTTCAATCCTCCCCCGCCCACTTTCCATCTGCTCTCCAAATGGCCTCCGTGTGACGTATGTTTCTCATATTACAGAAGGCTGCGGGGAAGTTGACAAGGGGAAATCAAACAACTAATGGAATGCAGCTTCAGTGTTGTTTTTCGTTGTGTGTACGATTGACAAAACAAAACCTGAGCAAATAATTGATATTTTTAAGTGAACTTTCCATTATAATTTAGAAATAATGAACAAAACACACTACTCATACCTTTAATCACAGACTGTGTGATGAAACCTTGCAACAGAATGCCAGTTTTCCGCAATCAGAGACACAATTACATTTGATTTGTTATCGGTTATTATTATGGCGGTGGCAGCACTTATACGGCAAGATTTAGTGGTTTGTCATCACTTTTGGAAATGTTAAACCATAAAAATGCTGTCATGCTATAATAGGTATTGGGGTACGTGGAGGCAAATGGCAAAGTAAAAAGTTGTTTGTGATTACTCTGTATTCCACTACAGTGCATATGCAGGTGGTGTTCTTCTGTTTGACAATTTGATGACTGCCATTATCTTAAATGGTCATATTTGGCTGATTCATGTGCATATAAAGTAAAGAAGAGCCACATTGGAGATGGAATAGTGAAGGAATTTAGTTGATGCCGTCCCCCAGGATTCCTATCATAGCAGGTCTGTGTGATTGGTTCCAGCCCAGCGCTGCCTGGGCCCATTTAGATAATAAAATGGCCCGCAGTCTCAGGACTCATACATACCGATGCAAATGCAGTATCTGCGCACAAATAGACACATGCAGATAGGAGGAAGGATGATATTTTTACAGGCTCATACGCACAAACCTGTGCCTCATCTGGACTCCATGTGAATCGACTGCAGTGGAGGCAATGGTAGCAGTTTCCGTCTAGTTTTAAACCGCTATGGCAAACGCATTCTATTATAATCGCCTTCTTAAAATCAATGTACCAGGCCAACGCTGCAACCTTGTCATATTTTGGGCATTCAGAAAGTTTAAAAACGTGTATTCTTTGACCGTCCGGAAGTATTGCGGGAGTATTCTCTGTAGGAGAGTGAAAAGCATCACCAAGGTCTCATGAATCATTTTTAATCTTGTTAGGAGCTGTATAGGCTGACCTTTCTTGGTGCATCTGTGTTTACCTGCCAGCCGCTGGGCCTTTTGTGCAGTTTATAGGGCATGCAGTTCCTACACACTGTCAGTCGAGACTAAGGTCAGACTGAGTCATTTTCTAAACCACTGGGTGTGTGACTGGCCTCATGTGTGTACGCACACAGAACAGCGGTGTGAAGCGGTGCTCGCATACACCTACTCGGGTTGCTGCTACAGCTTCTATACAGAGCCCCGCTGACTATCTGCCTGGAAAACCCAGAGTAATGAACAGAAAGGGAAAGAATGATGGAATAAAAGTCACGGGAAATATATGAAACCGTGCCAGGGTAGTTATTGTTCGTTTCCGTGCAAGGTTGGATACGCCAAACCAGTTGCAGCTCGCTTAGTTGAACTTTTCTAAACAATACACAACAACAAATTACAGAAAAACGAGGAAATATTCATCACTTTGCCTTCTCAGAGTAAATGGCATGAGACGTTTCATTGCTTCAGGCCTTTCAACAGCTGTATCGGGAGTATGTTGTTTTTATTTTCATGCAGTAAGTCAAGCTTTGTTGCTCTATGGCAATAGGTAGGTCCAGAATGAAAGATGAAGAACTAACTGCTGCAAGGTCATGAAATTTTGCAACATTCATGGTCCCCAGAGGACTTATGTGATCCCATGACTTCCCTCTAAGGCCAAAATGAGGTTGATATTTTTTTGTCTTTTACTAATATGTTGAGACGATATTGGATAGGGACACATTCAATTTGATACAGGCATTCATCTTCCCCTCGGGATGAATTGCACTACCATCAAAGTAGTGTGCACATATGGATACCTTGCAAAATGTCATGGCAGGAGAAAAACTTCAGATCCCATAGAAATCAATAGGATTTAAACATGTCTAATAATTCATTTTCTACCTCCCCTTTACCAAAGCATTCAGGGACATCTACATATAGCAGATGGAGTCAAGTAGGACATTTTTTCTGTTTCTTCCAGTGTGTGAAGGTATTTTTTTTCCAACCAAAAGGGGGCGTGGCCTTGGTGCTTGATGGTCTGATGTATACCTGTAATTCCACATCAGCCTCAGCTACAATCTATCACCGATTAGCAGATGGCAGCAGGCAAACATGCTAAACGATGGTGGCCATTTATCATTACACTTGTTCATAAATAGCAATCTGACATTTGAGTGAAGTCCTCATTTTCCATGACATTTTGCTAAAAGCTTCCATGTATGTTGTAATCAAACCACTTTAAGATGGCTCCTGCACCTCATGCTTTGAATAATCACAGGAAAACAATATTCCTTTAAAATGTAAGAATGGTTTCCTTATGTAAAAATGGCATTCAATGTGTTTAAGTGGACAATTTTATCTAAATTGCGCCGTGTTTATTTTTATTGTGGGAACACAGGAAATTTTCAGGGTCATAATCTACAAATTTGGCACCAAAGGATCCCTTGTTACCATCAGAAGCATTTGTGACAACAATAACTGTGTATGCATGTTACACAACTTGTTTATTGCAAGTTGCTGCTGTCTCTATCAAGTGACAGCAGGAGTGGGCCCACTGGGATAAACAGCACTCATTGCACATAATCCTCCAAGGATACACAAGACCAGTTTCTCCATCACGCACTTGCTTACAGAACATGCCTCCATGTACTTTACATATGTCACAGATCCCATTACACCTACTTTAATTACTCTTAGTGTCTGCCTTCCAATTACACTAATTGATGTCCAATGTCTTAAGATCCGTGTCTTAGCCAATGTCGATTGCCCCTAAACCGTGCAAAGGTCCATATATTCCAATCCCCACATTTTATGCTGAGCAATTTCACATTTTATATTGTGAGATTTCACATCCAAAGGTCTTTTCGCACCCTGAAATCTATTCTACTCAATCCACAATACAACAAAAGCTCTGGTTCAAACCAACCTATAAATTCATCCCCCGCATCAGAGTCATCTAGTCCAACACTATTATGTGTCCCGCTGCTACAGATTCCCATTTGACCTTCAGTGTAAAGGGTTTGTTTTTCGTTTGTAAGACCTGAAATTCGGTCTATAAAAATAACCAGGCAACTGCAAGTGTATTCACATGCTATTACACTTGGAGGTAGGATGTATTGATTGGTATACAAGTGGTTCATCAAGGGCCTTGAAGGTACTCCTTTTCAGTACTCGTTCTAGTTCAGTTTGATCCATTCCTTGGTACAATGCTACGTTAAGATATTAGTGGGAAATCGGAATCGGAAATCTGATTGTTAATGATGTCTATTTTGCTATTGTATATTCCTGGAAACATGGTACAAAATAATACAAAAGAAAACTTTTAAAAGATGATCTGTTGTTTGCCCAAGCATTTGTTTGAGGAGCTGAGAGCAGCCACCAGCTGGTTGTTTTCTGAATGATGCAATTGTCAATTGGTCTGGCTCGGGATTCAATACATCATACAAAAAGCAGCAATCTGTCCCATTTTTTTCTGTCAAATACAGATCCAGTCTAAAATAAAATCAAAACCGCAGACCTCTATAACCTGCAGTTTGGTGCTGTTAGCTGATTTGACTATTTCTCTGCCAAACGGAAAATAAATTGGGTGGGAGTGAGGAACTGGAAGACACGACACATTCATCTTAAGTAAAAGGGGAAACCAATACATCTGTTCAAACACTAATTAATACCAATATGTAAATGTAATTCCTTTTCATGTACTTTCAGACATTGGCAACATTGCTCGTGAAATTACAGTGTAGAGCTTCAATTTATTTAAAATATCATATTCGTAGCACTATAGTTTTTGGTGGTGGTGCTGCTTTCTAAATGGAGTTTTATAGAATGAAGGAAAAACATGTTTAATAAATATATCTAATGAGAACACAACGACACAAAACTACAGTATAATTATTTCTACTTGTAAAGTATGCAGGAGCCATGCTGCCATATTACCCAATATATTGTAGAATGGCTAGACAAATAGCAATAACAATTGCTAGTTGGAATTGGAATAAAGATACATCCTGTGATTCCAAATTGCTGCTGTAAAACACTAGGATGACAAGGTGGTGCACAACCTCAAACATGTGCAAGCGTGCACACACAGACACAAAAGACTCTCTCAAGTGGCTGTTGCTATTGGAAAACGGTCATTTTCTTAATGGTGGAGGCACTTAGGTCCTGGTAGTTGGAAATGGAGTTGCTCCTCATCAATTGCAATAACTTAGAGACTGTCATTTAAAACATGCTCTCTCTCCTTCAGTCTCTGCTTCTCTTGCTCAGTTTGACACAAGCACATGCACGAAAACACAAACACCTGCATTAAAGGGTTTGCAGGTTCCATTTTAACACTGATGAGTGTGGCAGCGGAGAGAGCCTGATCACCATACAAATACAGCAAAGGCACTTATTGACTTGTTTTTTTGTGCCTTCGTTATCTGCTCTGCAAACACAATAAGGCGGCTGCATCGAAGCATCAAATTGTTCAAAAATTTGGGGTCACCCAGACAATTTTGTGTTTTCCCAGAAAAGTTACACTTTTATTCACCACCATGAGTTGTAAAATGAAGAGAACATTGTATTACATTAGCCTTCTGATGCAATGAGCAAACACATTAGAACACTAGAGTGATGGTTGCTGGAAATGGGCCTCTATACACCGATGTAGATATTGCACCAAAAACCAGACTTTGCAGCTAGAATAGTCATTTACCACATTAGCAATGTATAAAGCGTATTTCTAGGTTTAATATAGGCAAATATTATAAGTTTAAAGTTATATTAATTGGAAAAAAACAGTGCTTTTCTTTCAAATTAAGGACATTTTTAAGTGACCTACAAAAATGGTAATGTGAATATATGTATATATATATAGTAGGAATGCAAAGGTAAACAACATTTATGGTACTTCAGGTCTGGTTCAATAAACCAAAAAAAGGAAAAAATGATATTTTGGCCCTTTATTTTGAAAAATGTAAACATTCAACAATGGCTCATTGGCCAAAACTATTACTGGAATAGTTTAGTTGTGCTGCAGTGGAAAAGGAAAACAGCTCTTCCGCTGTCACCTGCTGACAGCTGCTTCATGCTGATTTATGGTTGACGTCAAAGTAAAATGTGTTTATAGTTCTTCCGAACGGCTTCACTCAAAGGCGACCGTCACAGAGGAAGGAGGGGGACAAGGAGATGCAATATGATTTAAATATGGGGATAATGATGCATATTTTAAAGCCCCCCCCTCCACTCAAAAATGTGATTTTCTTCTTGTTCCTCGAGTTGGATGTTTGAGCTTCGCTGTGCAGAATGATGTATGTGCAATGTTTGACACTGGAAGGCTGTTTACACATTTATCTGCTGAAAGAGGAAATCTTCTCAGAGCTCATTGAAAATCTAATTTTAATGGGGCGGGCCTATGAGTAGGAATGCAAAATGTTTGGAGCAAGTCCTGGCCCAATATTCAAGTGTGATGTGGAAATTTGATGCCTCTGGTACAGTTTATTAGATTTTGGCAGTATTTCTAGATTGTCTAGTGGTATTCTAAAATCAAAAAAAAAATTGAGGCAAACACAACTATTATTGGAAAATGGGTAAAACTCCACAACTAGTAGAAAACTCTAAAGTTTGTGCATTGATCTGCCATAATTCTTGGTTTAGACAGATTTGTGATTGATATTTAACAACAAACACCATCAGCTAACCTCCCTCCAAAGTGAAATTCATTAGGAATATTTATGCAAAGTGACTAAAATTAGAAATTACATTACTTCAGTAATTATTTCAAATTCATGGATTATATTTCTAAAATCTTCCATCAAAAATATTAATATGTGGATCTGATGCCTGACAAAAGACGTCCGTCAACTCCAATCAGGATGTCTGTTCAGAAAATGAAAAAAATCTAGAAAAAGAAATGTTATTTTAACACTAATATTACAACGTGTCCATTGTACATTTAATTTTAAATTAAAAACTTATCAAAACCTTGGGAAAACCATGTGGTCTATAATAAAACACATTGGCTAGTAGAACATGGTGCTAAACAAGCTAGTAGATTAGCTCACTGTCAGAAGCGCTATCTTAAATCGATCATGTAATCATCTCTTCACAGGTCATAATTGGCCCTCAAGAGTCTCCTGGGCCTGAAAGACCACAAAGAACATAAAGAGACTGGTCATAGCTTATTAGTTCAGTTCAGATTTATTAGCTGTGTTGAACTATAACCACTCATAAAGACGTTTATAGACGGCTATGAGAGAGAACTTAGAGTAAACTGTGTGAATTTATTGTTCGCTATAGAGCTACCAAGCCATAGGAAGCCATCTCGCTTCAAGAGCCTTTTCCCTGTCTTCAGTAATTCTTTATTGCATGAAATGATGTAAGGTTAACGTTACAGTTCTGAGAAGCGAATGTCACAGAGGATTAAAAAGCACAGCAGGCTACAGAGGGACATACAAAGAAGCATGTGAGTGGCTTGCTAGTGTGCTGGTTCCCCTACTAGCCTGTCAGAAGCACATTGTAGCAACGCTAACTTTAGACCTTTTAGATTTGACCAATTTAGGATCCATCAGCATTTCTTTTATTACAGTTTTCATCGAGAAATGGGGGAAATAAGCTTTTAGCTTCATGTTGGAGGCGAACATTAGCGTGTCTTTGTCTGCTGGTGTAAACCGCAGTTGAATTCTCGCGGGATCACGCAATCGGCCAGCCGTCAAGCTAACCGTTCGCATGAGCTGTCTGTCAACAGCGTCTCTTATGATTTACATCCTGAGACAGATAGTTCATCCAGTCACATATCAGTCAGGTATTTCATTTTTTTTTAAAGGGAATGTCCTGTTTCAAACAGTTATGTGTACATCCATGTAGTCCTGTGCCTAAAGTACATAAATAGAAATATGTTCAGTCCTTTTTAAAGATGTGTGACATAGAGATGTAAGAAATTATTTCAAGTCTAAAGCAGATATGACAGAGATCGGCTTTAAACTAATGAGGAAAGTGAGAAACAGACTGAAAAATGGAGAATCTGTAGCTCTATAAATGGAAGATGATGATCAAATAAGCAGCATTTTTCCACAACAAGGCCAGCGGAGGTCTGATACCAGCAGGCTAACGGAAAACATTTCAAACGAGCTCAAAATGGTAGGCATATAAATAGTTGATATAAAGATGATGACAGAAAAATGCGATATAGAGGGATGGTTCTGTTGTTAAAGCTGAAATAAACATGTTAATGCCTACTTTTACTTTCTAGCCACAAACCTGATATTCTATAGACTACCACTGCTTACCAGAATATTGTCTAAGCTGATATTATATGTTAAAGTACACACATACATAAAAAAAAAAAACATTTTCGCTGACTATTTGAACTTAACATTATGTGTCATTATGGAAATTAAAAAGAATAGTGCTGTAATTCAATATAAAAAAATAAACAGAATAATAATAATTAGCACAGTCTTACTATACAAAGGTCAAACATGTTGCGCAAATAAATCTTGAATGAAGAAGGTATGAATATTATTTCTTCTCTATAATGTTCTGACCTTTCCACATAAATATTATTAGAGTTTAATGTGCTTTGAGGTGATGACACATGGTCCTCATTAAATCTTCACAAACTAAGAGGAGAATTAATTATTGGTAGAACAATGTATGCATTAACGCTATAGATGTTTAATTAGCTGATCAAGAAAACATTGTGTTTATGGCATTGTGCTATGTTTTGTCTACAGCTGTGTGTGTGTGTGTTTGTGTGTGTGTGTGTGTGTGTGTGTGTGTGTGTGTGTTTTACATGTTCTTGAATTTGAAATGTTCCATCAAGCCTAATGAAGACATTAAAAATGGAAATGAGCAAACACTCAGTGATAGGAGCACGTCATTAACAGGGACATTAAGGCCTTACAGTGTTATTAAACACTGATTTGCTTTTTAAGCTAAATTTTTTTATTTATTTATTTGATTTTTTTTTATACATTTTTCGCCTTTCAGCTTGTGAGACTTCAAGAGGAAACAATTAATTTGGAGTGCGATGCTTTTTGGTAAATCGTTAAAACGCATTCATTATAATGTTTTGTTTCTGGGGGAAAAAAAATAATATCCCATTAATGTTTTCATTTATATGCAGTCATCCATATTATAGTAATTATCTGATTATGTCAAACACAATCTTCCCAACAGGCTAAGCCACATCAATCATTTCCCTCCTGTCATAAACTGCAGTCATATCGGTCCCTTGGCATTTCTTGCACTGCCATGTGGAAGGATCAGGGCACTTGAGAAGTATTAGATGTTGGATGCAAACATATAGAAATAGTAAGTTAAAGCTTTAGTAATCCATAGGTACCACTTTCAAAACCTATTTAAAGGAATATTTCAACGCAACATTATGTACAGCTCATGCACACCTCATTCTACTTAAAGAGGTACCAGGAGTGGAATAAAGTCACCCAAGAACAATATAATATGTGATTAAAAATAAGGGTTATTGCACCAAATATTGATTTCTGGACTCTTAAGTGTAATAATGAGTATTATGTTGTTTTAAAATGAATTTGATCTTGTTTCTTTGCATTGTTTGAGGTCTATTATTTTGACCATTTGTCATTTTCTGCAAATACATGCACTAAATGATAATATTTTAGGGTTTATAGACTCAAACAATAATGTTCCTTTCACCCAAACACAGACCTATAAGTAGTAAAATCAGAAAATCTGATAATTTTGCAGTGGTCTCTTATTTTTTTCCAGAGCTTGAAAATTGTTGGCAATACCTGGGGTGTAATTTATACTGTCTATATCAGTTTTGACATATACTAATCTGTCAACTTTGTCCTGTAATAGTTTAGGGATTGTATGGCCAGTAACAGGCAAAAATCCGCAGCAAAAGTCAGTTTCCATAGGAATTGGTGGCAGTCAGGAATATAGAATATTACTGATTCAATCTATACCTGTTGCTACTAGCAGGTTTCTTTATTGTCCAGCTTGCTTTTCTGCCAGTGTCAGCTGGCCATTAGCCAGGTAATGGCACTATCAGCATGCGCCCGAGCTTCTGAAGTGTGTGGGTATTCATACAGCCCACTGGGAAATTTCCACTCAAATAGCTGTAATGACACTGCCAGCCATGCAGGGAGAAGCAAGCAAAAACATATCGGAGCCAAAATCTCCCATTAACGTCAGAAAGCATCAGTGGGCAGCGGAAGTAAAGGACTCGGGGCATGTATTCAAAATTGCAATCAGTAATCACAGTAGTAGGAATCATATCGGAAATTAAAATGCATCCCAAAATCAGCAAAAGGTGTATTATTATTATTTATATATTACCACGGGGATAGACAAAATCCAATCAGACTTTTCAGTGTTGGTGAGCAATGTTATACATCTTGTTTTATGCAATTTTTCACTTGACAAAATAATGTTGGGGGGAAAAAAATACCTTTGCATAATTTTACATATACGTCTTAAATTGCATGAGTTAAACTTTCTTAGAAAACTTTTTTTCTGTAAATGATTAAGTCCGAATGTGTCAGTAATCAAAGCTATTTTTTTCTCCACATTTGTTATTTACATACAAAGTAATGACAACTTCTTTTTTTTTTTTTTTATGCCACTGCAATATCGTTCACCTTTCCCTGTAAAACTGTCACTGTGTCCACATGCATAATGATTAGATTCAACCATGCATGAAACTACATCGAGGGGGATTGGGACAGTGGTCACGCTTGTCAGTGGTAGACAAAGGATGGCTCCCATTAAAGAGATGAGTTCTCACGCACAGACACACACACGCACGTGGGCATGCTCACACGCGCCAATACATGATCGTAATAGTATGCGTGCAAGGTGCATAGAGGGTGAATTTGCCATGTTCCGGGAAACCAGTTGGAAAAAATTAAAGTTGCTGCTGTCACAGTTGTTAGCCCATAACCTAGCAAGGAATATTCACACTCACAGGCTGCATACTTACAAGGCGAGGGGTGGCGATGTGTTTTCTAATGAGAAATGCTATAATAATTGCCAAGCTGCGAGGGCGTAAGGGTTAAAGGGGCATTGCCTAGCGCAGGGTTGTGTCCTTTTTGAAGTTTTTTGAATTTAGTTAGCTCTTTTTTTTTTTTTTTTTAATTTTTTGCAAGTATTAGTACTATCATCTTTTTTTTTTTTTTCCCCGACCCCAGTCCTGCACTGTTCCTATATCTACACAGGATTTCTTGTCTACACTTCCAAATAAATACACCTGGAGTCTATAACTGGGTTTTTCACTCAGCTAAAGTCACAGCCATCACTCCCCATTTTAAGAAATATACCACACTATGGCACCCATGCAGACAGATTCACAATATCCATCTGTCAACTCTAATTGGATTGATGTCCACTGGCGTCTTCTTGGAACAATCCTTGGTTATCCTTTTTTTCTCTGTTTCCATCCCAACTCACCATGACTATTTTCTTATGCTATTTATAGACATATTGATATTAAATAGCCATTGTTCACCAAAGCCTGAGGAAAGTGGTGGGGTTTTTTTCTGCCAAATTGGAGTGAGAGCCGTCACATCGCCTTCAACAATTTCACTGCAGCCGTGAGGGGGAATATCCTTTAAAAGGTCTCTTTGTGTGGAGATGCGCTTTGAGGTGCAAGGCAAGAGGAAGGAGCTGTGGGAGTCAAGGCCCATCCACAGCTGGTAATTTTGACGGAGCTCCCTCAGCACATATGCCTCCGCCAAGGCCTTGTGCCACAAGGGAGAAGAAATTTGCACATTTTCTCCCTTTTTTCTATCCGAGAAGGTGGTTTGAGTTCAAGTGGAGGAAATGCAGCTTGTCAGGCTCTGTTCAAAATTCAAATATAACTCCCCGAACAACCAAAACCTGTCATTTTCACATTCCTGTTTGAGTATGGATTAAAGAAATTAGATGATAATTAGGGAGCTTTAGGTGATAGAGACATACAGTATTTTGTTTTAATCTAGACAGTTCTTATGCTAAACTAAGCTAATTGAGTCACGGTTCTACCTTTTAAAGGGGAAAGCACCTTCATGTTCCAAACACAGATGGTGCAAACTCTCAAACAACAAGACCAGTTCTTTCTTAGGGTTCTTTCACACCAACAGGAGTTGATGCGCAACAAATGGTCCATTCAAACCAAATGCACTTAGTTTGGTTAGTTTTCTTTGGTGTTGAAGCATCAAGCACACTAGGGTGTGCACTAAAACAAACGGACCGAGACCTCCAAAAACAGGTGGTCTACGTCCACTTGTCTGGCACCAAATGGTCCATCTGGTGAGACCACAAACTCAGGTCTAAACAAGGAGATACTCATTATTTCATAGCTACCTTGTGGATCTTTGGAACAAAGTTCATCTAATATAATCTCATTGGTGAAAATAGCGCATCTACTCTCCTTGAAATGGCGCGCTTTGCCTTTGGTGACTCATTTTGGAATTGGATGTTTTTGCCGAAAATGACTAATGCAGAGGATGTAATACACAAAGATAAGAGCAATTAGCAATGTGGAAATGTGTCACTCCATAGTAAGTCAGAACTGGCGCTTATTTCTTTTGAAAGATTACCATTGATAAAACATCAATGGACCAGTCGTTTTTTGCAGTATCATGCAGAGGTCTGTGGACCAAATATTTGAACTAGTGGTGTGAAAGTGGACTCATTTTTCAACCACCTGGGACCTAGTGCTGGTTCTGCTGTATTTTTGTCCCCAGAGGTGGTCAGTTAGGAGCGAAAGGTAAGGCTGTTCATTCCTTGTTTAATCATCTATTATTTATGAAAAACCCTGTCTTGAAATAACAATGCAGGCAGTTTATAGGTACCAACAGGCTACTTGACAATTCACCCAAGGGCACAGAACTTCACACTGACGCAGAGGAAATTAGTAGGCAGTTTTGTGTTAAACAGTAAGTGCAGCAATGTCTTGGCCACTTTCTTTCCCCTCACCAGGCTTTTGCACATTTGTTCCAAACCGTAAACAAACCGCACGCCGTGATTACAACGGAAGAATCCTGACCTCAAATCAGAGTCAACAAAACAGATACGAAGGAGTACAGCTAGCGTGTCGCAGCGTGGGTGGTGACATGTTTTTTTTCACTCGTTTCCTGAAGTTGCTGCACGGCTGATGTCAAAGATCATGATGCTGCAGGTTTTCTTGCACATTTAGTGCTTAAGTAATCTTTGTGAAAGCCTGTTTCCTGTTGTTTTTTTTTATCTTGTTGTAGAAAAACGACAATTTTTTTTGGCCACGATTGCAGGCAGGTTGACAAAAAGACACTTAGCTCGTTTATTTCACTGCACTTAATGGTTAACTTGAATGATGGATCGATTTGTGTGAGAAAAGCGAGCTCATAACATAAAAAGAATATTTGATGCTGAGTAATATGAAAAAAAATAAACACTGGAAACACAGGCGCCAGGTAAGTCCCATAGCGGCTGGGTGTAACGGTAAATTGCGCAGCGTTTTGCATCCAATAAACAACCGACCCAACACATTATTCCCAGAGGTGTGTTTTGTTCCCACATGCCCCCCCCCTCCCCCCACAACCCTAACTCTCATTTACATTAGAAAACATATCTTGTAAATTAATGAGCAGCAGGTGGCAATTAAAGACGTTACGCAGCATCTGTCCCTTAAGCTCCTAAAGCGGAAATGATTGGGATTCAGGGCTGCGTGCCAAGCTTTTTCCCCCCAAACTGCCTCCCATTTCAAGTTATAAGTTTGTAAATGGCGACAGGTGTTGTGTTGATACTCTTGTTATACTGTGTTCAAACTAGTTTGAAAAAGGCAGTCAGGGAAATCGTGGAGAGAATGCATTTTTTATTTTTTTTATTTATTTTTTTTCTGACACAGAAAGCTCCTCTGTTTAGTTTTAGAGGAGGTCAGTGTATAAGCATGTTAGCAAGAGATCAGCTAAGTGAGGGAGAGAAAGTTAGAAAAATGCTGAATATTTATAGTCCAAAATAAGTCCAAAATCAGCAATTAAAAAGTTGCAGTAGTTAACCTGTGTAAAATGTGGCAAATTCAAATTTATTAACAACTTTTAAATTCGGGCTGTCAATCAATTTCAAAATATATAGTCATAAATATTCACATGTTCATAGTTACTCGCAGATCAATCACACATTTTGTGTGTTAAAAATGTGCTGTTTTTCAAGTGTTAATATTCTTTCCAACATGAGACGGTACACGATATGCTTGCTGCTTAATACAAATCAAACAATGACAAAGATTGTCAGAAACTCTCACAGGTACAGCATTAAGCTTTTTAAAGTATGCTCAAATCAGAACTTCAAGTTCAACAGGCAACAGACGCCACATTCTCCGTTCCTTTAAATGCTGATTAAAGATCACTCCCTGGATCCTTCACTTTCAAAAGCAAATCACACAATGTAATCGTCCAACTTCCCATGGGCTCACAGATACCCGATAATATACACTGAAAAATAGATAAAGTGAGCAGGAAATAACAGAAAGGGAATATAAAGAAGGAAATTACTTTCTCTTTAGCCATGGTACAGGTTGTGTAAGTTGGATAGGGTTGGAGTTCTCGGTAAATTTGAAATTATTTCCCTAGATCCTTAATCATGCTCCACAATGTTAACTGGCCTGCAAATAACATTAACCTATTACTAGAGGGCTAAAATAGAGGTGAGGTAAGGGTCATCGTAACAGAACATCTGTCAATGGCATCAAAAAATAAATGTGGCATTAAAATGTTTTTTTCCCGAGATATTAGTGTGTCCTTGGTGATTATTTTGACTGACTGAGTTTGTCGGAATTATACTTACCAAAAAAGAAAATGTTATTTACACTACTGTTTTTTGACAATTTTGTGTTTTCCATTAAAATTCACACTTTTATTTACCATTATGACTTGTAAAATGAATAGGAAATATAGTGAAGACATTGATAAGGTTAGAAATAATGATTTGTATTTGAAATAATATTTTTTTTGCTTCAAACTGTTTTATATCTTCTCTAACCAGCTAACTTGTTTTCAGCTGTGCTAACATGATTCCACAAGGGTTTTCTAATCATCCATTAGCCTTCTGATGCAATGAACACAATGTTCCATTAGAACACTGGACTTGCTGGAAATGGGCCTCTATACACCTATGTAGATATCGCACCAAAAACCAGACATTTGCAGTTAGAATAGTCATTTACCACATTAGTTTATAATTAATAAATAATAAAATTAGTCATATCTTTCTGCTGTGGTAGCACATCCTGTTGAGAAAGTGTCAAAATGAAAACTAGGCCAATGGACATGCCGCTGATTGTCACTACAACATACAGGTTTTGCAGAAACATCCGTACTTATGTGCTGTTTGTATGTAAAGTTTGACCGTTTGAGTTCATTAAATAGTCATCAGACAGAAACAGGATAGATATGATGTGCATCTCCAATCCAAAGGCGCACTACGTGCATTATGCATGAGGTACAGTATCGTTAACTCAATTATTAAATCTCTCAACACGGCTACAGGATCAGTCAGGATATAATGGTAATGTGTTGTTCTGCATTTCAGATCCTGCACAGATTTATCCAGTGAAGTCATTTGGAATAGAGCTTCTTTTCTGTGAAGTTCGCAGTGACAGAGGCCATTCACTTATATATTCTCAAAGCACAGCTAGACCCATCACTATACACAAATGTAAAAAAAATATATCTATGAAAGAAAGAAGTGTCTGTGACTCACATATCTCCCTGACTGTTAGATGTCAGATCAACCTCAGCTATTGGATATAGCTTGTGCATGGCACAATGGTGTCTATCCTTTTATGTGGAATGTTTTTGATGGATATTCAAAACATCGTTATCATTAAAAGTAAAAGTTCCATAGGCTTATGTGTAACAGCGCTATCCTGCAGCAGCACTTTCATTAGGACTTTCACTACAGAGTAAAGCTCCATATCATGGTGCTCCTTCTCATGTTGCTTCCCGGCGCTTTTGTTGCAATTCAAAGCTTCACTGTCCCATTTCTTTCTGCACCGATCGTGCAGCCAACGTAACATATATCTCGTCGCGTCTCTCAAAAACCATACGCTAAGATGTTAGCTAGTTTATTCCTCACGCTAACACAGGCTACTATGGGCTGTACTATGTCTTATTCCAAGATCCGTTCACAGACCCTTAGGAAATCCCAGCGCTATCACCTAACAGAACAAAATCTGGGCCAAAACCTATTTCTTTATAAAAAAAAATAATAATAAAACAAATATGAAGTAAAATATTTTCAAAAACAAACAAATCCAGTTTTACTGGATAAAAAATTATATATAGATTGACATCTGTACTTTTAACATAAATTGTATCCTTTTTTTTCCTACAATAACTGTATCAGCACACCCCCATTTGCCTGAACATGAAAAATCTACTTAAGCTTTTACTTTTCTATAGGAATACATACTTCCTATGGGCACTGCACTAGTTGTATGAAATTTTATGCTCTATGCAAGTCATGCATCAGTGTTCTCTAGTGAATTTTTGGTTCACTGTCGACACTGATATAAAAATACCTAAATATAAAAAAGGCTTTATTCTCTTTTGAAAAAGTTTTAGTCATCGTCATATTTATTTCTTCTCTGCATTGTTCCTCTGTGCATCGTATAGAGACTCACTTGAGTTGTGCATGAGTGTTTGACAGGCAGTTCTCTACACACTGATCTTGTTGGGAGAATAAATAGATGAAAACAAACTTCAGTCCTTGGTATTTGAGCGCTGGTTAGCTCTGGCGGAGACTTTTTTCAAAGACCCCTAACACAATCATGCATGCTCATTCTTCCAGTATCTTTTTTAAAAAAAAAATGAAAGTGTCAAACCCAACCTATGAGAAAACACATTTTCCACAGTTTCAAAAACCTGGATATTTCCACTCCAAAGAGTGGTTTAAAACTCAATTTGGTCTCTTTCGCCATCGACAGCTTTAGCCTAGTTTAATGCAGTTATATGGTCCTCTATGAAGCAGTCACACCTACTTGTTATTTGACCCAAACCAGAATGGGGGGAAAAAAAACAAATATTAACCATTCTTTCATCATCTTTACCCACTTCATCATGTTCAGCAAACTCCAGCCGGCAATGGACAGAAGGCAGAAAAACAGTGGACAGTGCTTGAATGGAGCCAATACTCACCAATACTGTCCACCTGTGTGCTGTTTGATTTTATCCGTGGCCAGTAGGCCAAGTAGGGCCTAAAACAATGCATCCGTCCAAGAATTTAACAGAGTATGAATATACTTTCAGGATGGGTATATCATATTCTCTTGGTTTATAAAGCGCTGCGCGGTCTTGGATCGGGCTTTGTGTCTGAAAATCTGTTCATGTCTGTGCCAGGCATGCCCGTCAGACCCAGTGGGAAAGAACTTCTAACTGCGCCAAAGTGTAGAACAGAAAGCTTTGATGAGAAAGCAGAGCTTCTCTGTTCCTATAGACACTATAACAGCGTCCCAGAGGACGCGAGGTGAGCAGGAAATGATTCTTTTTTCGAACGTAAGCCCATGTTAATAGCCGGGGATTTGTCTGGAATGGTAGTTTCTTCATTATTGTTCACTTGCACCCCGGTTTACTGTCATTCATTTTACTCTGCTTCTGGGCTCGGGTTCTTTTACTACGAGGAAAATGCACAGTGCAGGATTAACCTCGCGGTGCTGTATTGCGACACTGTCTGTTGATAGAGGGGAGCTTTTTACTCGGAGAACACATCTGTCAGCTTTGACAGCATGTTGCGGTTTCTCTGAACAGGCTTTTTTTATGTTGTTGTCCTGGTTTCTCTATCACGCTGACTGGCTGATTTACCTTTTTCTTGGCTCGCTCTCTAAACATTTGTGAATCTGCATTTTGGATCTTACATGCTATTTATGGGTATTATACTTTAACTCAGTGTCTTTCCTTGAGCAGTTGTTCTTATCAAACATTTAAAAAACACAGACACAGCTCAAACTTATATATATATATATATATATATATATATATATATATATATATATATATATATATATATATATATATATATATATATATATATATATATATATATATATACACATTGAATGACTTGTTATGCACTATTTTATGTCGATGTAAAGAATAATACTTAACTCAACCTTAATTCTTTGCCTTGATCCCAACGATTTTCGAAACATTTTAGATATTGAACCAAACTAATATTTAAATTGAACGAAACCAATGAATTCACTTTTAACTGAATTAATGTTAATGCATTGACACCAGAAATTTGACTTCAAAAATAATTTGCATTTACAATCTTATAAACTATGAAAAAAGACACTTGGCCAGCAGATAACTTTTAATGTACAAATTTTAGCCCTGGATGTTAGCCCAGTTGGACTAGCAATGTCTTTTGGCTAGCTAGCGTTACCGATACTTGTAAAAGCACATTATAAATAAATGTATGATTACACATGGTCATTTACTGGTAAATGCTAGCTAGCTACCTACTGCCAGCGACAATCATGCCAACTAGCTAGCTAGTATACATCAGTTTTGGGTTGGTTTTTTTTGCAATTTTGACAACACAAAACACTAAAACTCTAATTGTCAGCAAATGCTTTGCTACTTACAGTTATTTTTGGACGAAATCCAGACAGGATGATATTCACAAGGTTATTAAGAAAAAATAATTGTTTTCACTCCTTTGGATGTAACGTTATATATAAAGTTTAGTTCAGTATATGTCTAACTTGATGTCTCCAAAATGCAAAACGGATGAGTTTCACAGTCAAATCAAGAATTTTATCCTGTTTGAAATGGGAGTTATTAGTTTGGATGAACACTTGCATGTTAGACTTTTTTAGTGAAGTATATAACTAATTTATCCTGCCCTGTCTGCATGTAGGGTACAAGACATGTGGAATGAGGCCATGTCTGTGTGGTTGGTGGTATAACACACACACACACACACGCACGCACGCACGCACGCACGCACGCACGCACACACACACACACACACACACAATGCAGGAATGTTTCAACAAAAATTGCATAAAACATTTTGCCTTCTAGTTCATTAAGTTTTAGAGCATCTTGGGAAAATATAAAGGCAATAATGGACAGAGCCATTTGCTGCGCTCAGCTTTTCACACAATCGGCCTGGGACACAATTAGGGAACCACTACTATGGGATGATTATAAAAAAGAAGCTGGAATTACTTTGAGGGGGGTTTCCATTTTCTGGCACCACCTTGAGCTAACATTTAAATATGAATGATGAAATCTCAAATTCAACAGCATATGCAAAAATAAACTACAACTTGACCTTGATGAATTAATAGTAGCAGTAATTGAGCATAGCAGCGGAAAGAATATATTTTAAAGAAGATGAATTGGATCAGTCAAGGTTGTCAGTGTTTGGGAAACCACACCAGACTTTTACACAGTTATAGCTGCTTTGCAAAATAGTTAGTGTAATCCAAACCTCACATGAATTCATTCCAGGATTCAAGTGGGATCTGACTGGGATCAGAAAGTTGCTGATGATCTTTTACAATTTCAGCCTTAAGGTTCTGAGCTGGTTCAGTTCATTATCCACTGATTCTGCTCGATTACTATTCTTTGATTACTTCTATTAGGTAAAACATTTAAATGGTGATAAAAGGGTTAAAAAGTTGATGACATGAGCATTTTGCCTGAAATGAGATTCTTTCTTTAAACGGGCCAACTCTCAACGCTCTTTGTGAAATGTTACCCGCTGATGCAACATTAATCTTTTGCCAAAGGGATGTTAAAGTTGATCCTGGGAGAAGGAAGTTTTGGTTTTCCAACAACCAGTTGGCAACATTACCAATTGGATTAAATGTTTTTTGGAGGGAAGACTAAAATAACTTAATTCCCTCTAATTCGACAAACCATGCCAAAAACAATGCCTCATTCTGTGCCTGCTCCATTTATCGAATCAGAAAATTATTTCCAGACCTTAGTTTAAAATGGAAAAAAAAAATCAATTCACATCAGTCCTGTTCTATTTATTGGTGTTAATATACTCACAATGTCAGAAAGTGTTGGAGTGGTCAACCTCACCACAGTTAATTAATCACAGCTGCATTAAAAAAAAAACAACTCACATGTACATTTCAACATTATAAAATGTGCTGCGGCCATTTTTATTCATTAACCTGCATTAATAATACATTTTAAGACTAAATAATATATCGTTCTGTTCTTCTCGGACAAATCTGAGTTTAATTGCGTTTTTTCTTACGCTTTTGTATCATTTATAAACCATCAAAGGACTCATTAGGGGTTCAATGACTTAGTTGATTTGTGTTTCTAAAGACATATTCTGATACATTATTGATCCCTGTAATATAGTGCTTTGAAACTACATGTATAGCTGCCTGGGAGCCCTCAGGCGTTGGTTCACCGCTTTGTATCTTTCTGGCCTTTTTCGTGACCCGGCGTCATAGACCGCGGCTCTTTGATCCAGGGCGTCTGGGAAACAAATCGGCCATTTATCGGCGCAGACAGCGAGATGGAGCATGATGGGAAGTGCGGCACGTTACGCGGAGGCTTGTGATCGCACGTAGATCGATCTGCGGCGTTAAGACGACATATTTGTGAGAAAATCATCCTTGTGTTTCGCCCACAGCAACATCTACAAATTGCTTGTTTTGTCTGACCAACAGTCTGTAGCCTGAGGGTATTGGATTTACAATGATATATAGAAGAAGAGAAATGCAGCAAAACCCTTATAGTTGCAGAAGCTGGAATGAGGAAACGGTTGGTGTTTTGCCATTAAAATTGTTGGAAAAATATAAAAGTCTTTGGGCACAGATTTAAATGTTCAACCATGTTCTTTTAGGTTGAATAAAAGCCATCGCTGAGGTAGAAGCTGAGTAAGAGCCAGACACTAGTGAAGCAATGAATCAGCAACACAACCTTTGTTTCAGGTAAACAACCGTTTGGCTGCAAACGGTTGTTTAACACAGCAGAGATATATCTATTAGACATTTTCTTGCTGTTTTTCGTGAAAATATTTCAACTCTATTGTCAACCAACTGTTCACATACAGCATCTAATGATACAAAATGTTTGGATTTTTTTTCTAGGACAGTGAATAAATACAGAAAAACGAGAAAACAATATGTAAACTAGCTGTTTGCAGTGGTGGAAAATAAGTACATTTACTCAAGTACTAAACTTATGTATAATTTGAGGTACTTTATACTTCCACTTCACTACATGTCAGTTGGAACTTTTACTATAGTTTCTCCTTTTACAGCTTTAGTTTCTTTAGTTTCAGAACTTTATTCTCATTTCCTTTCTCAATCATCTCTCGACCTCTCACATTCATCTATTGACCCTTTGAAGGGGCCTGAACCATAGGTTGGGAACTGCAGCTACAATAGAAACATGCTGTTTACACATTGATACATCAGTATTAACAATCCAATATAATATCGCTATATATATGATAATAAAGCAGAGGGATGAAATGAGTACTTTTTATTTATTACTTTAGGTACATTTTGCTGCCAATACTTAAGTACTTTTACTTCTAATGGAGTATTTTTACATGACTGTATTGGTGGTTTTCCACTAATAATTCTTCCACATCTCTATCTGTTTGCTGGGTGGTTGGAAGTGAACATATCCACCTCTGACAGACCATAATAACCATATGTATGCACAGTCTGTTTCTTCACTGTTTCTACCAGTTCCACTATAGCTCCGGGTCTTTCTATTAGAAGTAGAAACATGCTCCTACAGTCCAGAACTAAAGGATCAAACGCTGGACATCAGTCTCATCACATCACTGTCACACTTGTGCACAGCACAGTCCCTCACACACACACACACACACACACACACACACACACACACACACACACACACACACACACTGCTCACTTCCCTTCTCTTGACTGAATGCTTAGTCTAGCTGTCTCCATGGGGACTGTCTCCTAGCTACACACACAGACACACACACACACACACCTCCACACAAACATACACATAGGCAGCCACACACACACACACACTTGTCCCATCCCATTTCTCCCCTGGCTGATCAAAACCAGAGCGCTGTCAATCATACACGGAGAACCCTCCAATCTGGACTTTGTCCTTGGTTATAGAATGCAGTCATCCCTTATCTCCGTCTCTATTTCTTTTTTGGTTCCCTCCATCCTCAACCCCCCCCCCCCCCCCGGCTTTCCCAGCACTCTCATATCAAAGCCAGTGAGGACAGCTGTCGGGCCATGGATCTAAACAGCGGGTACCCGTCATGGCAGGAGGTGAATTAATCCGCCCTGGCATTTTAACCCCCGAGGTCCTTTTCCTACCATCTACATCTGTGTGACCCCGCCTCCCCCCTCCGCCACCCATCTCCCACCCCTGCATCTTCACCAGTTAATGCGCACCATCCACTGATGTGGACAACAACACAGTTGAAGTAATATGTCACCGCTCGACAATTAGAGATGGTGACAATTTCCACTTGCTCGCTGGCAGGTTTTTGTTTTTTTTTTTCCCTTTTCCGAGGGTCGGCTGCCAACTGTTGTGGGTTATTTTCCTGATTTAAGAGGTTGCCGCCACTGTCACTGTGAAAGAGATCATATTTTTTACAGGTCAGTACGCCGGATTCTCTGTGGCACTGCTGTGAGAATATTTGCTCCGGTGTATCAAAGCCCAGAAGAAAAAAGGAGCAACCGAGGTGGACTATTTGTGGATTTTCATGTCCAGAAAAAAAAAAAAAAAAATCAGCTGAATATAGTTTTAAATCTCCTCTCTTGAGCTTCTCTCAGACAGAATCGGTCATTTTGTGTCTGTCTTATTAATATTAATAACCCTGATTTGCAAATCGGAATGGTTGTGACTGTAGTATTGTGACCTCACTTCACAGAAGTGCTTATATTAAGGCATAGGTTCTCATTACAGGCCTGTGTGCATTCCTCTGTGGATTAAGTGTTTTGAAACACCCAGACCTTCTTATAATCAAAAAGCAATTCAAATCGCACTTTTCGTACGCTATGAGAGGCCTTTAAATAGTTAATTGCAGGCAGGCTGCAAAGGAGTGCCTGTGCCTTTGTAATGAGGCCAGTTTGCTGCAGCTAAACTGACACGGCGACTGTAAAGCCTCTCAGCAGGTTGAGCCGGCGGAGCGGGTGTTGTCTGCCAATCAGGGGCCTTTATTGTGACTGCCTGTGAGGAATTGGCTTCAAATTGAGTTGAATTCAGCAAAGTCTGTTTTTTCAACGCTTTTTCACCAAAAAAACACTTTTAAAAAGATAAATAAATACATATTTAAAAACAAAAGAGGTCTGAAGAACAGTTTAAATTTAACAAGTATAATTAGGTGATCCGTTATTTACTTAATTAAACATGCTTAATAGAGGAAATATCCCATTTACATGAAGGAGACATTTGTGAATTGTGCCTCTCTCTATATATTGTCCATAAACTACTAGATCTGATGGTAATTACTTGCATAAGAGTTCTTAGATAACACTACTCACATACAAGTAGAACTATATAATCATATAATCACATAAAATATGAAATGTAATGCAGTAATGTAAGACATTACAGGAAAAAATATATATTTTACTTGTGAAAAATAAGGATTCGACATCTTAGTCAAATGCACTTTGTGTGCTACACCTAAAGAACTGTCCACTTCCTGAAATAGCAGCAGTAATTTAACATTTACTGAGGTGCCATAGCAACATGAAGTTAGCAAAGAAGCAAGTGGAGCATGAGAGTGGCGATTAAACCACAAAACAGTCAAAATGAACGTTCTCCTTCTGAGATTCTTTAGCATCATGAGATTAGGAGACTGGTGTCAATAAGGTATGAATGGTAACCTAAAGGTAATGCAATAGTACTATAATGCCTTGCATTTTAAATACAATAATATTGTAATGTAACAAACTACTTTGAAATGACAATAACAAGTAATAACGCATTACAGTTTTGAGGTAACTTGCCCAACACTGGATATAATAGAGATGCTCTGTGAGAGCATGTTTGGCGAGTGGTAGCTGTGGAACGATACCCATTTTTCTCCTGGCTGCAACTCAGTGAATGAGGAAACTAGTGTGTCTCATTTGGCTGGTCATATAGATCCCAACAGTATGTTTCTGGCCGGTCTTATCTACATGGAGCTATAGTGGGCCATTACTCAAAGTCAGGTCCCTGGATCCCAGGCATGTTGCTCAGCAATCCACTGGCTGGTTATCAGATAAACCCTAACCATGTGCAGCTGCAGTTGTGTCAACACAGTGAACTAAGCCATTAGCGCTTTCATTGTTTGCCAGTAAGTTCTCAATTGGCAGCAGATGGGTTGGACTTTACTGTACCGAGATTCACCTAAAAGCGTTGCATCCGAGTTGGGAATGATAGCTGGTCTTTTAATTTCAGACGGTCTTTTTTGCTCTGCCATGCGTCAAGAACTTAATGTGCATATGGCGTCCTGCTGTTTGGCACAGGAAAGGCAAGTGGTGACTTTTCCTGGCTGAAATTGTTTCGGTGGAAAGAGAGACCTATGGCTCTCTGGCTACAAGAGGGACGTTTGAAAAAGGCCAGCTGGCGTAATCCAGGTCTGGACGGGAACTGACAGGAGAAATATGGTCCTGAGGGCTGCCAGATGAGAGATGTATATTGGCAAAGCGTTGGCCAGCGACGCTCACCCATTCACGGCTTAAAAATCCAAGGGGAGGGGGCGCCCAGCTACAGTTTGACAGGAGCAGGGAACACAAAATGGCAAAAGACAATGTCACAGGATGGTCTCATCACAGGCATGTGTAGGTAGTGTCTACCAACAACAATAAAGTCCATTGGATGGAAAGGTATGTTTTATTTGCTGGTAGGGGTCAATGAAGCAGAACACATCAAACGTATAAAAGAAAAGAATTGTAAACTGCAACTATTACACACAGTAAAAAAAACAACACATTTCAAGCTCAGCTGTCTTCCTTACAGGCACGCTGCCTGGGGGAGGAAAGTTCAAACATATTGTACGACTCACAGAGTAAATAAGTCCAAGCAAAAAAAGACCTGTATTAACTCGACCTGCTATCTACAGTATGACTCTTGTTATAGAATATCTCACATCTTCACCTGCCCTTTAAAACCAGAGACACTTATTGCAGACCAATACCATCTGGTATAATAATGAACATATGGATTATACTGCTTTAATGCTGTGATATTTGACTCATATTTTTTCTTGTCTCTAATAACGAATCAGATGAATCAGTTTTGATTTCTCTAAGAGATAATATGTTGATGCTGTACGCCATGTACTACACATATATTAGGTAAAACAGACAGTGGTTCCTGCTGGCACAGGTTCCGTCACATGCTGCAGGTGAACAGGCAGTTATTACAAACACATTTCGCAACAACGTCCGCTTTTCCCAAATGTAACTGCCATGATTGACTGCACTCATGTTAAATTAAGAGGCACCTAAGGATGATGAATTGGTTTTTCCATGACTAAAAAAAAATAATCCTCCATCACCGCGCTAATCATTTGTGATGCAAAAGTGCTTCTGACAAATGCGGTTACCCAACATGTCCAACACAGAGTTCATTTAGCAGCATTCTGGAAACATTTTAAAATAAATTAACTCTTCTTGTGACTGTAACCCCTTCATCCCCGATTGCTCACACCAGGCATTTTAGAAGACTGAGCACAGCAATGGTTGTATGCACCATTGATTTACTAACGACAAGTAAATGTTGTGGTCTATAATCAAGCGGGGCGAAAATGCTCCATCAACCAGAGGAGGTCTGCAATATCGTTGGGTAATATACCATGTAGTAATAAAACAGTATATAGTGTCTCACCCCTGAAGCAACCTGAGGACCAACTCAAGCCTTGAAATGAGTCTTCAGTCTAAAAACACAGGTAGGAGTTAGATCTGAACTATACCCTTGAGGAGTTTTTGTTGTTTTTTACCAACTACTATTTTAAATATTCATGCATTCAGTCCTCTTGCTGTAAATGTAGCTTTTTCCATAATAAGCACTCAATTTTCAAGTAAGAGACATGCCTGGACATGTCTACATTCCTGAATGAAAATGCAAAGAGTTTAGGCCTATCAACAGTGACATATAAGGATTTCTAATGGTGCAATTGGTTACTGTATATGGGGCAATCTAAACTATGGGATGGACAAAGACGTGACTTATGTGGATGGAAATTTTGGATTGTTTTTCCTAGAGCTTTCTCCTTTGCCAGCAATAAAGAACACTTTGATAGTCTGATCAAGACTTTGACTCCTGGAGATTCTTTTTTTGGACACCAACGTGAAGTTTTTCCTGGTAGAGATTGGTCTTCAACAGGAACTTCTTCAAACTTTAACAGTATCATACTGTACAGCCCATATGCTGGATAAAAGGTGTACATTTTCGAAAACTAAAGAATCAGAGATACAGAACTACAGATGTGTGAAATTCGTCCAAAAAAAGAAATAAAATAGCAGCCGTGTGATAATAATAAAGCTTGCACCTTCTTAAAGTAGAAGAAGTGGGCTAACACCTATATCCTCATATATCTCCAGCCTTATTGCTTCATATCCTCCTTGACATCCTTTGCTTTTCCCTTGATGCTGGTTATTTAACTGTTCCTTGATTTAATAAGAACTCTAATAGTGATCGAGCCGAGCTCCACTTCTCTGCAATAATGTACCACTGCTGACACTTTCAAACCAGGCTGAAAACACATTTTTTTTTTGCAGTTTACCATGAAACCCTGCAGCAGTCATATGATCTCTAACATTACCAACCGCAACTTTGTTGTCAAATTAATATTACCGCCTGTCAGTCAAACTACCACATGTGCTAGTAAATAAATCCCAGCAGTAAGCTCCAGCTGAATGGATTTTAAAGAGCTGTGGTTGTGCGTTTCTTATCTGCATTCTTTCACCTAAGCGTCCCATCTCGCTTTCGGTTTCACAGCTTTATCTTTTCATATCTACACCGCGATCGTCGCGGCTCTCGAGACAGAAACCTATTTTTCCACGTTGAGTGTTTATGCATCCTTTATGAATATGCACAGGCTGTGATTTTTCAGTTCAATTCCTCGGCAGATGTGGAGCTTATAGAAAAGGGAGATGTACATAATTTACAGGACGGCCACACTACGCTTTCATCTTCCGCTCTCTCTGTTACCCGCCTCGCTTGCTGCCAAGATGTGTTATGTTTAGAAACATTATAATATACACATGCACACTATCACTCCTCTGCCATTTCTTCATCCATATTTCATCCTTGATTTCCTGACAACTTTAAGCCTTGTCCGTCTGCATGATTTATTGATGGGAGCTGCCAGAGCTTTTGCTGGAATAGTTCACCTGTGACCTCAATACTAACTGGCATCGGAAGTTTTGCAATTGAAAGGGTCCGTACAGTGAAAATGGATATGATAATCGATATTTGAATATCAATCACAATGTCTACACTTGGCAATGAATGGGCTTTCATTTTCATCCAATCTCTTGCACACTGTCCAGAGCTATGCATTACAGACAATACAATCAACATTTTTTTTTTTTTTAAACTTGTTACAATACTGTACATGGCCCTTTGATGTAGGCTAATACCCCCACAGCGGAATTTACTAGGCATTGATCAAATGGAGCCACTTCAAGAATCTGTCTTTGTACAACACACAAATGGTTGGCTGATCAACATCTTTCAACAGTCCGTGTTTTATTGTACAATAATTCACAGACTCATTGCCATGGATAAGAGGGTTTTACATAATGCCGCTTGCTATTCATTCCAAGAACAAAGTGGAGCCCCTATTCGTGTCTCCCTCCCAAATCTGCGGGTGAGCTCATGATTAATGTGTAATTGACTTGATGAATGGGTTTCCCATTCCGTGAATCCATCAAAACAGCCTCCTGCTTGATTAAGCGTCCTCCGCGCTTCTGATTAAAACCCGGCGAGATCAGCTTCATTTAAACACAAGCACGGACCTATCATGTTTCAAAATCTGGTCACGCCCACTGATTATCTCCTCGCAAAGCGGGGGGGAAAGCGAACGCACGAGGCGGGCGGATATCGGGGGCGACATAGTTGTGGTTTGCGAAGGGATACTTTGCAGAGTCGGCCCAGTTTCAGCAATCAGTCACGCCAACAGAAGGAGAATAGGATGGATAGGGGGCGGAGGAGGAGATGGATAGCGGAGGGTAAGAGTTTGAGAGGTGAGAATGAGATGGAATGGGATTCCAGACAGGGATGGAGAGATGGATACAGAAAGTAAGACAGCGTAGGGAAGAAAGTTTGATATGAAAAGTAGGGGAGGGGAGGGGCTGGGTGGGAGAGGTGAGGAAGAGGTGCTGACAGAAGGAATGATGAAGAGACATGAAGAGATATGTGATGGTGTATTGTGAACGGAAAGGGCAGAGACTGCAGCGCCCCCCCCCCCACACTTCTTCTTTCTTCAGGAATCTACATAGACCTCTTGCTCCATCTCTGTTCAAAGTGATGAAATGTAATTATGAAAATGGTGATGACCAAAATCTAACCCTTGCAGCTACTACAGATAAAAAAAAAAAAAAGATACAGCAGAAATGAATCACAGCAGCCTTTACGATATCGCCGGTACTTGGCTGCTGTATGACATTTTACAGTTCTTTTCATAAAGTAAGATACTGGTACTATTTGAATTATATAGCAGAGGCATTTGCAGCAAATGATCGTTTAACAACTTTTATTGTTTATGTGCAATATTCTGAAATAAAACTTGCCGCACGACGCAGTACACCAGCCATATGGCGATTGTATAAAGGCCTCAATCTCCCCAGAGGGGGGGGCACTGTTCTGTGACTCTATGTACTTTTGATGTGATGCCAAGACAGCACTGCTATACCCACACACATTATAAATAACAACCTCTGAGCTGGTATATTTTTTTCATATTTGATCACAGTACTGTACTCAGATTGATGACAACATGTTCCATAATGTGCCATTCCTGTATTTGTACTTTGTCCCTTTGTAGAGATAACATATGTTGGGACTCAGCACATTAGAGCTGAGCTACATGGACGCACATTTTTGAATAATTGCTTTGAACAGTTATGTTATATTAGGTCTTTTTCGCTCATGGTTCTTACTTTTGATTTCATCAACATCTGAAAAGAAAAAATTTAAGACAGAGTTGGGAATAGTGAAGCCCAAAGATCTTGAGCGCCCCCAGACGCTGGCTGCACTAATGCTCAAAACTCTCACTCGTCCGTGTTAGTTGATGGGACATTAGCCAAACTAAATCAAGTATGTGTCAACTTTACTTTCATTTTAGGTCATTCTGCTTACACTGTTTGTTAAGGGGCTCATATTTTGGATACGTTTAGCCTTTTACTGCGCAGACCCATGCTAACAAGATGGCAGCTCCTGTAGTAGACAGTTTGGCTTCACGTTTGCATAGTGGTAAGTACATCTTTATTCATGGTCTATGGTTTAATGCTGCATGATTACACACATTCTTTTTTATAGTACTTAACACCCAAAAAACACAGGTCCAGGTTGTAGTTACACATGCCATCAACCTGTGCAAACAGTCGTATTGATCCTAACAGAATGAGTTAAGTGTGGATTAATCCTAGAAGGTGGAGTGCATCACTTGCGTGTCTTCTGACAACGTGGTGGCAATACTTAGGAAGATCAGGAGTGGTTTGGACGTATAGTATCAGAACAACAAGCTAAAACAGGGGTGAAGAAAAATCTGTTTTTTATCTGAAAATTGTTTTTCTTTTTTTTTTTCTCAATGAAAATTACCTAAGCCCAGAATTCATGAATCTGGCACAAAATGTTTTTTTGTATCCAAAACTAGAAGCTCTGTCCTTTCTTTTGATATATGCCCTGTTTACAGATTCATAGAACTGAGCTTTCTAGGGGGTGCTGAAAGATCAGTGAATTTTGTGACAGCCATCTTATTAAAATGGCTCTGGTGGTGTACTAAAGTTAGCCTAGCTCCTTTTGAATCTCAACGACATTTTTTTTTAATCCTCATTTATCTACAACAGCTTTTTACATTGAGGTTAACTATTGAGCAGTTGCTCTATGTGCCAACACCATTGACAGATCTGATTTAGCAAGGTTAGCCATATAAAACGTAGCCTCCCTCTGCCATTTACACCTGATGTTGATTGACAGCGATGCAGCAGGGTTGAAAAAAGGTCGTCACTTTAAACTGACATGATATTTTAATCTTAGGCTTGTCATGGTGTGGTTCTCCAAACAATTTACTTTAAAATCTTCAGTGAAATGATACTTTGATTATCTCAGATTTTCTATTTTTCATTCCACTCCTGGTCCCCTCAACCTATCATTTTTACGAGTTTGGGCAATAATGTGACTCTTTCTTGCCTCTGCCTACAAAAGTATTCATTAACTCTCAGATGTAGCCTGGGTATACCCGTCCTTCATTGCACACAAATTCACTCTGCTCTGCAATTCAGTCTAGACACCAAGGACCCGTTTTTTCTCTCAGTGAAGGAACTAATCACAGAACGGAGGGATCTAACATGGCTGCAGACAGTAATTTACCTTTTGATGAAGCCTTAGAAAGTGTTCTAATTATTTTAGACCGCAAGAATATTTGGGGTCACTTAGAAATTTCCTTATTTAGAAAGAAAAGCACTGTTTTTTTTTTTTTCAATGAATATATCTTTAAACTAATTGGAAATACACTTGCTAATGTAGTAAATGACTATTCAAGCTGCAAAGGTCTGGTTTTTGGTGCAATATCTACATCGGTGTATCAAGGTCATGTCCAGCAACTATCACTCCAGTGTTGTCATGGTACAATGTGTTTGTTCATTGCATCAAAAGGCTAATGTAATACAATTTTCTATTAATTTTACAACTCATAGTGGTAAATAAAATGTGTGACTTTTCATGGGAATCACTAAATTGTCTGGGTGACCACAAACTTTTGAACTGTAGTGTATTTCATTACCAAGAAGGGCTCTACATAGGTCATCATGTATGTTTGATATGATTGGCTCTAAACTACGTACAGACACATTTGATAGACATTAATAGTGCCCAATAAATGGCTCTGGACTTCCATAAACCACCACTCTAATGCAACCAAATGAATGGTTTGTTCCCAGACCGAATATCAACATACATTGAGATGAGGTGTAGTGTTAGCCAGGCTATCTCAGATGAGTATTAGCAAGAGAAAAATAAACATTTCCTTACCTTCCTTTAGTTACAGCTTTTGTTTCTGGAAAGCCATTAGCCAAGCTAGTGTTTTCTTACCTCATCTCAAATCTGTCGGAGTCCTCGTTGTCATCTGCCGTCCACCTTTAATTCCTTAATCCCTCGTTACACATCCCTTTCGAGTATCCGCGTGCACGCCGCCTCCCGCCGCCACCAGTCCTCCACTCCGTGCCAACCCGCCGTCGTTGGCTCCTGCTCCTAGACAACATCAAACAGAATCCATTTACCCCAGGAGAGCAGGACTAGCCCCTGCGAGCTGCTCTTGATCTCTGTCCGAGCATGTCTGTTTGGCAGGTTACAAATGAGCTTGACCCGTTGTAAACAGGACACACAAACACGGATTCCCTACGCAACCACAGAAGCCCGCGCGGTTACAACCTCTGTCATGAAACGAGACCTTTGCTCGGCCTCTCCGCTTCCGGAGACATCGACTGTGGCCGCGCGGACGTGACACCACGGACACTGATGTCTCATCTCTGACTGTCTGCCCTGGGGTGTCACCTTTGACCTCTGGTTGTGGAACAGTGGGAGAGCAGTGAGGAGGGAAGTCTATTAAATGTGGAGAATTCAATTGGAAGGGTGCTCTCAAACACTACATCTGTGTGCATATCCGGTAATATATGCACATTGTAGAAAACACACACATCCGCACACACACCACCTCCATGCACAGTTATCAGTTCAAGAGAGCATTTACCCTCTTCAGTATTACTCTATAATATAACCCTTAATGTAATTCAATCCTCCAACATGCATTTTCCCATCATAGCCCTGTAAAATCACTATCACTGGAGATGTATTGCAACACAAGCCTCATTCATAGGGAACTCAGTGAAAAAAAAATCACAATGCCGCTTGATCCCATAAATATTTATTTTTCTGTTAAATATTGTGTTGGCCATGGAGGAGAGAAAAGAGCGCTACAGGGGTGGGGGGAGGTCATGACCCTGAATAAAACCTTTTATTTTCTAGGTGAGTGACACAAATTGGAAAACGCATATGGAGCTCCCCATGTGGAAAACTGAACGAAACGATTGTCAAACTGCAGCTCATACATACAGTGCATCCGGAAAGTTTTCACAGCGCTTCACTTTTTCCACATTTCGTTATGTTACAGCCTCATTCCAAGATGGATTCAATTCATTTTTTTCCCTCAAAATTCTACACACAACATCCCATAATGACAATGTGATCAAAGTTTTTTTTGAGAGTTTTGCAAATTTATTATAAATAAAAAACAATAAGAAACCACACACCATCAAACAGGCTTTACATGTGAACAAACTTAATTATATTATAGTTGATTATTTCCAAAACCTGATTATATATTTTAAATGGTAATTTTTTCTCACTAAATTACCTGACTTGACCCACATGTCGTGTTCCCGTTCAAATCTGACAATTTCAGTTTTTGTCTGTGAAAAACATGGTTATTTTGATCAGATTCAGCTAAGATTCCATGATTTTGTCCACAAGGAGGATGTCAGCACACAAAATAAATCGTGTTAATTTTCATACAATTTTGTATGTTTTTATTCAACTTTTGTACGCTCTTCATGTTCCTGGTCAAAAACGACCGATCATTAGAAATGAATGGGGGAGACCAGAATTAATGTAAGAAATTGAACTCAGCTACAGCTGCATTTGTCTACATGTGAAGCTCTTGATTATATATTTCATGACTCTGATCAGCATTGCAATTTTATTGTTCTTGTTGTTCTTTAATGCATTACGACATGTCTTGGAATACTGTGAAATTGCCAAGTGTAGTTTTGGGATCATTTTCTTTGTAAACAAAATCTTTCCTGTCCCTTATGATTGTGAATAGCCAACAGATTTGACTTTTTGTGACGGTATAAACATTTTAAATGGTTTCAGAACATATATCCTTGGTAACTGTGACCCAAAGTAGTGGGTAAACAGTAGATTATGTACTGATTATAGTCAGAATAATCCAGAAATTGTGTTTTTCAGAATTTAAAATGTAGAAGTTCAAATCAATGAGGCATACAGGTCATGAATAACAGAAGTTCAAAACTTGAAATATTCACAAGAAGTTATGTTGGTAAAACAAAAAATCTAACAGAACAAGAGGTGGATAAATATGTATTATTATAGATTTTATGATGAATCTTAATGGAATGGTCCAATTTGACTGGGAACACCAAATTGATTAACATGAAACGAACACAACATGGGTGTTAATAACAAATGTGTTTGTTGTTTTACTGCAAGTCTAACAGGAATTTAATTTGTTTTGCAGGTATTTAATCATAAACATGCTCATACTGGACAAATAAATTTTTTTTCCTGATAATGAGAAAAGGTGGGGATTGGAATCAAGTCGATAGTTGTTGAGGTATTTCTTTAAGAACCGGATTCAGATCAAAGGGACATGAATCCACCAATGACACCGGCATGCCTAAAAAGATATAGAGACCGCTCACAACTCCTCCTCCTTTATCGAGTTGAGTAATCGGGTATGAAGGACCTCGGGGTCGGGGAGATGACCAAAGACCCAGAGCAGTGGGCCTGATGTGGCGGTGGGAGGGAAGGGGGACTGGGGGACTTGGTGGGGCGGTCACGTTAAAGCTCTGAGACCGTGACACAAAATATGTGGTCTGCTGAAAGGAAAATTGACCTTCAGCCAGCGTTATATCTGTCAGAACCCTCTCCACAGCACGGCTCATCATTCATCTAACACCATCCTACTGTGACGCGTGCAGGTGGAGGAATCGGACGGCGTTGGGGGGGATTTTCAGCGGCAGCAGCCGCGGACTTGTGATGAGGGAAGGGACGGTAGTGAAAGTAGCTACAGGCGCTTCCACAGAGCGCCTGCAGCTGCATGTAGGAATTTTAAATTGCACTGATTCTGATAATAACCACACAAAGAAAACTAACACCGGAGGGCTTCAGAACAAAAAAAGACCATGAATTTTTCAGCCAAAAAAGCCCAAACTTGAATCTAGTTTGTGAATCCGTGCGATGAATTAAAAATAGCTGTTCACAGATGCTCCTTAAATCTGCGAGGAAGTATAGGACAGAATGCAGATCTGCTTGGCAAACAGATTGCAATCCTCTTCACATCTTATCTTTTTGAATTTTGTTTTCGGCACTTTATGAGTTGTTGTTTTTTCCTTCTTCTGGAAACAGATGAAACAACCACTAGAGAATTCGCCAACAATTTATGTGTCTTTATGGAAATTGTAGTTACCAGGATTCTTTTTGCATTTTGAAAATACCCTGATTTTTTTTAACCTCCCCAAAAATGTAATTGTTAAACACCATTTAACACTGAGTTTTCTTTAAGTGTACTACTCTGTTTCATATTTAATCCGCCTATTGATTTCACATTTTCAAGAACACATAAATAAGCGCATAACAAAAACCTTTAGTTCAAAAGAAGAAGACAACGGTTCCATGAATTTCCCCAACAGCAGCTTTTGGTCGTGTTTGGTAGATACGAGGGAATCTGTATTCCCCCCAAAAACAATCTATTTCATTTCAGGGCTTCATGCAGATAATGAATGGTGTTATTTACTGAAGGGAGGCCACAGTGGAGCAGAGAGAGAAGAGATGGCTGAGAGGCAGCCAGATGTGTGTGCGTGCATCGTGTGTGTGTGTTAGAGAGAGCAGGATGGGCGAGTTTAGCTCAGGGCCATTGCCCTGCACACACACACACACACACACACACACACAGATAGAGAAAGAGAGTACTCCTCCCTGGGACACACACGCACACACACATACACTCCTACGCAGCATCTGTCCTTTGCTGGCTGAAGCAGCCCATGAGGTGCTGTAGTGATGAATGGTTCCAGCAGCGATTTTGGCTAAACTGACAGCAGCAACAAAGCAAAGTGTGTATGTCAGTGTGTGTGTGTGTGTGTGTGTGTGTGTGTGTGTATGCACTTCTAACATGCATCTGCACTTATGTGCATTATGAGGGTATACAGCTGCTCTAGAAATGCGTTCGTGTGTCTCCTGCATGTCCTGCACATCTGGGTTTGCATGCGTTTCCATAATAAGTCTTACAAGTCTTAGTATATATATATATATATATATATGGGGCTGACAAGAGAAGCAGTGGAGCCTGAGCAGGTGTTGTCTAGCATTACAACAGGAGCGGAGGACATACAGCTACTCAGCTTGTACATATGTACATGTACCATAGCAACTATAATACAGCAGCTACACTACACATGTTTAGCATGTAGGTTGTTTTCATGTGTGGGTGTATGGAGTTTTATATATATATATATATATATATATATAAATATGCATTTTATTCATTCTCCTTTTTTTTATTGTTGAGTGGACATGATTCATGCCCTTGAAGTTCACTCCTCCATTCAAACACAACATCTGTATCTGGGAAAATAGACTCAAAGCTTTCAGGTGCACCTGTTTGTCGCAGCATTTTTTGGAAATTGTACTAAGTATTAAATGATTTCTGTTTTTTAACCAGGTGGTTGGAGCAGATGGAGCAAAAGTAGAGTAGCCTATTATGTAGAGCTGACACCAGTGTTGGGTTGTTGCATTTAATTATTTTTCCTTGAATTGTTATGAGAAGTTGGGAGAAAATGTCCACAAATCACGAATAAGCCGAAATGCAGAAAACGCTGTGATACCTAAAACCGCGGTAACTAAATGTCCCCTTAACTTCTCAGTGATTAATACATTCATGTGGTTTAGTGATGCAACTTACGTTACAAATTTGCCAGTGGCTTACATTCTCAATGAATCATTTGGTTTGTAAATAATCCCCAGAGAAAACAGGAAAACAGCTGTTAGAATTAGTCACACCAACAGTTCAGATTCATTCTAATGTAAGACCAGGGAAAGCAGCAACATTCCACCTTTGAGGACCCGGAGCCATCAAATAATTGTATTTTTGCTTCAAAAACCATTTCAAGCACCGACAGAAATATCAGACATGTTTCAGATGAGTTTTCTGTCCACTAATGGTTACAGCTCTAATTCAGTGGCTTTCTGAACAAGAAGCTGAGGTCCTTTTGTCCCGTCCGGGCTGGCTTTGTCCGTCGCTTCCTGTGTGAAATAATGGGTTTTATAGTACACGCCAAGTATTAGAGCGAGTATTATTCCGGTAAAATGTCCTGAAAAACTTTTTCTCATTTTGACTAACATCATTAAAGCAAAGGATGTACTTTGATAACTGATGAATACGTAAACATTACAAACATGGACTTTAAGGTCACCTTTTAAATTAACTAGGAGCGAAGCTATTGCTATTTCCAGTTTTTGGTGCTTAATTAGCTCATTATCCTAATTACTCTAATTGATCAATGTGCAACTCTTAGCAACCATGTTGAATTCCCTTCCCTCGATCTATAGGTGACGGAGGTACCTGAGTGGCAGCCATGATAAGAGCCGTTTGAAATATCCAAATGCTAAAGAAATGAGCTCCAATGGCCCCCTTAGTTAGCTCCTTTAGCATCAGTTAGCACTTTTCCTGTTTATTTCTAACTTCTTCCTTCCTTAACCCTGTGACATTTAGAGCAATCAAGCTGAAGTGGTTAGAAATAAGAGTTAGAACCTGTTATTTTATATTAGTTTTAGTACTGTACTGAGGTTTTTACTTATGGTGGACAGCATTTTCAAAGTCCAAGATGGCCACATACACTACCGTACAAAAGGCATTTGTGTTTTCCATGAAATGTCACTTTTATTTACCACCATGAGGTATAAAATCTATAAAAAATATATATATAGTCGAGACATTAACAAGGTTAGAAATAATTATTTGTATTTGAAATAATATTTTTTTTTCCCTTCAAACTTTGCTTTTGTCAAAGGTCGGTCACTTTTATAGATTTTCTAAGTAGCTAGACCTTTTTTTTAGCTGTGCTACCATGATTGCACAAGGGTTTTCTAATCATCCATTAGTCTTCTGACACAATGAGAAAACACATCGTACCATTAGAACACTGGAATGAGAGTTGCTGGAAATGGACCTGTCCAAACACCCACTTTTGATAAAACATACTTCTTATTGACCTTTATTCTGCTCACAGTGACTGACTGTCATGTTAGCAGCAGTCCCTGAAGTCACGCGGATAATAACCGTTCTCTCCCAGTCAAAAATGAGGCCGACGAATGATATTTCTGATCAAGTACCCTGGACGTGAACAACATACAGCCGTGTGGACACAATCAGCCTCTCAGGTATTTTTAGACTCCTCGTGCCTCTCTTTCACCGGCAAGACCAGGCTGATTGCGTCAAAAGCTGCCAATTTCCCCTCTCTGTCTAAATTATCCTTGATTGCGAAAGCGAACCCTTCGTCTTCCTCTCTCCCTCCGCTGTCTCTGTCCATTTGTCTGACTTTTTTTTTTTTAAATATGTCATTGTCTCCCTGCGTCCCTCTCGCTACCTCCAGTCCCCCCGCTGTCATTTTTATCTGGATGCATCACCTCCGCTGTCCCTCCCTCTTCGTATTATCAAATCTCCGACCGCTCGTCCCGCTGCTCCGGCCCCTCCCCTACCTGTTTTGTCTGAAAGTCATCCTAATTAGTGTTTAAAGCTCCTGCTCCCCCACGTCGCCTGTGCCCGCGAGCCACCGCTGCCCTGCCTTTGCCGTGCCAACTCTAATGAAAGAGGCCTATCTACTGCCATCAATGCTCCTGGTTGTGCATAAGAGGTGGAGAGAGAGAGAGAAAGAGAGAGAGAACAGAGGGCAGGGAGGGACCACTCACACATCATTAACAGCATTACCTCAATTACACAGTCTGACAATGAGAACTCGCCGCCAACGATGGCCAGAGAGTGAAAGGGGGGCGGGAAGAGGGAGGGATTGACATGGGAGGTAAAGAAAGAGGATTTAAATGAACAAAACTCAGCCGCACTGTTGTGTTCACCTGTCAGGTGAATGTAAAACAGATTCAAAGCTCCAATCCTGCGTTGGTTCATACTGAACGGAAGATTGATTAAACAAACAAACAAAAAAACACCTAATCAGGTGAAAATATAAACTATTTTTGGCTCAATTAGTCTAATATTGGGTAGAATTATCTCATTCCATTGGTGAATCATTTTCCTTCTTTCCATTTTTGACCCTTGATTTTGTTCAATTTAATCGTGTTCTCTGAAAACTCAACTAAATTAAACCAAATCAGGGAAAAAAAAAACTGAAATCAGCAAAATTATCTGCCAGTGGAGTAAGATAATTCTACTTAATATTGGGCTAAGTGGACCAAATACAAGGCATTTTCACTTGTTAAGATTTCATGTGGAAGGCAGTATTTGTGATTCCATGAAGAGCGAAATGTAAAACGGCTTCAATCATCCAATACTGTTTAATAAAAGAGTTCATTCATATTCAGTGCAGGTTTGATTAACCGCACATTTACACACACTGCCAAAAAAAACTCTTATTACGAGAAAATAATGTTTTTAGCTAAATTAGTCCAATATTGGGAAGAATTATCTTATTCCATTGGCAGATCAATTTGCTTCTTTCCATTTTTTTTCTTGATTTTGTTCAATTTAATCTAGATTTCTAAAAACTCCACCAAATTGAATCAAATCAACAAATTATCTACCAGTGGAGTAAGATAATTCTACTCAACATTAAACTAATTGTACCAATTGCGGGGCATTTTCACTTGTTAGGGTTTCATTTTTTGCAGCGTGGAAGGTAATATTTTGTGTCCACGCTCTCGTCATTTATCTCTTTTCATGACAGTGCTTCCCTGACCAATACCTCCATAACAGCGGTAACTAGATTTGACGTTTCTCATGATGTTTGTCCGGTGGGAGTGGGGGGGGGGGTTAATAAATGCTACAATAATGGTCCACAGTCTCTTGAGTTTATATCTTTGAAAAAAATAACTTAAATTCTGGCAATTATCTGCCAGTGGCATAAGATAATTCTAATCCAGATTGGACTAATTGTACCAAATACAAGACATTTTCACTTGTTAAGATGTCAAGATTTCATTTTTTTTTGCAGTGTGGAGAAAATCACATTCTCATCATCTATCTTTTTCATGACAGTGCCTCCCTTCCCAATACCTCCGCACCACGGGTAACTAGATTTGACTTCTGTCATGATGCTCGTCCCTCCTTCCTTCTTCTGTGATGGCTTTGCAAAGAGAGAGAGAGAGAAAGAGAGAGAGAGGGGGAAAAGAAGTGATGTCTGTCTTTTATTTATCACTAAATTTCCTCTGGGAACAAGAAACAAAACAACAAAGGTCAGATAAAAAAGAAAAGGGGACATGATGGAGGAGGAGAAGATGCTGGCGGAGGGAGAAATAGTTCAAATCAATATCATGAATCTGCAGGGATTTGAAACGATGCCCAGGGACAGTTTAGGAGCAGCACATCCGCTGCCGATTGTGTGTCTCACCCAAGGGGCAAGGCCAGTCTGGGAGGCTCGACCACAGCGCTCAGCAAATCAATAGCCCTGCATTTTCTGTGTGCGTGTGTGTGTTCGCGGGTGCATGATTCTGCCCACAAGCCCAACATTCATTGAGAGAAGGCCAGGTGAAGTGTGCAAACAGGGAGGTTATGGCAGTGGGGGGATGGGGTAAATAAATGTTACAATAATGGTCCAGAGGCTGTTGAGTTTATATCTTTGGCATTTTGTGATTGTATTGCTTGGGAATAGTGTAGCATTCAGTAAAAAAAAGTTTAAATGCTTAAAGTTTTCATGAACTCCAACTGCTCTGGTTTGTTTTGATTGTTTTTTTTTTACACAGTAGTTTTTTTTATGTATTTTTATTTTCAAAAAGGTCCATTCTTGGGCCATTACTGTTATATGATCCCTCCCAGCTACATAATTACCAACCAGTGTTTCCCACCGCTGTTACGCAGACGACACACTGCTATATGCTCCTCTGCAGTCCAGCAAATCAAATGCTCTAGATCAGACATTCTCAACATTGGGGTCCTGACCCCAACTGGGGTAACAAAATGATTTCAGGGGGTCATCAAATCATTTTTGGGAAAATATAAAAGTGCAAAATTATTATAGGGTTTGACCATTAGAAGGATGATATACGATTGGTCTCAAAGAGCAATTTTATCACTCAAAACGAGAAAGAAAGATAAAAGTATTTATTGATTTTTAGTAATATCTGTAGGTATTAAATGCATACTATGCCCATTTAAAAAAGTATTTCACTAAAGTCTCACCTGTAGTAATTAAGGCATTGTGGGAGTAGGGAAAAGTGTCAGCAGAATTGATGTTTTAAATTAAACATGGGCTGTTTTCTCCCCATTGTGATTTATTAAGGCTTTTAGGTATGGGCTGGTTACAGTTTTCTATAATTAAAAACAATATTTATTTAAAAAGGAGTAAGAAATTAATGTTAAATTTGGGGTTGTGGCTCAAAAAGGTTGAGAACCACTGGTTTAGTTGACCTCCTCTCCCGCTTCAGTGTTGTTTAGTGCTAGAGTCACAATAATTTTGTAATTTAATGATGACAAATCTGAGATTTTGGTCATCGGTACCAACCTGCAGCCTGGTTTATAATAAACCTGGTTCCCTAACTAAGAATATGAAGCAGTCCCCTAGCTACAAATCTGTGCTTTGAATCCCAGGTTAAAAAAAATCTCCCAACTCAGATCTTTATTTTAAAGCTTTTTCTGATTTAAATAAGTTTATTCATGCCTTTTTTTCACCAGGATTTTTGTAATGCAATTTTTTAGTGGTACCAGTCAGAGCTCAAGAACAAAGCACCAAGGAATACAAACACATCACTCCTGTTTTAGCTGAATCACACTGGCTGCCAGTCTTACTCTATATTGATTTAAAAATTGTACTAATCACTTTTAAAGTGTTAAATGTTCTAGCTGCAAATTATATATTGGATTTACTGACCCCTACGTGCCTCGGCGACCTCTGAGATCAGTGGATGCAGCTCTACTATTTGGATCTAGAGGACAACTTAAGACCAAAGGTGGCCAGGTCTATCAATATCAATATCATTATCTCTCAATATCGTATATAGTTTTAATTGTTAATGGAGTATGCCATTATCATGCAGGGATGATAGAATTACCTTCAAACACTCAATATATGCATAAAATCCACTGTTACTGTTTGTAATTTCATCAGATTGATACAGTAACAGCCTCACTGTTTACTGAGATCTGCAGTATAATATTTTTGAGATTCCGAGGTTGTTAATAAAAAATGAGCCTATGAAATAACATTTATGCCTCAGCAGATCAGTTCCAGAAAAAAAAGCGAGGAGAAACCATAGTGTTCTGTTTGATGAGTGACAGGCAACAGGCTGGTTAACAACTCTTTTACTGCGCCCAGCTGTTGGGTGTAAAACACTGTCTGCAGCATGAAAAGCAGATGAGCTTTCCCATGTTGTGTTGAGAAAAGGCTGATCACCGACTGACTGGCTTATTAAAGGAGTTTGTTTGGCTGTAAGATGCACCAGTTGCTTTTCTGTTGTATTTCTCATAAAGTAACACTAAAAAAAATATCAAATATGTGTTTTTTCAGATTTTTTTTTCCTTTACAGAATTTTTTCTTAATCAATAGGATTACAAAAATATATACTGTAAATGTAAAATATAAAAATAAACATGTCATATTACACTTTATATGACCTTAAAATAAGTAGATGCAATTATAAACCTGATTATTTGTTTTACAACAGTATTTTGATATCTTTAGGTCATTGAGTCAATCTTTAAAAGATAAACATTTTATTGGTGATGATTTTTCTTTTTTACATTAAAGATGAATTGATATTAATAGATGTTACATAACATAATGCCATTAAACTTAATGTATAACTTTATATTTTGGTAATTTTAACTCTGACTGTTATATTAAAAAGACATTAAAAAGCCTCAAAGATTGTGTATGATTTTCTTTTTTTTAATACAATTTATACCTGTATTATTATCTGTATTATTATATACAATAGAATACAGTGGAAATATATTCTGTATGTACAGTGCAAGAATATGAATTAACAACTAATAATTGAAAAGATAATTAAATACATTTAATATCAGTATTACACTGGTTGACACTGAATATAAATAATGTTCGCTGTTAGAGAGCTGTTGGAAATATTATGATTTTTGAGAGCTCAGATTTCTGACATGTTGTAATATATAGTGAAATGTTCACAATGTGGGAAAGACCCAGGTGTCTAATTAAATTGAAGTGTTACACATTTTTTTGTGCCGAGATGCGTGCAGCGTGTTGTAGGTATGCAAAGACATGATGTTAGGAAACCACTCACGGCCTAAAAGCACAGATATAGACTGTTTTTTTTCTTTTTCTAACAGCTTTTTACAGTTCGTTAGCTCGACTGTCGCGCTCCGTCAGGCTCAAACTGTGTCACCAGTGCGTCAATTTGCGAACATTTAAATGTACATTAAATTAAAAAAGTAAATGACATAAAAACACCAAATTGAATAAAGAGAGATCTTTTCAAAGGCCAATCTAAATAGTAGTCGCAAACAAAAAATCCACATTACAACCTCAGCATGATTTTCAATGAGGCCTCTGAGGAAATGCTGTATGCTCTGGATGCTGCGTATCTATTCTTTAAAAACTCGGGGAATTATCATACTGTACTGCAGGCAACAGCTGGTGCTTCACACTTGAGTGCATTATCTCTAAGCAAGGGAACAAACACATGTACTAGGTTGTTGTTTTGCGAGTCAGAACCAGTATTATTGGAAAGCAAAAAAGAAACGGGGGAAAAAACAGATAAGACCATTTACATATGCAGCTATTTCAACCAAACGATTCTATTATTCTGTTACGCGAACTGGAAACTATTTATTGGTCCCGGATCATCAACAGTTTGGCAAAGGTCAACTCTGTATGTGGGATATTATACCGCGGTATAGCTTCAAGACATAGCCGATGTCTCTGAGGATGAAGTTGGCATCGAGATGCCTTGTGTGTCAATACCAGATGCCAAGGGAAGCGTCTGTTAATGATGTGGATGGGTTCAGCGAGGTGAAAGCTCGGCGCGTCTCATACAGATGCACAAGGCTACTTTTCTTCTTTTTTTTAACATCGGTTTCGGTTTCAGGTGCCGAGCAGCGGAAACAAAACGGCGCTCCGGGGATGAGAATGTGAGAGTTGATCTGGCTAGTTTTCAGGCGGCATACATAAAATCTGAACTCTTTTATTTTATTTTTTTGCAGTTTTGAGAAATCCACACAGTATATCAATAGGTTTGTGATTTTAAAACGATGCTGCAAAATTCATGATGGCAAACAGGCCGAATTCTTCCCCATTTGTATCCGAGTTTGAACATACCGCTGATCTACAGCACGTTGTATTCTCCATATTATATGTTTAATATGTAAATGAATGGGATGTCTGCTTTATGGCTCCAGTACGGAGAGTATTTCCATGTCTGAACGCCCATCTTCGAGTTGTGGGGCAACAAAAATGTCGGGGAAAGAACATGACAGAAGATGAAAAGCGCAGTTAGTGTTGGGGTCGAATGGCTTTTAAAAAAAAGGGGTTCCTGAACATGAGAAAATATTTCCAGCTGATTATTCCTCACCATGAATCCTAAATTGAGATACAAAATACCCGGATCAACAGGTCGGTGCTTTACGCCACAATATTTTATCTTCTTTTTTTTCTTGCTTTCTTTATCTCTTGTCGCCCATGAAGCCATTTCACACTGATTTACTGTCCGCTGACTGACATAAATTGCTGTAAGGTAACCATTAAGTGCCCCATTTATCTACTGGTTGGTTGTAATGGTGAACGAGAGGGGCACTTGCCTGGTGAATTTCACCCCTTGCTTCATTTAGCTGAATAGTTCAGAATGGCTTCAAGCAAATTTGATGAGTCATCCATTCACAATGATTTTTTTTTTCCTTTTTCCACTCTCCTCTTCGCTCTTCCACTTCAAGAAATATCCCCTCCGATACTGACCTTAAACACCCGCTTTCAAACTCCATTTGAATGTAATTTACATGTTAAGTAATGCGGTATAGTACATTGGGGCAGGTTGGTGTAAATTTATCTCAGGCAAATATAAAATATGACGACAGCAAAGATACATTTATTGTGACACTCGGGCAATTTCAGTGGCGTGGGTGTTTGGTTTTAAAGATGTTTGCAGACTGTGTCTTAAACTTTCTTTATCTCTAATCACTGTAAAAGGGAGGAGAGACATTCATATACATCACTACATTTATATTCCCTGTCTTACTATACAATGCAACCCTCCATCCATTCTGTTTCCCTCTGCAATCGGCTGCTTCTCTACTTTTTTTATCATCTCTCTCTGTCATATAATTACTCTTCCTTTACTGTCATAATCACCCCATTGCTGAAGATGTAAGGCTGCATTGGGAGTAGATGTCAGAGGAAAGCTCAGTCATGGAGAAAAAGAGTCCACAGCCACGCCATCAGCTCTGTAAGGCTGAAAGCACCAGTCTGCCTTAAAGGCAGAGGATGCAGGATTTCTCCTAAAAAACAACAAACCCATACAAATGTTACTGTTCTCAATCATCAGTCATGGCCCACTAGAAGCGTGCGCTGCTCTCTGCCTGGATTTTCTATTTCTCTTATTGCCTTGCTGGTGTTTAACGTCAACTTTTGCCTTCAGACGTAACGGTGCAAGGTGTCAGGTGTCATTCCAATGTCTGGTCGCTAAGTGAAAAGCTGCATGAAAAAGTGACAGCTAGTTCTGCAGCACTGCGGGGAGCTGTGGTGAACGAGCATTGACGGCCTCTCAAGAAGCGGTATATCACCCACAAGAAAATGGTGTCGAAATATTGCAATTATCTGCAGAAACTAGTTGGAAGTCTGCAGGGATTTTCTGGTGATTTGTACAAAGCAGGATAGCGCTAAGCCTACAAATGGATGTCTAAGCGCCAAGTGCTTTCATTTTTCCACCAGTCCCTCGCCCACTTTTCTTCTGCTCTCCAAGTGGCCTCCACCGCGTTGTATGTTGGTACGTAGGGAAAAATCGCCAGGATAGACGACCTGTTCATCTCTGTGGGTGTAGATGATTGTTCACCGTTTGACACTACGCTTTAGGATAACTTAAAAATACATTTTTTGAAACGATGGGAGTTGATGAAGTTGTTTGCCCTTTTCTCATGTCTCATTGCACATAAAAGATCAATTTCCTTTTTACTGTTGTCCAATGAGCAGCATCATTGGAGCATTGATGAGCTATGAATCTTGCTCAAGGGCATCCTAAATGTTGCAAGGAAATCTTATTAGGCTCCTCTATGGACAAAACATAACAGCAAAGACCTTCTATAAGTAACAGTTGATGGTGTGTGGTGTAATTGCTGATAATGGTCGCTGATAGACCAACGCCAGAGACCAGGCCTCGGGGATAGCACTCTAGACTAGGGGGTTGAACAGAAACTGTCACTTACTGTTCACTCTGTGGTTCTCTAAGGCATCACACACACACACACACACACACTTGCCTCTAACCCATTAACCCCAGCCTTTCCATATACCTCTATATAATTACATCCTAGAGGTAATCTGTGTCTGTAAATGCAGGAAATAACCCTCAACTGGCATCATAATTACTCACTGTGCAAGAACAGACAAAAAGGTCATTACAAAGATAAGGGTCGTGGTGAAGAAATCACACGCACGTAGGGGGCATTGTCACTGCACTTGCAGAGATATGTGATGAGGTCTTGACCTTTTCATCACACACTGATACTTTAATTTATTATTATTACAATTATGAGACCATCACATTTTGATTTATTCCCTTAATTCATCTTTACATGAATTCTATATGGTCTAACCAGGGTCAATTTAATATAAATGTTCAAACACAGGATTTATGTAATTACTTTAAAACATGTCAAGTCATACATTATTTGTTGTGTACTGGCTTGAAGGTAGACTTTATATTTTTCTTGGGTAATAATACACCACTTACTGTGATATTGGAGATAATAGGAGACTCAAGATATGAAATATATCAACAAAACACAGATATTCAAGGTCACCACAGGATGAACCTCAATGACTTTGTTGATTTCTTCACTTTTCGATACCACATTTTTTTTAACCAATGCAGTAAATTATCTCCATCTACTACATGTGTAATGGAAAACAAAAAATTTAACTGACATTTACAGTTTTCAGAAAATATATCAGAATGACTTTGGAATCCTTGGAATTTTCCTTTAGCACTACTAGCAGGTTGAATGACTAATATTGTCGACAATTACTGGATGCCACTGCCACCATTTCAGACATCATTTATGTCCTCCTGAAAACTCCTGGGATCATCCATGTTATTACAACTTAATCATCATGTCTAAATGTTACCTTTTCCAATACATTGCTTTGCGAAACTGATGACATTCCCATCATCTATTGCGTCCATATCTGCCAGAACCACCAGGACCATTACCACTGCACACATTTTACAAAAAAAGAAGAAAAAAAATTTGCAGCTGGGGATGCAAAATAACATTAGACAAATGTCTAATACAAATACAGTGGATTTCTGTAATTAAAATGCAGAGTATATTGTGTTTTTTTTTAAATAGTAACTTAATAGCTCAGGTTTAAAATGACAGAGAAATACCTTTATAAATCAAGTTTAATGACATATTTTTAGATACCAATTTACGTTTAATGCAATAAAACCACCTTTACCTTTACCATTACCTTTAACATATCAAAATACTGTCATCAAACAGGTAATTTGATTTATAATCAATATAATATACATCAATATACTTAATTTAAGATCACAGAAAATATAATATGACAGTTATTTTACATCACATCGCTGTATTTTTGAAATACAGGAAAAATCTTTAAAAATACAGATTTTTTTCCTCATAGTGATTTTTTTTAATGTGTATAATCTTTATTTAAATTAAATGTCATTCATTGTATGGTATATATTGCTCTCTTGTCCGTTTCCTGCCTTACTGAACTGTTTCCTTCACTGCTGAGAAAAAAATTCATTTACGTCATGACACAACTGAAAATGAGGAATATAGTCTTGTTACTAAATAGCAGACAATTGAATGCGACTACCATATTTACAGCATTTTATTCACTGTGACAGAGAGCAGGGATCACTGAGAGTAGAGCGTTTGAACAGAGAGTGAAGATGATTTTGTTTTTGCGCTCCTTTCCATTTTCATTCCATGACAATAAGTCAACGCCCAGATGATGGAAATTGATTCTAAACATTGTCCTCAAGGCATATTATATTGCAATATGTTTTAAAATTCCTATTGAAATTGTCTAACAATAATTTAAGCCGCTGGCTGACACTCAAAGGGGAGATACATCCATTACACACACGTTTCTTTCATTCGACACCTTTTGTGTTTCCCTTTAAGCTAAATTACCTGCTTTTTGAGAGTAACCCCCACAATAACAGGCAAAGAGAGTCATAATGACTGGAAATGATAACCGGGTAAAGCCGGGTTCAATAGCGCTTAATCGGTTTTGACATAATCTTGATTGAAATACAGTTTCTAACAGTTAATTTCTTTGTGTCGCTTTTGTAGCCCTTTGAAACTCAACCTGCTTTCACAAATTACGGCTGAGTGAGGGAAACGCTTTGGCTGGCGTGGGTAGATAAACACAGTAGGTGCAAATACCTCAGCAGGAGTTTAAAATCATAAAAAAAGGCAAAGGAAAATGGCTTTGATTCAAACAATGTGAAGAGCAAACTTCTGGGAATAGTAAGTTGGGGTCAGAAAACTCAGCGATTGAAGTGAATACTTATGAAAGGACTGGTTTATTGGACTTAAAATATGCAGTGTTTACTGAGAAGAAACAGGAAAAGAAACAGGGCTGCAACGTCTTGAACAAAGCCAAGCATGGTGAGCACAAAGCCCAAAGGATACATATAAATACATATATGTGAGACAAAGGCAGGGGACTTGTGTTTCCGAATTGAAATCAACTTGGAAAGTTTGACTGTTTGCCTTAGCCTGCCTTACTTGCCAGATGGCCGTGGTTTGTGGTCTGGGACTGCTGTGGCACAGTCCATAAGGCAGCCATCTCTCAAACCCGTGTAAGAATCCCCGTGTGTGGAGTTGTTTTTGGTCTTCTGCAAATTCTTATTGTCTGTAACAGGCTCTGCTGTCGCACCGCCTGAATAATAGAGACGACGCACAATGGGGGGACGGGATGTTGTCGGCGGGGTTGGGGTAAAGCGGTTCTACTACACAACTCTCTGCCAGGTGGATGAGTGGAACGACGGCCGTGTGGAATTCACTGAATTTAAGCCTCGTTCCGTTCCCTGAACGCTCCAGTCACAGTTTAACAGGAATTAAGTCCATGTTGGATCTGCTTGGATTAAACTATTATGATTCATTTGGCTAAAGGCCTGTGATATGAAGATGAACAAAACTTGTGGACATTGACACCAAAATTCGACATACCATCATATAAACACATCTGTTAAATCAGCATGTGTGTACAGCTCAACGTACCAACCAGTCCTACCATTTTTGAGGTACTTGAACCTTCCTTGAATATTTCCATCTAATTTGAAGAATATCATATTTTTATCTTTACATTATCCACCATTGGATGCAAACACACATGGGACATTATAAAAAGGGAGATTATTCATCCGTTTGTCATTAACTTCCTGGTAAGTCATTGCTCTTTCATTTTACCCCTTGTTTTCCCTCTCTCCCTCTGTCCATTATTCAACCATGTGTTTCCTTCCATGGTGTACTCTACGCTGACCGTTACTTTTCAACTTTAGTCTTCCTCCTATCCAGCTCTCCATATTCTCTCCTCCCCCACCTACTAACATCCATCCCTTCCCCTGTCATATCCACCCGGCCTTTCCTCTATCTATCCATCCCCTACTCCCTCCCATGTGGACAGGATGCTCTGACCTGTATTTGTCTGGCATGGATGAGTCCCAGGTTTGGTTTAAATGCCCCAATTATTCCTGTGAATTATGATGTCCTGCTCTGGGCCATGTTGCTCCAGCTCTGTGCCTCACATATGAAAGCTGGCACGGCACAACAGAGCCATTTACAAAGGCTAGATTAAGGGCACGTTCACATGAGCACTTCTCCCCATGCACCAGGCCATGGACAGCTGACGGTTGGTATGGAAAACCGGCCATATGGAAGCACTATGACCTGCTCTGATGGATCCCTCATGTACCTGCCTGATACAATACCCTTCTTTTATGTATTTATATATACATTTTAATTCTACGACAGAAAAGAAACCATAAATGTGAAGATTTAAAAACCGGAGTCATGTGGGCCTTTTGTCTGGTCTAGGTCAGAACGCGCTGAAACCACCCAACAGCTTTTTATAGCCACAGCAGACAGAAGAGCGGAGTTAGAGTGGTCTGCCTGCGAGAGAAACACTCTGACTTTGGTAATATCCCTCAGACAGCAGAAAGACACTTCACATTTCTAATGTGACTTTCGAAATTTAGGCCAGAGTCAACGATGACACCGAGGTTTTTGACCTGCTCCTTTGAGTTTAGTGCCTGTTCTCTGTTTGTGCTCTCTTCTTTGTCTTGATTCAGCTAAAGGGAATTCTGGGTCATCCACAGATTTCTTTTAGAGGTACATGATAAGGTAAACCTTCTTTTTACAGTCCCTTAATTACTAGGTATTTAACTGGTAATGGTAATAATAGTATATTATTTGGTAATCACCACTGGCAGTAAATAAGTACAGTGAAACATGGCTGAAATACTAGGTATTTACCTGGCAAATATATACAATCATTGGGAAATTACCATTGGTAATATACAAGTAAATGATTAGAATCTTAGCTAAAATACTATGTATTTACCCACTAAATAATGGTATTTATAATATATTGTTGGGTAACTAACAGTCATAGGTAAATACAGAGAAACTAAGGCTGTAATACTAAGTATTTTACCCAGTAAATATATGGTATCATTGGGAAACTACCACTGATAGAAGTAATGGATATTATTCTTTTTCCAACAAACATGTACCATGTAGGTTCTTAATTATTACTTAGTAGTAAAACTTAAACAATTACACAGTAAGCAAGCAGAAACTGTACTGTAAAAGGAGGGCATGTTTGTTTCCATACTATTGCAATATTCTTACCATATACCTAGTATTTCAGCTGTTGTTTCATCGCATTTCCAGTGGTAATTACCAAAAAAAACATATTGCCATGTATTTACCAGTTAATTACCTAGTAATTAAGGAACTGTAAAAGGAAGGGTTACTCATTACAATAAGTCATGGATTTAGTCCTATCTGTGTCTATGTTGCCACATGACTTAACCCCACGCAACCCAAATATAGACACAACTTTTGCCTTCCTATGCTACATGGATCCACCAAATTTAGTGCAAATCAGAGCAATAGTTTTTGCATAGATACTCACAGAGATAAAACAAAGAAAAAAAACAGAAATATGGGAACACAGGGAGGCCCCTCGTCTAACGTTGCAGTAACATCTATCCCCTCTCCTTTGTCAGTTAATTCAGTGCCGAAAAGTACATTTATTAAGTGTGAAATGTCTGTTGTTGTAATGAAGAAAAAAAAAAAACATTCCAGTACCACTCATGCTGCTCTCCCAGTTGGAAAGTACAAAACACATTCAGCTCACACATGGATGAGCCCAATATAGCCTCCCATCGTTTTGAAGCAATTGTGCAATCCAGCCTCTGTGGTTACATTCCACTTTCTTTTTCATTTTTACCACCAGTGCAATCCGACGTTATGACTGAACCCGCTAAACCTCGGGTGACATATGTTCCACACTCTGAAAGGTAGTCCAGGTAGTCATCCAGCTCTTGTGCTTCACGCTATAATTGATCATATCGCATGTGGCCTTGATTAAAAACCCACTCGCACTTCAGAATTAATCATGCATTGCATGAACTTAGTATTAATCACGTTGTAAACCCCCCCCCCCCATCTCCATTCCTCAGTCGGACTGTAATAGGATATTCATGTCTTCAACAATTAATAACACCGGCATGGGGGCTCCTGCACACTATGCCCCATTCTCTCTGTTCCCACGGTGTTATTTTAAGCTGGTCACGGGCGATGATTGAAGGGTCGCAACGAGGGCTTCAATGAGGTTTATTAACGTGGATGCCAGAGGTTGAAGAGAGGAAAGTAGAAGTGAAGAAGCACCGCGATTAAAAGAAGTACAGAGAAGGAAATAAGAGCAAGAAAGAGAAAGGTGCAAAAGGTGATAGAGTCATTGGCATGTTTTCACAGGTGTGTCTGCTGGAGAGGCATCCGTCTTCTTTATCTCTTTTAGATATTTTATATCTCAGTGTTTTTTTTTCCCTCTCTGTAATAACCCCCTGCCACCGAGCAGGTGATTCATCTGAAACACTCTGCAGCAGAGCTCCTCTGGGCTTCATAGAATACCTGCCACAATGACCCGTAACAGTACGTAACGACATGCACGTACAAAGGAATAAGAGCTGGAAAGTAAATTATTTTCTGCTCTGCTGAAAGCTTCACTTGACCGTTGCAAAATCAGAGCAGCCACTCTGCAGTGGTGGGTGAGAAAAAAAAAAGTAACAAAGAGGTGATTGATGAGTCATTTTATTATATAGTGTAGCAGCTGCCATTTAATTGTTATTATTCAGCGGTGAGGTCGCCACAGGTCACATGCATCTGATGAGATAATGATAGATGGCCCTGATTTTCACTTTCTTGCTATCACAGTCTCTGACTTATATGTGACATGAAACTACATTCATTTACTCATCCAGTGGACCGAATCTCAAAATTTTGTAAGACCTGTTTGAATTGTGCTGTGGATTACATTTATTATATTGGTCAATTTACAATATGTTGAAGTATAAGACTAAGTAATTAGAAAGATTATACACCTGAATGTGATGCCATAACGTTCTCTCCAGAAGCTACCCAGAGCCGCTGAAGCTAATAATTTGCACCAGGATGTAGTCACACCCGGCTGATAAAAGGACCAGGAGTCACTGGATAAATAAGTCACTGGATGGTGCCGTAAATTACCGTTCAAAAGTTTGGGGTCACCCAGACAATTTAGTGTTTTCCATGAAAAGTCACACTTTTCATTTACCACCATGAGTTATAAAATTAGCCTTCTGACGCAATGAGCAAACACATTGTACCATTAGAAAACTGGAGTGATAGTTGCTGGAAATGGGCCTCTATACACCTATGTAGATATTGCACCAAAAAACAGTCATTTGCAGCTAGAATAGTCATTTATCACATTAGTAATGTATAGAGTGTATTTCTGATTAATTTAAAGTTATTTTCATTGAAAAAAAAACAGTGCTTTTCTTTCAAAAATAAGGAATTTTCTAAATGACCCTAAATTTTTGAACGGTAGTGTATATCATGCCAGATGATAAATGTAGTTCTATGAGAAGCCGCCTAGACCAAAATGTCATTCTTCACTCGCAAATATAGTTTAATAGGAATTCCCATTAGTCTTCACTATAATAAAGACTATTCTTCCTGAGGTCCATGCAAAAGAGAAAAAAATAACATCATTGCTAAAACAATGTTACTCTAATTAGTGAAATCAATCCCTGAAAATCCCTAAAAAAAAAAAAAGTTGCCAAAAAAACCAAAAGTGAAACATTTAACATCTTAAGTATTTGTTACGACCAGATCTGCACCCACGGAGGGAAAAAAGGACAAAACTAAATTCCTCATTCAGTAGCTGTATATTTTAATACCATCAAGTCTGCATTACCACAAAAGCAGATAAGCTTCTGTGAAAAAAAAAAAATGAAAAATTCAATAAAAGTATTTACTACAGCTACTACATCTGCATGCACTGAAACGCAGATCAGCAACAACTAATTATAGATCTTCATTCAGGAGCAGTGTTTACTGCTGCCACTACATCTGCATCCAACAAAGAAGCAGATTAATAAAGGTGCTCAACAAAACCGTTAACAGATAATCATTTAAAACAGTATTTACTACTATACTAAACCAGCAGATCAACATGAATGCATCTAATGATACAGGACCGAACCTATTTAAAAAACACAGCTTTTTAGAGTTTATTTTTAAAAGTAGACTTTTTAACTGTTAAAATTAGAGGATGAGGGAAACTATTCCAAAATGCCACCACTCTATATATTGGTATTGCACATAGCACTTGCAAATACATCATGCATAGTTGTGAATATACAGCATATATATATATATATATATATATATATATATATATATATATATATATATATATATATATATATATATATATATATATATATATATATATATATATATATATATATATATATATATATATATATATACACACACACATATATGCATAGGAGTGTGAGAATGTCTGCATGTATGTGTGAAAATCTCTTCGAAGTGATGCTAAAAAACTAATTCCCATCTGTTGTCTATGTTCAGAGGCTGCCAGTGCAGGTTGATGTAATAAAAGATTAAACAATGGCAATCTGTTGTGGTGAATTAAAAGGTTACATCATGAAAACAAATGAGAGTATCGCGGTCAGACGCACAACTTCCCCAATTTGGGAGAATACCACCGGTAATCTACACGTAACTAATGCGTTAAATCCTGCCAACATAACCAGCGTCGCTGAGCTCAGCGACTGCAGGGCGCAGCGCCATAAACCTGTATTTCTCTCTACAAACTATATGACTCATACTTCCTCGGGCTTCTCATCTCGACACACGCATCTGTTAGTATGAAGCACAGCCATGCAGTAATGATGTGAGGGGAAAAAAAATGTGAAACAAAAGCATTCATCAGCTGAAAAAAACCCAAATGCAACTAGGTCAGTCCTGCAAACCTCACATAATAACCCGGTTTTAATATTGTTTCAAAGGTATGATACAGATGCTGGATACTCTTTCACCTTCAGCATTTATAGTCAGAGATGTGGATGCTTTTGATAATTTGGGTTAACAAGCACAATGACCCCCTCGCCCCTCCCCCCTTCGCTTTAGGGAGCACTTCTCACCTGCTCCCAGCTGTGGGTGAACACTCTGGCGTGCCTGGCGCGGCACCCGATGCCAAAAACATGACGTTTCTTGGCGAGGGCAGACAATGTGATAGAACATCAAAGGATGCCAGGTTCTTTGAAGCTCCTTGGCAACGGTCAGCCGCTCCAGATGTGCCGCGCAGCGCCCCCGGTGGATATGTAGCGAAACCGTAGGGACAGATGTTTCTGCCTTCCGGTCTGCTGGGTAAAGGTGTGGATCCGGGACGACTGAGCATATGGTTTTTATTCCACTGAAGAGGATGACTATTAACCCTCTGAACTTATAATGTAACCCAAACTGTAAATGTGTTTCCATCTACACCTAACCAGAAATGTATGGAGTTAGATCAGTCTCAAAATTAATCAAGGCTCACAGAGGGATCCCTAAATTCATTTTAGGATTTATATATTTAAGACGCTAGACAAAAATAATTTTTCAGTGAAAACAAAAAAAAATGTAAAGGAAAAAACACACATTACATATATGGTTCACAAATTTATATCTGATGCATACATAATTATTTCCTGTTTTAAATAAATATGCTATTTTCACCAGATTGATTGGTTCAAATCATCAGATTTCAGATGTTAAAATGTACACTACTGTTCAAAGGTTTGTGGTCAATTTCCTTATTTTTGAAAGAAAAGCTTTGTTTTTTTCAATGCAGATAACTTTAAACTAATCAGAAATAGACTCTATATATTGCTAATGTGGAAAATGACTATTCTAATTGCAAATTAGTCTGGTTTTTGGTGCAATACCTACATAGGTGTATAGAGGCCCATTTCCAGCAACTATCAGTCCAGTGTTCTAATGGTACAATGTGTTTGCTCATTTTGTCAGAAGGCTAATGTTATACAATTTTATATTATTATATATTAATATATAAATCTCCAAATGCATTTGTGAGACTAATCCGACTCCATAGACTGGATGAACGAAACATTATTGAAATATTGCAAAAACTTTAATTATGCTGGGTTAAGGCTGGAAATTTGGTATAGGACTATAAATACAGCGCAACAAAAACTCCTATGAAGATACAAAGAAAAGACAAAAACATCAGATCTGTGGACTGACTCATCATTTGAGATTTAAATGGTGCCCTTTTAATTACATTGTCTTATTGCACCCTCTTCTTCTGCAAGAGTTTAATGAATTAGCGCCACTAATTGCTTATCTTGATGAGGCCGACTCTTAATATTCACATAACAGTAGTGGAAGGAAACACACATGAATTCACATTTTCTTCTGCTGATTTTCTGGGAATACTTCAAATTTGCCCTACTTGGCTGCATGGAAACCTGGCTTGTGATAATGTGTTTTTTTCCCCCTCTCTCTTTTATTGATTCCTATAATGCGAGGAGAAAAGCACTCTCAGGACTTGTGAGGAATTTTGCTCAAGGACAATCCAGTGAGGTGAATAATCGGGCTGCTTCTCTTGTGTCTCTGCTTCACTCTCTTTGCTGTAGCAACAATGACAAACACATGAGCCCTTTATCGCAAAATCAAATTGCGATTAAAAGGTCCACTCCTGAGCTGAACAAGCCTGAACTTGAACAGAGACAGAATATACCGTTCTATAGAGACTAAGGACAGGATGAATTAGTGCACACTCGAGAATGACACAGCAGTTGTAGACAGTAAATTGAAGAAAAAGACAATAAGAGAAATGTGCTTCTTCCTCCTTAGTAGCGTTTGAACACATTCATTTTCTGCCATCTGTCTTTTTGCACAATGGTAAAATAACCTTCTCAGACTTAAAGTGTGTGAAGTTGTCTGAGCTCAATAATACCTCATCAGATATGAACCTGTAGCTCAGCCGTTGTGTGTTTTATTGGGTTTTTATTGGGTATTCTCAAGTCATATCTTTTTCCAATATTTCACACTCTGCTTACTACCAATAATCTGATACTCCCAGGAAGAAATGTAATGCTCACACAGTAAAATACCTCATGACATGTATATATTGCGTCCCAATTGAGAGTATAATACAACTCAGTTTAAAACTCAATTTCAAATTGTAATACGACATAATGGGAAATTTATTCTTCCTTGGTCCAAATTTGGAGGGCAAACCCAATTAAACACCAAGGAACAAACAATGTGAGACCAGCTGCTTACCAACAATAATGTAATGTAATGCACAATAGGAAATGACTCACTCTATAGTGGTGGGTAAATTTAGGGTACAATTGATAGACCGTCTGACTTTTTGGACAGACTCGTTTTTATAAAAATACTGCTGACTGAGAATTGTTTGCCTCGGTTCCTGGGTCAGTGTCATCAATTCACTGTATTTACTTTATGCTGTAAAGGTGCATGTCCATAAATAAAACTTTGCTGCTTCTTTCTCTTGCTGCTTTAGAAACTGGGGAGATGTTTTTTTTTTTTTTTTTTAAATAAATTACCATGAGTCCTCTGGAAAATGTATTTATTCCCATTCCTTTTTTACACTGAATTGGATCAGACCTGTGGTTCCGTAGAAATATAACCGAATACATACCGTAAATTCTGTAATATAGGCACATGCCTGCATTTAGAGCTTCTATTTCTATTTGAGAAAAACGGTCTACCAGTAGAATAAAGAAAAAATATTTTTGTGTCTATTTGAACCTATAAAATACCCGATTCATTTATTGATGCACACAGAATATATTATAATATATATATAATATTTGTAATTTACCATTGAGACTAAATTCTAGTGTAGAAATATGGTAACAAATTTTATTTTAAGAGCTCTGGTGGTTTTCTAATGAGCTAAACAGTCTTATCTGTATATGTTTGTGTTCAATTAGACATTAATGTTGGTTCTAATAATAGAATAGATCAGCCTTTATATCGGCCCGATGTTAAGAGAATATTAGAACATTTACGGTATTCTGTAGGCTAAATAAATGGATGCTACCCAGCGCAGCCACAGCTCTACTACTTGTTGCATTAAGCTCCATTTTCAAGTCTGTGATGTAATTTCTTGTTATTCCATTACATGTAGCTCAAATTAGTATTGTTTTTTCCCAAACCCCAAATCTTTGGCCATTTTCCTCATTATTTCTGGCCACATTGCCATTGGTGGCATTAGCTCTGTTTTCAGCCAGCTCCTGGTAAGTAGCTCTGATAACGTCTACATCAGATAACAATGGAGGGATTCCCTGAGCTTGTGTCTCTCATGCCTTCCCAGTCCATTAGCCAGCCATACTGCCTGTGTGGCTGACAAATGAATGAATTAGATACAAGTGTCATCCGATGAGGGAGAACAATCTTTCCTCCCGCTCCAGATCCCTGACACACGCTCTTATTCCTCTGTTGTGTCTGAGTTTCACGCCTGTGACGTTTCCCTTTTTGTGAAGTCTATTTCTTTCTTACATCTCTTGCTATCGCTCATCCGAGCATTTCCTCATTCCACGTTTCCTCCATGACGCCGGACCATTCACTGCGTTTTCCATTTGGGGATTGTCTCCTATTATTCTTGTCTTACTTTAGCGCATGCCAGTGTTTTATTGAGGTCTTCCATTTTGTAAAACTTGTGTGAAGTTGGCCTCATGGTTACATATTACCTTACTCTATTTTGAAACAACAAATGCAGTAAGAGACATTAGCTTTTATTATTACTCACATTTCCAAAGGTTTTGTTCTGTTATCTACATTTGCCTGATTTCAAATTTAAATGTACATGCTTTAAACTTACTCACATTTGCAAAATATACAGCCGCTAAATTAGCTGTTTACTGAAATATAGTGGACCGAAAAGTCTACACAACATATTTCCCTCAACTTGCACATACTGTACAATTACTTTTGATAAGAAAATACATTGATGAATGACTTCAGTTGATAGTTTTGGTCACTTTCTTTCCACTTGAAAGAACATGATATGTGCAGAAGCCTATAAACTCGGACCAACCACACATACTGAAACAGCAGTTTCCACCAACTTGCACAGAGCCCATTTCTTGACAGGCTAGGGGCAAATACTGAACGGCTGAGTAAATACAGAGTCAACACACTGGGTGACAGGTACGCTGTGATTACAGACGTGTTGCCCGGCAACTACCGAAATCCCACAAGAGCACAAATTCTAACCGAACGTTCAATTAAATCAAGAGTTTGCTTTGCTAATTAATAATGTCATCCACAGTGTAAAGAGAAAGAAGCGGAGGGAAACTGATAAAACAAAAATTAGACAGAGGATAGAAGGATGAGGGCAGCAAAGACAGATGGATGGCTACGCAGTTTTGCTAGTGTTAGCTACTTTAGCTAAACTGTGCTAACAGGGCAGGTATTTGGGCAGGTTTTTGGTGTTGGAGTCAAAGCACCTTTTTCAGGGCAGCCATGCTGCCATAAAATAGTTGGTAAACATGGGTGTTACTAATGATACTAACTCTACCATTTAGCAGAACGTTTCAAGCTAGACATGTTAATAGCACCCTGACCCTGTTTGACCCGAGTAATGACTCCTATTTTAATATACATTGGTGTGTACAAGGAGGGCAGGGGAGGCAGTTGCCCTCTCGTGGCCCAATTGCTGAAAGACAGGTGCTAAAGTGCCCTCATGGAAGCTAAAAAGAGTGTTAGTGTTCTCATGGCAGCCAAATGTGTCCTAAAATGCCCTCTAGGAGCCAAAATGGATGCTAAAGTGCCCTCTAGGGGCCAAAACACATGCTAAAGTGCCCTCTAGGGGCCAAAACATGTGCTAAAAGGGCCTCTTAGGAGCCAGAATGTGTGCTAAACTGCCCTCTAGGAGCCAAATATGTGTAAAGTGCCCTCTTCAGTGGCAAAGACATGTTCTATGTGCCCTTTTTTTCCTTTTTCACCCTTGCCCTTCTGTGCCCACCATTGTTAATACATACCCTAAAATAAGAGGTAAGTGGTGACTATCATGGTATATGTAAGGGATAACATACAGTGAGACAGTTTGTATTGTGAAAAGAACCCAACTGGTATCATCCATAAATAACTAGTTACAAGTGACAGGAAAACACTGTTTAAGACCGCTTTACCACCATGTCAGGACATTTTTACTGGACCTAATGTCTTGATCACTCGTGTTTCTGGACATTCGTAGGATTATGCATGAAAAACCGTGCGAAACTTTTTGTAAGATATCATAACCAACTGTCATTTATTTATAATTGTCTCAACGACTGCGTCCCCGCCCAGTCTTTCGCACTCGCGTCAGACAAAGGTATTCACAAATCCACCACTCCCGTCTAAACTCTGGTGCCACTCGGCAAATCCAACTTTTAATTATATTTGATGAGCTGCCATAAAAATCCAATTTCCCCCAGTGTCTGCAGGCCTTTTGTTATTACTGTGTTACAGGAGACCTTACATTGCATGTAGATTACAAACTAGACTCTCAACCCCCCCCACCCCCCACCCCCATGGTATTTGTATCCCTTCTCGCATTCTATCAATTCCTCTTATCTTCTATGTCTTTCTATGCATCTCTCATTCTCTACCATCCCTCACTCCAGTCTATCTCCCTTCTGGCCAAGAAGCAAATATGGTTCATTACATTTTTAATGTTGTTTGTAATTGGTTGGCACTCTCCACATGTCAAGAGCAAATCATATTTCCAGAGCGTTCGTTTATGTTGGGCGTGCAGGGATCTAAATCAGCCCTTTTGCGTGTTGTACTAAACATGTTCTTTTATCCTTGCTGACTATAAGCATGTCACATCAGCCGAGGAACTATAATATTCTATTTGTGAGTCGTATGTATTTCCTATATGTTTAAATCCTACTTGTATGTATTTAAAGGAATCGTTGAACCGTTTTTGAAATATAATTTCAGAGACTGAGATGAGATGTTTAATACAAGTCAGACATGAAAGTGTCAATATTTTCATCTAATTTACAGCAAAAAAACAAATATATTGTAAAATATATGAACTATTACTTTAAGAAGGCCTCTATTTGTTCTTGTTCTTTGTTCAAAAACTCTAAAACCGAACCAAAATGTTTTAAATCTTAACCCTAAGACCCTCAAACAGCAAATTTAAAATAAAAAATTTCACTTTCGTAAATTGTCCTTACACTGAAGAAACTGAAACTGGTCCTCACACGCATAGAACACACACTTTGCTATAACACTGACTGAATTATGTAAAAGCTGTCCAATGAAATATTGAAATGAGCAAACATGGATGAGGGGAATCCAGCAGTGGGAAGAACAAAAAAAAATGACAGGAAAAGATAAAGAATAAAAAAAAAAGACAGAATGGAATGAGAAGCACGGGAGGGAAAATCAGAGCAAAAGATAAGCACAGCGTGTGCCGAACAACACTTCAGAAGTGATTTGCACCTTCCGTGTCTGCTGTAATTACACGAGCAGGTTTTCTACATGCTCTCCGCATGCATATTTAAAGTGCGAGCACTCAGGAGTCAACATGGATGTTCTTGCATTGATAATTGTCAAACCTGGAGCTCACATCTCCCCGGCTACAAACGGCACACTGTGACAGAAACATTTCTGTTGGTAAAAGCCTTCACGCCTCACAAAGTCGCTCGCTGTTGTCTGGAAAGTGTTGATATTATGCAGAGATCACCTGCTCGGGGTTTGTCTCGATCGCCTCTTAAACCATTGAAGCCTATGAGCCTTTAAGGCAAGGACTGTTATTTTACACTTAAAAAAATCTAAATGTTACGCATACAGTTTTAATTCTAATGACATGATAGTAGACAAAGTTTTAACCAAAAAACACAAGTGCTTCCTGTCACATGACATCATCTTCCTGCTCCTTCCTCGTGAAAACATGGAGAAGACAAATCCCTCCAGAAAGAAAGGTCAATTTATTTAGATTATTATGATTTTCAACCATACACTACTGTTCATGAGTTTAGGTTCTCTCATTTCATTACTTTATAAAGAAAAGCACTGTTTTTTTCAGTAAAGATATATTTAAACTAATAAGAAATATACTCTACATATACATTACTAATGTGATAAATGACTATTCTAGCTGCAAATGTCTATTTTTTTGTTCAATATCTACATAGGTTTATAAAGGTCCTTTTCCAACAACTATCATTCCAGATTTTTAATGGTACAATATATTTGTTTATTGTGTCAGAAGTCTAATGTAATACAATTTTCTATTAATTTTAAAAGTATTACTTTTCATTGAAAATGCTAAATTGTCTGGGTGACCCCAAACTTTTGAACAGTAGTGTATATATATATATTTAATCATTCAAGTCTCTAGAGTAATCCTCCAAAAAAGAATTCTGTACATGGGGTAATTTTTTTTTTTTGTTTATGGGCATATTTGTGCAAGCAGCAACTATAATAAAGATCATATTTCCTGCAAAGAAAAATGTACAAAATGGAAAAAAATATAGACAGATAATGATTGTTAATGACTCAACTGATATAATTATATGCATGAAATCTTTGAAAAAAATGGTTGAACTTCACCTTTGTCTTGACTTGGTCTCACAAGCTAAAATGAGTATTTTTTATGTACCAAATTATTCAGATTTAAAAAAAAAAAAAAAAAAACTAGATTCAGATGTTGCCCGGCAGCCTCCCAAATCAAATGCATGAGCCCTGTCCCTTCCACTGCATTACACATGCACACGTCCCCAACATCACGCTGAAACACGTAGCCTCACGGGAATGTGCAGGGAATAAACTGAAAAAAACACATTATTTTTCTAGCTGTTTGGATGCTGTCTATCCATCGTGTTGGAAAAAGCTTTCTCGTTCAGTCACATCACGCTACGGCGTTCATCGCTCTCGCGTCTGCGCCCGTTTCTGTCTGTCAATCATCTCGGAAAGATATGACGGCTCTTGACCCGCTCTGGCTTCGCAAACCCATAACACCAGCTTACTAACAGGAAAGATAATGACACTGAAGCGTTTTAGCATGTCTGTGTGTGTGAGCGGCTGAGACAGAGGGAGGCGCTGGAAGGTGGGGTCACAAGGCCCCGAATATCCACTTAAGTCCCACGAAAATGAAAATTGTTCAAAGCACTCAGAGAGCCCACCTCATACATCCTTCTCTGTTCTGTGTTTTTTTTTTTTTTTTCTTTCCCGAGGCTGGCAGTGACTCAGATCTGGATTGCCTGTCATTTTGCCTCCTTGGCCGAATGGGATTCCAGACATCAGAGGCAGCCGCTTGATGATCACTGACATTGAGAGAGCCCTACTCAGTGACACCTGTGACCCAGAGCCTTAAATCTCCCAACGAGAAGGGGAAAAAAAAAATAAAATAAAAAAAATAAATAAATAAGAAAGAGGCGAGCGGAGGAGGAGCGGTTTATGATATCGCACTTCAGTGAGCACCGGAGAAGAGAAAAATAAGTATCAATTTTATGAGGGGCTCTAAATCAGGATGGGTTTGCAGAGACGACTTTATCGCTCAATCTGGCCGCCTTCTCCGGAGGTGTTAGCGAGGTTAGACAGCGGGCGATGAGCGCGGCCGCCTCGCCGTAACAATAATCATCTCGCTAAGCCCGCGGCTCACGACCTGTAAATTGATTAAGGAGTGGATGGTGACAGAAAGATTCTCGGCGAGGATCTGCGAGGCGTCGCGCGGCGAGATTGCGGGGCCTTCATTAAACGGACTGTCCATTCCGAAGGCGTGCGGGACCCAGGGCGGCAATGATGAGAGGGTGTGCAGGGGTAATGGGAAAACTCCAAACTCATTGGCGGTGTTTATACAAGCTGTCTAGCATGAAGAGAAGGGCCACGGCCCGCTTTGTCCCGAGATGAATAAAACTTTAACTTCTTCCGACCCGTTGACAAAAACAAGTTAGACATGACTCCATCCAATATTAATCAGCCCCTCCAGGAAGCTCCAGGATGCTGCGACAGAGAACTATTTTTTTTCCCTTTCTTTTTTTTTTCTTTTTATGCAAGATAAACAGTTTCTTTGCAAGTGTTAAAAGTCCTTGGAATGTAACACGATGTTACAGCGGAAAAAAAAATTATACACAGGTATTACAATATTTAACTCTGTCTGTGTCAGTTTAGACAGTTGTTTTTTTTTTCCAATTTATGTCAACAGTATCTGTGTCCTGCGAGACCAAAGTCCTGCCTATTTCTAAAGACACACCCACTTCTAAAGACACGCCCACTGCAATTTTAAAGACACGCCCACTTCTAAAAAAAAAAACACACACCCATGGCAAGAATAAACATACACCAATTTCTAAAGAAACGCCCATGCAAGGTTAAAGACATTTGCACTCCTAAAGACACGCCCACTTCTAAAGACACACCCATAAAATTTTATTGCATGCAACCAACCAAACCCAATATTTAAATGGGTTAGGGTTAATTCTTCTTTGCCGTCTTGATTTGAAAAGGGATTACATCTCATTAATCCGCATGTCGCCACCTACTGCAAAAGAGTGCGCTTCCTGATCGAAGTCACGCCCATTTAGGACACGCCCCCGTCAGCCAGCCTGCAGACAGTCCCTTCTCATTAGTGTTATTTCTCCTCTGTGTCCTCACCTTTCCTATATTTACCTCGTTGGACCTGATCCATCAGCGTTTTAAAAGGTTTTTATGTCATTCTGCAGCATCAGGGTAGTGTTTCATATTTGATACCCTTCTGAAAACCTTTTCCACATGATGGTGACGTAATTTATACCCGATGTCGTAGCTACATAGAAACTGCTACTGCATGTTTTTTGCCTTACGACCTGCTAACAGACACAAAGACAATGTTGCTGTTCCTAAAAGTTTGAAATATTAACGCTGAGATCTCACATTGTCAATAAACGACTCTGGATTAGAGCAGTGTGTCTCGTGTGTGTGTGTGTTTTCTTTTTTATTCGTCCCAAACCTCCAGCTCTGCCTCTAGTCTCTCATCCAGAAACTCCCCCTGCACTCAGCAGCTGTCCAGCACTTTCACTCACACGTGTGTGTGTCTGTGTGGCAGTGGCAGTGAAACCAATGTCACCGTTCCAGCAAACGAGTGAGTGGGCGTTTCCATCTTCAAAACCATTTGAAAAACAGAGCGGACGCACTCGCCCTTTAACGTTTGTTCGATGGAGCCAGATAAAACACACGTAGAAAATTGCACAACAATTACCCCATGTGATGCATCACAGCATTTACTAACATTCGCTAATTTCCAGTGAAGGGCCTTAAAAATAACAATCATTAAAGATAAAACAAGAAACATGTCCACAGACAGAAATAAACTATGGTCCATTTAACGAGCTTATAAAACAACAGTACCACTTGTTGGAATAGCTGCATAAACATACACAAGCATGCACATGTCTGCATGTGCATACACTTTCACAAACACATGCAAATGCATACATGCAAATACAAACAGAATACACACACATATACCAGTGTATCAGTGTTTTCCCCAAGCCTATCAGATCCTTTAATGTCCTTCATGCATTTGGGTTTTCACAGCCTTCACTGTATTCTTTTTTATTCCTCTATCTATAAAAGCAAGGAGCGTCTGTGTGTCTGTGGCTCGTATATCTCTCTGACTGTTTGTCATATCAAACTCATTTTTTGGATACAGCTTGCACATGGCATTATAGTGTAGATCCCTTTTTTGTTTAATGGATATTCAATACATAATTACAATACATCAAGTTAAAATCCCATAGACGTATGTGTCACAGTGCTATCCTGCAGCAGCACTTTCGTTACAGTGTAAAGCTCCATTGTCCTGTTTCTTTTTGCATCGATCATCCAGCCAAAGTATACAGGAACATATTGTAGCATCTCCAAAACCACATGCTAAGATGTTAGCCAGTTTAGCTGCTACTTTATTTCTTGTGCTAACACAGGCTAATGTGGGCCGTAGCCATCTTACTCCAAGACGCGTTTACAGATCCTCAGGAAATCCCAGCACTATCACCCAACATAACACAATCTGGGCCTAAAGTCATTTATTTAGAAACACATACCAGTAACATGCCCTGGTCATTACAGTATACAGGAAATGTACCAAGTAAAAGATTAATCATGAGTCTGGTTTTCCTAAATTTATCAGCACAATTTCAAAACTGATATCTAGATTGACATCCAAAATTTCAACATAAATTTTAGGCATTTTTCTTATAATAATTGCATGTTTCTTATCTCAATGTATGTCCATGTCTTACCTAATGTACAATTTGATTATAAAGATGTAACAGTGGAACACACCCTCATATTGCCAGCTTCCACTTTTCTATAGTAATAACTACTTCCTACACTGCACTAGTAATTATGAAATCAAAACCTTCTAAAGAACTTTACCTACGTGATTCTATCAGGATCTTCTAGCATCTGTTTCATCAATCCACAAAGGACAGTCAGCCTAAAAGATAGAGAATTACAGACTATTAAAAATCCATCCATGCTCATCATGTAGCTGTGTCTTCACTATGGCCTGTGGCAGTATGGATGTATAACACAAAAGCACAAGGTGAAAACAAAGCATCTGACAATCCACCCTGACCTCCTGTTTAGCCTCCACCATGTCCACAGGGCCGTCGGCCTGTCAGCAGCCGGCCAAACTGTCCTCACCAGGCTGACTGACAGCAGGAATTTATTGAACCAAAGTAGTTCAGGCCGCGGGGAAGGAATCAACAGTATTTATATTTCTCCAACCACGCAGTTGCCTCGAGTGAAACCAGCAAGTTCCCAGACACACTGGGAGTTGTGATGCATCGATATAGCCACCCGTTAATTAGTGTGAACGTATACACAGCAGGATCTTTGGATGATTTCACTGGCTTAATACACTGGAGATATATAGATTTAAAAATGATTTTTATGAGCGGTGTCAGATCACGAAACCTGGCAACAGAACTTATCTTTTATTTACAGTAGGTTCAAAATAATAGCAGTCCAATGTGAACAACCAGATTAATCCAGGTTTTTATTATATTTTTTATTGCTACATGGCAAAGTAGCAGTAGGTGCAGTAGATTCTCAGAAAAACCATCCAGACCCAGCATTCATGATAGGCAAACTTTAAAGGTCATGACAATGGCAATTAGTGGAAAGGGGGATGTTCAAAAAATAGCAGTGTCTACCATTGACTTTACAAACTCAAAACTATTTTGTACAAACTTTTTTGTTTTGTTTTTTAACAGCATTCCACAATCCAACTGCATTTCTTGGTTTTGCTTCAAAGGGATCGGATCGGCCACTCCATAACATTCATTTTATTGGTTTGGAACCAAGATTTTGCTCATTTACTAGTGTGTTTGGGGTCATTGTCTTGTTGAAACTTACATTTCAAGGGTGTTTCCTCTTCAGTGTAAGGCAATATGACCTCTCTAAGTATTTTGATATATGCAAACTGACCCATGATCCCTGGTATATGATAAATAGGCCTCACGCCATAGTTAGAGAAACATCCCCATATCATGATGCTTGCACCACCATGCTTCACTGGCTTCAGAGTGAACTGTGACTTGAATTCAGAGTTTGGGGGTCATCTCAGAAACTGTCTGTGGCCTTTGGACCCCAAAAGAACAGTTTTAGTCTTGTGTTTCTAGTTTTGCTCTCCATTTTAAGGCATTTGAGATCATGTAGCATTACAAATATAATAAAAACCTGGATTGATCTAGTTAGTCACATTGGACTGCTATTGCTTTGAACACAACTGTATATTAAGTACTGCAGGAACATGGAGGAGCAGGAAAAATGGAGACCAACATGGGGTCCAAAGCTCTTGCGGTTGCCTTGGTGACTAAAAGAAAAGTTGATAAAAGCCCAATTAGAAACAATACAGTGTCATTTCCCTCTGCACACCTTTTCCCTTCATTTGTTGGATTAATATGCTTTTCTTCTTTGTCAAGTCAGCCTGAGGCACCTTTTTACAGAGCAGGTACTAGCAATAACACCTTTGTTAGCCAGAGTAGCTGCACTGCCTCCCGCCACAGACAGAATCACACATCCAGGTCGTTTTATTTTTTTAAAGCTACATTTGTGAGACGTTGAGATCGGCACTAAGATCATTAAGTACTCACATTCCAACGTATAAAGAATTCTCTTTTCCTCTTTCATTAGGCGCTCTCATTCCATAAATATTAACTACTCCCATTCTACTTATATTACTTCTTCAGCACACAGCCCTTTAAAGCTGTGATAACTGAGGCAATGGATGAAATTTCCACTTTTTTTTTCTTTTTCAAGCCATCTCCAGAGGCTGCCGTACCCTCCGGCAGTACACTGTAAAATCCCTAATTTCATCTTTTGCCTGAATACATGTTTTGTTTGATTTCCTGTCCTGTTTTTTGTTTGAAGAGAAAGAGAAACAAACGGCATGGCTCAGTTTCCACTGTTATATGTCTATATATTTTTTATTTTTTTAAAGAAGAATCCCCGAGGAGGTACCAGTGAATTGTTACAGTTGATTCCTAGTGACACTGAGCCACAGGAGCAAAAGAAGCGGGGAGGGCGATACCTCGAATAGTTTTAAAAGAAACACACACAGGCTGCACTTATGGCGTTAAATATCCGAGACAAATCATCAAGCACAGCAATTTATATTTATTGCCAACAGATGCATTTAAATATTTGCCAGAATTCTCTAGCTTGTGCAGCATAATCCAAGTGTTCCCACAGTTCAGCAGTTTGACTTTTTAGACTTTAGAAAAATTAGCATTTGACATTTAACGCAGTAAAAAAAAAAAAAAAAAATAGAAAAGAGGTCCCCAATAACTTCATTAGCTTGTAAATGGCTATAATGAACCCACAGGGAAAAACTCACTTAGTGGTCTTACAACTTTGATTTTAGTGGTTAATTAACTGACATGGGGCTATATACTGTATAATCAGTCATGGGACAGGTATCAAGATCATTTAGTTTAGCAGAAATGGCAATACTACAATGTAAAACTATTCCATTTTAAGTCAGAGTCATGTATTCATGTAGTATTCTATGAAGTATTTATGATGCAGAATAGCTCCTGTCAGAGTGGATTATTTTTACTGATGTTTTACTATGTACGCAGCAGCAGATAAATGTTGCATTGAAAAGCTGATCAAGGTGCATCAAATCTGTAAGGTGATAGTGTGTTAAATATTTAAAATGTTGATGTTCAAGGTAACTATAATATATAGCCGTCAAGGTATGACATTTGCCTTTGAAATATGTTCTCCACATTTAATGACAAAATGAGCTGACAGCTGCTTGGATGCTGGAACCAGGCTCCCACTGATTCCCCTTCAAAAAAAAAAAAAGAAAAAAAAAAAAGTCAGCTTTTCTCAAGTCGCTATGGTCCCAATCGCTAAAATCAGGGTGCAAGTGGTCATTTTGAAAATTACTGTTCCATTAGAAATATTTATAGGCCTGTAATAGCATTCCTGCTGCCATGTTGGGCGTTGATCAGCGGCTGTGATGGACATTCTGCTCCCCTGCTGCTTAGACTGGAGTTGAACTATCGTAAGTTCAACTCAATAATAATTTTAACGTTACTTCCTGCACATGTGTCAGTATTTCAGGTTAATCGCGGTGCTTTTATTAGACTTGACTAGTGTAACGGGGTCTTTACAGCCTTTCCTAAAAAGTCAATCAGAGAGCTGCAGCTAATTCAAAACGCTGCTACTAGAGTCCTCACTAAGACTAAATAATTAGATGGTATCATCTGAGGTACTTGCACTGCCAAAGAATTAACTTTAAAATACTTTTACTGGTTTAAAAAGCACTGAATGGTCAAGTGCCTAAGTATATCTCTGATCTGCTGATCCTTTATGAAACATCCAGACCTCTTCAGCTAGAGAAGAGGCTGCTTTCTGAACAAACTCCCGGGCATCTGGAACAAACTCCCAGAGATCTGGAACAAACTCTCAGACAACTGGAATAAACTCAGAGAGAACTGGAACAAACACCTAGAGAACTGGAACAAACACCTAGAGAACTGGAACAAACTCCCAGAGAACTGGAACAAACTCCCAGAGAACTGGAACAAACACCTAGAGAACTGGAACAAACACCTAGAGAACTGGAACAAACACCTAGAGAACTGGAACAAACTCCCAGAGAACTGGAACAAACTCCCAGAGAACTACAGGTATGCTGCAATGCTGGGGTCACATACACTATACATTCCTAATGTGGTAAATGACTATTCTAGCTGCAAATGTCTGATTTTTGGTGCAATATCTACATAGGTGTGTAGTATTATGTATCTAATGGTACAATGTATTTGCTCATTGTGTCAGAAGGCTAATGGATGATTAGAAAACCCTTGTGCAATCATGTTAGCACAACTGAAAACAGTTTAGCTGCTTAGAGAAGCTAGAAAACTGACCTTCATTTGTCTGTGTATTATTAAATGTGCAAAACAGATGGGGCAACCAGCCTGGGTTTCATGGTAATTCAAGCTTTGTGGAAAAACAACAACAAAAAAGAAAATGGCGCCGACTATAAGATGCAACTATGGGCTTCAGACCGAAGGTCACACCTCGCTGCATCCATCCTCACACAGTCCATGGTCGATGGTGTCCACAACTACACGCTGAACAATAAAGTTGTTGCTGCAAACCCATGGGGATTTAGAGCCTCTCGTAAAATTTATACTTATTTTCCTCTTCTCCGGTGCTCACTGAAGTGGGATATCATAAACTGCTCCTCCTCTCCTCTTCTTTATTTATTGATTTTTTTTTCTCGTTTAGAGATTTAAGGCTCTGGGTCACAGGTGTTATTGAGCAGGGTTCTCTCAATGTCGGCGGCCATCAAAGGACGGAGGAATATCACGGCTACTTCCCTGAAAGGTTGGAACTCTGTCGTCATGGTGACGCGGCTCACGTCACTAAGGTTTGAGGGTTAAAGAAAAAAAAAAAGAATAAAAATCTGGTGACTCATTGTAATTAGCACTGGAAAAAAAAGGAAGATGGTTGTACAGCAAGTACAGGAACAAAGACGAGGGGAAGGCGAGAACAATGCTTCATATGCCAGCATGAGACGAAACAACCTGAACACCTGAATCTCAGCTGGAATAATCCTCAAGAACATGCATTTATACACATATAATACATCTACACTGCATCCATGCAAACTTTCACTTTTTGAATCCTTTTTTACATTCTTTGAACTGTTTCTCTTTTTTTTTTTTACCATATAAGATGCATTATAGCTCAGCATTTTGTGTTTTTTGCTCACTATTTTTGTTTTGCATCTTTCTTCCTTTTGCTTTTCAGTCTCACATAATCAATTAGAATTATCTTCCCCCATCCTTTGTCATTTTTTATACGTGAAGAAATCAAACAAACTCGGGAAAGCATAACAAGCCATAACGGAGACTGTTACACACACACACACACACACACACACACACACACACACACACACACACACACACACAGTCAAAGTGAAGAAACCAAAGCGATCCAGAGCAGCTGGGCACCTCCTCTACTTAAGGACTGTATTAACCTTTCCACAGATGTCAGTATATAATAAGTGCTACTGTGTGCCACACAATGGTATTTTGTCTTGGATAAGGTGCTGGGGTCCACCAGTTAAATGCCAGCAGTAATGAAGCACCAGTCTGTGCCTGTGCTTTCTCTAATCTACAGCTAATATCCCTCTTGAGTGTATATCTGAAAATGTGTGTGTGTGTGTAGACAGTAGAAAAGCAGGACAGTAGAAAGAAGTGTTCATCTTGATGAAGAGAGGGAATGTGGGTCAGCCCTGTGTGTGTGTGTGTATGTACCGAAAATGTCTTCTGAAATGTTTATGTTTAAAACCAGTGTGTCAACACTCGCAAAGCCGTCTAAATACTGAACTTTCTCCTTCAATTATTATAAAGTATTAGTTGAGTTCTCAAATTTCCCCAAAGATCCCCTCCTGGCATGTTTAAACATTCATACTAAAAACAAAACATTAAAGAGCATATTTCCTTAAACCAATGCTTAGAAAAATGTTGCAGGAACACATTTTTATCAAAATTATAACTATTATTATGTATATATATATGTTAATTATTTGGGGTTTTGGAGCTGTTTTTGAGGTAGATTTTTACTTCCATATTTGAAAAAGCTTGACAGGAAGTGACATAGGTAGAGGAAGTCCAGAGAACTCTAATACTAATTCATAGATAAGATTATATATGCATTTTGTAAAAAAAAATATGCTCTTTAAGATGTGCCATGCAGATTTTCATGTTCACTATAAAGACAAAGTTATATACTGGACTGTGATTGTCTCCAAACTAGTTATGTCATAAATCACACCCAAAAGTATACACATTAAACTGAGATTTAAGGGGAGTGCAGAGAAATTTACTGTGAAAACATCCTTTTAGTGTCAAACTCTGCGCATACATCATCCTGCACAGTGAAGCTCAGACTTCCACCTGACGGAACAAAAACACTTTTTTTAAGTGAAGCGAGACTTTAAATTTTGTTATTTTATTCTGTTTGGAGAAAATATACAAGCAGAGAAAATTGCATCGTAAATTTAACATCTGGGAACAGCAGTAGCGGGCTGGATACATCCAATATTTCAAATCTTAATTAAAATGTAAATCTTTGTTTTTGTCCTTTCCAATCCATCTATTTTAAAAGTTACTTAGGAAAAAAAGACTTTTATGAAACTTGTATCACTATGTTTTTTGTCATCTACGATTGTCTTCGTGAGTAACTCAACTCTTACAAATTCACATAATGATATAATGAAAACTAGGATTAAGAAAAGGTAATAAGTGAAATAAAAATTACAAAAAATATAACTTTAGTTTTAAGAAACTAGAACTAACAAATAGAAAAAATAACTTTTTACGGGTCAAGGTTGTGTTTCAGTGATAATTGTTCATCTTTCCTAAGTGAATACATTTGTTAAAATGGTATGATGTTTTGAGTTTTTTATTACACAATACATTTTGTTACCTTTTTGAAATTTGTCCCTGACAAATACCAAAAGAACTAAAATCTAAGCATCAAAAACTAATAAATATAAAGGAGTAATAAAAAAAAGGAAAAAACACAAAGCTACTATAACCTTGGTAAATAGTTTGTTTTAAGACCAAGGAAGCAAGTCAATTACCTGTAGTCTGAAATGTAACTTTTCATTATAAAGCTAATTAAAAAAAAACTAGAAGGGCATTGGGTTCCAATGTCAACTTGAGTGAACATACTAAAAGGAGTTGTTCAAAAAGATCCGTTCGTTCATAATCGCCCATCACCAACCTGTGAGTGATGGGCAATTAGGTCAGTTATTATTCCTCATTTGATCGAATAGCCCATTGATAAAGAATAGAAACATTAAGATCTAGTAAAATGTGTTAATGTTACCAGGTCACATATTAGAAAACCTGGAATTAAATTGAGATGCCTTCGCTGCTCAGCCGTGGTGGCGACTGCTTTGGATGAACATCCACTGATTGCATTTTTTATGATTCCAGCTGTGCTGAGCGTACAGAACACCCCGGGAGGTTGGGAGAGTTTGGAGAGCGAAATCAAAAGGTGAGTAATTCTGAAATGGTAATCAGGGATGCATTTAAATGAATATATATGTATATATCACAAAGGACGGTCACATGAACATCACTTTTGCTTACAAATAGTCAAAATTCACAAGTTTCATTGTATAATAAAGACATGAGTTACACCACAGCTTTGTAAATTTCTAATTGACACCCTTATCAACTAACTCCAACAAAAAAATGTGCCAAAAACAGAGTTAATTTCGTCGTATTTCAGCAGGAAGCAGATTGAGGCTGTCTTCTTGTCTGTTTTGGATTACACTGATTTTATCTACAGACACTTCTCTGCCTCCACTTTAAAACCCTGAGATTAAGTTTATCACTCGGCCTGAGATTTATTACCAATGACAGTTATGCCACTCATCATTTCATCTTGTATGAAAAGGTTGGGTGGACATCTCTTTAACAGTAAGACCTGACAGCCATTGTTAGTTGTTTTTTTTATTTGTAAAGCCCTCACTGGACACTTGCCATCATATATCACTTCCTTATTAAATTGCTCCTATAATCATTATTCAACTTGTTCAAGTGATTGGCTTCTGCTTCATGTCCTGCATGAATTTGAGGAAACTGCTTTTAGTTTCTGTGCTGAACACTTTGAATAACTTGATACTATACAGCTCTGGGAAAAAATAAGAGACCACTGCAAAATTATCAGTTTTTCTGATTTTACTACTTATAGGCATTTTTGTTTGAGTCTATAATCTACTGACAACCCAAATTTCCCCCAAATTCCAAATAAAAATATTATCATTTAGAGCATTTATTTGCAGAAAATGACAAATGGTCAAAATAACAGTGTTTTCAGACCTCAAACAATGCAAAGAAACAAGATCAAAATCATTTTAAAACAACATAATCCTAATGTTTACACTTAAGAGTTCAGAAATCAATATTTGGTGCAATAAGTCTTGTTTTAAACCACAGCTTTCATGTGTCTTGACATGCTCTCCACAAATCTTTACCATTGTTATTGGTTCAGAAGAATGGCTGGGATACACGTAGAGATGCTGATTTCAGAAAGAAAATGTAGTGGTCTCTTATTTTTTTCCAGAGCTGTACCTGGATATATTCAAAACCACAAGTTTTCCTCTTTTTTTAAATTTTTTTTTGTGCATTTATTCTGTTTTGAGTTGTATTTAAACAGCATTATCAAGGAGGCCGTGCCCTCAATGATCGTCCGGGTTAAATAAAGGTCAATTGAATGAGGGGAAAAACACTAAAATACACAACGCGACTGCATATGTGGACAGACCTTCGAGTCTTGTGTATTTAGACTATAGACTCACATGTTTGTGAACTGTACTCTGGGGAACTTCAAAAGATCAGTGAGAATATCTGCTGAAGGTCTTTTCATTATCAGACCGGTCTCTCCTCCAGTGCCCCGCTCCCCTCTTTCTGTCTCCATGGCCCAGCCAGAGCGGAGGACGGGACCCCGCGGGTCAAACCGAGCGCCGTGTAGACATTAGACAGTCTGATCAGTCTGATGCTGCTTCATATAGACCACATGCTGCTCCACAATCACTCAGTGGATAAAGAAAAAGTGAGTCTATTACAGCAGGAGGTCATAAGATTCCAAAGTCAAAAGGAAATTCACAAGCTCAAATTGTACTAATGATGAAGAAGCTTTAGTTAAAACACAAGAAGCATGTTGAGCCGCTCATAGGACATCATTAACAATATATAAATATTCTAAGTAATTTGTTTTTCAGGTTTCATGCTTCATAAGATGCTCAGCTCAGGGCTTACAAGATGCTACACAACAAAACAAGAGCACTAAACAAGAAAAAAAGGAGAAAGAGAGAGAAACAGTTCCTCCTTGTCCAAGAATAATTATGTGAAAATCCCAAGAAAGAAAATTACAAAATGAGTTTAACTGAATCTGTTACCAGGCATTTGGTTTAGAACAAGACACAAAGAACACACCGTTCTACAGGCTTAGAAAAATTAGAAAATTGTAAATTTAAATCTAGCAATTTCTGCTGCAATTTGAGAGCAAAATCAAGAAGCTATAGACCATCATCACTAATATAATTAAAAGCATATCAGCCCATAGATAGAGCTACTGCAAAATAATCACACATTTTCATCTATTTTAACTATACCTTAAAGGGATATTTTCAGGTTTTTAATGCTTTATGTGAGTGGACAAATCTGCTTTAGGCAAATGTCTGATTATAATTATTGGAACAATGAGAAATAGTCTCAGTAATAACATCAAACCTCTCTTCCTCTGCGTTTCCTCAGTGAGATTTTACTATGTTTTATTATAATTGAGTGATTACTAATCATATACTATATGTACTATATTAAATATATAATTTATGTCCTACGAAGCATGTTGAGTCGTACATAGAGCATCATCAAATATAAATAAAGATTATATGAAGCAGATAACCAAAGTCAGTAGGAATCATCTTCTGTCTTACAACACATACAGAAATGATTGCTCTAATTGGCCATGGAACAGGAAGAGAATAGTATTGCACAATTAGAGACTGCACTTCCAACATCATCTGCTCCCAATTTCCAACAACTTGAGAAAGTCAGACAGAAAGTGAAAGAATGAAAAAAATGAGACAAATGAGAATTTGAGGAAAAATCCTGCTTCAGTCTCTGAAGCTACAATTAAAGAGTTCAGTGACAGGGCAGCAGAAACCAACAGTCCAGGAACTAAGGAAGCATGAAGAGGCCAACGTAAACCTGTAGAACCTAAAACATGTTTTCTTCTTGAAATCAAAGCTACAGAGTCAATTCTAGTGTGTCTTTGTTAGTCTGTTCAATACATAATATCCCAGCTGACACTTTTTTTTTCTTCCTTTCTAACTGCAGTTGCTTGTAATGAAATAAATAAATAAATCCAACGATCAATAGACCAAAGCAAGGCGGTGTCTATGAATGATTAAACCATTTGATTTTATTAGATTCATTTAAAATATGGAGCAACTTTTAAAGGAATAGTTTGACATTAAGAGAAATTCATTTATTCACTTTCTTGCCGACAGTTGCAAGAGAAGATCAATACGGCTCATGTTACAAGCTGCTGCGTTGACATCTTCAATGAAATCATCAATGGATGCCTCAATTTAGCTTTAATGTCATGGTTCCCAAAGAGGGGATCGGGACCCTCCAGGGGGTCGCGAGACACCATGAAAGGGGCCGCGAGATGATTTCCAGATGATTTTTATTAATAAAGATATAAAGTATTAGGCTTTAGAAGGGTTTTTATTTTATCCATGCAAGCAGAATGAGTCTAGATGGGTTTCCATGATTTTTTCTCTCTGGTGCCAAGAAGATGAATTCTTTTTAATTTTGGTGGTCCCCTGACCTTTAGAACCACCATAAAGCTGTAGTTTTCAGCGTCCATCCATCCAAACACGGATGGATTGCCATTAGTTTTGATGCATGTTCCCCTGAGGATGATTTCTATTAACGTTGGTGGTCCTCTGGCATTTTAATCCTCTCCCATCATCAGGTCAAAATTTGTAAATGCAATATTGATTTGTCCAATAGTTTGGTTTATGATCAAATACTTAACAATAAATGCTTTGAATTTTTAAACTAGTCCATTATTAACTAGAATGGTCTTATTCTATTGGCAGATAATTTAGCTTTTTCCTTGGTTTTTTTAATTTAATCTTTTTTTTTTTGCTTTTTAAAAAAATGTTAGTCTTGATTGCTTCAAATACAAAATTGGCTCAAATAATAAAAAAAAAAAATGTAAATAAGCTAAATTTCCTGGCAGTATAGAATGACAATTTCACTTCAAGATTTCATTGTTGCAGCGTTCTGATCAGAGCACCAGTCGCTGCTGCTGAGAACCATCTGAGTGTCCAGACAGTGAACGATCCCTCTGAACAACCTACTGTAACGTGTCCCAGCACTCATCAAATTGCCCTTTAGTAGAGCACACGCACGATGGGAGAGAAACAAGTCAGAAATGGGAGGATGAAACTCGCTACCCTGAATGCGGTGAAACCTTGGCAGGGAAACACACGAATAGCATTCCCCCTCCAGTCTCTCAGCAGCTTCTATCAAGGTGAGAAAAGCAACAAACTCCCTCAGCAGCGACGGCGCGGCGCTCTCGCCAGCAGCGTAAAACGACGGTCACGCGGGGCGGCTCACAGCTGGAAAGCGTGTAACAGCATTTAGCATGGCGGTGCTGAAAAAAAAAAAAGCGATTGCGCTTCAGAAAAAAACAATATAAAAGGGAATAAAAAGATGAGGAAAAAAAATAGTTGATTCTCCCCACCCCAAAACTGCTAAGCTGTCCATTATTCCTATACTGTGGCAATGAAGGGGAAGCCAGCTGGCTAGAGACCTCAACAATAAACAAACACAACATTGTCTGGCTTGAACAAACAACCTGCTGTTCCCCCAGAGCCAACCTTTCGTCCCCAGCGATGATGAATATTCTCTGTCTCCTTCAGTCATATTTTTCTGTTGGCGCTGGTGGGGTTTTTTGGGCTACAGGGACAGATATTGATAAAGCTGGAACTGGATTTTGGGCACTGTATAATGCGGCTATCACTCAGGGGTGAGGAATGCTCTGCACTGCTGTGGATAGAGATATCCAACCTCCGGCTTTGACACATTGGGTGACTGAGGTTTGTGTGTGCGCACACACTCTGAAGCTAGATCTTCATGTGTGTGTCAGTCATAATCTTCTCACACTGTCTCTGACCTCTGAGTCACCTCGTATAGACTATGGGTACAACAGCAAACACCACGTACACAGAACAATGACAAAGACCATCTCACGCTGTTCAATTTGAGCTATTTACCCATTTAATCCCAGTGTGTATGCTGTGCTCCATTTCAACAGGCAATAATGAGCTGCAGCTGGACCCTGCTGTGTGTGTGTGTGTGTGTGTGTGTGTGTGTGTGTGTGTGTGTGTGTGTGTGTGTGTGTGTGTGTGTGTATCCTGCAGGTTAGTCTACAGTGTTTAAACCATGTCGAGTCACCCAGCACAGCCCAGCATACAGCTCACTGTGTGCTGGGTATTTGTAAAGCAAGAGGCCCACTTTGTAGCACTCCTCCTGTGCCTCATTGACTCCATAAAATGCATTATACAAACACCCAATACACACATGCAGCACATGTACACACAGTTTGCCTTCATTGGTTCAGGAGCACTGGTTTACCCTTACTGCACAAAGAATATTGCTTTCACTGCTGGAGGTTATGTTGCAGTAAATAAATATAATTACCGGATTGAACTAAATATTCACCCAAAAGTACTATAGGGCTAATGTACTGTATTAGAGACGCTTTCATTATTAAGTTACTGAATGTAAATGCCGCAGTCAACAGGTTTAAAACTAAAAAGTGAAACCAAATGGGAGCCAAACTAAAAGCTATGAACAGTTTTATGCCAAAACGTATTATCCCAAATCACAACTGTAACGAAATGCACCGGAGAAATGGTGCTGAGCTTTGGAATAGCACTCTTTATAGATCTGAATGAAGATGAATATTAGGTAGCGCTTAAATGGCTCGGAAAATCATACAAAGAGGGCCAAGCTGCCTTGAAGGCAGAGGCACACTTCTAGTTATTTGACTCTCTTGTTGTCTAATGACAGCAATGCTTTACAGAATGTGGACAGGGACATCCTGGTATGAGAATTCAGCCTAGACATTAGTCCAGACCAGCCCATATATTTCATGTGCATAGTTACAATGGCTACATTACTGGATTGGAGACATTGACATTGACCAGTAGTTTAATTGCCCTGCACAAACATGTCTGCTGCCTACTTGACTGAGACAAAGTCTCCTGCCATGCTTTTTAAAATGATTTTGAGCAGACTGAACCATGCTATGGGTAGAGAGGATGCCTAATTCCTTCTGTTTAGAGATACCTTGAGCGAAGTGATGAATAGTTGAGCTGTCAGTACAGGTTCATGCTTCAGGAGATTCTCAGTGAATCCTCATGCATTAGTGAAGGCTACAGGTTTCATTCTCTTCTGTGCGTTCGTGGCTGTCAAGGTGAGGATGACTTCCATGTACAGAAAACCATCTGGTTTTTCAAAAAACTCAAACACCTTCCTGAGAGCATTGCCCTTGACCCACCATTGACTTTTGAATTGGTGAAAGACCTCTGTTCTTGTTGTCCCGACTCCCAGTTTCTCCTACATACTCTACATCCTTTTGTAAACTAATAATTAAATGCCATTGAGTGGTGGTCAGTGATGGCCTATGTTGTGTCAGACATAAGGAGGTTCAACGCACATGCAGAGCACCATACACTACATGTATCTGATTGGGAGGGACTTTTGACAGTGTAAAAGCCTTTGTGTTGGGCTTGCATGTAAGCTGCACCGTCTTTGGCATGCCCAATCCAATTGCTGAGGTTCAATCTGAGCTCCTCACCTCTGACAGCAGATCAACAAAGCATTAACCCTTAGAGCCTTTGCACTTTGTTATTGTGAGAAGCATTTCCTGACATACCTCAGAAAATAGAACATTGATCCTGAAAGGGTGATGTCCTGATTTGCACTGGGAATTTGCCAGTCTTCTCAACGTCAGATGAAATAGTCCCCTGGATCGGATGCTGCCGTGTGTCGACAACAGAATTGACAGTTGTGACGACATCAAAGTAACCAAGCATCCTCCTCCTTGACCAATGCAGCCTCTTTAACTCGTCCGTGCATTCCTTCAGTTGTTCTTTCAAGCACGGGTCATATTTTGATTGGACGATTCCTGTAGTTTCCATCATCTTTGTTGAGATCCCCAAGCTTATATCCTGCATCTTTCACTGACCTTTATCCAAGTCTCTTTCCAATGACTTTCACTGTATCCACCGCACCATGATGTTTCTGTCTGCTTGTTCCCTTTGAGAGGTCAAATGCTTTCCACAAAGGAGGCGTTCAATGTCAGCGTTGAAGGTGTTCAATAAAATGCTTAGGCACAGGTGCAATGAGCCATACTTGTTTCATGTTCTTCTAAACACTGGCGGATGTGTCTGCAATCTCTCAGGCCACTGATGAATGCCAAGCTATCAGTGGACTTGCCAAATGTAATGCAGATTGAACAATGTAGTGTATGATGCCCTTGACAGTAGAGAGTCATTTCTTAATGAGTGTATCATTTGTTTCTTGTTGGGGGTGGTATTCAAAAAACAACTTCAAGGAATCATGCAGAGGACGAATACTGAAATCATTGTGTGCCTCAGTCCTTTCTTTTCTATTTATTTCCTTCTCATTTCCACTCTCTCCCCTTCCTCATCCACACTTGTAGCTTCTCATCTCCCTCATCTCTCTCCTCTTTGCTCTTACAGTTTTCCATCTTGCCTCTGCTATTTTTTCCCCTTTCATATTCTCTCTTTCCTCTCCCTGCTGTGGACACACTGGGCATAATCTACACATGAATACAAATATAATAAGAGCAAGGCAGCCATGTTGCACATAATTGCACTTTTAGTCATTTCTCAGTGGAGAGAATACCAATCAATAAGGCAAAATTACACCCTTCACATCATGAAGCTCCCAAGAACTCCAGCCAACTCTGCCCTTTTTGCATCACAATAGATTCTAGACACATTTAGACTAGAAAATGATGATCCTGAAGATAAGAGCTTACAGTTTACTATATTCAGTTCATCAATCATTAAACATTCCTTTTTTTCTTTTTTAGCTACTGATAGATCATTGTATATATGCATTTAGATTTTGTACAGCATTTTTACTTTACTATTATACTACACTAGGTGCAAGGACTATGTCTTACCATTGTCACCTCCACCAGTATATACACATATTATATACAATCAACCAGACCACAAACTCAGCAGTCCGCTGGGATTATGCCCATTATGGTGCTGGGTTAAGGTTCAGTAAGTTAAACTTTAACAATCGAGTGCCAATATCAGAATAAGCTGCCAACTTCTACGAAGAGTCTTGTGGGAGACGTTTTTTTTTTTACTTTATCAGCCACCATTGATTCTTTATCAGCGGATAATGAGTCTGGTTTCATAAATTCTCTGTATGGCCCTTCTGTAGGCAGAAAAAGAGAGTGGTGATATTGGTTCCATTAAGTACTTCTGTTCAGGAAAGTTCATTGTAAATCCCAAGAGCTCCATGAGGAGCTAAAGCAGGATAAAAACCAGGTTCACTTTTAGTCTAAATGCTAGCAAGCCAATATTGAAGCCAACAAACTGCAATCGCGCCTTAACACCTCAACACAAATACAGTCCTATAGGTAAAGTCGGTAAGATGATCATGCCTTTGCTTAAAATTTCGCCACTTTTTAACCTTTTTTGTGTAAACTTGTATATACTCACCATTCAGGGCAACACAGTGGAGCAGGGGTTAGCGATGTTGCCTCACAGCAAGAAGGTTGCAGGTTCAAGACCTCCTTGGTCCTGGGTCTGGGACCTTTCTGTGTGGAGTTTGCATGTTCTCCCCATGTCTGCATGAAAATGAAAGTAACAGAGAAACATTCTTACAGATGTTTTGGTGAGCCTGCAATATGCTTTAAGCAAAATGCTAACGTAAACATCTGGAGTCTGGAGGGCGTTACGGATCTGTAGAAGACGACCTGTGTGTTGCCAACACCAAAGACAGTGCATCCCAGGGAGCCGAAACGCTTTAGACCCATGACTCTACCCTTTCACCTAATGAAAGGTTAGATCACGGAGAGGATTATGCTTGGCCACCTGTGACCTCTGGTAGCACAAAGCTGCAGGTGGGTTATCAGCCAGGCCGCAGGGTAAATGACACTGTAATCTACCTTCAGCAAAGATCCTCCTTACACCCAGAGAGCAGTGGGAGCTAGGTGAGAGCTATTTTTTATTTTATTTTTTTATTTCTCATCTGCATTCGATGCAGTACAGCCATCACTGCTCATGAGAAAGCTTGAAGGAGCGGGTGTCAACCATCGCTGGACTGTATGGATTATTTACTACCACACCAGCAGACTGTCTGATGTGGTGACAAGGGGACAGTGATCCATCCTTTATTGTTCACATCGTACCTAACATACACCACAAGGAAATGCCATATAGAGTTTTCTGAGCCATTGTAGGACTTATATCAGAGGGAAACAAAAGGGAATACAGGGGGGGTCATCAAGGACTGTCGACTGACTTCACAGTGGAGATGAGTGAGAGGAGGATGTTAGTGGAGGCACTGAACAGCTTCCATAACAGACTGAAACACCCACTCTTAATTTTGAGGCAAGCTGGTTTGTAGTAAAAGTGTTGGACCCAACTGACCAGCCACCAATACTATTTATAGAACCATGATGTTATTGGAAAAAATGCACATTATAGGAGCTAACATTCAACAACAAGACACAACCAGGTCTCACACAAACACTCTGTACACAGGGTTTCCAGTAATGAATGCTACAAAAACTAGAACACCAGCAGTAATCTCCAGGAACACCACTGCCAACCAATAATGAACCAGCAGGTGTTTGGATTGCAGCTGCCCTGTCTTAACCTCTACTCTTACTATACCCTCATATGCTTCTGCATCCATAATGCAGCTGATGTCCTCTAATGATGAACATGTAGATCTAATGTAGCAAAGCAGTGGCCTTGGACCAAATAAATATTTAATAACGTATTACACTTAATGGCTGACAGGCTGCTCACTGATGAGCTACTGAAACGCATGGCGTAACGAGCTGTTAGCCGAGATCTCCCAGCTCAGTTCTTCCCTGCTCTGATCACCCAGACTAAAACCCATTACATTATGCATGAAAAGGGTGCAATGAGAAGCAGCAAATTGCTCCAAAACAGACATGTTGCTTTACTAATGGTTGGATTTATGATGCTTAATGGTGCCCATGTTATCTGGGGTCACTCTTTAAATGGGTAATGTTTAAAAATAGAATTGTAGAAGTAATGCAAAGGAAAAAATATTTATTTTAATTGTATCAAAGATATGAGTATAATTAAAATAAAGCTCGAATGGAAGACTTTAAGGAAACATATGGTTGAGGTGAAAGGCAAAATCAACAAGAAATCATTTATTTATTATATTTACAGCTTAATAACATTTTAGAGATGTATTTCTTGAAAATGTTGAGCAATGAAGATCACGTATAAGCCTATAAATGTTTTATAATACAGCACACATGCCATAATAAATCTATAATCTATAAATGTGTAAGTGACACCTGGCTGGTGAAGAGGTGAGTCCTCTTTCTGGGGCATTCATTCCCACTAGAAATTGACCGACAACATGCAAAACTTAAATTAAACTATCTAATAGTAGAAAATTCAAGGGTTCACTCACGATGAATCTAAAAGGCTTGAAATGGACCTTCCATAAGCTCATAAGCTGAACTTTAAAAAGCAATCTTTCAAGGCTACAGCACACCTGGAACAGTAATTTTACATTTTACGCCATCAACTGGAACCCAGTGAGTGTCAAAAACAAAATGAAATGAAAATTCGGATTGTGTTTCCTGATCATCGTGTCATCACGCTGTATAATGTTTGCTGTGTCATCCAATTGCCATTTTAAAAAAAAAAAAAGAAAAACTTTAATATCATGGTCTCTTCTGAACTATGTTAGGGATGATGCGTGGCATTTATGTAGTGCAGCAAAAGTAAAGGTGTGGTAGACTAGATAGTTTGCTTGTTGAACAAATGTTTGCCTTCCCAGACACTGAACATTATTACACTTGTGAGAATCCCTATTTACATTTCTTCACCAAGTCATGAATCATAGCTGGATCTGATAGTTGTGTGTGTATAGTGCTATGACAAGTAAGTCTATGGCGTTATAACATCTAATGGGAATAATGATGTTTTGAATATCTATCAAAAAAATGTGACAAAAAAAAAAAACGTTCACCATCGTGCCATGCAAAAGTTATATCTGAAAGCTGAAGCTGAAGTTGACAAATAGTCAGAGAGATACACGAGCCACAGACACACACTCCTTGCTTTTTATAGATAATTATCTTTAAACAAAGCATTTAACAAAGATTTAATAGTTGTAAAACTTTCCAAGACTGTGATGTCCCTGCAATTTAAGAACTAATGAGGAAGCAAACGAGAAAGCAAGAATTTTTTTTTTACACCTTCCTTAGAATGTGAGGTTTATTCGAATCCTCACAGGATTGGGGCCAATTATTCTCCTGCTGATATTAAAGTGCAAGTGAAGGGTTGTGAATCACATTGCCTGTTAGAAAAATGGAGCCTCAGTTGCAAAAGTTCAAACCTTTTGCAATTTTTGAAATCTAGCCAGATATGGCTTCTAAAATTGCAAAAAACGTGATGGAATGTTTCAAAATGAGGGGATGGGCATTTTGTGATCGGATAAGCTGAAGATAGGGAAGGTGGGGGACTGCTACATGGATCCAGTGGTGGTTACAATTAATTTCCATTCCGGATTTGATGTCACAACAGGAGCCACTTCCAAGCGGTCTCTAAAAGAGAGAGACGGATATTTACGCATAAGCGCTGAAAAAGGGTTTTTTCATAGTAGGGCCCCTTTAAGAAAAATTACATAATGGGAATGCAGTTGTTTTGGGTGCCAAACAGTCACTATGTTTTAGCTGCCTGTTGTATTTTGAATTTAATGTGACTGCATCTGTTCTAAAGAAAATCTGTCCAGTAGTAAGAGGATTTATCAAATGCTGCAGATCCAAGTTGAAGGAATACCGGAGAGATTGTGAAATGGTCTCTCTGCTGTCAAGTGAACAAAATGGCAATGTCTATAAATGGCTTTAATCAATCCCTGGATGATGTACGCAGGGTTATGTGCTTTAAATGAAGCCGGTTGTGTGCCTTAGAGTTCATGCGCTTGTTTCTACACACACACGTAGACAATATCGATGGGCCAAAGGTAGATCCCTGCCCACAGAGAGAAGATTATGACCTGTTCACCTGTAAAGAAACCTGAGCAAAAAATATCACCAGGCATCAAAGTTTCACCCACCAACTGATACTGTGCCCGGTCAGATGGAGGGAGGGAGTCTCCATGGTTACTACAGCTGCTGTCATCTTCAATCCTGTGACCTTTTACACACCGAGGATCAATAATAGCGAGGTATAGTCTCCAAAGTAAACAAGGGAAAAGGAAGACAGCTGACAGGAGTAATTGCTGACATTTCTCAGGCAGATTTCTTAGGCAGTAAGTAAAGCTCTTAGCTTTGGAATCCACCGGAGACTTGTGTAAGAAACCTAAAGCACATCTTTTTCTCTCTGTCTGCACAAAAAATCTCTCACAAGACCAGTCAGCAAACTTTTCTCTCTATTTTTTTGCTCATTTGTGGCACTACACAAATTGGACAGAGGTGTGATAAAGTGACAGAACTTTAATCTGCTGCCAGTTGGGTCGCCGCCGTTTCAGACTTAGCTTGGAATTAACAATAATTTTCGAGGGAACTGAGCGTGCAGTGTCTGAGAAGGCTCCAAATCCATAGTCAAATGAAAGGGAGATTATAAACGTGGCTATACTATCCTTCTTTATTACACCAAAGGACTTCAGATGACGCTGGCGCTTATTAAAACTCTTCTCACGGGCTGTCTTGGAGCAAGCGAGGCAAACCCTTGGCAGCGGAGTAGGGGTTGCCTTGGTGAGGCTCCGTTTGAAGTTTTGAACTCCTAATTTGTTTTCCGTTCAAGCCTGCCAAGCCGAGCCTTTTCAAGATGCTTTTTTCAAGCTCTTCGCGGATGAAGCGGAGAAGAGGGCAGAGCGGAGGAAGATGGAAGGTGAGGAGGATGGAGAGATGGAAGGCAGGGGAACGGAGAGGTGTGTAGGAGAGGCAAAAAATGCACTGGAACAAGAAAAAGAACACAATTTACACACAGTTTAACAATTTAAATATGATTTGGTGTATTTGTTTGTTTATCAACAAATATCATCATTTCACATCACACATCAGGAAAACATCAATACAAATAAATACAAAGTAGGTGAAATATCACTAGAATAAGGTGTAGCCCAAACAGAAAAAAAATCTTAATATTAAAAAACTTATTACAAGTCAATTTAATAAGCAAGCCTTGGGGAAGCAAGATAAATATCCAAAAGAGCTACAGGTCATATCAGTAAGCAGTGCATATAAAAGTCTCAGAAAAATAGTCATTAGAAATGTTAATAGAAAAATAGTCATCAAAAAGCTGTTATGAATAACAAACATACATAACAACTGCATAACATGTATGTTATGTATGTAGTTACATATTTTATATGTTATGTAGTTACAGTTACTGGCAGATCAATTTCCTTGTTTTTTTATTTTGATCAATTTAATTTTTGAAAATTAATGTATTTATATGTATTCTTACAACCTTAAATTGAAAAATATGAGTCAGAAATAAGATATAAAGAGACAAGATTATGAGATAAAAGTCAAAAAATATGATATACAAAAGACAAGATACGGAGATAAAACGTCAAAATATGATATGAAAAGAGAAGAATGTGAGATAAAACGTCAACATTCTGAAAAGAAGGGAGAAATATGAGAGAAAACATAATTCAAAGATAAAAAAGTAAATAAATTAGATAAAATTTCAAAAATATGATTTAAAAAACTATCAAATAAGAAGTATCATCTGAATCCTACTTATTAGATGTAGTGTACCAAATACAAGATCAGTTTTTGCAGTGCAGGATCTGATGAGTTTAAATTACTGGAAGGTTTTTAGTTTCCTAAAAGAACAGAAGCAGGTTCTGATTTATTAATGAAGATTTTAAAATCATATATATGTAAAAGCAACAATTATCCCCATGCAGCATTAACACTGCAATGAATGGACATAGCTCTTGCAAAGAGACACACAATGTGTGTATTGATCTTGGTTTCCTCCTTCCAGTCCTCATTACCCCAGCCTTCATGTTGGAAGGATTGGATCTGTGCTAAAGTGGGTTCCAATAACTTCTCAGTGAAATAATTGTGTTCCCCCGTCCATGATGTCTTAACTTCTTTGCTCACTATCAAAATAATCCTCAACAAGAATGTAGATCATTTCCGTTTATATGCTCATTTTTGTCTGGATGTTTTATATTTCATTAGGCTTTTTGTATTTTATCATTTTGTATCTGCTGCAAAAGCGATTTCCCTTCGAAAGGGGCGAATGCAATCGAAAAGCAGGTAAGTAAGCCAGCATGCATCGATTCTGTGATTGTGTAACCACACTTCGTTGGCATATTGCATGAAAAAGTGGCAGAATTTCTATGGAAACCGCTTCCACAGGGGTGAAATATCAAAAGACATATAGCAGACACCTCCGGCTGCTATATTCACACAGTTCACACACTCCCGTGACGCAGAGAAACACAGGCCGAGCGCTTGTAGTTTGAGACAGAACCTGTGTCCAGTCAGAAAAAAAACAAGAGACTGAAACACGGCTTCAGCAAACACCAGGATAATAATCCTGCATGACACCTTCGTTTTCTCCTTCCTGACATTTCCTCTTCTGTCTAGCACTAGGTTATATTACTGCCATCTCTATTATAATGGACTCAATAATTAAGTGCTAGTGGGACTATTGTCATGGCAACTGGCATTACATCTTAGAGCTGCCTTCATTTCTTAATTTTCTTTTCATACGTTGCTTTTTTCCACCCCATTTCTCCCCTGCTTTGGAAGTTTCCTGCACACACGCGGTAATTCGATTGAATTCATGCACACGAGGCAGCAGGTGCAGCAGGAGTCCGACCAGTCGGGGACGTAAATGCAGAACACAAAGAAAAAAAGAGAGAGTGAGCATGAAAGGTGGGCTGGTTTTTAGAGAAGCGGGTTTTCGAGGCCGGAATTTCGTTTAATGCCTTAATTTGAATTTGGGCGGTGAGTCTGGGACTCGGCGGGGAGCCGGAAACCTGGCAGAATAAAAGCAGGGCCACTAGAGAAGAGGAGCAGGCAGAAAGGAGGGTCAAGCTGCTGCAATGTCGGACTCCTGAGCTGCTCTCAGCGAGGAGGGAAGAAAGGCTGCAGCCGCTGAAGGAAAAACACGCACACTTAATGACAAAGCTTGGAAGAAAAAAGGAAAAAAAAAAAAGGTGAAGTGGTTAAAGGAGTGCTTTGATGAAAATAACTCACATAACAGCAAATGCTCTTACTCTTAAAACTTTTGAAGATTACAGATTTATACACCTTCATTTGTATTCAAGCGTTCCCTTAAAGGGCGATGCAGAAATACATACATTCATAATGGCTGCTTCAAAAATCAAGAATCTATGGTGCAGAAGAAGCTCTAAACACAATTCTTGAATCAATTTCAACTGGTAAGTGATGAAAATGTATAGCCTTTCTATTCAATAGCTTAATTTATAGTTTATATGTATTATATTTATATAATAATACATCATACTGAATATATAATATATAATTGTGTGCAATTTACCATGAGAAATCATCTACTCATCTACTCTTACATTCTTCATACCCATGTGCACTTTTACATGAACCATGTAGCAATAACAATAGTGTGTCGGGTTATTTATTGTATTATACATTTGATATTTTTGCTCATTCTGTTTTGTGCATCTTAAGTGCTACAGAGAGTGTTGTATGCTTTAATTTCCCTGAAGGAACCTCCCAACGGGATCAATAAAGTCTCATCTAATCTAATCTAATCTAAAGGCTTTAGGCCATAATGTTTAGTAATTTAGTCTAAATATCACCAGTTATGCTTTAATAATAATTTAATATAAAGTGCTGTGAATATCAATAGGTTCAATAAATATGGAGTCAAATATAAAGCATGAAAGGAAGCTCCAGGATCTTCAGTCCATCAAACATATTGAATGTCATCTCTTTATTGAAAATTTGCCACATAAGTTTCAATTAGTTGTCGAAACTGGACGTTGGAAATTAGTTACGTTAAAAAAAGACCCGGGAAAGTGATGACAAAGGGACCTGACATTATATTAATATAACTCCAGGTTAATGTAAGTTTAGAGTTTCACTATGGAATGAAAGGACAGTTTAAACCAGGTTTAAAGTTGACTAAAGTCACACTAGAATGTTCAAAAACTGTAATTTTATTCTTTAATGTTACATAAGTGACTCACAGCGTTCTATGTCTGTCCACAGTCGTCAACTGTCGAGGCCTTTTTGATTGAAATAATTAATAAATATAAACATTCTCTGCATTTGATCAAGTTTTGGTGTTTTCCCATAAACTTGAAAAATTCCTTAGGCCATTATTTTAATAGGGTGACAATATTGTATTGAAGCACATTGGTTTTGTTGGTCAGGCTTTTTTGGGGGGGTCAAAATTAGTAGTCATCTCCTCACTGTCCTAGAGGTGGATCCAGAGGTGGATCCGGGGTCCACTCTTTTTTTTTAGTGATAGTTCCTGCAGTAATTACACTATGTGATATGGAATATAAAGCATAATTGTCTCATTGTTTAGTCATCACCACTGTGTTCATCGTCCGAATCCTTCCTGTTTCTCAGCTGATTTTCCAGGCCTCCTCATGTCCTGGAGTCATCACGACAGTGGAGATAACTAAATGATGAGTATTATGTTTATGTTTCATATCACACACCGTGAGCTCTCCTGGAACTTCCATGCGTGGTGATGTGGTAATGAGCTGAGCCCTGAGGGACGCCACGTAACCACAGTGCTGCGGTTATCGTCACAGCCCCAGCTGTTCTACCCTCAACCCAACTAATCTAATTTGGACTAGTGCAGGTGGCTGTTTGACTTCATCCAGGAGGTGAGGTGCTGTGTAAATGCAGCAAATGTTTAATTAGAATTGTTTTCTTTTCTTTTCCACGTTTGCTCCACTATCTTAAAACAGCACCAGGCGCCCTGGAGAAAAATGCATGTGTGTATATTACAAATGCTTCCCTATAAACAGCAATTAGAGGGGAAAGTCCTATGAAAAAAGGTGTTGGCTCATAACATCAGAGAGGTAGAGTGGGTTAATTATTAAAAAGTATGGAGGCTGTATGTTCCATCTGCATGGAGCCACTGAGAATGTTAGCTCTATTTTACTTAAATTAAACTTTAAACACAGGAATGGTAATGTCAGGTAATTAACGGAGATATGAGTAGTGGAGACAAAAATGATAAATTAATGATACTGTGTGTGTGTGTGTGTGTGTGTTCATACTTCATGCCATCCCTGCATATATCAGTGATATACTCTACCCTTTTTAATAAGGATAGTGCATTTTCTTATAAAATGTATTGATTAGATTTAAAACATTAATTGCTGCAAAACATACATTTTACATATTATATATTCAGAAATATACACATAACTGTGCTTATTTCAAGATACACACACACACACACACACACACACCTAACATACACCACAACTATACAGTATATAAAGAAAGAGAGACATAGAGATAATAAGTACATAAGTTGCATTATCATATATATATATATATATATATATACACTCACTCAACAGATGGAGATCAATGTTTTTTCTTCAGTATTAAACATTTATTAGCATAGTGCTAGTGTTAGCATAAGTGTTAACATTATATAATTATATATACATATTTTTTAAATTAATAATATAGGGTAAATATATAGTTTTAAACAATTTCACCTCAGATGTGACTTTCAATTTGTCTCAAATATATTTGTTTTATATATAAAAATATTTTTTTCAGTCTTAAATGGTTTTTTTTTCTTGTGAATTCCTCAGTTAAAAAAAAAAAAATAACAGTAAACTCCAACTCCACATGTGAATTCCCAGTATTTCCAGAAACAACAGAAAATAAAACTCTTTGCGGTTGAAACATCGCTCCATCCTTCTTAACCCTTTTACGACCCGTCAAACCTTGATTTGACCACACAGTGAAGCCGCCCCGGCTCGGGTTCTATTACTCGTGGTGTGCTCCATGTTTTGTCGTGTCCGGGCGTGAGCTCCATACAAACACACCTCCGACACACACTCCCTGGACCACTGGACCAGAAAATGATCCGAGCAGCAGCCGCAGCTCGGCCTCTTCAACACCTGCACTCATTAGGTGCAAAATCGTTTGGAAAACAGGGCGATGATTGTCGCCAAATGATTGCTTCATTTGGGAAATAAACTCATGACTTTTTTTTTTTGGAATGGGAAGTGATGCCACATTTTTTTTTTTAAATACGTGGAAATGGATTACTCAAACTCTTGTGTGACCCAGCATGGTGCCTCAACAGCCTCTGAAGTGTGGAAATCCAAAGCTCAGATGAATGGTGTTAATCTGTTGGTTGAGTGCTGCAGAGAGAACATACTGTGAAATCTGGTTTGTTACCCTCTGCTCCTTCTGAGTCTCCAACCATCGTTTTATAAACCTCCATATCTTATTTTTTCCCATCTTTTCTCCTCCATCTTCCCTTCTCCCTCGTAGTGATGTGTCAGAACGAGTCGTTTCAAAGAGCCGGCTGTGTGAAGTGGACGATGGGAGCCGGCTCACGTCCGTCCGCAAACCACGATTGGTTTTATTTTACTTTTGAATCAGTGGTTTTAGTGTTTTAATTTAGATTTTGAGGTTTTCATGTATTCTTTATTTTTAATCAGTGGTTCAGTAATAGTTCAGTAGTGGAATCGGTACTGTGTTAAATAAAAATGTTTTAATTTTTATTTAATTTTAATTTGTTTTTAATTTAAGCTTTCATTTTTATTTAATTTTAATTTGTTTTTAATTTAAGATTTCATTTTTATTTTTCTATATTTTATTATATTTTTATATTTATTTTTTTTATTCTTTTTTTAAATTTTGAATCTGTTGTTTTAGTGTTTTTATTTTAGCTTTGAATCAATGGTTCTAATTTTGAATCTGTGGTTTTATTTTAATTTTAACCAAAGGATTTTAGTGATTTTGTTTTAATTTTGAATTAGTGATTTTAGTGTTTTCATTTTCATTTTAACCAGAGGATTTAGTGTTTTAATACAAATCAAGTCAAAACAACGCTAAATTTGGCTGAATTACAAAAAATGACAGTGGTAAAATGGAGAGCCGTTTGGGAGCCGTTTGGGAGCCGGCTCTTCTTAGTGAGCTGAGCCAAATGATCCAGCTCACTAAAAAGAGCTGAAATTCCCATCACTCCTCCCTCGGGTCTCTTACTTCTGTCCTTTTCCTCCTTTTCCTGCCCGCTTCTCTCAAGTGTTCGGGATCTGAAACTAAACAGGCATCGTCTCGGCGGGAGGTCGCCGGTACGCCGTAGACATCTCCTCCTCCTCCTCCTCCTCCTCCTCCTCCTCCTCCTCCTCCTCCTCCTCCTCCTGAAACGTTAATTCCCAGCTGTGATTCGTCATGCAGCATTCATGGAACCCCCCACAGAGAACAGAGGAGACGTCGTACACTTCCACACGACTTCACAATGAACTTTAGTGGGATGTGATAGTCGAGCAGAGTGACTCCTGCTGATCTGGATGTGTGGCCGTGTGTTCCTTCATATGGACTCGTTTGTAGCCATTTATATTACATCATGTCTGCTGCTCTATGATTACACTGCAAAAAAAAGAAAACTAACAAGTGGATATAGAGAGATGAAGATAGATGAGACTTTATTGATCCCAAAGGGAAAAAAGTCATCCAGTAGTGTGTGTGTGTGTGTGTGTGTGTGTGTGTGTGTGTGTGTGTGTGTGTGTGTGTGTCTCAGGTTTTGTAAGAGAATTAAATTGTTTGGCTTTATCATTATTGTGTCTTTTTATCTCATGATTTGAGTTTTTTTATTTTCCTCCTATAAATTTTAAGTTTTATCTCATGAATTTGAATTTGTATCTGACTATTTTATCCAATATATTTTACAAAATTAAAGCTGAAACAAGCTAAATTATCTGTCAGAGGCATAAGATAAGATAGTTCTACTCAAAATTCGATTAATTGTACCAAAAAAAAAAAAAGAAATGGCCTGACAAGAGTCATATCTTGGTTTCGGTACAAGTCCAATAGTCCAACAATGAGGTGAATTATCTTATCTTAATATTGGCAGATCATTTTGCAAGTTTTAATTTTTTATCTCATAAATTCACCAAAACTAAAGCTGAAATATCTGCTTTGGCATGAAGAGAAATAAATTTACCCAAAGAGACAAGTCAGATCAGATAGATAGATAGAAGATAGATTTTTTCAAAATGGCCGCCAACAATACACTAAAGTCTCTAACTTTGCCTCTGGTATATCTATAATGACAATGTTGCTGTGTAACTGTACATTATTGAGGTCAAGGAATCTAAATAAACAGATATCAAATCTAAAAATTCCAATTGCTATAGTTATACCAAGATTTTAGAGGTAAATTATGCACATTTCTAATCAAAAAAGCTAAATTCTAAAGGTGCATCTGATAAAATAATAGTGAAATAAGAGTATTTTCAATGTGGTATCAAGTAATGAGATAGTAAATTATCTCTTAACTCCTCTACTATATGTCAGTGGAATAGGATCAAATAATTATATTCAATATTGTACTAATTGTGCAAAAAAAAAATCACCTGATAAGAGTGTTTTTTTGTGCATCTCTTACAAGTCAAAAACTTCTGAATATTCTATTCTATGAGAAATAAATCATGGAGTGAAACCTGGTGGCAAAACATGGATTGAATGTTGGAATCATACTTGACACAAAGTCCTGTCATGTTGTCTACGAATATAAATGACAAAGAGTTGTGTTGGGTTTTATCCTGCAGCAAATATTTCTGTGAAAAATCTCTGTGCTTCTTGGTTGGTGAGTTGGGAGTGAAGACGTGTTGGATCAAAACTAAAAATATTACATTTAATCTCTGCCAAGTCTGTTCCGTTAGATGCTGCTAAATCTTAAAACACACAGGGCCTGTAAGCCACAGGAGGTTAGCAAAGAAAAAAGAGATTTTTGGTTGAAGTTGAGTTTCTCTTCCAAAAAAATATCTTTTCAATTTCAACACTACAAACAGTGGCAGAAAGTCTAAATTTAAATTCTATTCAACTTTCACTCCAAAACTTTCTCATCTACAGTAATGTTTCACATAGATGATTTCCATCAACTAACTTTCTTTGTACTTTTAAAGGTGAACAAGCAGGGAGAAAAAGTCCAGTCTGTGAATCTCTGATGTTCTGATGCCAGTTTTTACCTGAGTGACAGTTGAGAAGAGCATTTTAACAGAACAGCTTGGTGTAGGTAGAATAATGATGGACCTGTAAGGGAAGCTTCACTCTGGGAATATGTCACCGGGGGCAACTCAACCAGTGATGGAAAGGCTCTGTCCACTGTGACCTTTCTCCTCAACTGCTGAACAACAATGGAGGAGTGGCACTTTTTCAAGAGGACACTTTAGCGCGTTTTTTGGCTCCTGGACGGCATGTTCCATGCATTTTAACTCCCAAGAGGGCACTTTAGCTTGTGTTTTGGCTCCTAGAGGGCACTTCAGCATGTGTTTTGGTTCCCAAGAGGCCATTTTAGCACAAGTTTGGCTCCTAGAGGGAACATTATATGCTTTTTAGTTCCCAAGAGGGCACTATAACATGAGTTTTAGCTCCTAAGAGGAAACTTTAGCATGCACCTTGGTTCCTAGAAGGCAATTTGCATTCAATCTAGCTCCCAAGACGGCACTTTACCATGCGTTTTGGCTCTTAAAGGGCACTTTAGCACGTTTTTGAACAACTTTGGCCAAGCAGGTGAATTTTTCCTGGACGGGCTGTTTGCACTGACACTCAAAACAATCTGACCTGTAATTATCATCTTATGTTAAACAAGAAACATACATTACTGCATTTGCATTGGTCATGTACTCAGATAATTGGAGCAGAATTATTTAACTGCTATTCATGGGATGATCCAGGAGAAAAAAAAAAGAAATCTTCTAATTGGTGTGAGATAACATTCCTGTTTCCATGGTTACAAAATTGAATTATTTATTGCAGAGTTCAACCTTTTACAACTGAGAGCATGCTTATTAATACCAATCATAATAATAGGAATGAAATAATAAAGTAAATAAAATAGTACTAAAATTAAATGAGAAGTTTAACTATTATTTAATCATAATAGATTGGAGTGTAACAACATTTATTGTTTACATATGGCTTTGCTATAAATAGATTTTCTTTGTGAGTGTTTTATATGTATGATTTTATTTGATTTCTACAGGGTTTTATCATCTTTTACTCTATTTACTCATGTTCTGTACTTCATGTTGTGCAAGGTGTTCTATATATAAAGTTTAATATCATTATGGACTTTTTGGAATCAAAATGTCGACTGAATAGAGAAAAGTAGCAGTACGTGATATAAACTCTTAATCATCTAACTGCTAGCAACATAAATTGACTTATTTACTGCTCATTGCATGAACTATTTACATTTTCCATGTAAATTAGAAATATTGTTTAAAGCCGCTATTATACAATTCAGTACATTGTAAATTAGAGCCACTACTGACATCATACAGATACATGCATAGCTTTATAGTTTCTATCCATTTCCACTTCCACTAAAGATAAAGTTAAATCTGTCCAAAGTAATGAGGTAAATTATTATTATTTTTTTATATCAGTGTTATTTTTCTTGGTTTCTTTGTTCACTGTGAAATTGACATAATTACTTCTTAGTTTTATTATTGCGCTGCAAAAACTGAAATCTATAAATATCTATAAATATCTTGTTATTGGTATCATTAGTCCAATATTGAGTAGAATTATCACATTCCATTGGCAGATCATTTAGCTTATTTCAAGTTTTTTTTCATGGTTATAGTCAATTTGGTCAAGATAAACATATTCTTAAAAAAAAAATTAAAAAAAAATCAAGAATCAAGAAAAAAACTTGTAAAATGATATTTTCAACTTTTAAGATTTCAGTGTTTTTGCAGTGTAATTATTAGATGTTCTAAGCATTAGATTTATTGAAGATTAGCTTTCATTATCTCTGAGGACATAATGTTTCCAGCACTAGTTTTAGTCTTTTTCTTCTCTTCTTTTATCTCTGAACAGTATTACAGAAAAACTACAGGGCTGGTTTTTCTGGAACTCAGCAGCAGGATGTAGAATTGGCCAAGAACTTCTAAAACGCTGAGGTGGATCCCTCGAACGAAAAGTGCACAAAACGAGTGTTTTAGTGTTTTAGTTGCTCTAGTGGCTCCTGCTGGTCAATAGAATGTTAATAGCTGAATGAGCAGTAGACAGAACTTTACTCTGATGACTCAGCTACAGGAAGCATCTAATAGTTTTGGGAATATAGTCCCATATTGGTTGCATATCAGATGGAAGATTAAACATCAGCCCTGGCGAAGGTATACGCTCTGAGTCTAGTTTATATTAAGTATTTATGTTGTTTTTTATAATTTAAATGCCAGACGATTCAAACAGGTATCTTATTTATTGTCAAGGTGGTACTTGTACTGAGGATTTATGCTTTTATACTTAAGCCCAGACAGCCTCACTTTCTCTATAAAAGGATTGAATGTGGTGCTTACGGATGTAAGAAGGTGTTCTGTGTTTCTGCACTTAAAGTAAGAGCGCATTATTAATGATTTATGGCCAGGTTTTAAGATTCTAGATATTTAGTCATCATATGATGTTCGCAGTGGTTGGACAGCACCACTCATAACAGGAAAACTTACTTCAGATTCACTTTGCCCAATGATTTATGTGCAGAGTTTGACTCTCAAAATCTGTTTCACTACCCAAAAAAGTAAAGTTTATCGGTACTTTCTAAAAATCGGATTTTCAAAGGGCGGGAAAGTTGAAGCCTCCGGTGCACAAACACTGAGAATTGACTCTAGATTTTGAGGATTTTAACATGATTAAAGAATAAAGGGGAAAAAAAAAACGAGTGGGTTATTTGTGCATGTCTTAATACATGTCTGGAGGGGAACTTTAAGATTAAATCACCACTGAGGGTTTCAGACTTGTCTTGTTTGAGATAAATGTGCTTCCTGCATTTTTAATACCAGGATTTTCAGGCTAAGTTTTTAAGTAGAATCCAAGGGCAGGGGAAAAAAAAAAAAACATTTCCTCGAACTTTCCACAGAGTCAGAAGGATCTGGTTTGAACACAAAGCCCCTGCTCTGTCCATCTGTTCAGGGTCATACACTAGTATTTGTTGTAGCTCAATCTGCCTCAACATCATGTCCTTTTTCATTCTCATGGCCATTTTCATGCTCAGATGTGAAAGCTTGTATTTTTAAACACAGATCATCATAAATCACCTCCATATAAAGCGTTGCTGTTATTCTTGACAGCAGTTTAAACCTCAAACCTCTTTGGCTTTTAATTAAAACTGTTTTATACACAAAATCCACTATATTTCATTAACTAATTTATTGTATTTATGTGATGAATTTTATTATTTTTTTTAATTTTCATTGGTTTTATTTGTATCTATTTTTATCTCATTTAACTATTTCATTATAATAATAGTTTTAAATCAATTTAATTTTATTACATATCAGTAATTTTATACTTCTTATGAGCAACATCTCACTTTTTACTGTGTATTTTTTCTTTTTTCATTTATTGGCTTGTCATTTATCCGTTAAGTACATTAAATTACACATATCTGTATGAAAGGCATATATATATATATATATATATATATATATATATATATATATATATATATATATATATATATATATATATATATATATATATATATATATATATATATATATATATATATATATATAAGTTTGAACGATTGACACTACAGTGCAACCTTATATGTGCTATTCACTTTCATTTGTGCTATTCACTTTCATACACTCACCTGTATGATAGGTGTTATATAAATAAAGTTTGATTGACAATACAGTGCAATGTCATGTGTGTCATTTACAACAGAGTCCTATTTTATCCACTTGAACAAAAAAAGAAAAGAACAAGTGTTGATATGAGGATATTTTCCTTAAATTGCTGCTGTGAAAAGATCAGTCCCCATAAGAGAGACATGATGAGCAGCCGCCATGGCAACAGGTGAGAAAGAATGTCGGGGCTAGAAATCACTATAAATGTGTACCACAGCCCACTCACTGCACAGATTTCATTAAAATTGAGTTACGGCTCAAATTGAACTCTGTTTTATCTTGTGAGGGATTGTCTCTCAAAATAAAATAATACAGACATGGTTGAAACTACGAAATCCAGCCAAAAACCATGAAAACATCATATTTCTCTGACAGCAGGGACATCAATATTTAAAACTGTGAAATATGTGATATAAAATTCCACTAAGATGTTACTGCTATCAGGGTAGTGTAGAGTATGAGAAAGAGAAAATAAATGAATAAATAATATTTGGTATCTGCATATTTGGTCAAAATCAAGTACAGTTTACATGAGATTTTGATGTTACACATCGAAATACCTGCATAAAAAGTGAAATACCTCACACCTTATATAGAACCTAAATGATATCTAATGCACAGTGTACACGTTTCAATGAACAGAACCACTACATTTCCTTCAGATGCACTAAACATTCACTCAAAACTCACCCATGGTGACATCGTCCTGCATCGTCGTCCTCCATAGTTTGCCCATGGGTGACATCCAGTGCCGTGGTTGTCATGGCGTTCCTTCATGACATCACAGTCTGAATCCTTGTTGCATTGCTGTGACAACATAGTTGAGAACACACCGTTTCTCCCTATTCCCACCATCATTGTTATATTGCTGACCAATATACCCATACTTGTTAATTGATTCTGTAATTATTGTCCAATTAGAGCCAACTTCTTTTTGTTTGTGTTTAGCATTGTTACATCACATTAAAATCAGTCTTTATGGTTTATTCAGAGACATATATGTTGTTAATTCATTGTTTATTGAGTTCTGTGTTTCATAAGTTCATTGTTTCCTTTGTTACTTACCAATCCCAGTCCACTGTCCTGCAGAAAGGTGAAGACTAATTGCACCATCCTGAGCTGCTTCCAAATCACATTTTCATGCTTTAGGTTCTCCACTTGACTGCAGTTGTCACATCATCCTGTTGGATGATTTCCAACTAAATGAAGGGATGAATTTGACTTTATCAGCTGCAGCTTTGCCCTGCTGTTGACTTCCACCCCCATTGACTTCCTGCTTTCATGCTATAGCTGACATCACCAGTGATGTCATGGGTTAGACCAACTATGGGGGGGGGATATTTTTTTGTTGCTTTATTTGACGTTAAATGCTTGGTTTTATAGTTTTATGGTTGGAAATAAATATGGTTTGTGATGAGGGTGACTTTGTTAATGTGAGGCGTTGATGACAGCGTTGACTTTAGCCAGGAAATTCCGTGAAACTAAAACAAGACTTCATCAGGAAAATATGGATACATGTGCATGTCGGTTTTTGGTCAGCAACAAGGTCTCTGGTACAAGGACTTGGGCTGGATCCATTCTGGGTTGCGTTTGCACGTCCACCCCGTGTCACTGTGGGTTTTCTCCAGGTTCTCCAGCTTCCTCCCACAGTTTAAAGTCATGTTTAGGTTCATTTGAGACTCTAAATTGCCCCTAGGTATGACTGTATGAGTAAACGGTGTGTGTGTATCCCTGCCTCTTACCTAAAGCATGCTGGGATTAGCTCCAGCAGACCCCTAGTGAGGAATAAATGGCTATAGAAAATGGATGGATGGTTTAAAGGGAAGAACCCCCTGCAGGAAACAATGATCGGGCCTCTTTACGCTGGACTTACTCATTTAACAAAACTCTGCTCACAAATTCCCACCATTCACATCACTCTAGTGTATATCTAGAGTGCTCAAAAGCAATTTTGAGAAAATCCAGTGGCCTTGACAAGTTGCAAGAGTCTTTATTCAGACTGCAGCTTCCTTTCCACCAGGTATTTACCTAATGCATGAAAACTGGCTTCCTGCTCTCAGATTAAACTGTGATGATAAGGACATTGACTACAGGCCTGAGAATGGGGTTAATGAACACAATGACATCAACAGAAAGAAAATAACAGAAGACAAAAGAAAAAAAAAGGTTGTTTGGGACATCCTGGAAGATGTCCTACATGGAAAATAGAGCGTTCATTTTCCACATGGTCGCACGCCACACTTCACTTCACGTGACCTCGGCCAGCTGCAAGATGTTTGTAAAACATTCTTCTTGACCATTATTGGTTTAAATCCCATAAATACTGAAACACCACCCCAGGAAAGTAGAGGAAAACATGCAGCCGACAACAAACTCAATCTGGCCCCAAGACGTGGACATATCGAATCCTTGAACCCTAACGCCAGGGGTGAGAACACACGTGTTCGCTAAATGTTACCTTTCACCAAACCTTCACCGCTGCCTGTAAAAAATGTCAAAAAGAAGCATCTCTGTCATCTGGCATGAAGGCGCCGCTGGGAAAAAAAAGCTGTTTCCATCTTCCTGTGCCTGTCACGAAACCAGAAGATTAACAAACACATTTCTGCAATTAGCTGCTTTTAAAACAGCTTTGGTAAAACCTCTGCTTTAGAAGAATGATCTGGACATAAGTGACCTTGTTAATTACAGACCTACCTCATCTTTTTATCTTTTGAAAAGATTGTATTTGGCCAACCACTTAATCATCTGAATACTAATAATATATTAAATATTAATTATAATTCCTGTCACCATTGCAGTGAAACTGTTTCATTAAAGTAGAAAATGACCTGAGAAATTCAACTGATTCAAGCGCTGCAGCTGTCACCTGTTTTGCTTGATTTGATGCTGTATTTGATACGACTGGTCATGGCATTTTTATCAATCAACACACTATTAGTTTACTTTTGTATCACAGATGATTGATATTGAACACGATGTTCCTCAAGGACTCACTCTAGGTCCTGTTTCTTTTTTCTTTATTACCAGATTCTCTAGTAATAACCTTCAGCAGCATCCCTCCACTCTGATCCATGCTACCAATACTGATACTGGCTTTTATTACAAGCCATTTAGATTATTACAACCTTTTTTAACTAAAAACATGACAAAGCACTGCACTGGCTACCTTTAGAATCGATCTTAAAGTAATTTTCTTATCCATAAAGCCTTAATTAGTCTAAATCATGAGATGAGATGGAAAACACCTTGAGGTAAAGCTAAGCTAAAGCTAGCTGATTAACGAAACTGTAGCTGAAACAGAGCACAAGTGAACAATTTAGTCTCTTATTGTTTTGGCTGTTTGACAGTGAGCTGATGTAGCAAAAGTGAGAAGAAGAAGTCAATGAGACCTGACTTCTCTGATCTGATTAACCAGATTTGACCTGTTTATTAGTTTGATTATTGCTGTTCTTAAAATGCATTTGATTTCATAGAGGTATACTATCGTTTTAAAGATATATAATAAGTAAAGGCAGCAGAGATCTAGTTCAAAAGAGGTTCCAGAAAAATGTGACGTATGTGAAACTGTCACGCGATGAGGAGGAATTTATGGAATCGGACATCCTCATGAAAAACTGTTTTTGGCTCCTCAACAAGGCTGAGACCTAGAGACAAGGGAGTGGGGTGTGAAGAGAAGGCTGACATCCTGTCCAGCTCCGTCCCTTGATGCCCCCGGACCTTCCTGCAGAAACCTGTCTGAAGACGAATATACAGTTTGGCAATCCCCACTCCCATTGACATCTCAATTGTGATATTTTCTGCTTGCTCTTGTATAACTTCTCTCAGTGAGAGAGAAGTTATGCGTTTTTTTCTTATCACACCATGTTCTTATCTGACCTGTCAATAAATGTTGCTTTAAATTAAGATTTAATAAATGCTAATATGCTACTGATCGCTAATCTATTGTGAGAATGACTGACAGACAGTGATTATGACATTAAAAGCTGTTAAAATGAGATTTTTCCATATATCCAATAAAGAATCCTCAGTTACAACACTAAAGAATTTTATCAATGTTACTGTTACAGTATCAATATATATTATCAATATCCACATCATCAATCATCAATACAATAAGAATATAGTTAATAATATAATATACTATCAGAAGTAGGGCTGCAGCTAACCACGTTTTTGATATTTAATTTAGATTTGAGCTGTTTGTGCCATTATTTAATTGGGTCCACTGAAGCTTTTTTTTTTTTTTCCTGATTTGGGTCAGCTTGGTCTTGTTTTAAGTATTAATTTAAGTATTTTCCTGTAATGAAATACAATTTAAGATCTGGAAAAGAAAACTGAAAAATAAGCCCGGGGCTTAAAGTGGTTAAAAACCTGTTTAAGGTAATATAAAGGCAGAATTTCCATTTTTGTGGTCAAATAATTGGTGGATTTTGTTATTGTTATATGTGTAAATTGTAATAAGCATTTTTCTACTATTATACTAATTACTATAAAAAATTAATATAGAAAAAAATGCATTACATACAAATTAACAGTACATTTATTTTGTAATTTTAAATCTGGATTGTGTATGCAGTATATCTGTATTATGTGGGTTGTAGAAGTGAGAATATTTTTTATAGGAAATCTATTTATTTATTGAATTTTTTGTTGTAAATACCGTAACTTATAACATCATTAAAAAGCGCCAAAATTCACAGAATTTCATGTAAAATTATAGCTATGAATTGAATTTTGTACAGCATATTTAATAAGGATATTACCACATTTCAACATGTTTATTCTTATTTATAGAACAGTATATTTTATAGGCGTTATATATTGCATGTTATATAATGTGATCAGAGAATACGATGAGGAACATGTGCATACCCTTCATGTATTTGCACGTGTCTGGACTGTGCTTTGTTTTGTTCTTTCCTGTCTTATCGTCGTGCTTTTACAGGTTCATCTCACGTAACTCCATCAGCCGCTGCCCGTCATCACCACACGGTCGGTGGCCAGGTGGGAGACAGATATCACCTCGCAAACCTTCATTTAGGTTTCAATTAGAAGTATTGTGGCGAGTGGAGCCGCTTCAAAGGAAGACATTAAAACACATTAGTCCTCTCTAATTAGTCAGACAGGTATTCAAATAAAAGGCTTTTACGCTTGAGAAAAAACAAATCAAATCCGTCTATACAATTCTCATTCCATTTAATTTACAAAACACATTCAAATTAGTGCTCCTTTGACACAACAAACTAAGCTCTTCACTTCAAAACATTATGTGCATGGCTGGCTGCTAACTGAAGCAGATGGATTTCTGCTGCGTATTAAAGGCGACATATTGGGCTTTTTTGTGTTTTTTTGCTGTAATTTATATACTGTTGTATTAAAATAATAATGGCTTTTTGTTTTTTGGCCTAAATCTTTTCACAATGATGCTGCCACATCTGGCAAAATCACCTTAATCCTGAGTTAAAAGGTAATACTCTTCATGCTCTATAAGACATTTCAGGCATTTTGTTTTAAGTCAGTTTTTCACCCAAGTCAGGATAAAACCCTTTGACTTGGTCAATTTAACAAGCTTTCATGATGGCGGCTGCTTCAAAAAACAAGAATCTATGGTGCAGAAGAAGCTCTGAACATGATTCTTGAATTGATTTCTACCGGTGAGTGATAAAGGTTCCAAAAGTCATCAAAACTTGATACTTGAAAACCAGGCACTGATCCAAAGTGATTACCTTTCTTTAGCCGCCTCTACTGTGAGAGTACCAGCGGCTTGGAGAGAGGGAACCAGGCGTTGAATTATTATTAAGAGTTTGACTCTGGTAACAGCAGCCGCCAGCTGATCCAGTTCAAAGTTCACCATGGCCTTCATCATTCTAAATCCAGGTCGCGCAGGATTTACCCTTCTGTCTCAACACCGTGTGACAGATGTCTCACATCTTCTGCTTCTGCCTTTTACCTGCTGGACACCGGCCCCCAAATATCGGATGGGTCCTCCGAAGGCCTTTTTAAAAAATCCGTCCAACTGGATGTTGAATTTTCCGTCTGTGGCTGCTCCGTGTGCCTCCCTGCAGCCGTGATGCTGGGGGAGCACTGGTGCCAAAAAAGACTGATTTCGAGGGAATGCAAATCATCCTCTTCACCTCCTTTCCAGAGATGGTTGGTGGACATGATTCCAGTCATACGAGAGGGAAAGTCTCAGTTTCTTAAGAACCAATTTAAATCAGAATTCTCCTGCTATATGGGACCGATTTCTTGCTTTTCTTAGCAAAAGGAGGACGAGGAATAACCCACCCAGATAATCTGTTCAGACCCATGATTGAGATCTAATGCACTTCACTTTGAAGCATTTTTGTGCTAATATATTCTTGCTATTGTTTTATTTGTCTGGTTGTCTTTTTGTTTCCCCTTTTGAGCATCAAGTCTAACTGAAATGGACTGAATATGGAATAAAAAGATATTAAAAATAGATATTAAAAGAAAAAAAAAAACAGACAGTTGAATGCCCCAGTGTAACTGTCAGATAAGGGAGATTAGCATTGGAAATGTATGCAAGCTGTGGAGAAATCAAGTGTCAAGGTAGATGTAGCACTTCAATTAGCAGAACTAAAAGATTGTAGTCAAGGAGCTGCCTCACGCTCACACATCTTGAAGTTTGATGCCAGATTTTTTCTTTGAATAAAGCTCTTTCCATTGTAATAAAGTAACAACAAGGTATCACAAGGGATTTATTCTGACACTGTAGATTCCCAATCCAAATTAGTGTGCCGTTGAATGAACGCTCCCCCTTCAGCTCTGTTTTATATTTATAGATACATCTGTCAACACTCCAAAAATCAAGGGTTAAAGTTATATATCTGCATATATATATATATATACGTGTGTGTGTGTGTATTCAGTGATGTTCCTTTGTCAGTCTCACAATAGTACTTTACAATTTCATTTAGCAAGGAGCTCGTATCCAAGGCAAGGCAATCTGAGAGTTAATACAAGGCGAGCAAAAGGACGAGTCAGGAGAGATCAACATGAGAAACTGCCTGAAGCGAAGTCTGAAAGGACTGAGGCGCCAACAGGAAGTGCACAGAGTGCATATAAATGAGAATTATAATCACACAGGTTCAAGTGAAGCTGGCTGGCGCTGCACAACGTTTGTATATAATAAAGAAATAGCCGAGGTGGAACCAACTCCACAATCAAACAGAATTCAGCTGGTAACAAATATGGCTGCAATGGTGGAAGCGCTGAAGATAATCAGACAAACTTCTCTGACACTTTTGCCGAGTTTGGTTCCAGACCTTTGCGTTGCCAACTTTATCGCCCGCTGTTGTCCGTCTGGACCGTTGCGACAGCGGAACGGCAAGCAAAGGGAAATCGCCACCGGGACACTTAAAGTGTGTCTGAACAAACAATAAATTCCTTTTCCTTAAGGCCGGCCACCATCTTCCCCAGTGGAAGCCACTAGAATTAAACAGGAAACAACACAAAACTCAAGCAGAAATGAAAAGAGTTGCACATAAAAGTACTTAAAATGCAGTAGGGTTTGCCCATCATCCATCGTGATGGAAGATCACAATGGAGATCCACCACCGTGATGCCACAGCTCCATCTGAGACTACAGTATCACTTCCTACTAACCAGTAGCTACTACTACAACACCACAGTAGCAGCTTCTAGGTAGGAAGTTAACCAGTAGAAGGCCGGGTACCATTTGCATACTTGTTGAAAGCCTACTAAGGTATTCAGATGTTTCTAGATAGTGGATTTCTTATTTTTGCCTACTATATAGTAGGTAAGTTGTTGATTTGACTCAGTGACACAATGAACTTCCATAGGCCTAGCAAGCTAGCTAACGCACAAACCTTTAAAGGCTGCTCTCTAAAATAACTGCTGAGTAATCAGGGGTCGGTACAAAGAAGGTCAGCCTTAGCATTATGGGAAAGCATTATGGGAAACAAATATGGCCATTAGCATCAATGCTAGCTGCAGTAGATGATCGATAACTGATCAAATATGGACATTAAAATGGTCAATGTTGGATCTACCCGTATGGATTTATTTTACAAAAACATCTGAGTTCCAGGGTGGAGAGAAAACCTTCTACATAGGCCACGCTCGCACCAAAGGCAGTGTTGGAACAGCGCAAACTGTTAGCTTTCAGGCTAAAAAACACTTCAGGAGCTACGATTTTTTGATAAAAAGTTATTAATACTTAAATGAACTGCATGGAGTTTCATCATCCATGACGATGATGCTTACAGAGGGTTAAAGAGGTGGTATAAGTTGGTGCTCACACCAATCATGATGCTCAACATGCACCAACTCCTGATATCATCATTCATCACTATGATTCCCTGTAAACATCATGGACGGACAATTAAGAGAACATTACCCAACCCTAAAACACAACTTTGTTATAGTAACGTAGGTAAATGCTCTTGATGCAAACTTCTCACAAAGGTCAAATGTATATACAAATACTATATAAATAAACCTCTTTTATGCCTTTTGGAAGTACCTCAAGGTGAAGCTTTTTCTGTTATGAGATGGACACAGTGGTCAGCGACCTTGTGCTCTAAACAGGGTTCAACGTGTTGTCAACTGGACAGAAGAGGACTTAAAATAGCCGACTCCAGCACAAGGACAAACACTAAACTCTAAGGTGTGGACCTCACAGACCACTGGACTGGACACTGCTATTTCTACTGCGTTTTAACCTCAGCTGCTGTTGTGTAACATGGAAAACACACAAACATACGTCACTTCATCACGTCAGGTCTAATCAAAACTATTATTAGCTACATAGACAAAAATGTAGATTCAGATTAAAATCTAGTGTGAAATACTGTCTATAACTAACAAGTATGATGTAAGTATTGTTGTATTATGTTTCTAGAAATACTGTACGTTTTACTTAATATTATCATTATTTTCCTCTTTAGTTACTTCTCCTGACACACAGTCCACTGGACTGGACACTTCTTCTATATCTACTGCATTTCAAGTAAAATTTTAAAGTACTTTCTATTTTAAGCTACTTTAAAATTTTACTTAAAGGTGGGGTGGATGCTGTTTTCCCAGAGTTGTTCCCAGAGCTGTGTATGCGTACATGTCAATGAGTGAGAATTCAAATTGATGATGAAAAGACATATATACTGTTAAATATAACACTAAACAGTACTATGATACTTAAAGTACATTTTGCACCAAATGAGTACGATTTTAAATGATACACGGAATGAAAGTCATTTTTCCAATGTGGTCTTGCCGATTCCTAAAACCGTCACCTTCATGAAACGCGGCAATTTAGCCGTCCTCTGGCGCTCTAATGAAGATTAATCAGAACCGCTAACGAGGCGGCGAGTCGTTGCCATTCACTCCTCACAAGAGTGAGAGAGGAGGAAGACGAGGAGGGAGAACAGAGGAGGAAGAAAAGAGAGTCCGGATGTGGGCGAATCGAGAGGAGAGCAGAGATAGATGCAGAAACTCAGGTTCAAAAGTGTCATCAAGAGGAGTGTGTGTGTGTGTGTGTGTGTTATGTATCGGAACAATGGGACAATGGCTGAGACCATCAAAGGTCTTATAGGTCAAGGCCTTTTGTTTCTTCATTAATTGAGGAGGATTTTTCCAAGCGATTGATATACAATAAGTAGCTTCTGGACTGCCATTGTGCATGAATATGTCTTATATAACGTGTTCTTATATAATGTTTTATATAACGAACGCTCCGGTGTCAATAAAGTATCTGCTGTGACTGGGAAAGCATCTTTTCCCTCGTTCCTCTTAATCAGAGTTCTGCAGCAGGAGTCACGACGAACCCGCGCGGGAGGAGAGGGGAAAAAAAAAAAAAAAAAAGGTGATTTTTCATTTTAATTAATGAAATGAAAAATACACACGAGAGAAAATTTAATTGAATTTGGTTTGCATTGGTTTTATTTCCCATCTTCACGGCGCCGGTGTAATTTTTTTTTTTTTTTTATCAATCTTAAAAGTCAGCGAGGAAAGCTTCTTACGTCTCAGGGTTTGGAGGTTTACTTAAATTTAAAGTCAGCTACCACTTCAAAACAATTTCACAGTATTGGATTTTTTTTTTTTTTTGGAACAGCTCAGTAGCATGTCAATGAGCACAGAAAACCAAACGACCAGTAAATTCAGATTCAAATCATTCGGTACTACTCTATATGAGTTATGGGTAAGTTAGGGACTTTTTTTTTTATTTTTGATCTAAGGAAAACTCCCTGCACGCATCGCTGCGATATTTAAGACAGATTTTTTATTTCCCGCCTTGCCTGGGCTGAAATCGACGACTCTGAGCATATTTCACTGCGGGAACGGTTCAGGTCGGGTCTGAAAATGGCTTCCGGATGATTGAGGGTTACTGGGTCCATTCCAGGACCGAGCTTTATGAGGGAAGGTGGTTTCACAAAATTAGACCCGTGTAGGACACGGGATTGGAGGCGGCGAGTTGAAATGCTGCTTCTCATTGGATTTGACAGATTTCCTTTTGGCTTTAAAAGGCCCAATATGTCATTTATTTCTGGGTTAAAACATCTAAAAATGACGGAAACCTATGTTAACCCTCATGTTGTGGTTGTTTGATGTTAATCAATGTGGCGTTCCCAGTCAAATTCAAAGATTCATGAACATAATACATATATTATCACCTCTTGTTGTGTTAGATCTTTTTTTAATCAACATAACTTCTTGTGAAGATTATAATTTTGAACTTGCATTTGTTATTCATGGCCTAATGATCGATCACTTTAAACTAGGAACACCTACAAAAGTAGAATAAAACTGATCAATTTAAACACGTTTTTCAGGGACAAAAACTTTGAAACTGTCAGATTTGACAGGAACACAACATGATGGTTAAACATCTTGTTGAGTTGTGTAATATTTGTGTAATATTACTTTAATTAACCCAAAAGTCTGTACGCATTGTAATGAATAAACAGGCATTGATGCAAATTACTATTTAAAATGTGAGTTTTGAGTTATTTTGAGTTACAGACTGCTGCCTCTTTTTCTTTCTTACGCATTTCTAACAGCAATGAGCAGGTGTTTGGCTGCCACTTCACGGTCAGCGTGATCCCACTGAAGTAAAAACGGCACAATAACCACCGACGCTCGACTTTTCACTAGCAGAGACCACAGCGGAGGAGGTGAGGTGGAGGTAGACAACGTTCGTTGCCGTGCGTCTGATTGCATGTTTGCATATGAAAAGTGATCAAAGTGAAACGTATTTATCTTGGGAGCCTGTTTATAATGAGCTTTTTTTTTTTTTTAATTTTGCACAGTTCGGCTCCAGCGTCTTTTTCATCTCTAATGAGTTTCATCAAAGGGAGCGGCTTTTGTCTGAGGGATCTGCAGGGACCTCGTCCACTCCTTCACACGACTCAAACTCCTGTTTTGTGACGTGTTTGTGTCACATTTCAGACTAAATCTGTCCGCTAATAATGCGTTCTCTTTGGGAAACTGTGCACAGTCGGTAATTAAAGGTCCCATATCATGCAAATTGTCGCTTTCATGTTTTTTTTTTTTTTTTTTTTTTTTATCTGTAGATAAGATCTATGAGTGATATAAAAAACTGTCCCATGCATCAAACACTCAGTAAACACTCCCTCCACCTGTAGTGGCTCCTCCCAGCTGCCCCACAGTCAGCCAATCAGAAGAGAGACTCATGAATATTTATGAGACAGATCAGTCCTTTCTTGATAAAACTACATAAGTTGAAGTTAAGTTAGTTTAGTTAAATTTTGTACTTTAAATTGCAAATATATAACATCAGGGGTATCCCTGGGTATAGATATGGGACCTTTAAAGTTTAAAGGTAACACATGCAACCCTGAAAACAGGATCAGTTCTTAGACCCTTCAGATCCTTCTTAGACCCTTTCCTTCTTGTTCATGCAAAACACACACACACACCAAGACAGTGGCAAATTGCCAGGTGGCTTATTGTCCCAGCATGTGGTTTTGGAGTGCTAAAGGCGATGCAGCATGGAACTCTGTAAACTGTCATTTGGCAGCAGAAATAACAAGACTGGATCAAACGGTCGCCTTTTCTCTCCCTCACACACAGACACCAACATAGATAATTGTACATATGCATGTATGCACACACACACACACGCAGTACAAAAACTGTGTGTGCAGTGCTGTAGTGATAAAGTTAAAAAAAATGGACTCTAAATTATCTGTTTAACCTGCAGTTAATTAAAAAAAGGGCTGTTGAGAGTATTTTCTGAGACTGTGTGTGAAAGAATCTAGTGTCCGACTGGCAGGATTGAACTGGTTAAGCTGCCAAATGAAAAGAGAGAGTAACAGTAGCTCTCTCTCTCACACACTCACACATGCACACACCAGTTAATTACATATCCTGAGTGTGTCATTGCTAACCATTCTGTCTTTATCGCTACAGAGTCACTTAGGCTTAGGCCAGCGGGGTCGGCTGCTATTTTAGCTAACGCAGCAGCTTGGTGGCCTAACTCCAGATAGAGGACGTGCACACACATCCATGAAACCACACACACACACACACGCACACACACACACACACACCCAACCCAAACGTTTTGAGCGTTAAGACATTCGTATTGCAGTTTTTAAATTGATGTGGGCCTGAATTGCGTTTTTTCCGCTCTTACCCAATCACCTCGAAAAACCGCCACGGCAGCATTGAAGGGATGAGAGCAGCGTTTACTGTAGGTGCTTTAATTGTTCTGTACAGGAAGTAGCTTATACAGTTGAATGGCTTCATTCCAAAAAAAAAAGCTGTATTTATTATGGGGTAGATGTTGTGCATCAGCGTAAAAAAACGGTTGATTGAAAAATGTAGAATGTAAAATGGCATTTATTCAGTTGTGGATGAAGCATTTAGATCCTTATCTTGAGCCAAAGAAGAAAAAATACTTAATAACAAGTCATTAAATACATAAATTGAATAAATTGTTATCATATTTTATACTATTTGTGCATTTAAATGTATGAGATCATCACCAATTTTAGATACTTTGGATGGATTAAAAGCATTTTATATTCTTCTATGTGGATTTATTGGTGTGAATCCTGTTGTGAAGGTGAACATAGAAGATTTTAATACCTGTAACCTGACATGTTATACTGATCTCTAATAAATCTAATTATGCTGAGTGGTTACAACCATGGCAACCGGGAATGTGGAGTTTTGTGCAGTTTTGAGATGGTAAGAAAACATTCACACCTCACACTCTGCAGCCTTAGTTAGGGCAAATGAGACTAAAGCTTGGCAGGAGGGAAAGGTTAGAGATGACAGCTGTTAGAGGAACAATATACACCAGGCATAAAAAAAAACATTTACAGAATATATTTCAGAGCTTTTATGAAGTATATATATTTCTTTTGTTTTTATAGTAGCCTAGGTGTAAAGAGGCAGTAACAGCTGCGGAGGCTTGAAGCATTGTCTGTGTTTTTAACAGATTACATTCGCCTGCACATGTGAGATATGAGGGTTTACAGGCTTTTTGCTGGAGAAAAACAGGACAAACATAGAAAAAAGAACATAGAAAATGGAAAAACATCAGAAGTTGATGTTCAGTTTAGTTTAAAACAAAAATGGGTAAAAAAAAAAAATATATGTTATTTTCTTCTTTTAGTTTGCACATTCCCTGCCGTTTATTTGAGGTTTTTATGTCTCAAAACAGATTTGTGATTTGTGGAAAAATCACAAAAATCATCTCCTCTCTCAGGTTTCTCTCTGGAGCTCCACAGGTGTTTTTTTGTCTATCTCGGTTTGCAATCAGTTTACGATATTAAAATACTCAATGAAATGGCAAATCTCAGAGTTTTTTCTCGCAAATATGCTTTTTTTTTTCCTAGGATGGGATTGATTGACACTATTAAAGATGCATCTTTTTAAGACTTTTTCTTTTGAGTACAGTTGTTCATGTGTCTTGAATGAATACATATTTGAAAATGGTTTGTTGCAGATTTATTTATATAATATTTTTTTGAAATACCCAAAAAATACATTAGAACTACTATTTTTACTAACGGGAAATCCACTAAAAAGAAAATGAAATGACATTGAAAACACAAAGTCTAAACTAGAAAACTATTATAACTTTGCTCTCGACTCTAAAAAAAACAAAAACTAAAGTTTGGCTGCAGTTTCAGACAGAGGCTGAACTGAGGGGCTGCATAAAGAGCCAGTATAATATACTTTTTTTTTTTTTTTAATGTAAATCATGTCATATACATAATAATGCAAAAATATTCCGGTAGAGCTGTGGAATATAAATATACACCTGGAAATGTGCAGGACATGTCCCCTTTAAAAAACTAGGAATGTAAGGGTTGCTTGCTTCAGGTGCAGGTGAGACAATGACATATGAAGCGGGAAAGCTGCTTTTGAGTAATCGATGCACAAAGTTTTAAGGCGATACAGATGCCGAGACACAGCGCTGCCATTTATAACGCAGCGTGTCAGGGTTTTACACGGCGACGACCATTTCATCTTCTTAATCTTGACATTTCTGAGGCGATGTCGTTGCACCGGTTGGGGGGAAAAAGTTAAGTTTTTTTTTTTTTTTTTTTTTTTTGCCGGAGGCGCCAGGACACGTGGTTTTAACGTGCAGATGGAGACACGGGGAAACTCATTTACGTTTTTTCGGTCACCGTGAACAGGAGACATAAGTTCAGCTTGTTTGCGAGGGGGTAAGGACTCCGAGTCTATTCAGGGCGCTCGTCTCCTGCAAATCCATCACTCAAAAGTCTCCAGAGTTTGAAGCTGCGCTCTAATTATAAATCGACATCCGCAAACAACAGGCCGGGGGGAGGGAGGGGGCGGAGGAACTGAGGTCAAAAGTTCAAAACCCGCGTGATCGTCGACGTAAAAAAACACCGGTTGAGGAAGCCGAGTCGCTGAGACTTTTTTTTTGAAAAGAACGACTTGAAGGAATTAAAGGACAGATCAGTTCTTTGTTGCGGGAGTTCAAATGAAGTGCGTTCTTTAAATAGCCTTTGAAATGACTCTCTGAAGAACACTGTTCCACATCATTAGGAGCTGGGAAGGTTGCAAATTCTCCGTGGATGATAAATCCCTGTTTTACGAAGCTACTTTTACTACTTTACCAGCTGAGTGAAATAAAACGTGCATCTTTAATCCAGTTGTTGTGCAGGTCTGGCCGTTTATCAGCTGATTTGTTTATCTATGAACAGGATTATGGACAAAACTACTGGAAAGATTTTCGCGGACAGCGAGTTATAGGCAGATATGCTGCACATTAGCATGTCAGACAGACGACTTTGCTTCTCTTCTAGTTTTTCATCATGTAAAACACTTGTCATTCATCCATTTTCAGCTCGATTTCAGGCGCTCTTCAAATTTAAAAACGATTCCTGTTCGTCTTGATAAATTCCTGCTGGTGGAACAACAGACTTAACGAGTCAGAGACGAAATTTAGCAGCGTGTTGACTAAACACTGTGAGTTGTGTGAGGTGAGATGCGCCCGCAGCGTTTTCTGATCTGGAGACGTTATCAGGGGGATGTTCAGGTGTTCAGTCAGAGGCAGAGACGTCTCCTGCAGGGTCTCGGTGGCCTGAGGTCAGACCTTCCTCCTGAGACCCTCGGGTGTCGGTGCTGACGGGGACGGTGTTAGAAAACAAAAGGAGGAGGTTCATCCAGCAGAATGCTGCCGTCTGCCACGCTTACAGTCTTTTTTAGCATGAAATTACCAAGTTTCCCAGTCGAGCTGCAATGGAGGTATAGACGATAAGAGGAGCTTTACCACTAAAAAGATATTTCAGATAACTAATACCTTAAAATGTATGGCAACCAACTGACAACTGGTAATTATTATTATTATTCTTTTTCATTTACAGTAGTATTGTACTTCCGTTTACAATATTGATCTCTTATTTTTTCCCAGAGCTGACAAATAATGTTTGGCAAGATAAGAAATTTATTAATTATAATTATTTAAAAGTGCATTTTATCTTTTTTTTTTTTGTAAAATAAAAATAAATGAAATACCCTAATTTCAGTGGTATTTACAGTACTGGATGATTAACTGTACAATAAAAAATCAATTAGATACTGTTATTTCAGTTGTCATTATTATAATGCACTGGGATTGGCTCCAGCAGACCCCTGCAACCCTAATGAGGAATAAGCAGGTATAGAAGATGAGACAATTACTCCAATATTAAGTAGAATTCCATTAAAAATAATCAATTAACAGATAAATTTGCCTTTTATTTTTTTCATGATTTTGGTAAATTTTGTCGTTTTCTTAAAACAAGATACTTTTTATGTCATTATAAACCGTTTACCTCATAATTGTGACTTTCTACTCTACTTAATATTAGACTATTTGTACTAAATACAAGCCATTTCCCCCTGATTTTCATTTTTTTTTTGCAGTGCAGGACTGTGGATCTGCTGTCGTCCTCATCACCTCCTGACCATGACGACCCGCCTGATGCTGGACTCCGTCTTGACGTCAGCTGCTACTGTTATTAGTCACGTTTCTAATTTTGTTCTGGCGGTAACCAGGATTATCGCCGTCCTCTGTTTCTCTCGTTCTAAACCCCAACCCAGATGGCCGCCCACCTACAGCCAGGCTCTGTTTGCTTTCTTCTTGCTGCTCCATCCGCGGGGACTGTTGCGTCTCTATTAGTAAATATTATAAAGAGCATGACCTCAGGAGATAACTTATGAGTATGTGCTGTATGAATAGATTCGCGTCGACTTCGGCACCTGACAGTCGGAAAAAAACGGCGCGCTCATCCTTTAAGATGACACCACTTTATATACAGTGGATGGTTTTACATTTTATGTATAACATTAAATTCAACGTTCTTAAGAAGCCACAAATGATTTTTCCATTCCACAGAGAGCGAATTCCTCTGGAATTGATTTACATGACAGTTGCGTCTTAAATCGTCTCCGGAGACGACTTCTTCCTCCTCCTCCATTGTGACAATGACGCCGTTTGCTGTGCGGGAATTGGATCAGGAAATTGATTTCAGATGCACATTTAAAAAAAAAAAAAAATCCACGAAAGTGCTGTGACGTCTGTGGACGTGGTATGTGAGATACTGTGATGAAAGGGGGCGATTGAAGAGCGGGGGTTTAGGCCGGAGTTAAATCAGCAGAGGATGATGCGCTAACCTGATGGGCAAAGAAGTTGAATACACTAATACAGCTCTGGGAAAAAATAAGAGACCACTGCACTGCATTTTTGTCCTGAAATCAGCATCTCTACATGTATTCCAGCTATTTCATTCCAGCGTCTGTTGAATTCCAACACATGAACACCTCATTCTGCTTAAAGAGGAACCAGGAGTGGAATAAAGTCACCCAAGAACAATGGATTAAAACTGTGGAGTGAATGAAAGCTGGGATTAAAAATAAGGCTTATTGCACCAAATATTGATTTCTGAACTCTTTGCCTTGTTTGAGGTCTGAAAATATTGCGTCTCTTTTGTTGTTTTGCCCATTTGTCATTTTCTCCAAATAAATTCTCTAAAACGATAATATTTTTATTTGGAAGGTGAGGGAAATGTTGTCAGTAGTTTATAGACTCAATCAAAAATGTTCCTTTTGCCCAAACACACACCTAAAAGTAGCAAAATCAGAAAAACTGATAATTTTGCTTTTTTTTTTTTTCCCAGAGCTGTATTTGCACCGTATCTCTTTAGCTTGTGTGCCTCTGTTGCTTCTTTGTTGGCACTTTTTTTCTTTTTTACATTTTTCATTCTTTTAATACCCTGATACCCTGCGTGCATGCATATGTGTGTGTGAGTGTGTGTGTGTACGGGCACAAGCAGGCGTCTTCCTGCGACCATTGTTGGTTTTAATGTATTTTTAATTTCCCATGAAGTGACTGGAGTCCTCAGTGACCGGCACTCCATAATTGGCTGCCTGTGTGAACATCAGTCAGCCTAACGAGAGCGAGGGAGCTTCTACTGTGGGCTGCACGTGTACACACACACACACGCATTCATTCACACACACACACACGCATTCATTCACACACACACACACACACACACACACGCACACGCACACGCACACGCACACGCACACGCACACGCACACGCACACACACACACACACACACACACACACACACACACACACACGTATGCACTCACATTTGCAATTGAATGCAGTCTGGCTCTGATTTATTTTGTGTCTTTTCTGTCTTTCGCTTTCATTCCTGTCCACAGAAAAACACACACACGAAAAAGCGTGCACGCACACGCACACACACAGAAAGAGAAAGTCTCATTAACCAGGCTTGAGCTGCCATTTCCTCAGGAGAGATCAGACAAGAAGTGTTTACCTGTTAAGACTACGTGAATGTGAATGGTGTGTGAATACGATGAGACACAATTAGCTACACACTGCACATTAGCGCAGCTGTTAGCCGTGACTCGCTAATGCACGCGCAGACACGCCGCCATGCTAATTGTATTTATTACACATACGTAAAAAACAGAAAGAAAAAAAAAAACATCATTAGCAGGTTTTCATTATAGCAAAGCGTACCTTCATTGTAGGCTCATGTGGGTATAGATTTCTATGGTGTTGGTGGTATAGATAGTGAGACACTGGGGACTTGATGATCTGAAATATACCTGGACTTTAATAGGCTGCTTGGACTTGGAATAGTTAGAAAACGCCTGTGGATGTGGAGGATTTCTCTGTGCTCAGACCATCTTGTTTGCCACTTCTCTCTCTTTCACAAATACACAGCAGCAGAGTCTTCTGGGGCAGCTTGTAAGTGACAGAAAACCTGCAAAAAAAACACACACACACTAGATTCAAAGCAATTTTGTCATATATAGGATTTATTTACACTTTCTATTTACAGATTTCTGTTTGAAAATCTTCTCTGTACACATTTTTAAATTCAAGAACCACTACTCCTGTCACCCACACACTCTAGTATTATTTGATTTTCTTAGTACTCAGGAGGCAAAAGACGCGGGGAGGATTTATTTTTATTTTCATGTCTGGAGAAGTAGAGCGAAAAAAAACAAACAAAACTAAATGAAAGTAGCTGAAAATGTCACTTAAGGATGCCCTCCTGAATTTGCTCTTAAAGGATGTTTGAAGTTTGCGTCTGTGTGTGTTTGTGCTAATAGAAACGAGGCTCCGGCCATGTAGCACCTAGGCTTTCATCACCATGGAGACGTGTGTGTGTGTGTGTTACAGGCAGGCTCATTTGCGTGTTCACGTCTGTTCATTTAAAGGTCTGAGCATAGACTGCCCCTTCCCACACATACCAGAAATTGCAAAAAAAAAAAAAAAATACTTTTGATCGTTACTGAGCACAATCTATGTTTAAATAATCTATTTCAGAAGTTCTTTTTTTCAGTTTTCAGCACACCTCACAGTGTTCAATAATAATATGTGCAATAAGGCAACATAAACTCTTGGAAAAAGGTCGGGCTTTGGGTCATTAACAGGACAAGAAGTGACCGGTCGCTAAACCCCGCCTCCCGTCAAGCTTTCCCATTCTAGCATAGTTTATAATGATCGTTAGAACTATTCAGAATTAAACAACATTTCATTTCAGTTCTGACTGATGATGAAAGGACAGAAACAGCATTTTTCTTGTATAATTTAAAGCTAGAGAGTTGGTCCTGGTGTTTTTTTTGCTAAAGACTGCTACTTAGTTCATTACCTAATCCTATTTGGCTGTTATTTAGAATGAGGACTAACTGTATTTGGCGAACATGAAGTTACTCCACTAACGTTGGCTTCAGCTTCTTGACCATAAACTGCTCCAGATGTTGAGTTCACGTTCCCCTGAACTCATCCTCGATCCTAGTCACCCCACACAGTGGAGAAATACATAACCTGTAACCCCACAAACTAATGTAGTTAGTTAATGCTGCTGTGCAGGAGTCATGTAATAAGCTGGATATGCCAATAGATCATTTTTGTAAAACTTTATTTGAATAGGGGTTCATAACACTGTAATAATCATGATGACATTATGAGAATGCTTATGACAGTTGTCGTTAAAGTGTCATTCGGTAAATTTCGGCACTTTTGATGCAAAGTTGACATTGTTTGTCATGTTTGTCGTTGTTATGACAACTCAACATAAACCAAAACAAAATAACTTTGTCAGATCTTACTGTCAAACTTTAACAAACAAACTATTCATCTTATATCTTACATTGACATTAAACTTTAATATATGGTTAATTTGACATTATATGGCAAAGGACCAATAAGATTATGTCCAAAATGTTGTGCTTTTCATTATTATTTTCATTAATATTGTCATAAGCTTAATAGTTTACAGTAAGGTCTGCTACTGTTTATTACAGGTTATTTTGTCTTGGTTTATGTCAAGTTGTCATGACGACGACATGTCAAACTATGTCAAATAATTTACCGAACAACACCTAACAACTGGTATAAGCATTCAATAATGTTTATTACAGGTGTCTTTTGAAGATTATGAATCCCCATTCAAGTAAAGTGTTACCTTTTTTTTTTTTTTTTTACCTGAAACACATTATTAAATATATCCTCTCTCATGTTTTCTGGTGGATCAGCTAAGAAAAAAATAAAGTCATGACCTTCTGACCTCTTTAAATGCTTACTACACATTTATGCTGCTAGAGTATGTGGAGAAGCTTGACAGGTCTAACAGGCCTAGTTGTGGTTGTGAAGCTATGATTGGACGATCATTTTTTGGAGGAGGGGTTTATCGAAAGGTCAATATTTGAACTATTAATATGGCATTAATGCCCAGAATATTATCAAGCAGTTCAGTTCATATGGTTGACACACCAAAAATGTAGATGTGTGCAAAATGTCTTTTCACAAAAAAAAATCTAAATGTCATACTATTGCTTGCAGAAATCTAAAATCGTTCAAGTTAATTTGAGGTCAAAAAACAGCGTAACTAGGATGTCGTCTCATGTCTCCAGAGTCAGGCACAACTTAATAGGCTTGTCATGTAAACAGCATAAAAAAATAAAACCGAGAAGAGAAAGACAAATCTTTTTAAAAACGCATATTGAAAGAATATATCTCATACAAAAAAAAAAGAGACGGGGAAAAAAAAAAGGCTGAAGACTTAAATTAAGTGCCGTTTTTTTTTTCTTTTTACCTTGTCAGAGAGCGTGGGGAGAGGGACGAGGGGGTTTGGGTTTTGTGAAACCGGTGCAGCAGAAGAAAAAGAAAAAAAAAAAAATCCCAACGTGTGATCAAAGAGTGACAGCTCTCAGAGAAGAAGTGCTGAAACTTCCAAAGCAGCACAACTCCCTCCCTCCTCCTCTCCCTCTCTCTCTCCTTCACACACCTACGCACGTTCTCCGCCGGCCCCGCTGGCAATAATGGATCCTGGAGGAGTCGGCAGCGACAGGAGGCTCCGAACGTTAACAGCTTCGTGTTATGTCATGAATGTCTGATTAGCATCCCGACCCCCTCCTCCCGACATCACACCAATATGGTGCTGCTGACTTTGGGTTCCACATCCCATGTGCTCTATAGCAACAGAGCTACATTAAGACAGACGAAAATAAAAGGATTTTTCTAAGCACAGCAGATGTTTTTGTTGTTGCTGTATGCATAAGAATGGGATATTTACAATCAAAGAGTGTGCTGGATGATAGTTCTCTACACCTGCTGCTTTCATACCGCATTAAATTTACCCGACAAGGTCTTGCTGGATGACATATTGATAAGAATCGTAAATGTGCAGCTTTTGCCAGAATCTGAACTAGACTTTTCTGAAGTATAATCAAAAGGGTTTTTTCTTCATTCTGATGTATTTTTGTGCACGTTCGCTTCACAGACATGTCTGTAGTCCACAGACGACAAATCAACGAAGCGGGAGACAACTGAAAAAATAAGGCCCGGAGGATGGAGGAGGGGTTGACGCGTCACGAAGAAAGAAACTTATCTTTGTACCTTAATGAAGGCGAGATTGCACATTTTGCTGCGAACGACAGATTCGGCTTGAACTTTGATTTGAACTGTGACTCAACAGTTGATTCAGAATTGTGTAGTTTTCTTGCTGCGTTTCACAAAGAAAGCGGATTTTTTTGTTTGTTTTTGGTCAGTCCGATTTTTCCAGTTCTCACTACTTTTGCGTTGTTTCTGAGGTAGTCCGAGGTTCAGGGAGGAGCAGGAGCTGATAGATAAGACACGGCCTAACGAGGAGCTTTCTTACTCATTAATGGCTTATTACTTGGATGTGGGTTTGCGTGCACGTGGCTTGTCTGAAGCTCGAAACGCCGGGACGCCTTTTGAGTGTCAGAGTCGTGTGATTCGTAGAAGGAGGGAGACGATCCTCCCCTCGAAGGCTTTCTGTAGAATCCTAGTGTGTTAGTCTGTCATGGAGGACCAGGTTGAGACCAGGAGCGAGGGCTCAGATATGCAAAAAGCATGTAGTAGCGCTGCCCTTTCGCCGTCTTTCTTTGTCTTGGCAAAAAAAAAAAAGAAAAGCTTCACTTCAGCGGAACAAAGAAAACAATGTATTGCCATGATACTGGAAACGATAATAAGCGGGAAGGAGCATTTTTTTTAAACCCAAAGCAATGCTGAGCAGCAGCTCATCGTCCCCAGGGTCGGACGTTGCTTTTTCGATGATGAGGTTTTTCCGAAGTCTGCAGGAGTGCACGTTTCAGAGCTGATCAGAGGGGAGGGAAAAATAATAATTTAAAAAAAAAAAAAGAAAAAATGGCTCCACATCAACATGTTAGAGTGCTACACGGCACGTCCTCTCAGTCATTGGTTGATTCAAATCTCTTAGTAGCTGAAAGGCCCATTGGGCAATATGGGGGAGAAAAGAAGGGGGTGGGGTTAAGAAAAAGAGGCGGTCCTTCCACGGAGGAATCAGGGCCTCTTAGTTCAGTAGGTGAGTGTGGGGGAGGAAGAGGAGGATGAGGGAGGGGCGGCTGCAGAGAGACACGCTCATCATCTCTTGTAGTGGTTTGGCGCGTCGGCAAAGGCGAACTTCAGTCTGTAGGCTTCGGCCAGCAGCACGCTTACTTCCTCGTTGCCCCAGTGCATCGTGGGAAGGTTCTGCAGGAGAATCATCAGACCCTGTTGAAAGAAAGAAAAAAAAAAACACATTTAGACAAAATTGGAAGAGACAGATTTATGTGAGAAGACAATAAAAAGCAAAGATGTATGTAGAACTGTTCAATACAAGAATGAAGGAAGGAGTAGGAGGCACATTTCTATGATTTTTCTATTGCATGATCTTCATTCAGTAATTCTGCTGTTTTGAATCATCAGTACCTGATGAAGAGTCATTTGGGGCTCGAAATCTTTCTCAAAGTAATGAAGACATTTTCATGTAAGCAGCGTTCCGAGTTGTTAGGGGAGACGGAATTCAAATTAGAACTGAAACGATGAGTCGATCAATCCATTAGTTCAATCTGTCCTGATCATTGATTTATCATTTAAGTCATTTTTCAAGCAGAAACACCAAAGGTTCATTCGGTTTTATGTCGCTGTAAATTGAGCCTATTTGGCTTTAAGGTCAGACGAGAGAAGACGTTCGCTTTGGAGAACGGAAAACTGGTTCCTCCTCTCACTGGTTTCTGGTGTTTAACAGAACAAACCATTCATCAAATAAGATTTAACCTTTAGAATTAACATGGAGGCAGCGTTTACATGGTTTTAACATGCAGTCTGTACCTGGATATTACATCAGAAGAACAAACACGTCTGCCCTCATGCACCTGCATCCATGTCTAATTGGGATTTTGCTTTTATTGTGTTAAACTGATTTATGGATTTTATAAACTGTGCAGTTTTTTAATGTTTGTGCTTGGCAACTTAATATAGTTTGATTTTAAGTCCATATATCTATAAACATTAATGTCCATTGTTTTGCATGTTTTAAATACATTTATAATACTTTATAAAAGGTTAATAAATACTGTGTATTACTAAATCAATAACCACAGTGAAATAACTATTATAATTAAATTTAATCAATAACTAGTTTAATAAACCATTTATAGATGATGATTAATATATATAAAAAAATGGTTCCTACAGTTTTCTTTAAGTTGAATTCAAGTCTTTTTAAGACCTAAAACCCATTTATATAAAACTTAATACCTTTTTCACAGCCTATTTGCCTACTGGCAAAGAAAAACTTAATTTATTTCTCAAAAAATCCTAAACAATCAATGATGAAAATCAACAACAATACATTAAATTGAGATCCCGCAGTTATTAGTGAATATTTTCAGGTATTAAATGTGTACTATGTTCATATAAAATATATTTTTCACAAAACCTAACCTGTAGCAGTTAGGACATTGTGAATATGATCTACTACAGCAAACAGAATAATAAAAAGTCTATTTATATACTTTTAGTGAATATTTTCAGGTTTTAAATGCATACTACATCCATATAAAATATTTTTTCACCAAAACCTCACCTGTAGGAGTTAGGGCATTGTAAATATGATGAACTGCAGCAAACAGAATAGGGAAAGTTCATTTTATTTATTTTCGGTGAATATTTTTCCTCAAGAAATTCAAACTGAAACCTGAACCCAGATCACAACTGAGATGCTGTTTTCTGGTAATATGTAAATTCGTGAGGTCAGATATATCAGATTATGATGATGTTGCTATATACTACACTCTTTTATTCACTCCTGAGGTAAATTATCTCGGTCCATGCATAGCAACCACCCTGACAACGGCACTAAGATTCTAGAGCGCAATTTCTGGTAAGCCAGAACTTTTGTGCCATGACGGTTCCACCGCTTTTTATTCAGGCTACGTAATTTAATCAAAATAATAGTGGGTCACAAATGAGACTTTTGTGAAGAATACAATACAGAAGTCACATACTGCACATATTTTAAGACCCAGGTATCAAATTTTAACAATTTTTCCCCAAGTCTTTTTAAGGAATTATTTCCAAATTTATGAATTCAATGCTTTTAAGACTTTTTGAGACCCTGTGGGAATCCTGAAAAAGTGAAAATCGTTCCAAAAAAGAAATGAAATCCACTGCCTTACATTGAGAGACTGTAGGACCAAATGTTTCTCAGGCTGTGGTTGTATTTGTGATCAGACAAAGTATAGCCTTCAGGGGTCTAGTGTAATTCTAGTGTAGCAGACAGGTACAGTTACACTTACGCTCTACTTCTGCTGTATATGAGAGTGACACGGATGTTATTAACACAGTCAAAGCGCTTTAATAACAGCTGAGAGAGGAGGAGGGAAAAAAGATAAAGAGGCAGTTGCAGGTATGGTGGAAGGAAAGAATAAAAAAACGGAAAGAAAGAAAGTGTCAAGTACAATTCAGTGGAGCTCAAGCCTTTCCCCAGATTCCTGTTCTGTACATTACTGTGTAAGTAAGGGGACGGAGGACGGCTACACACACTCACACAAGTTCAATTTCCCAGACTAATGCCTCCCTCTCAAAGGGGAATGAGACTGGTTAGCAGTGCGACAGGCTGTTTCTCCCTCCGTGTGTGTGTGTGTTTCGGATCGGCGTCCTGAGAGCTTTCATTATCAAGCCCGAAATCATTGCCTTGACAACAAGGTTTACAACCAATCATGGTGTTGATAATCACATCGGAGGACGAATCATGTCGGGTCTTCTGGTGCCTTCACTCATCTGACTCCTGAGCAGATTGCAGCTCTCTGGAAAGATGTGACCTTGTTACCGAAAAGTATTTTAACACCTGTGGTTGGTGCGCCGTAATAAAATGTCTGTTTTAATAAAAAAGTCTGTAGTTTAACATTTCACTTAACCTCCCTTTTTTTTTTTTTTTTTTTGTAAATGAAAGAACTTTCTTGCATATTCAACCCTCATCTCTCCTGTTGAGAAAGTCAAACTCCACAAAACATTAAGTGGATATATTAAATACGGCGGAGCACTTTGTGTTATTTTAACCTCCTCGTTATTAAAACGAAGGTGTTTGGCTCCATTAATTGTTTCCTTCCTTGCTCGTTTTTTTTTTTTTTTAATGAGCCATGTGAGACGACCCCGGTGACTTTTTCGACAAAAAAAAAAAAGCATTTGCATTCCGAGTGAGTGAGGGCGGAAACGTACGGGTTTTCTTCAACTAATTAAGCTCCAAGCTGCCATCCAAAGCCCCGAAACTGACAGATCGGGCTGCAGCTGTGTTCCACCACCACTTTCTGAATAACTGAACACAGGTTTGTGATGCTTTTTGACACATAGTCAAATTTTATTATTGAAATCGATCTCCTGTTTCTCTTAGCTGAAACCCGGCGAGTAGGTACTCATTACTGCGTTAAAGTTACACCACCGCGTCTAAAATATTATTAAAACACTCACAGGAGCATATTACAATATTTTTTTTTGTCTGGCACGTAGCTTCATCTCTTTTAGATGTGTGTGGTTTTGTTATTTTTTATTTTTGACTGATTATTGTGTTGAGTTTTATGAGCCTCGAGTTAAAAAAAAAAAAAGATGAAAACTCCGTCAGGGTGTTTCAAAAATGCACAGAGTGACGCGCTGATAAAAAATGATAACACATTCGGCCCTCGGTGTCCTCAAACATGAAACGAGGCCTTCGCTTCACGATCAGATTCTCTCAAATGCTTTTCCAGCTCGGCTTGTTAATTCCATGGTTACAAAAAAAGAAGAGAAGAAGACCTGGACCTTGACTTTGAAAGGTCGACCTAACGGCTCCCCTCCCCTCCGTTCAAGAAAGACGCACTTGAAGTCTGAAGTGCTTTCTCTCGGAGGGGCTGGGCAGAGAGAGCAGGAAGAAAGGGAGGAAGGGGGGGTGGGGGCAGCCTGATCAGAATTCTGTTTGCCTCGCTCTCATCTGTATTCAATAGAGCGATGCTATATCGCTCTACCCTTTCATCGCTCGCCCTCTCTCGCATTCACACGAAATCCCACAATTACGCTCACAAGCTTACAGGCGGATGGACGGGAGCGGGGCGCGTGTCCGAGTCAACGGTACGTCTGCTCACGTGAAAACATTTAAATCCCATAAAGGCGTTAGGATCTGAAAAAAAAAATAAAATAAAACAAGTGCAGAACATCTGTCGGGTATGTTAAGATGAAGACAAATCGCCCTTAACTAACGTCCGTTTAAATAGAGCAAAGAGAGACATTCGCGCTGAAACTAATTGGATTTGTGTAGTTTATGAGTCTGCGAGCCATCAAAAGTGGTTCATGTATGAATTTATGTGAACACACACACACACACATACACATATATAAGTATTTCATGCATCATGTCAGCAGTTGTGGATGCTCAGGGCTAGAGGTAAAGTACTTTCCTAACTGTACTTGCCGCAGGCTCCTGACTGCATTATATTCAGTGAAATTACACTGAGCAGCATCACTTGACAAAAAGAATTTTCTAAGGATTTTTTTTTTGTTCTTAATGAATTGTGATGTCTCACAATAGTTGAAATATCTATTAGCTGCACCGTGCAATTAAAATGTGAGTTTTGACAAAAAAAAGTGTAAAAAAAAAAAAACAAGCTGTGGAGTCTATTTTAGTTCCTGAGGGAATATCTTAGCTAAAAACTGTCCTGGCTCTGGGTAATTATGAGGCTGCATAATTAAAACAATATGTGAATCTTATTATTAATACAGACAGCTTAAACGTCTCTTGTAGCCTTTTTTCGCATCATAGAGATGGATAAGTAGCAGGAGGATGGGGGGGGTTTACCATGTGCTACCGCACCTATCAACAATAGGCGGTAATTGCTATGCTACGGGAGGAGGACCAACCGCCGTCTAATCAAGTGCCGCGTCGAGTGTTACGGCCGTTAGGGAACACGCCGCCAAACAAACACACGTATGAGTACGCGTCGCCGCACGAGTACACACCTGGAGTGACTGAGGAGCTTCATTAAGGGCATATTTCTGCGCGGTTACCATCTGCTGGCTATCACTTCTGTTGGGCTAATGACTTTAATATGGTTTAATTGCATACATCTCGCTGTCGGGGGGGTGTGGGGAGGGGGGGGGGGGGGCGCGCTCACTCCACTCCACACAGGTGGCGACACTCCATGTTGAGAGGCCACAAGTGTCTGTGTGTGTGATTGAAGGCGGAAGCTGTGCAATCCGTGAAACCGGGCGTGTGTTTTTGTGTTGGGTGACACTGTATATGTGTCCTTGTTGTTATAAAGCATGAATATCCAGTACTAACAAACACATTGATCTGCTATGACTCTATACAGTATGCTACAGAAAGGGGAAAAAAAGAAAAGAAAAACAATTAGCTCTCCATCTCCTACGCTTGGCAAGGCTTAAAGTGGTTAATGGCTATTGATAGTGAGGGGAAAGCAGATTGCCAATAGAAATCAGCGCGAAGGCTCTTTCCTCAAAAACAGAGCGGGGATGACATAACGCTTGTACACGGAGCCCCGGCTACTGTCAAATGGGATTTACTCGCTGGGCGTACGGTTATTGTTTTAGCCTGCGTCGAAACGGGGTGAGCTGATTTAATACCCGACCCCCATCTGGACCTCGTGTTTCCGCAGCCAGACGTGAGACCCTGCGGCTCCGGTGAGCTCGGAGCGCTGCTGATTCACTCTCTGAAATGTCTGAGCTCACAATAGTCATGGAGTAAATGCTGAACACAAAAGGCTCAGAAATAACTAGAAATAAAGCAGCAGGTGAGGAACATGCGCTAAACTACATACACTACACAAATAAGATTTACCAGTGAAGTTTAGTCTTATTTGGGGAATTGAATTGACCCCCCCTCTCTCTGTGGAACACCTGGGTAGTGACTGTCAGACTATAATACTGTTATACTAGCTGCTATAACCAATACGGTTATGATCATTTAGGGCTGCTCAATTATGGAAATTGAGAGATTATTGAAACAGTTATTTTTTAGTTGTTATTTTAGTTATTTGATGTGTTGCCAAGAGCTGCAAATATTACTTTTGAACAAATCTCGCATGTTATGTGCTTCTCTCTCTTGTACCTGTGCTCACTCGCTCTCGCTGTGGCGATGTATTTCAGAAATTGCCTAAATAAATGTCGAAAATAAATCGTTTCAACTCGATTATACGAGTTTGGAGACACGCAAATCGAAATCCTGATCAAAACTCAATCAATTCCATAGCTTTATGATGGCAACGAATCCTAATTTGGACGCCCAACACCTCAGTAAAATGTATTATATTTATCATAGAGTAACGTACTTTACTGGTCCCCGGTATTTCTTTTTGTTGAGCATGTCCAGCATAGCAACAGTAACCAAGAACCCTTAGCAAGGGTTAATTGCATGCTAGTCACAGATTACCATAAGATTAAGTGAGAGAACTTCAAATACTATTAATGCACTGACTTTAAGTTATAGAGTAGATACAGTAATGGAGTCTTCTGCTCAACTCATCGTCAAGCATCTACACACACACACTATAGAAAAACCCCAAGCCAAATCTGCCTGCGAGCCAGACAGTCTACTTGCTTGCAGAATGTGATGGTGCCAAGTGAAGTGAGCCCGACGAGTGCTTAAAGGTGCCTTCCTGCCTTTCCTGTGGTGTCAACAGCAGCGAGAGCTGCCGAAGCCCTGGAGAAATTAATGAGGGGGAGAGATATCAGGTGTGGCGCTCAGAAAACATGCCGACGGATACATCTGCTGCTCAAAAAGTGTCAATTGTCCGCAGTGATGGTTGTGTTTCTTTGACATAAATCAGTCCACCTCTGACCCGCTTCAACCAACACATCTACATATCCACACAGATGCAGCTGCACACACATGCACACAAACGCACACACACAGTCACCTGCATACACACACAAACAAGCACTCCGGGTTGCTGTTGATGGTAATGGTGTTTTGCAGCACCCTGAGGTGTAATGGGCCCAGGCACTTCTCTGTCAGGGCCATTAGCTTGCTGTAGTTTGTATAATTACACAAAATGGGCACTCTGGCAAACAGTGGGTGCTAAAGTAGGAGTGGGGCACTGTAGCATGTGTGTTTGGGGGGGGGGGTGACATAGGATGCCACAGCCAAGTAGTTTTGTTAAAATGGTGGCTGGTAAAAAGCTCAGCGGATTAATATGTAGTAGGACTGGATGGGGTCATTCTTTCACTAAATAAACATGCAAAAGAGATTGTTAGGAGATTATAAATGATGTTTTTTTTTTAAGTGAGCCTTTACAGCAACCACTTAGCATGTTGTAGGAATTATTATACCGATTTAATATGCTGCTGACACACATGCTAAAGACTAAAAGGGACGTGTGTGATGTGAGTAGAACCTTGGTTTAACACATTTAAGCCTAGATTTTTTTTACAAAGATTTCATGCATATAATTATATCAGTTAAGTCAATAAAAATCATGTTATCTATTTTTTTTCCATTTTGTACTGTTTTCTATATTTCTAAATAGCATTTTAATGACTATTATTGTTGCTGCTTGGACAAATATGCCCATAAACAGAAACCTATTTAAACCATTTACAAAATTCTTTTTGGAGTGTTATTCTAGGGACTCGGAGGACTAAATAGATATATACATGTCAGGGTTGAAAATCAGGATAAACTAAATAAAATGACTCTTTCTGGGAGGGTTTGTCTTCGCCATGTTCTTAGGAGGAAGGGGCAGGAAGTTAATGACGTCATATGAAAGGAAGCACTTTAAAACTTAAATTATTTGTTTAAGACGTTTTGTTTAAGTTGTCTACCATCATGCCAGAGTCGAGTAACATTCAGATTTTTTTATTTCAAGTATAAAATGGCAGTCATAGACTTCAATAGGTTAAATATCGTGGGAATATGAATAAACTTAAAACGTGAGAGATTTGTTGAAAGCTTCAGACATGGGTGAGCTCATCATTCGGATGCTCCAGCCTCTGCTGACACCTTGTAGAACAAAAACACGGTTTTAATTACAACTGAACAAGAAAAGAAAAAAAATGGGGGGCGATGGCGGCTTTAGACTTGCACCCATTCTCTACCAGCCAGCCCGGCCCAGTGACAAGTTCATAACCTTTGGAAGAAATACAGCCAGAAGCAATCCAAGTACTAAAACAGTTGTCTGTGCTGCTTCTGTGTATCGGAGCATGCAGTGATATTTCACTCTGCTCGAGTAGTTTCACTTTTCAGCACTTAGAGCCTCAAAGTTCAAGAGCAGTCAATATTTAACCATTTGCCGCTGACGCTTCTACTCTTAACACACAACATCTGGCAGAGAGTTTAGTTTTTCCCGCTGGTTCAAACATGCAAAATGTTTGGAGTCAATCCAGTGGTTTCATTTATGATGTATGTCGATGCTTGTGGAAAACAATGTTGACTATTGCTTTGTAAAGTGGGCATATGAACAATTTAATAAGACTTTACTGAGCAAAAGTCTTTTGCACCTTGACATATTAAATTCGACAAAGGCAAAATAGGTTAATGCAGCTGACGCCCACTTGCCAGGTTCAGAAATGCTAACGCCGCCCTAATCAAGAGTTCACAATCCTGGAAATAAAACACAAACAACAGGAGCAGAAATGCTTTGAGCACTTTTAAGGGCTTTTAAATGTAATTTTCAATATTTAGATCTGAGTTCAGGACCCAGGCCGGTGTCTCAAATCTCTGTTTTTCAAAAATCTATTTCTCCATCTCCTCCTGCTGCAGCAGCAGTCTGTTTATTCCCTTCAAGTGGGTCAATACTACAGTTTATTTGGCATTTTTGTGTCTTAACTGAGTTGAGCAAAAGGGGGCACGCAGTTTGCTCATGGGCTGAGCAACTACAGTTATTCTGTTAACTCAGGGCGAAAAAAAAGTCATAAATCTCATCTTCTTATCTTATTTCCTCTCTTGTGGGTAAAGCTCAGGCGACGATATCGCCACTCGAGACAAAAAACTCATCATCCTTCATACCATCATTTAGGGCGGATGAATACTTTCTCCTCATAGATGGCAAACTTGCCAGACTTGTGCATTTAATAAACAGCTGCAATTGTGCACATGTTGTAGAAGAAACGCGTGCACACACACACACACACACACACTTCCTGTCTGCCATGCCTTGAATGATCACTGCCGACTTTCCAAGCAGCTTCGGTCATCAAAATCCGCAATAATTCAGCGTCCGGGCCCGGCGCGAGTTAGCCTGACTGCGAACTTTGGCTGTCAGTGATAGAGCAGGATCGGGCGGAGGGCTACGGAATTACTTCCACCGTATTAAGTCCTCTGTCTTTCTCTCATTTTTTTTTCCTCCCCCACCCTCTTCTCCTCTCGTTTTGGCACGAATAGATTCATATGCCACATTGGGCGCGGCACTCCATCAACAGGGTGATTATTAAAAGTTGTTTACTGGGGGTGGCCTTGTCTCACTTTCAACACTATTGACTACAGTGCCATCCATCAGAGAGAAGCTGAAAACCCCTGAGAGGGTCTGCTCGATACAAGCCAAGTTTGGGAATAAAGCTCGGGGGTTTGGGGTGCGTGGGTGGCGAGGAGGTCTTGTCGTGATAAATGGGTGAAAGGATGGAATTAATCAGAGGAGGGACACGGCTCTTTACTGGAAATTGCAAGGTGGTGATCGTAATGGGGAATTGCTTTTGGCTAATGCACACACATGCAGGTAAAACTTTAAAAATAGAAACACACACTTACACGGATGTATTGGATATGTTTACCAGGAACACATGAAACAGGAAAAAAAAAACATGTTTATGAATTTGATGTGAATTCTGATTGACATTTCTCCATATTTGAAGTCTCTCCCCATATATTTTACTCTCATAGGCCAACATAATATTTCTAAACAGCCTCCTATGAGACGTATTATTCACGTCTCCACCCAGTTACTGCAGTTACAGTAATTAATCAAGCGCACCTGCAGAGCAGCCTCCCCTCACGCTAAGCTGGTGAAACAGCCTACCTTTGTGTGTCACGTTTTCCTGCAAAACGTGTGTTTTATCCCTGTTTTTCATCATCTGTGGCGTAAAAAAAATGGCAGATTTAAAAAGTGTCCCAGGTTTCGGCAAAAACGTAATACTGAGGCGGAGAACTCGGAGCAGGAAACACGGTACGTCAAGCTGTCCTCCGTTTCCATCATCCCTCTCGATTCCTATCACAGTTTTGTATTTGGGTCATTTGGAGACAAACATCTGAGAAGCGTACAGCCTGTCATCCTGCTTTACTCAGTGGATAATAAGGTCTTAAAAAAAAAAAAAAAGCTGGCAATTCTACTGATAAAATGCGAGTTTAAGAACGGATGCAATGACTCAGTGACTTTCTACTGTTTGAAATCTCATCAGACGCTTAACATATGATGGCAGTCTTATTCATTAAAATAAATAAATAAATAAAATAAGTGTGTTTGGCTGCAGTGTAAACAGTTAACCTTCAGTGCACGTACACTGAGATTGGTTGTGTGTGTGTGTGTGTGTGAGAGTGGATGCAAATTTATGCACGCAGGAGAAATTATTGTAAATACAGATTTTAAAAAACGCTCATTTTTTCCCAACAGAGAGGGCTGCGTATTACATTGTTGACAGTACTCAGCATTTTGAGCTAACAGAGTGAAGCATCTAAAGTGACCAGATGTCCGATTAAATCATGAGAGTTCCAATTTCCGAGCATTTGTCCTGGCGTCCTCGCAGAGAAACGCTTTGTCCTGATAATTATACGGAGTGGAAAACGCTGCTTTTTCCAAAAATAAAACTTTTAAAAAGAGATCTTTGTGGGCTGTGTATCCAAAAGCAAATTAAGGCTTTATCAAAACAATGGACAAACAAACAAATATCAGGCTGTAGCGAGGCTACACTGTGTTCTGAATAAACCAGTGTTGGCAGTAGTGGGGAATACAGGCAGTATACACAGAGGTGCACTTGTTATGTATCTCTATGCAGGCTAGTGTCAGAATTTTTAGTTTTATTCCCAAGTAGAAGCCATCAGCTTTACATACCCAGTATTATTTGGGCTTTTATATCTTGTACAGTATGTGTAGATGCTGCAGTGACTAACTAACCAATCCAATTTCTCATATATACACACACAAAAAAATATAACTATCAAGTTGGAGCCTGTTGATGCCTGAGGTCTCACATAAAATAAACAGAATCAGTCCCTACGGAGTCAACAGAGAACTTCGATAAAACTTTAAGGCCCCATGAAATATAAAGTTAGAGTCTTTTGTGACACATTTCCCAGTGAAACAATTCATTTCAAATTTAATCAAGTTCGCACATTTTAATTGGAAAACGAGAATTTGGATGGAGTTTAGCATATATAGTTTCTGAATATTTCTAAATGCTCCTTTAGCAGTCGACAACATAATAAATTTGCCCAATTTAAAATGTAATAGGCCAATAACCTAATAAAAGTGCTGAAACTATAATGGAATAACTTTATGTGATTATGTAATAACTTACAATGTAATCGGCTGGTTATGATGTTATTGGCCTGATGAAGAAAACCTGTTTTGCTAATGTAATAACTGAGCAGATAACGTAATAAGTTATTACACGATTGGTATAAAGTTACTACCTATTAGTTCATGATTTCTATTACGTTATTGTTATGTTATCTGCAGGAGGAGTCATCAAATATTTGGATCTCTCTCACAGGAAGAATAATGGGATTCTTTTTTTTTAAATCCATTTTGATGTTCCATATTTGGCATATGGGTCAGTGACAGATGATGACAAATCACTCTTTAAAATACAGTTTTAAAAGCAATCGGGTCTCTCACAATGTACATTTTGTGTTCATGGTGGTTTCATGTCATTTGAAAGTCCATTTGTACCATTTTTTTTTTTTTTTACAAAAATCTCAAGGAATGTCCAATTTTTTAAATGTCAAAAGTTGAAACTGAAAAAAGAATAAAGATAAAAATAAATATTTAATCCCTCTTGAATATTAAACTAGTTGACAGCATGTGTTTTTAAAACCTTTTTAAGAGAGTTAAACAGTCTAGTACCAGGATTTTTAGCGTTACACCACACAGCAGTTTTAACATTATCCCATATACTGTAGAACATAGAAATAAAGTAGGAAAATGTGCTTTTCATTTCATAGGGAGATACCCTGTTAAATCCTTATAGCATTTCAGGGTTCCAGCTTCTAGTGCAACAATTAATCATATAGAAAGTTGTGCTACTTGTCACCGTGATTGAAACCGTGCTGACATTTCCAGAACCCCCCAGTTCCTTTGGGGTACCTTCCTTTCCTCCTTTCCTTCACAGCCGAGGCCCCTCACCCTAGGCGTTGTCGGCGTTTTTTACCTGATTCTGAGGACAGACGCTGACATTTACCAAGGTCCTCGCTTTTTCACACACCATTAATTAAAGTGGAATCAAATCGTTTCTCCCTCATTCACAATTCCACCTCTCACTTACTTCTTTTCTGGCGACGCTGAGATTCCATTTCCACAGAACTAATAGCTTCTACTTACGTAAACACTTGACCCCGATGGGTCCTTTTCAGCAAAGCTAATTCTAATGAAAATCTCAAGGAAAACGCTGTTAGATGGCCGTGATCAGAGGTTACACTGACGGCCGTGAAATCCACACCGACGGTTTTGTTTGTGAATGAGCACAGACGTAGGCATGTCCTTGTGGGACCAAACAGAATCTTTAGTGTCACTTAACCTTTGACACGGAACATTCAGTCAGTCAGTGTAGTTCTAATCTCCTGGAACATAGAGAATCAAAAGAAATCATATCTAAAAGACCAGTTAATCTTTCATAATTCAATTCTAAAAATAACATTTTGTGAATAATATAGATGATCCCCGAAGTCTAACTCAATAATTGTCAAAATGTATAAAAAAAAAATTAGACATTTACTGATTAAACTTTCTTTTCTGTATTATTTAATTTAATGCACATCATTTTCTTTAAACATGTACCAGTGTATATGACTAATTGAGAAAATGCTGCAGTATGAAGAAGTATTATGAGGAAATGTATAGATTACAGCTGTAATGGGGTAGATCTCACACATAATTTAGCAGCCAGCTGTTTCTTTAATCACTCTGTATGAAGGAGATGGCCACTAATGTTCTTCATTGTTGTTATGGTGTGATAGCAGGCAACATCTATGGATGGTGTGAATAAAACTATAAATCATTTGATGCATAGAAAATATATATGTTTTTCTGTGGGAAAATGGTCATGAAAAATGTACATGTGAATATAATTTAGATGAAGATGTGCAGAACGTGGTGAAAGCCTCAACAATCCTGGATGTTTGGGCAAGATTTCGTTTCATTTTTAAAATAATAATATATATTTTTTTAACAGACCAGTGACTGATATTCATATGTTTGTTCTGTGTGGAATATTTTACGTTAATAGCTTATAATAGTAGATTCATTACTACTATTATAAGCTAATATTGGCTGATAAACTCCTCACTCAGCCAATTTATTGCTCTTATTTAACTTTAACTATGGATTTAACTGAAAAAAATAGCATCTGTTGCCAGCTGTATTTTTAGTTTATTCACATCACTCTCTCAATATATATTAGAATCATATTAGATCAGATCCAACAGATCCACTGTTAGGAATAAATGACATCTTATGTGGGAGTAAAGTGCAAATTTGTTTTCGATTTCACCACCTGGAGTTTGTGAGTCTGTCGCCTTCAGAGATGAATCGCAAAAATGGAAAGTGATTCACTTCTTTCTGGCAAACATACGTTAACACTTGTAATCTGACAATCTGTGGCTATAGCAGGATTTCAAAAACTACTACTGCAGCTCAGCCTTGAGGGTTTTTTTTTCTCTTTCCCAAATGCCGACTGGTCTGTTCTTTCATTTCCAGGCCTGAGTACAGATCCACTGGCTTAACCACCTGGGTGCAGAGGTTTTTCCATAGTCACTTAGACGCAATTATGCAGCGACTGTGTCAATGTTTGCAGGTTGTAGACTAATGGGCGATGGTGCTGACTGTGCCGGCCCTCCTGAAAACAGCAGCGCACGTAGCTGCATAAAATCCCACCACTTGTCGAATGTGTGTCTGACAGCTGATTCATAAATGCATGAATAAAACGGTACATTGTGTGTGCGGAGAGGCCAGAGAGGATAGTTTAAGCGCACGTTTAGGTTGTGGTGTCAATAAGTGTGTGTGGTTTTGACTTGACAGAAAAAGGATGAAACCGGTGCGTGTGTGTGTGCAGGAGCAAACTTATCCATGCAGTCCAGCCTGCAGTGAGCAGGAGTGTGCTAGCTGAGGTGGAACGGTGGAAGGCAGATTGCTTGGGGAGTGCCATACTCCTCCTGCTTTTCATTTAGCGGCTTAACCAATCCAATCCCACCAACACGAAGAGGTGATTCACAGTTACTCTCCTTACTATGTTTGATAACAATGCATGAATTATCCTTTGAAATTACTTTTTTAATTAAAACTAATAAAGTGAATCAATCATTTGCTTTCCCCCCTCTCAGGACTCCAAGCATGTACTGTCACTTACCAGCAGTTTGCCATACACTGCTGCGCCCTGTGTGTTTTTACATTTAGCACTTAAGACAAGTAGCACATGTCTTTAGACTCCACTGCAGTGACCGGAGTGGATTTAGCGGATTCTATGTTTCTGTATTTCTAGGAGTAGGTTCAAGTGTCCACAGTTTTTGTGGCGGAATCAATGACGAGGTATTTAAACCAGGATATAAGTTATTAATGGCTTTCTGGGGCCCACGGGGTTCCCAACAAAGCACAGAATCAATCAAAACAGTAAATTCACAGCTATGAACAAAACAGCAAGCTGTTAATGTTGTGCTGCGCTAACTAGCTGCTAGCCTCCAGGGTTGGGAACATTGGCGTAGTGATTTTGTGTAATTAGCAGATTGATGAGAACGGGCTGAAATCCTTTATTACATTGCTGCAAGCGTCTGTTTGTTTGTTTGCATGCGTGCATGAATGTGCTGGAATGACGGGGATTTCTGCACATCACTTTCATTACTTATGAGCTTGGTGCATCCGTAATATGTTGTCTCTAACAGTGAAAGGAGCATTCCGCCAAATCTACATATGATGTTCAGGTGTCTTTACATGTTAAAGACACATGTAAAAAACAATTCAGAAATGGTTAATGAATGTAGTAGTTGTTGAGGGTTAATAAATGGTTTGTAAACCAATTATTATAATTATTATTGATAATTATATTTTTTTATATTGTGTAGTTACATGCATGTTAACAGATTTACGAACCAATTATTAGCAACCATTAGCCATACCCATTAGCAAACAGTAATATAACAACAAAAGTTGAATTAACTATGTCTTAACCATTCATATATATATATATTGATTATTATAAAGTATAGCCAACAGTGGTGTATTATGATGTCATCAGGATTTTCTCATACTAGGTGAGAGACATATTTCTCTTTTAACAGAAAGTCTGCACCATAAACTGGAGGATCATGATTTGAAAAATAGAGGCAGAAAGATCCTATCGAAGAGCTGCATTATGGGAATTGCAAGACCTAGTGTATTTGGAGCTTTACCCATACTAGAGACAGGAGTCATGATATCTTCTCTGTTCTGCTGCTTCGATTTTGTCCATTCTTTCTTTTTCTTTTTTTCTCGTTTAATCCATCTCTGTGAGTCATCATGGGGTGATAATACATTTCTGAAGTGCGCCTCTAACACAGATAAGTTTAAGATGCGTCTGCTACAAATTTGAAGGCGATGTCTACGCTGTCACTGTACGGTTAAAATTATCCATGTAGTAATGGATGACACTGAGCTGAAGTTGGACTAAAGTGTTATTTTTATAATGCTACTGTATGTGTGCCCTTTGAAATAAAAAACATCTTCTGCTGATGTCAAAAATTAAGCTTCATGTAGGGAGGGGGGGGAGGAAGGGAAAGACGATAAGAGATAAAAAGAAAGTAAAGAGTAATTAACAAAGAAGAGACATAATTGAAGAAAAAGACCAAAAGAGATAGTAAAACAAAAAGAGTGCACCAGGGAATTATCAACAGTAATCACAAGAGAGCAAGAGACGCAGAGAAAGATAGAAAGAGGAAAAAAAAGGCATGAAAGTAGAGAGAAGCTATGAGGGTTGCTGAGTAAAGCATGAGGAGATAAGAGCTGTTCAACAGGCCCTTAAGAACCTGGCAGGCCCACGTTTGAACTCTGAGACTCAGTGGATCAGAAGCAGAAATCTCTCGGGATTAAACCACTAAAGCTAAGAAGAAGAAATCTTTACTTTTCTGTTTCCCCACTGACACTAATCTGTGGCAAAGCAAAAAAAAAAAACTTAGTAAATTGTATTATGTTTGGTTAATTTGTGCAGAAAAATTTACAAGAACTACTACAACAGCAGCTAAATGTGCAAACTTTTTTCTTTCAGCAAATTAAAATTCAAACATTTGCATTTTGTATTGTAATTTCAGATCTTAAATGCTAATTTCTATGAATCCAGTTTCTGACACACAAACACACACACACACAGGACATCTGTGTTCCATTAAGCACATACAACAGACAAAAAACAAATAGACAGTGAGAGCTCATTTGCTATATACTGGGCAGAGGAACATGCCAGGATGACATTTGGCTGATTGTGAGTATGCGTGTTGTTGGTAACAAGGTTTTAAAAGGACAAGACCACACTCGCTGAGAGTGACAAGAGAAAACAGTGTGTACAGCTGTTGCACTGATGGAATTAGTGCCGTGGCGATGTGCATAATCCGGAATTTATTAAAACAACGGGTAAACATGGAGGTTACAACGCGGAGCCGTCATCATAAAATGTGACAAAATACAAGAGAAAATTAGGAATAAATCTCTGCGTCTAATATCGCTGGTTCTCTGCAGTTAATGCCACTTATTTGAAAGTTTACACTTTCAACAGCCTCGGGGGTTACTGTAGCAGAAAGAGTGTTTTTCCTGTTTCCTCCGGTCTACATGAGGATCATACAATATTCATATAAAATTGTTCTGTGTTTAGGAGTGCGGGCTCCAGAGATGCTGCTGCAGGAAAGTTTTTACAGAGTACATGTTGCAGGTAGCCTGACATGTTTTTTTAATCACAGCACAGGGGGGAAAAAAGGAAAACTTTAAAACAAACCGCTAACAACAAAATAAATAAAAATGGAAATAGACAATAAATGCTAAAAATTAAGGGTGATTAATCGCCCACCAGTGCCATATCCAGAGGCCTTATACATGTATCTGCTCTCTGAAAGCCTACATAGTTCTGTTTAATCGGTGGGAATTTGCATAAAAGCATTGATTTCTTTCTTTAACTATTTCAACACAACAGCTGGCACACTGTACTGTAACTGCCCAAAGGTTAAAGCTGCAGGAATCCATGTTAAGAAAAAAAAAGAAAGAAAAAACATAAAATGCTTCAATTCGATCTGACAAAGAATCCAACAGAAAGCATCAATGTTATTTAAGCTTCAACCTGAGAGGAAAGGGGAGAGAGGGTGAGAAGTGCATGAAAGTGTATGAAAAACAAATGAGTCGGCTCATGTCTTATCTTCAAATTCCTGACAGCCTCCAATGTTTGACTTAGTGGGTGAATCAGATTCAATCAACTAGTCTCCATCTAAAAAGAAATATGATTTTTCTCCGAACGTCTCGGTCACCGACTGCTGCCACCCTTCAACGCTATCACAGAAAAAGATGTCAGGCTTTTTTTGTTTTAAATGTCATCATCTCCAGATCAAAATTAATAGTTTGTATAGTTTGTTTTGTCCTGATAATTAGTTAATTTATCAACTGCAGTCAAGCACTAAACCTCTAGTTTCTTTTCAAAATAAAGCACTTCCATCTTTCATTTGTGTGTACTTCTTGTACAAGACTCTGGTTCATGTTGGGTTAAGATTGAGGCCATTTTTATTGTTTATATATTGTTTTACTTATCCACAATGCAGCATGTTTCATGTGCAAAGTTTGCATTTATGTATCTATGTTTGTTATATTTGTATATAATCATATCCATTTAGAATGGTGGGTATAATGTGCAAACTGCAGCTCCTCACATTAACTGATTGAGACAGCACTCAAGATAAAATGTTGTCTTTGCTATTATAGCCCGGAGGTATAATATTTCATAAAAGGTGTGCCGCACTGTGAACACACTCTCAATGTGAAACTATCCTCTCTGCTCTCACGCCTTTTTTTCAGCTCCATTATCGCAGCCCTAAACTTCTCCTCCCTGTGCGCCTCCTCTTTGCTTCTCATCTTCACCAGGGTGGATACTTTGCCCTTGGCGCACCACTTGGTAGTCTGCGTGGCACGTCTGCCGCGGAGAAAAGCTACCTGGAAATGGGAGAAATGAGCGCGTGCGTGCGTCGTAATAAAAGATCATACTGAATTAGAGGCTGCTATAAAAAATAGGTACATTTTTAAACAACTCATAAACGGTGCGCAGGCATAAGGGGGAAGTAAAGGACTGTACTGGACTTAAGACTGGGCTGAAAAGCAGTGTTTTACTGCCCGGTTTCACCAAGCACATCGCTGATACATTATGCTGCTGTAACCACATTCATTAGTGATGTCACACATCCTGAAGTAAATCTGTGCATCATTTCAAGGTGAAAAGTTTAAGTTCCTTCATTTCATACTTTTCTGGGTTGTATTTGAAGTTGTCACCATCCAATCACAATATATTTGTGGTTTTAAGTAACAAAAAGTTTCTCTCTGGAGGTCTAGAAAGAACAGGTCATTTTGTGTCCTGTCTTTTTGAATGGCTGTGAATGGGAGATAGCTGTATAGTTGTGACATCACAACATCACAAAAGTCCTGATGTTTCCCTGTCGATTGAGTGTTTTGAAGCACGAGAGGGTATTTATAATAATCTTAAGTTTCTATGATAGAAGCTGGCAGTGAATTTGGCCTCTTTCTCTTCTTCCTTCTTAAAATCCAGCTCCTGCATCACCCATAATGCACCACGCCTCAACCCACCCGACTGTAGACTTTCATTTTCAGATCTGTAGTCTTCAGCCCCGACTGACTCTGACTCAAGCGACATGACTTGAAGCAATTTATCAGACTTTGCCCATCGCTGGAGCCACAAAAGGAGTTAAATAACCCTTTTTCCCCCCATATATGTAGCAGCAATACTTCCCAACAACATTTTAACAGACTTTGACGTATCAAATCAGCACAACTCCCCTTTTAAGCGTTTTATATCACATTGCCTTATTATCCTTTAAGTTCCTACTGTATTTTTTTTTTCTTCTTCTTCTATTGTGGCTGTTTGAAATAATCTGAGGGCAAACCTCAAAACACCAGAAGATATCAAACGAACGAGTAGATAAATGAGAGGTTTTGTTCTATAAAAGTATGAGGAGAAGAGGAAGGAGCAGCCAAAGAGCATGAGACGATGTTTGTATGTGATGATATTAGACTGTGTTGCTACTGTTAAGAAGCCAGGTCCCATAGTGAGCTGGCAACCAAAGTCACCTTCTGGCAGCTGTCTACTGTCATCTACTAATGCACTCACAACGACTTTTGAACCTCACAGTTAATGACCAGGGAGGTAATGGAGAGGGATGTAGGCCATGAACAACTCTACAACAGCCTGGTGGACTGCCTCAATTTGGTTTTGTTGTTTTTTTTGCACACAACCAGGACAACTGAGATTCATTTACACGGATATAAAGCTGTGTACCATCAGCATCACCAGCTGGATATTTAAAGTGTGTATGTCTTCATATATGTACCATATGTGTCCCTCTGCTGAGCAGCAGCACAAAGGGTTTACAGCACCCCGTGTGTCTTATGTGTGCATTACCTGAAAATCCCTCTCCTCGAGAATCTCTTTCCTCCACCTCACCAGGAAGGCCGCACACACGTAGAGGTGGAAATGGGAAAATCCCTCCGGTTCAGCCTGGAACAAAGAAAGAAGGATTAAAATGCTGAGCACAGATTTACGGTAACATGTCACCATCATAAAACAAGCAATATGTTTGTTATATTGTTCAAATAGAAGATCACACATGTAAGGAAAGCTACCAGAAACATAGTGTTTGCCTCCTGTCACATTTCATTTTAGCCCTCTATTGCATAGTGTTGCTATACGGCAACAATTACTTTATCAGAAATTTTCTAAAAAAGCTTTGATATAAAATCTATGTTTTCACAGTTAGGTTTTAAAAGGGGGCTTTTATTTTGAAGGGCATAAGATGTTTGAGGTCAATTTACCAGGATATTCAGTTTGCAACCAAAGGTTTCCTTTTATTCAGAAATTTAGAAGATTTTCACAGAATAAAAAATTGAACTCATTATCTGGAGTATACTTCTTTTTTTAACATTTTATTCAATTTTTGAATGGTATAAGTGTTTTTTTTCTAATATGCTAAAATAGATGCAAATTGCAAATATAGAAAATTCCTAGTCCCATTGACTTACATAGCATGAAACTATCCTAATTCAAATTTTTATTTTACCATGTCTAAGTAATATTTTATGCAATAGAGGGTTAACCATTTTAAAACAATTTAAAATATGACTCAAAAATTACACAAGGAATTAAAAAAAAACAAAATAAAGGCTGAAAGTCAGAATGCAGAAAGGTGTATTTCTAATTAACACAATGCATGGAGCAAATCCTCTCTTCTATGCACGGCTCTTTTATTCCTGCTCCTCGTTATGTTTGGCGGCTCAATTTTTTATGACTCAGCAACGAGCGAGGGGAATTAAAGAGGGAGAGAAAGACAAAGGGATGAGTTGCGCCTTGTTCTATTCATTTTTCTCCAGAGCCCTATCACAGTAATAATTACCCGGGCCTTTGAATGCAAATCACTTAGAAGTATATGCCACCTTAAAGGTTGGGACACGGGGTAATGCGTGAGCCGGGCTCAATGCATTCCGACATGCTTGTCAGCGGCCCACATACGTTATCTTAGCTTTAAATATATGGAATAAAAGTGTGGAACTGCTCCGGTGAATCTTCCAACATGCAGATCAGTATTAACCATGTAAAGGAAAATTTCAACTCTTCGTCTAATTTTTTTATTCCAATACCAAAAGAAAGTAAAACGCCTAAAATATGACTTTAACTAAATCTAGTCTTAATGAAAGCAATTAAGAAAAAAAAATATTGTCAAAATTAAAAATGATGCAGATGCAGGAGTGGAGAAAACACACAAGTGCACTCAAACACTTAGTAATAGCACCAAATCCTGAATTATTATGCAACTATGCTCTCTGATGTTTCATTCAAATATACTTAGGTTTTATAACCGTAGCATCACTTACTGTAGGTTTAAGGAAACAGGCTTTTTTTATTTCTATATTACACTGGGGTCTCTTCTGCAAAGGTGAGCTAGTAAAAAAGCTCAAGGCTACACACACACACATGCACGTTCTAATAATTCAGCCATGTTTAACGCATTTGTCTACTAATTTACAGGACTTCAATTACACAGAGGGAGAAGTATTATTCATTTCCGCACTGTCTGGGTAATGTAACCTTCAATTAACTCCATACTCATTTGTGTGAGGAGTGAATCTTAGCCATAACTCTGCAGGAATTAACAGCAACCGCCTCTCTGCTGTGATAATCGAATTTCCCCACTGGATGGGAGGAAGGAATAAACAGATTAATAGTACCCAGACAGATTTTTAACACAGACATGTTGGGATAATCTTTAAAATACATCAGTGCTGCTCCTCCGCTGGGTTTTTTCCCCCCGTTTCTCTGGTGTTTTCTTCGACAGATTGGCACTAACGCCTTGACTTTTTTCGTGCACCTCCTGCTGTTCGAATCTCGCCTCCCGCTTAGTTAAACCACTTTTCAAAAAACAAAGTGTTTTGTGAGTGAGTGGGAGAGAAAGAAAGGAAGGTAGATAAACAGAGTAGTACAGAGAGAGTGTGGTGGAGGGTATGAGGAAAAACGAGGGCTGTTTGTGGACAGCGGAGCGTGGCGTGATGCGAGTTGTAAACTGGCAGGTGATTGGCTTGTTGCTCTAACCTTGCAGCTCGGATCCAAACACAAAACACAGATGAGTGAGTATATGACTGGCGTGCGGGTGGCACCATGTTTATCAGTCCCCAAAGATTTGCGTGGTTTTAATTTCCTTTCTTCTGTGAGTTTTATGTGTGCGTCGGTGCGATAGTGTGAGTTCTAGGTGTAAAACGCTGAAATCTGCTGCGGCTGGGAGGAAGATTTCACCGGTGAGAAAGCGATTCATCTTTATCAAAAACAACTTAACGTGTAATCTTGATATTTTTGATTTGGCAGCGATCATTTCCGTGGCGATCCGCCATTAACTTGAACTCCATCGCCTCCGTTGGCTGCAGCGGGAACGGTAGCATAACTAATGACAGTATATGAGACTCGCTCTGCTGCTCACTGCGATGTGCTTCTGGCAGCTAAACCACGGGCAAAAAAACAAAAAAAAAAAACAAAGAAAATAAATGTGAAAAAGAGCAAAACGCTCACTAGAGCATTAGTATTTAAAGTGGCAATTCTTACTCCTTTATTGCAATGTCATAGCAGGTAAAGAGCTCTGAAACACATTAGACACATATTACGCTGTGGAATTATTGTGCACAACCAAGTGGTTTGTCTAATTCATTATTGATCCCTTTTAATAGCAGATTGCACTGTATGTTTATACCATAATATATGATACTGGTCTCATATCTATAGTGATGGAAAGGACTAAGGATTTACTCAAGTACTGTACTCAAATACAAATTTAAAGTCCTTTTATGTATTTTTATTTTACTTTACTATCTGACAGCTTTAGTTACTTTACAGATGAATATTTGATATAATGAATCTGAATATTCTATTAATTACACTCAGCAACATTTCAAGGGAAGATTGTTGCCTTTAAATTTACACTTTGTGTCAAAGTTGCAAAATGATGCAGAAATATTACTATTAATCTGTCTATATATATATATATTATAATAATATATATACTATAATAATCTATCATCTTGCATATCAACAGGACTGTTCAGTAAGTAACGGATCCGAGTATGAAGCTACTGAATTCATTCTAATTTATAATTGTACAGTGAATTTTCTGGTTTTATGACTGTGATGCTATATAATTGTTAGTTTCACGCTTACACTGGAATTACACAGACATGTACAAAAAAAAAAATCTACATTTTGTAAATGAGATTCAACGTTAGAGCCTGAAAGCTCCGCATCTTCCTCCCAGCACCTGTTCTTCCTCCATCTCTACTGCCCACTTCTCTCTCTCTGACACTCCATCCCTCCCCCCTGCCCCGATCCATTCACTGCTGCTGCTGCTGCAGCTTCAGCTCAAGGCTTTCCCATCATTATGATTTGCAAAATAAAGTTTGTCACAGGAGCCAAGGTGACTCCGTCAAACTCGTCTCTCTCTCTCTTTCTCTCTCTCCACCTCCTCCATTGTTATGCCTGGTCCTCTGTCCCTCCCTTGTGTCGGGGCGGCCATATTGGCGGAGACAGACGGGACTCTTGCTTGACAAGAGCTGCTGATCAAAGCAGGGACTAGGAGAGGGAGGGAGTTGGGGATTGAGGGGAGGCGGTGGGGGGGGGGAGGGTGAGAGACGTCTGAGGGTAGGAGGCTACGAGATGAACAGAGGAGGGAACTGCACAGCGAGACTGAGGAGGACTACAGCGATGTCACAGTGGCTTTAAACCGCTGCGTTGGCTGTCTGACTTAGTCAAATCATCTCATCCTTCTGAAACAAACCAGCAGCCCGGGATACCACGCTGATAATCTAAAGAACTGACTCCAGACGGGGTAAAAAAAGGGTGATGGTGCTGAGGGGTGATGTAAGATGATAAACGAGCAGATTTAAACTGATCTAATAATTACACCAATAGAATATGATGAAGCGCCAGCACTCGAGTGCTAACTTTAAAGCTCTCCTCATATTATATGTTAGTGAGTTGACATTAACTGCTACAAGCTGTACAAGTATCCCTCTGTGTCATTCATCCCCGAAGGGCTTGGGGGGTGGGGGTGTGTGTGTACAAAGTGGAAGTGATAAATTTAAACGCTAAATGGCAGGGAAGGGGCACTTTGAATTGTAAATTACAGTGTGGGATCATACAGTAAAAGAAAGATGAAGAAAAAGACCGATGACACGAGTCGGGTTGTGATGCAATCCTGTAAAAGAGGAAGGGAGGTATATAGGGGGATAAATGTGTTAAATGTTCAGGCTGGCTGCTGTTCTAGCACTAAATAAAACTGAAATCCACTTAAGCATATGTTTCTGTCCCTGTGTGTGATCCTCCAATGGGTTCAAAGCAACCCTTTATGCACTAATAAATTTAAGTTAATCAAAGAGTGTGTGTGTGTGGGGGGGGGTGGGGGCGAGCTGCAACAAATAATAAAATCAGAATCCCCCAACCTTGTTGAATTAGTCCCCACCGCATTTGATTAACCTCGCTCTGCTCAGGCACAGGTTGGGATTTGGCAGAAAAAGCTAACTGTGTAAATCGTAATGTGCAGAATATGCAGAATGTACGTGAAAATGCAGATAATGTGCAAGCTATGCTGAAGGGAACAAACAATTTAACCAGTCGGGGACATTAACTCTGCGGTAAATGTTACCTTTGTGACAGCTATAATGCTCGTTTCATGCTGAGAGTGTGTCGGAGAGAGACGATTAAAAAAAAGGGAGAGAGAGAGAGAAGTATTGATGCTCATGCCTTTGTGGATGACAGTAATACTTGGTGTGTGTGTGTGTGTGTGTGTGTGTGTGTGTGTGAGAGACCAGTCCAGTCTACAGAGACCTCTTTATTGTTTAAAATGACCACAGGGCCAACTATGACCACAGATAGGAGGACAGAGAGGCTGGAAAAGAAAGAAGGGCCACTTCCCTGTGGGATAGCCACCCCATCTATTGCTCTGTCTCTCTCTATCACACGCAAACACTTCACACATCTCGTTTTTTTTCGGCTGGCAGGTAAGTGTTTTATTCACTTTCATGTAAGGAGGCAACCTATCTGTGGTTTGCTAACTGCCTTTGGCACCACTCCGTGTGTGGGTTTGAATTAAGGACGGAGGTAAAAATGTTATCTCTCGCTCTCTCGGTTTTACTTTAGAGCAACAATTCTATTTTTCATTAAACCGCGCTGTCAAAGAACCTACATTTCTTTCACTGAAACAACAGCCATTTCCTCGCTATCATTAATCTCTGTGGCAGTAAAACTGGAAGAAAGAATGAATCTGCTTTATAAATCTTCAAAACCATGCAGCATTTTAATATTTGGTGTCTTAGCACTGGAGGATTTTAGAAGTTTATAGGCCTGTCAATCATAAAACACAATATATATTTTCAGAATGTTCCATCCACAGAGAAATGCATAGCTCATATTCAGAAACTGTGTAATAAAATGAGCCTTCAAGACATCAGTAAAGTTGTGATGTCACCACTATACAGGCACCAGCAACCCCCATCTCAAATCAGCCAATACCTTCTCATTCTGTTGGATCTGTTTAGTCTGTGCTCTTTAATCTTAATTACTGTTAATCTGCTGATCTGTGTTGCTGTGAATTACCAAATTTCACACCAGGAATTGACACATTTGACCACATCTTACACAATGGTTTTAAACATGGTCACTGACAACACTAAATTTAACCATCCATACGGAAATAAGGACCATGTTTCAGAAGCTGAAAATGTCACAGTATCCCTTTAACAGCCATGCTAATGCTGCCACACTGTGCTACTTGCTAATTTCATGCTCTACGCAACAGGGATAATTTGGTCCCTGTCTATCTGTCTGCCTGCCGGGGAGGAGAAGAGTGTGTGTGTGTGTGTGTGTGTGTGTGTGTGTGTGTGTGTGTGTGTGTGTGTGTGTGTGTGTGTGTGTTTGTGTGTGTGTGTGTGTGTGTGTGTTTCGCTCAACACCATCCCTTGTCTTTCTTTCACTGTTTCTCCTTCTGTTCTCGAAATCAATATTGACAAATAGAGAGAATAGCGTAAAAAGGAAAAAGAAAACTACAGGGTGAAATAGACACAAGGCAAAAATGACAGAAAAAAATAAAGAAGTGATATCGAGAAAAAGCAATATAATGAAAGGATGGTGGAAAATGAGGCAAAAAGAGCAGCAAAGCTAAGGTGGATAGAAAAGAAAAAGACAAAGAGGGAGAGCGAAGATGACAGAGATGGAAAACCAGGAAAGACAGAGTATGTGTTGTCTTGTGCTGGATCAGGCTGCTGAACAGATGGCCAAACCTCAGAGAGAAGACCACAGCGGAGACATTACAACGATCGGGTTAAAATCTCCCCTGGAACACACGATTGCACACGCACACGCGTGTGCACACACAGAAGCTCAGTGGCAAAGGGCAAGGTCTTTCTGTTTATTATGGCCATTTTCAAGAGACCCAAATGCACTCTTTTGTCTTGACAAGGCCGACGTCTTTCTGTTTTGCGGTGATAAATGGATGCGAGTAACATTTCTAAAGTAGTCTGCTTAGGAAATCAGGTTTGTTGAGATATATAGACATAAATAAGAAATGTGTTTGTTGAAAAGCAGCTTAAACAACTATTAATTGGCAAATATCTGCAGGGGTCGAAAAGGATAGATGTCAACTCAAACAAAGACATATGGAACACACTTACAAAACCCTCTAATTGGTGACTTATTGTACCTGAAAGTATTTCTAACCAAGGTCAATCCTTCAGTCCTTCAGCAGAGAACAAGCACTCACCATTCAAGAGCATTGTCCCTGGAGCTTCAGTTTAGGAAAGCACTGACGTAGGGAATGCTGCTGGTAGAGATCTACAAGTACAACACTTCAGTGTCCACCTACGCGCTGTATTTCATAAGCATCAGCAGGTAAGGACATGAATTTTAGAAAAGGAAAGTAGTAGAGAGCAGAATAGAACAGCTGCTGTCAGCTCTACTGAAAGTTTCATGAGTGGAAATGGCCTAATTCCCCTACCAGGGGTAGGACTGCGGGTGAGGGACGGATACAGATCCCGCCAAAATAAGATGTATGTCCCGGGTTATTTGTGAGTTGTATGAAAGCATGGAGGGGGCCTGTACATGTGCGTGTGTGCTGGGGCTGTAATCCAAATTACATTGTAAAACATCAAATATTTAGTGGATGGATTACAAGTACAACGTGTACTTGGGTTACTGTTGAGTCACGACAAAGCAGCAACACGGTTTACTCATTCATCCAATTCTATTTTAGTCGTACTGTGGACCTACTGTGTCAGGGGAGTTTGGTGGTTACAGGTATTTTTCTTGAAGCTAGTATTGTTGAAAAAGTCTTAAGGAAATATGGATGTTGTATTCTTTCACATTATGATTTTTAGTTACTAATGATATACTCAAACACTTTGGTGCAGTTCCTCTGGTGAGAATGCAAACTTGGGTCTAAATGAGGGAATAATAATTATTTCATTGCCTACACAAGGCCCCTACATCTTCCTCTACAGCTACATCATCCGGGTCTTCCTGTGTAATCCTGTTCCCTGATATGATGGGATTTGTAAAACCTTCTGCCATGTCTACACATGGTTGAATGTTTGAAGAAACAATTCAGAAGGAGACGTCCAGCTGGTCTCCTAAGCAGAAATACCTCATCTGATGCTTTCAATGCAAAGACGTCTACTCCAAGTTGGTTCTGGATGTTCGAGGAGCCCACCCCATGTCTAAGAGTGAGGAGGAAACCCTTCAAACGAAACTCACATTTCTATGATCCATCATTACACAAAGCTTTGGACCATAGCTGAGATTTGGAACGTAGTTCTAGTAGTAGTAGTGGAGTTAAAATAATGACTAATGATGTGAAATCTGTCGGTCTCCATCTTACCCTAGATTGTGGCTCCTTATCTGTGATGAGGCACCATCCTGGCTGAGCTCATTGAGAACATGCTTGAACCCTTTTATAGAATGCTGATGCTGGTGGCTAATAGTAATGACCCCCAGTACCCAGGGCACTTGATCATAAGCCTTCCCAATGCCATGTAGCACAGCAAAAAAGCAAGGCGAGTTTATTTGTATAGCACATTTCAACAAAGCAATTCAAAGGAAGTTAGTAAGGTGTGTTACAGGTTGGACTTTAACTCTGGACACATACACCACTAGATAATATTGGCTTTTTTATAACCGTTACTTATGATCTTTTACAAACTTTAATGAAATGTATTAGTTGTCTAACTTTAATCATACTTTATTTGCCTCAACTTCAATATCTAAGCTTATCAATTCTCTTGGTGCCGAGCATGGACACTGCAGGAATACTAATTGTTTTGTTTTTCCTTTGAAGGAAATTAACATTCAGATGCAGTCATTAAATGTACATCACGGTTTTAGAGAAAAATCCAATATCAACGTGGTGCCCCTTGACTAATCACTGTGTCTATTTTCTTGTATATCATGTTTAAATTATGACAATCACCAAAAATCATAACAGACAATTTAAACTGCGGCAGGCCTGTGAGGTTGACTCATATGTGCCCACCGTGCTGACGTCAAGGTATAAATTATGTTCAGGAAATGAGACGTGAATTGTGGCTAAATGTCAGGCAGGAGATACTGAGCATATTTCTTTGCCACACAAGTAATTTATGATGCTATAAATCCATCTTGAAAACAGTACATCTATTTTAGCCCATCCCTCAGATCCTCCTTCATGTACTGTAGTCCTTGGTGCAACTTGTTTCTATTTGATCATGAGATTCTTTTGTTTCCCTGCTTTATCTTCTGTTTTCTTCGAAATAAATTCTGATTAGATGGGTTGCTGGCTCTCAACTGATGATGCACGATAGAAAATAACAGCTTGTTACTATGGATACCATGCAGACAATTAGAGACCATAATACCGTAGAGCTAGGTCAGCTACACAGCAGAACTGGGTCATTTGCTATATCTTAACAGCCACAAGCTTGCGTTCACAATGAGTAAATTATATATCAATTTGTTTCATTAGGTTGATCCAAAGTTTTGTAAAGGTCACCCAATCTGGTCCCGACTTTATTCTCTTCATGCATGTCCAGACATGTACACAGCAGCATTTTCTCACCATGTCGCCTTCGTCTCACACTCCTTTCCTCCCTCATTAACTCATCCCAACAATCCGGTCGAGAAAAACCTGTGTTAAGGGAATGTGCCAGACACCCTACCAGGGTGTGAACAGGACACACTTGTACTCTACTTGGCTAAAAATGTTTTTTTTTTTCTGTTTAAGGGTGCTTTCACACCAGCAGCAGTTGGTGTGCACCAAACTGTCCATTAGAACCAAAGGTGCTTTGTTCAGTTCGTTTTCCTTGGTGTGAACACATCAGCAATAAATCAAGCAAACCGAGACCTCCAAAAAGAGGTGGTGGGAATGCGGAAGTCTGAATGAACTATTCAAAATGCATCATGGGAGGGGATACTAATTATTTGATTTCCTATTTGTTTGAATATCAATGTTGATGAAACGTCAATTAGACCAATTTTGGTGCATTTGCAGGTGTGAAACTGACCACGCTGGAATCAAGAGCTGCAGCGATTGATCGATTATTATTAATAAAACGGGAAAAAAAATATTTCCAGCATTTTTTAAATAACATGACATTGGGTATTGCTGCCAGGGAGATACAAATAATATATATTTAACCAGATATTGCTCAAGTTTATGAAGAAATGAAGGATTCACATTAAATTCTCTCTGAAAAATTGCATAAAATAATCTAAAAGTATTCACCACATCATCCACCTGTGTCTCTCTGTCTTAATTTCAGCAGCTGATACAGCAGTTTCACATCATTGAGCAGACAGACATTGCAGGAGTAGAATTACATGCATATTAAAATAAAGTAATTCGTGTAAAAGATGTAAAATAAAAAAAGTGACTAAATGCATTAATCATGAAATATCAGCAGGATGAATGAATATTCATGACATGCTGACATAAGATGTATTTATTTTTAATGTAAAGGCCAAACCTGCTCCACCATGAGCTAATGAGGCTTTTACCTGTCACCTGAAATTTATCTCATGCTGGCCAAAGTTCATGAAGATTTAGTCAAGATTCGTTTGGTATTTTTTCACCCACACTATGGTTTGTTAAAGGTTGTGGACTATGCAATTTATGATACTTTTATAAAGTCATTTCTTCTGTGCCGTTTGACTTGATTTGATGTAAATTGTGAATGAAATTGAAATCACCAGGAATGTGTCAGGAAAACCACAATCATTTTTTTTCTTAATTGTTTAGCTTCACTTTGCTACATTCTACTTTCACCTAGTGATCTCACACTTTTGAAAATGTCAGATTTAATAGTTGGACCGGTAAATGTCAAACTTTCGAGTTAGAGTAAATAATAAATTACATAAACCAACGAGGATGAGGAACAACAGCTCCCATTTAATGTGAGCTTTTAAGGAATAATGACAAGAGGAAAGAAATGAGGAAAACAAATTAGGCTAAGCCACAGTTATGGGGAAGATTCTGCAAAAAAAACAACAGGCATGAACTGCTGCCGGAATGACAGCAGAGCATAGATGTGTTTGTTCGATCACCTCTCACAGCTGGAAGTTTAAGTGCCACCGATTGTGAAACCCAACCTCAACTCTCCTCATCCGATCAAACAGTGCAACCAGATGTCTCTCAACCTCTGCATCAACTGGAAAATCCATTATATGTACTCAGCTCAAGCCCTGGGCCTTCCCAACACATACACGCATTTACAACCCCCCCCTCACTGAATCGATAACAGACATTAGGTGTTATTGACAATGCCAGCTGAGGTTAACAACTAGCCTAACTGTTGGCGCCGCCTTTTAAGCTGTGTGTAAATGTGAAAGGGCAGCAGAATGAAACCGATGTGTTTTTAAATGGGATTAGGACTGTGCTCTTTCACACACATTTACACACCGAGGTCAACAAAGTAATGGATTGTGTGGCACAAAATAAAAATGAAACCAAGTTAAAAAAAATAAATAAATCAAGCTAACCTTAACATTTATTTATTAAGGGATGTTTCATTGAGAGGAAGCCTCTCTTTCTGATTCCACACATTCACAGCCAGAAGCTGCAGTATATTGATCTGCTGCCACCGAGCAGCTGTGGTGGTTTTGGGCCTTGCTCAAGGGCACCTCCGTCCTCGGTGGTGGTGATGAGTGCTGCTCCCCCCCCGAAACCACAATTATCCTGCCGGTCCGGCTTTTGAACCCACAACCTCTCGGTAACAAGCAGCTTCTCTAACCTTCAGGCCACCACTGACCTAATTAACTAATCCCTCACAATCCGTCACTTCCAAATGAACTAATCCGTCGCCATCCTTCACTCCCAAATTGTCTAAGGGAATGTGTTTTTTTTCATTCACACTCTTTGATAAGCTCTTGGCTTCTTCTCCTGGCTTTTGTCACTAATCCATTAGTCTTTTTATGAGCTTCCTTCTTCCCATGCTTTTTATATGTTCTTTGTATTACTCCTATACATAACTGCAGTATAACTGCGCTCCATATGTGAGGACAGTTTAACATATCCTCTTAAATTAACAACTGAAGCGTAAATTTGTCAGTGCGATGGGGGCTGAGCAGCATTCTAAGGTTGTGTCACAGGCTATATAATTAAAACTATCATAGAAATAGAAGTCATGTTTGAATAACTTTATTGAAAAATATACGTATAACGTTTCCTTATGCTGCCAGGGCTGGCTGGAATATAATGGTTCGGAATTTTAAAAAAAACCCACCACATCTGAGGCAATCACACGTGTCATTTGCGGAGAAGATCTGCATCCCTGAAATCCCATGCAGAGTCGGATGAGATAGAAATGGACGGGTAACAAAAAGAGGAACAGTAGCTCCGCTTTGCACGCGTCTGTACCTGGTAGGTGTCCCACAGTCGGATTGTGCAGCGTAGTGGCAGCTCCCTCATCAGGAGGTTGTTCATCCAGCGAAAGGCAAACTGCAGGTACTCTACCTCGTACTGCTGCATGTGGCGATGCACAGACTCTGCAAAAGTAAAAGAAAAACAAACGAAAAAAGGAGAGATTTTATTTCTTGTCTTCACTGGGTGAAGAAACGGAACAAAAAGCCTTCAGGGTCTGTGCGACATAATATTGACCGTTATAAGAGTGTTAATAGATTCCTTTATAACTCCCTTAATAACTGCAGCAGTCAGTGTCGCACCACGCGCTAATAACCATCATGCACACATATCTCATAATAGAGATGTAATTACAGAGCGATCAGGGTTGTCGGGGAAAAGCCACGCACCGAACCGGGATGAGAAAGAGTGCGTTCATTGTTACATAAAGCTCCAAAGCAATTGCGTGTCAGTCCAGTGAGGAATGGGGGAGCATATACTGTAGGTCAACGGCATTCCAGGGATGGATTTCTTTGCTTTTCTTCCTTATTGCTTCTAGTAGGAGCTGATTAAAACTGTTTTTTTGTTGAGTTCTGACCTGTCATGTCAAGTTAATTACATTCAAGCCCCTGTGGCCTTTTAAAAATATTGTGACTATTCATCTTTTTTTTTTTTTTGTCTATATGATTGAACATGGATCACCCTCGACAGTGATTTTATTACCCGTACAAAGCACACGTGTGTGATTTTTATTAATTGCTGTCACATATACCAGCTGTTGCTTGGCTCTCATTGGTCTTAATTATTTTAATTCAGTCCTGTCACACAGGAGGCATGTTAGAAAGATCCTGTGTGATGCAAGCTGCTTTTTCATGTTACAAGAACCCCGAGGAGTTGACCAGTAGTAGCCCCATGAAGCTACGAGGGGGCTCTTGGTTCATCCATTCCTGCTGATTTCATGCTGATGACACGCAAAGAAATGTAGCGGCCCGACAAGAAAAGGACAAGAAAGAGGAAGACTGCAAGCTTGCAAACACGGTTGTGATTTTCAGTATTCCAGCAAAGAGTAAATAGAACATTTCATGGGGATTACTTTCAGCTGTGGATTAGTACATATTTGATTTTGTAGGTTCAGTATCTATTGCACAATAAAAGGACATGTCACCCTGTGCAGCGGTGTGTGAAGCATTGCAAAAGGTTGCTTATCGTAGAGAGTGATATTTTATTTGCTTTTTGATTATAAGAAGGGTCTAGGTGTTCTATAAATACTGTCTCATGTTTGAAAAGCTCAATCCACAGAGGAATACACGCAGCTTTCTGAAACTCTGCCTTAAAATGAGCCGCAGGGACTTCTGTGAAGTTGTGATGTTCAAATCAGCCAATCAGAGGAGAGGCTTATTAATAATAATGAGACAGACACATTCTCTGAGATGAGTTTTGATACGTACAACCACAAATGTATTTTGCTATGATACGAAACTTCAAATCAAGCCCAGAAAAGTGACAAATATGGTACCTTTAATTGGTTTTGGATGATTATAAAGGCAAAAACACACAAGCTACTACAAAGCCTTGATAAAAGCCTTTAATATAACATGGCAAGAAAATGTATACAAGCACATGGGCTTATGCGTTTAGGCCATATTAACCTTCATCAGAAGGTTAATATGGCCTTCTGATGGACACAGGGAGTAGAGCAAAGGATAAAATGGACACCCAAAGGTGCTTTAGTGGGTGGAGCCTTCCCATTATGTCACAAACTAGTAAGTTACACAAAAAAGCCAATCATGAATTAAAAAACAACAAAACATGTAGGTCCATGTGCTTTTAAATATTTTTTCCATGTTGGAATAAAGGCTTTTTATACCTTTTTTTTTCCAAATCTCAGTGTGCCTCTTGCTAATTTCTTACTATAACAATCCATTTTTGCTTTTGGTCTTTTTATGGGATTTGTTGATAGCGAGAAAACACATTTATCACCAGACATATCTGGTGTCGGTACTAGCTGAGAACACACACATCAAACATCAGCTGGCTATAAGATGTCCACATCTGCCTCTCTAATTCCCATAAAATGGGTTCTGTTTTGTCTTTCTGTAATCACGTCAAGATGATGTCCTCATCAGAGAGAGGACCAGAAGTCGTGTCTGGTGGTCTCCATATGGTCTCGACGGGGGGTTTCAGACATCAATCAGCGCATTCGAATGCACTTAAGTAACCAGGTTACAGCTTTCTCTGGTAAGCTGATTGCTAAACCATCAGGTGAACCTGGTTTCTCTGAGTAACCTGGTTACTGAAAGGAATAAAAGAGGAGGAAAACCATCTGAGTAGTTGCTGCTTGCTGAGGGTTATGACACGGAGAACGGCTGCTGTTGTTCCCCTTTCTTGATAAATGTTTGTTTCATGCGTCTTTACACAAGAAACGATTCACAATACAAGTCTGTATTCAGCGACTCCCCATTTCATAGTCATCAAACCAATGACACTCATTCTCTCTCTCACATACACACACACACGCACACATCTCATAATAGAGCTGTAATTATTAAGCTGTCAGACAATCTATGAGAAAAGCCAGTCAGGGAGGAACTATAGCATCCTCTCACACTCTGTGCTCTCAATCAGGGCTGACTGACATACACACACACACACACACACACACACACACACACACATACACACACATACACACACACTCTGAAATACAGCTTTAATTGGTGAAAAATGATGTAAGTTATTTCAAGCCAACAACACATATATTATTGCTCTCGAGCAAACGCAGCAAACACTTAAATGGCACCTGTCGACAAATGCTCACACAGGCACGTTTGACTATTACGCACACACACACGCACACACACACACTCCGCCGCATAAGCGGGGCGCGAAATAAACACAAAGCTATTATTTCACACTCCTCACTGCAGTTTAATTATCACATGCTTCTGTAAAAGCATAAACAAGGCGAGCTCATTAACAGCAAATGCATCACGGTGACTGATCTCCGCTGGCTGCCAAATAGAGGGGGAGAGAGTGGAACAACTTTAGACAATGTTAAATTACACTAATGTACTTGCTCTGCCTAATATTAGCGGCGTCGCCAAACACGGGAGAGGAAGAGAGGTGCACGATGGGGGAGCGGGTGGAAGGGATGGTCGTTTGTCATGACAACTTATCGCAGGAGGAGAGGAGCTAAAATTAAAATTCTGGGAAAAAAAAGGGGGAGGGAGGAAAAGCACAACAGGAAGAAAATGAATGAAACAAACAATGAACTGAAGTGCTAAAACGTGTGACTTTTTTTAACCTTGGGCTGCCGTCCAGCTGGCACGGAGCTCGGCATGCTGGGTAGCGGAGTTACGGGGGCTGGAGGAAGCTCGAGGATGACACCTCTCATAGACACTGATTGACTGATGAGTCTTGTCTTCCTCCCCCGCTGCTGGGTGAAGTTTAGGACAGAGGCCGCGATGCCGGCTCGTCGGCTCTTCCGGCGGAGTGGGGCCCGCATGTGGGTGGACGGCGTGGGGGTCAGAGGTCGTACAGTGACTAGTGAGCGGCTCCCAGGGTTCTGCTGACGGGGCCGATTCTGTCTGACTCCATGCTCTCCTTGGTACCAAACATAATTACAGTTGCATTGCCCCCCCCCTTTCCCACTCTTTTTTACCCTTTCACCATCTCACTGTTCTAACACACCTGCTTTATACTGAATCACTAGTATTTGCTGTACCTACTATAAAGATACTGTATACACTACCACACAAAGGTTTGGGGTCACTTAGAAGTTTCTTTATTTCTGAAAGAAAAGTACAAACCTTTTTCAATGAGGATAACTTTAAACTAATCAGAAATACACTCTATACATTGCTAATGTGATAATGTGTCTGGTTTTGGTGCATCAATATCTACATAGGTGTATAGAGACCCATTTCCAGCAACTATCACTCCAGTGATCTAATGGTACAATGTGTTTGCTCATTGCCTCAGAAGGCTAATGGATGATTAGAAAACCCTTGTGCAATCATGTTAGCATAGATGAAAACAGCTGGTTAGAGAAGTTTGAAGAATACAAATTGTTATTTCAAATGCAAATAATTATTTCTAACCTTGTCAATGTCTTGACTATATTTTCTATTCATCAACTCATGATAAATAAAAGTGTGACTTTTCATGGAAAACACTAAATTGTCTGGGTGACCCCAAACTTTTCAATGGTAGTGTATATAAACTAAATGTGGTCTCACTGTAACCTTTGCTTTTATTTTCCTTTGTAGGGCTGCAACTAACAACGATTTTCATTACCGACTCAGTGTTTCCTACAGAAAATTTGTCAGACAAGGTGGTGAGATGAGGGGCTGGGGGTTTGGTGTACGATACAATAACATAATTACATAATAGTAATGAGTTTAGGCTGAGATTCTGCTTTGTTAGGTGATAGTGCTGGGATTTCCCAGGGTGTGTGAATGCGTCTTGGAATAAGGCACTGCAGCTAGCATGGAGAGTGGTTTTCCTCTGAAAGAAGAAATGAACCAGCACTCGTGAAGTAGCCTGTGTTAGCATGAACAATAAAGTAGCAGCTAAAACGGCTAACGTCTTAGCGTGTGGTTTTTGAGACGTTATACTATAAAGTCCTGCAGGAAGCGCTGTGACTAATCTGTATATTATTTTCTCAGTTGATTTGTTGTTTTATTCAATCACATTTTCCCAAAGTCTGAGGTGCCTCCACCAACTGTCTACAACCCCAAAAATATTAATTTTATTCTGACACTTCATTAACATCATTACAGTAAATTAAACACTGGTGAGCAAACAGAGCTTTATTGCCTTTTTTGTGTTTACAGATTTGTTTGAAACCATTTCTAAAGCTGGTCAGGGACTTTTGATTAAATCTCCAGCTATTTTGATAAATGATTATTGGTTCTCTAATCCTCATCTCTCAAATATGAAAGTTTCTTCAGTCCTATGATAGTAAAGTATGATTTAAAACATAGTAGGAGGTGTGTGTGTTTGTTTGCTCTCAAGTCAAGTACAAACGATAGTCGCTGAGTGAGCCTTGGTTAATTATTCCTCTCGTCATCAACAGAGGTCAAACATTTGTTATTGACGAGGGAGGCTGCAGGAAATTGTTAAGAGGAAGATAATACCTTTGTGTTACTGTACATATATGAGTGCGTTCTCGAATATCAACAATGCTTTTATCCATCCTTTTCTTCAGCAGATTGTGTGCAAGAAGATTTGTTGTATTCTTACCCATGGATGTGTCACATTTCCGATTACGGAAACACTTTTGACATCTGAAAACTGGGAATGAAAATATATATGTACACCCAAGACTGAGAAAAGGTCTATCAGTTTAAATGTCTGGCTCCCAGAGGGGCTACGCATTTAAATTCGAAGGATTGCTTTTTAAAACAGAGTTGGAGGTGACACGTGCGAATTAATCTAAATAAAATGTGTGTTAAAAAAGCAACGAGCATTATTCTAACAGGATATAAAATGTCAAATTGCTGTGGGCAAAAAAAAAGAACAGAGTCCATTAACATTGGAGGGGCTGACGTCTGTTGGCCGTGGAGGAGTGTGTGGGAAATGGGAAAAGATGGTGTAATTGACCTCAGGCCAGGTTAAACGATAGCAGAGCGATCCCTCAACTGAAATGCAGCTTTAAAAGTTGGCATGAATTAAAAATTAAAAAAGAGAAAATAGTCGGCTAGAGCTACGCATTGTCGTGAATTTTACTGTAAAAATACGCAGAATAAAGAAAGCAAATGTACACCCACTTGCAACAGAGACTGCTTTTACAGGAAGACCAATTATCACCATGTATTTAAATGCATTAATAATACTGTAGCCTTTTTTTTCTGCCTTTCATTATGCAATACAGTCGCACAATCCAGCTACCGGCCTTTTAACACAATTCAGGCTCACAGCGCACGCTTGCCAGTACGACTTGCCATTTACATAACTAAATTCACCTTTCGGCAATTTGCATGTTGATGAACTTGTGCTAATGCACTCGCTTAAAACAAATACACAGAAAGAGATAAGGGAGAGATAAAGAGATCAGAGAAACATTATAAGCATGCCGACAAAGTGGCTTGTCTTTTTAGGAAGTACATGTGCTAGCGTCAAGCAAGGCTAATGGAAGTTAGCGTCAGTTATTACAAGTGGGATAATTACAGGGAGGCAACGGGGGAGCTGAAAGAATCCTAAAGAAATAAGCATATTTCTTTCCTTTATTTTTTCCTCCTTACTTTAACTTCAAATATTAGAGTCCAGACTGCAGGGCTGCATTCTCAGAGAAAAAAAACTAATACGATTATCACAAAAACACACTTTAATGTCTGATCATAAAAGTACCAACAGTATCTGTGGTGCAAATATATATATATATATATATATATATAATGGCTTCATTAACCTTAATGCTCAGTCAGTTTTTTGGTCCGGGAAATAAACTGGAGAAATTACTAAACTTTATCCTTAAAAACTTGGCGGTTTATTGATGTCTTTAGCCTAAAAAAAAAACCTCTGCAATTTTAATTGCTGCTGCCTTTGAAATAAAGGATCTTTCCGAAATATCCGTTTAAGATGCAACGTGTGATACTCGGCCACCTGGTCCGGGGGAGTCGGGGGATTTGCCACTAAACTTGTACACCTCTTCTCATAAGGCACGCAGGCGGTCCATCAGCACGCACAGATACATCAACGCTGGGCTCACCCCCAACGGAGCAAAAACAATTGCAGTCCCAGTCAGTTTAGCGGAAAATCTCTGCTCCTGCAGGAGCCGGAGGGGGGAGAAAAAAAAAAAAACGAGCCAGAATATCACCCGCGGATCACCGCGGGTTCCTCTTATTGCCTAATCAAGCGTGGATCTAATCACAGGTCTGTCAGCTCCGCTCGGCTACAGTAACAATAATTAACAGTCGGACCAAAGCAGCGAGAAAACGGCCACAGCAGAACCGCACGATGCCGCTTAGAGATCATTTAGATGCAGGTTTGTGCCGTTAGTTGCACTAAACATCATTTGTTAAATAGCAAACTTTAGCTCGTTTATAAACCGGGCTACGTTTCCCAAGAGCTGTCTCTAGATGTGAAAAGAGACATAACATCCAATTATCCAGAAAGTTACTGTCATTATTTTTAAGTACTGTACATCTGTTTACAGTATTGTGTCCTTTCTGTAAAATAAATAAATGAAATAATGATATTTTAGGTGAATTTACAGTATTAGTTGATTAACTGTAAAATAAAAAAAAACAACGATTAAAAACCTAATTGTAACTGTAATGCTACTAATTACAGTATTGGGTGATTAATTGTACAATAAAAAACAATTAAATGTTGTGATTTACTCCAGTAATACTTTAACTAGCTTGATTTATTGTAAAATGTACATCAATCTACTGTAATGATTGTTTACAGTAATGTTTGTGTGTTTAACAGTAAATAACTGCAGATTTCACAGTTTTACAGTGTGTTGACAGCACATCACATCTTGTCATTTATATTGTTTGCTGTACTTGTGTGCATTTCAAATCCTATATTTACTGTGGATTTGTCAGCTTCACTTTATTGTTTCAGAAGCACCAGCTGAAGCAATATATTTAGCTTTTTCTTGTCTTCAAATTGCGCTATCTCTGTCTAATGGAAAAAAAAAATAAATGGGTTTATTTCTCAATACGTTTTGTCCAACAGATGTCAAATTAATGAGCCTCACGATTAAGTGCCTGGAAAGGAATGGACTGGTGAATTCATAAGAAATAACTAACATTAACACAAAGAGGAAAAACAACTGAGAAACAATAAAAAAAAAACTCATTTCAATGTGTCTCGATTTGGAATTAGTGAAGAAGTAATATTGGTACATTTCTACAAGTCGACAAGACATCTGCTTATTATGACAGACTCCACCCTTGATCAAAACACGCTGCACTCTGGATAACCCCGCATCTGATAAGTGCTGAAAGGTAATTTTGGAAGAGATGAGAGGCCATTGTTCCCAAAAACAGATGCTGTGTCGACAGCCGAGCGAAAAACAATCCTGTAACACGAGATAAAAGCTATCTGTGATCTCATTAGAGGTGGTAATGTCAAGCTAAGTGAGGTATGAAATGGCCTCGCCCCCAACTGTGATGACAGGGCACTTATGGAATAAGATACTGTAAAAACGTCCAGTCACTTCCCTGTGGAGTGTTGGGATGCTTGGACGAGGCCAGAGGACTTTCTACTTCTGCTTTCTGACACTTCATTTCCTTCTGAACTCAGTCAAACGCCCGGATACAATCTCACCAAACGTAGGTACAAAACACACTCGTTACAATGCATTGTGGGCCGCTGCAGACTCCACATACGTCATCGGTGTTATGATCGGAAACTATTCCAACCTAGGTGATATTTACACCTTTATTTTTTGACAAAATCGGAAAGCCAAGGGAGGGCAGAGAGGGGGGAAAAGTGCATCGCTAATTAACACTTAGTTGGGAGTGTATGTAAAATGTCATGGAGCTGATCGTGTGTACACTCGCGTGCATACATTAACTCCCAGCCCTCAGCGGGCCATTGTTTTGCGCTAATAATCACCATATTTACCTGACAGCCGAGCGGAATGGAAATTAGCGAGACGCGACGGCGGTGACAAGCAATTACAAGCGGGAGAACGAGAAACCTCGGGAAGAATCGAGGAGAGGAAACAAGCGTTAGTTGTTGCCGTGCGTCTAGTCCCGGCGCAAAAAAAAACAAACTCCAGACTATTAAAGGAAGTGTAAAGGTTTTAAGGAGAGGAGGAGAGGAGATAAATGGAAATGGATATCAAGTAAAAACGGGGGAGCTGTGAGCAGAAAGTACTTTATGGATGGCTGGAAGGATGGATGGATGGAGGCAAGGCAGATGACTCACCATCAATCCTGCTGACCAGCTCCTCCAGGGCCTTGACTTTCCTCTGAATGCCTGGCTGGGCAAAAGTATAGTTGTCCTGAGAAGTAGAAAAACCACAGAGAGTCAATATGGACCAAAGGCTCCATTACAACAGTGATAGAAAAAAAAAAAAGCATGAAATAATTGGTCTGAAATATTGATTTTTTTTTAGTGACTTTAATGCAGGAATTAAATTGGCCTCAAAGATGATGTTTAAATTATTACAAGGTACAAAGGTCAGACTGGTGAGTGGATAATGGGGCTGCGGAGCTAGAATCACCACAGAACAAATAGAAGCGTGGGGCAGAGCGGCTAAAACTCCAGCTGATCATTGATACAACACGTTTGTCAGATTTTGTTGTAATTGCTGGGATAAGCTGTGAAATTGATCTCTCGTTTAAAAAACAAACGAAAAAAAAGGACATGATTTGTTTTGCATTGATGTTTTTGTGGCGTTTGTCCAGCCAGCTCTGAAATTTCCAATTTGTTTTTTTTTTAACTCCCTTTAGAAAGGTGCTGTAGCCATTATAGAACTCAAGTGTTTGGACAGGGCTGCATTTCATACCCCACGCCTCATCCCATTCAAGTAGTTATTGTACTTCAATCTGAAGTCTGGTTAATAAAGCTTGGAAATTGGATGATATGGGTGTTGATAGAAAAAAAAGATGGCCACTGGGGCTCTAATGTCCTCTATAGCATTAACCTACTTTGTGAGCTAGAAACGCTCTGCCATGTTAATATAATATCACAAATATCAGATTATACTAGTATATTAACACTGTGACTCCCATAACATTGATTTTTATTACCCTCCTGGCTGCAAACATGGTATAATTTATCTGCTTTTATGCTAATTTATTAAAACCCCTGTACATCTTAACATACAGTACAGTAAAACCCAGGGGAAGTGTACAAAATGGGAATTTTACTGAAGCTATTTTAGGATATGACGACTAACGGGATCATTAATATGATCACAGGCGTGGGCAGTGTTAATCGGTTGAACTTGCAGAATACAATACATGTGAGAACAGCGCATAAGCATTTTGTGGGTGTATACACACACACACACGGAGCACAAGGATTACGTTTCCTTGAGGGGTCATTTCAGTGTGGCTACAGAACAGCTGATGTGGCAAACTATCCAACAGATGGAGAGAGGGATGGAAAGAGAAAATGAGAAAGAGGGGAAGAAAGAAAGAGGGAGGGGTCATTTAGCCATAAACAGCTCCAGTTGTCCTTCAGGCTCAGCAGAACCAAGGCGTGTGTCCTCCTGAGTCCATCAGCGGATGGCAGGGTAGAAACCGCATTCTCTCCTGCCTTTTTTTTCCCCCTCCCTTCATTCCTCTATCATCATTGTCCTCCCAATTTCTTCTCATTGCCCTGAGCTCCTCTCTCGCTCCTCATTAGATCATAATGTATAATTCTTTTTTTTAGATTTTTACCAGGAAATATACAATCAGTGGAGCAACCGATCATAAAGATATTTAGTTTATCGAGGAGAAAAATCCACACATCTGAAAACTAGATTTTTGTGCTTTAAAAATCACTAACGATTGTTCGATTATCGGTTGTTCTTCTTTGATTCCTCCTCTATATTTTTCATATTTCCTCCATCATTCTGTCCGTCATTCTCCTTGCCTGCATTTTCGTTACTTTTACATTCTTGCATTGTCTCCGATGATGTTCTGCCATAAGCTTCTTTTACCTCTTCCTTTGTTTCAGTCCATCTCCGCCACACTGATTTTAAAGTGGTTAGGTGCTAAGCAAGGGCTGGTGCAAGTAATTACATTTGCATTATTGAAGCTGCTGGCTTTAATCAACTGCCCTCCTCTCTCTCTCTCCGTCTCTCAGCAGCTTCCTCTTTCGTGTGCATCTGCCTCTAAATGACCATCTTCCATTTTCTAGCTCTATATCTTGCTTTTTGAATGGCCTCCATACGCCTTCTGCACTCCTCGCCTTCCCTTTCTTCCCCTTCGCTCACCGATGCTTTTTTTTATTTCTTCATCTTTTTTCCTACACTTTAATTGATTCCTTTCTGTTCTGAAAACTTTCCTCACACTCGCTCCACATTTCGCATTTCAGTGTGGCGCTCCACATCTATACGTCCGTCACAATCTCCTCCACTCGACTTGTAAAAACGACTTCTTGTATGAAACGTTTTGTAGGTTGTGGTTAAATGCAAGACTCGTCGTTTTGTCTCGTTTCGCAGCTTTTCCCTTTCACGCCTTGTGCGGTGGCGCTTTTTGTCATACACATCTGCAAAATACTGCATAGATTTTATGTTTTCTTATTTTCCAGCACGAATCAATGTCTGGATTCAACAGAATAAAAAGAAGACGGACCACCGTAAGAGCAACCACAGCCACTGAGGATTTAAAACAGATAAAAAAAATGTCAATTTTTAAGATTTCAGCTCTTAATGTTTCCTCTGTGGAGTTCAGAACTTTTAATAGAACTTTCAGGTTTTAGTTTGTTGGAGGATCAGCCATTGTGCAGCAGCAGTCAGTGCTGGACTATGACTGAGAGGCTGACCATTTCTTGGAAGCAGCACAGTGCAGACAAAGTACTTTTTTTTTTTTCTTCTTCTTCATTTTTTTGCCAGCAGCAATTTCTGCCCATTTAGACCCACATCTCTGCCATGATTCATGTCACCGAGACTCAACTGTCACCACTTTGCCACTGTTTGTATCCCTCTATATTTAGCTACGATGCTTTTATGAATACTGCTGAATTGCTGAATGTATTCATAGACATTTTTGTAGCACCTGAAAATGACCATCATTAATTAAAAGGGAAAGAAATAATAAAATAATACCCATACACACTGTTACTTTATATTATATCTGACTTTAATGTGTATTTATTTATTTTTAATCTCATTTTTAATTAAGTCTTAATTTCTGATTGTTTATACTTTTAATTTACAATTTTAGATTTTTTTCCCCTTTTACTCAACTGTTTTCAAATTGTATCTTAATGATATGAATATTTTAAGTAAAGCACTTTGAATTAACCTGTTGTTGAAAATGTGCTTTACAAATAAACTTGCCCACAATAGATATTATCTTTGTGCACTATTATGATGAATTTTACTTTCCCCATACTTTGGTTGTAATCACTCGTTCGAATAAAAAAAAAGATGCAATACCCCAGTTTGTGCTTTCAGGTGCTTTCTTTCTTTCTTGGTTTCATCCATCTTCTTTGTTTTGACTCTTATTGTTCCTCTCATTTTCTTTTCCCTCTCTCTATTTCCATTGTATTCGCCGTTTTTTCCACCCTTCCTTATTCTTCTACAGGGCTCCAGACTGTGACCAAAATGGTCACATATGGGACTATTTTTAAGAGGCGGGTGAGTTATAATTTGAAGTGGTCGTATTTGTGCAAGTGCAGCGTTTCGCCACATAGCATCTGCACTTTGCAGCAACAGCAATGGCGCATTTGTTTTTTTTACGAGAAGAAGAAGAGAGGAAGGGGGAGAGAGGAATACAGGCCTCCATCTCATCAGTTAAAAAACTAATGAATTTAACAATGTGTTTTTGGTGCATCGGAGACAGTGGGCTGAGAGGCAGTCATGGCCGCCTCAGCCGCCACAAAACATCAGCAGCATGAGCCAGTGTCACGCCATCGACATTTGAGAGGCACAGTTGTGCTTTCTCCATTTAAACACTTCAAAAATTGATTGTTCGCCGACATAACGTTGTAAAGCACCGGCCGTAGGCTGTAAAAACAAGAGACAGCGTGTTGCATTTAGGTGCCGCTCGTAAACGTTGTTTTTCCTCACCGCCAGTCATTACTCTTTAGTTATTCCTCTGCAGCATTTCTAATATTCACACAAAACCAAAACACTTGATATGCATCTTTTTTCCATTTATAGTTATTAAAGTCAACACAGACCTCATAAAGTTATTGAGTATTAAATATGAATGTGAGTATTAAGATAAAATGTCTTATTGAATTCCAGTACTAAGTGAATTCAAAAAGTATTTGCTGCCCAAACCAACCGAAAAAATTGGTAGCACCAGTTCTACCAGTGGAAAAGTTAACATAGAGCCCTGTTCTACAGACGTCTCCCTCTTCTCCATCAATCTCCAACTTTTTCCCCTTACCCACTTTCTGTTTTCCATTTACCCGTCTATTTCCATCACTTTGTTGATGCTAATGAGGCTAGACTTGAGCAAGTGTTTTCAATATGCTATTATGTTTCCTCTGCTTTGTTATGTTCCCTAGTGTTTCATTTTGTTCCATGCTGTACTGCATATTATTTTTTGACGGATTGTTGTTTAGTTAGATGTGGGGCTTTTATTTTCATGAGACATGACAGGGAAATTGGTCTTTTTTCCATTCCTTCTTCTTTTTTAGCATGTTTTATTTTTCCACTTAATCGTATTTATCCCTTTTCCTTTACTGTCCTATGTCCTTACACCTGCTTCCCTTCCCCTTTTCTCATGTTGTATCCTCACCTCTTATCATATCCTCCACCCCAACCCACCTCCCTTGATCCTTGCCTTCTCACATTTACCTCCTTAATCCTTTTTGGTCTCATTTTTTTTATTTTCTCCCGTTTTATGCCTTTCTTCTTTCACTCACTCCCTCTCTTTGTCAAATCCAATATGTTGGATCTTTGATCAGCTGAGGCAACAGAAGGAAACCAACGCTCACTTCTTATTATTCATACATTCTCCTCTTCTCCCACCATCTGTCCATCCACAAAAGTCTGACCAGCAAGAAGAGGGGAATTTTGCTGCTCCCTCTGCTGATATTCTTGTTTTTCTCCTCTTCTACAAATTATGAGCAGTGCTCCCAGACAATAAATCACTGAGACTATAATTTATTTAGATAAAGTAGACTATTGCCATATTTTCAACACTTTTATGACCCCCTCAGTAGAATGTGAGTGTGCCCTACCAACAGCACAAGGTGTGTATTACAGGGATTGGAGCAAGTTGCCTGCCTTCTCCACAGATGATTTCTGCTTTTACAGAAATTTGCAGTGCTAGAAACCAGAATCCTCTGAAACCAAATGCCCAACCCTGATTCACCACTTCAGTCTTCCCCTACCCCTTTCAACAGTTACAAAAAAGTAAGGGTTGAAAATATCCCTTTATGAAATGGGGCAACCTTTCAAGACATTGACACATCCAGGCCAATAGGTGGCAGTAGTTGTGTTTCCATCCAAGTATTTATTCACATTTTCAAATATTGCAAATAAATACTTTGATGGAAATGCCCAAAATTTGAAATAATCTGAAAATTCTAATAAAATGTATCACGTACGGACATGGATTTTTAAAAGATATTGATAAAAGGTAAATATGGATTTTGGCTTAGGAAATAAATGAAAATAAATCCTGACTGAGCAGGATACGAAGGAAGGGGAGTGGTAGGGTATGTGTGGGGGGGGACAAAGAAACAAACATTTCTACAGTTAATAAAAGGAGAAAACTGTGATTATTGATCGAAAACAGCAAAGAAATGCAAATGTCTCTCAAGAGCTAATCATCCATGATCAACTGTTGGGTGCTAGCTGAGTGTCAACTGTTGTCATGGATACATTTGCGCTGTTTTAGGATGTAATCTCATGGTGAACTCTCCCTCTCCCAAATAATTGCAAAACACTAAAGATTAAAAACGGGCATCAATTCACATTTTATTTTTGCGCATTTCACAAAATCCCCTCTCAAATTTCAATACATTTGGATGAAAACCCTCTTAGTAATAGGCCTAAGAGCTGGTAGCCAACAGCCAGTAACCATGCAGGCATGCTAATGATTCGCAAGGTATTTTTGGGGAATTTCTTTTTATGTTTGAATTGTGAGTCTGATACTCTCTTTTTGGAGTGCCCTATGGCCCCTCGCTCTTCACTCTACCACTTCATCTCATGAAGAATCAGGACCAGGACCACCCTATCCCTACACATGGGACACATCAAATGGAGGTTTTGGGGCAAAAAATGTCAATTGGGATCAGGCCTAAAAGGAAATAATTTCACTGGGAAATGGGAGGATGAGTCACAGCCAGAGCTCAGCATCCTGAGATCTGTGATGCATCTGGCTGGGCTGCATTATCAGCCAGGCAGAGCTCCTCTTTAACCCCTGATCTTTGTAGGACACAGCTGTGGGCAGAGCTGGGAATGAGAGAGCTAGCATCAAACCTGCTTTGCTCCACCGCAGGACCCTGGATCATCTTCACAGCAGGGTCAGAACTGGGAGTAAAACGCTACAACTGGCCCTTTAAAACTCTGAATGAGGGTGACTTTGCTGTAAAAGATGTAAGAAGCATGTTCAGTGAGAGCAATAAAACACTCTGCTTTCCCAGGGATGCGGTCTCTGACTTGGCTGAAAATAAAATCCTGCATTTTGTGGCTGCACGTCCAACTGTGAAAAACATCATGGTGCACATGCCCAATGATGTTGGGAAACAATATCTGTTGAATTCCTTGAACGCTGAAGTGTTTATCAGTGGCCCTCTACAAACACTCAGGAGAGGAGCTGAGAGATTTAGCAAACTATTGGCAATGAACAGATGGCTCTCAAATGCATGAACCATCTATTCAGTTCACTTTCAACTTTTTCTGAGACGACAGACATCCTTTTGAGGCAGATGGACTTTACCTTTAACGAGTCAGGAGTACACCGTACATCTCTGAACTATCTTATTTCCTGCGACAGCCACCTGCTCATCCCAGACAAGAGACGAGAGGAATCAAAACAAGAGCTTTAAACATGATCAGAGGAAGAGTCTCCACAGCTTCACCACCTGTGAGGATCCAGGTCACCTCTGCTCCATTCGTCACTTCTCTTTCCTCCCCTCTCTTGGGATTTTAACTGTCATATTTGCCACATTTGCTGATTTAGCACGTGCCAGAGGCCACACAAACTCATCTCCAAGAATCTGAACAAGTTGTGGTGATTAATATTGTTCTCTATAACAGACTGTAGACCGGCCTTAGCTCAGGTGTCTCTGTCTTGCAATGGCTTGGACTGGCAGAATGGTCTTCTCTTAGAGGTCGATCAGACAGCTTCAGCTGGTTCAGAACGCTGCTGCTTAAGACAAAGAAAGTGGATCACATTACTCCAGCTCGGAGGTTTTTACACGGATTTCCAGTCTGTCAAAGAACTGATTTTAAAATACTGCCGTTGATTTATATTGTTTCTGATCTGCTGCTACGTTATAAACCATCCAGACCTTACAGGTCGCCTGGGTCAGGTCTGCTTTCTGTCCCCAGAGTCGAACGTAAAAACAGAGAAGCAGTGTTCAGTTTTATAATCTACATATCTGGAATAAACTCAGAGAAAACTGCAGGTCTGCTGCAACTCTTAGTTCTTTTAAATTAATGCAGTCTTTTTTTGTTTGCCGCTGCCTTCTATTGAACCAAATGTGAAGCTTGTGATTAATATCTTACGCTGCACTGTAACTTTTATTCTCCTCTTTTATCTGTCTTATTCTATCCAAGCTCATTTTTTATTTTCTATTTAACACTTTTTTAACACTTAATTGCATTTAAATGCATTTTTATATTGCCTCATGTTGCTTTTACATTCTGCCTTGATGGCTTTTATGTTTTATGTAAATCACTTTGAATTGCCTTGTTGTTGAAATGTGCTGTACAAATAAACTTGCCTTGCCTTCTATCTCAGTCAGCTGAATCAATAGCTCCTCTTCACCTCTCAGTCCATTCTATTAGAGACAACAATGGCTCCGTGTTGGACTAAGATTGCCTCCTATTGTGGCACCGGATGTCTATCAGCAAGTTGGACAGAACCAACACCACAATTTTACGCGAGTACGTGTCTGTGAGCGAGAGAGAGAAAGAGGAGAGAGAGAGAGAAAGAAAGCGAGATGACAGGTAAAGATAAAGCGTAGACAATAATGGATGTTCATTGTTGTAGAGAAGGCTGAAGGACAGGGCAGTGATCTGTCATTCTCTGGTGTGTGTGAGAGGGAACGCGAGAGCAGCAGAAAGTGATTATATGAGAGAGATGACAGGTTGCGATAAGCTGTAGACAAAGGTGTAGATAATTATAGTTGTTCAGAGCTACAGGAGAACCGGCCATCTTTCAGTCTGTCTTGCCCGGGTGTGTGTGTGTGTGTGTGTTTGTTTGAGCATGTGTGAACATCTATGGTCTCCAGTTTGAGGGCAGTGAATGTGAACATGGGATCTGCTGATCACAAGTCTCAGAAAAAAAAATGATGGTTGAGTCAGGGTCCTAGAGGATTTCATTTTCAAAGCCTAATGCTGACAGGTTTACAGGAGCATTATGAGCAAGCCGAAGCAGAATTGGTGGCAAAAAAGAACACCGATGATGAAGAGAAAGACAAGCCGTGCAAAACCTACACAGGTAAAGTCACCATGTCTAAAATAATTTATTAAATTATACCATAAATTGCGATATTGTCCACTTCATGCAGCACTAAGACCAGTAGAAAACACTGTTATTTACTGTAAATGCAACACCAATTTTGTTATATCACACAGAAGTGCTTGCTGCAGATTTGAAGTTGCCTTCGTGAATGTACTGTTCTCTATAAATAAACCTGTCTTGCTGTACCTTCCATGACCCTGTAACGTAATCAACACCACTTGTTTCTCTGCTAACATGTTTTCATCCGGCATAAAGGAGAATTTTCCACTCTTATTACATAACTGTCTCCATCTATCCTTCCTGTGGCTGATTTTCCAGCCTCAGCCTTCATCGTCACCTCTCGCCACCCTGGCATCTGTTGCTGCTTCCATCTCCGCTGACCTGCGTGTAAGATATCATGGCGAACATGTCCGTGTGCGAGAATAAGCATATCAGAGGGTGGTGGAGTGTTTTTTTTTTTTCAGTGTAAGTTGTTCTTTAAATGTGGCTACATAGGTAGCAAACCAATAAGGTTTAGAAGGAAGACAATACAAACACAGTGTCTAGCATCACACACAGACACACCAGCTGGCAGAGTGTGTGTAGGTGGAGGATTGAGTGACAGCCCAAGGTGACGGCGAGGATCCCTTGGGGTCCTGCGAAGAGGACAAGGCGTCTGATTTAGTCTGGCTACCGTCTGCTAGACGTTGGTTCTTGGACCCCGGTTCCCACTCCAGGGAGACCCTATCTCTAGCTGGCACCGTAAAAACAGATGGTTGCCTTGAGAATGAGCAGACACACATGCACACACACACAAACAAAGGGAGGGGGCTCAAGACAGCTCAGACGTGGAGCCACAAGAGAGGGAGCTGTTGACCAATTAATCGCAGCGTATTTTACACTAATTAAACTCTGTTTATTGATTGTGTTGATGCAATAGCTGCAACAGGGTTCACATGATACACGTCCAAACAGATGATATTTTCAGTATCAGGAGCAACTCAACTTAATGTAGTTCTATTTGTGGTTTTAGGTATAAAAATATTAATTTCAATATAGTTTTACATTTCACAGATGTCCAGACAGCTTGTTTTAAGGCATTTTAGAGCATTTCTCTGTGGATTGAGCAGCATTTATACAGCATTTATATACCATAGGCCTTTCATAAGAGACTGCTGCAAAATGATCAGTTTTTCTGATTTTACTGCTTATAGGTATGCGTTTGGGCAAAAAGGAACATTTTTGTTTGAGTCTGTGCATGACGGTGGAATGGAATGGCTGGAATACATTTAAAGATGCTGATTTCTAACAAAAAAAGAAGAAGAAATATGCAGTGGTCTCTTATTATTTTCCAGAGCTGTATATAAAGCAGTTCAAATCTCACTCTCTACAATATAGAGGCTCTTTGAAGAGGCAGAGAATGTGATATACCCGATTCAAAATATAATTCTTGCCAGGCCGTCGGTTTAAACTTCCTAGCCACAAAGTTGTCGTCAACTGAATGTATACAAGTATTCTTTATGTTATGTTATGCTACAGAGTAATATGTCAAACCGTGGCATGCAAACCAAAAAAGGGTCAGAGGCCCCATTTGTCAAGGCTAGCGTTGGAATATAATAAGTTCAGATCCCAGGGTGAAATTAAATTGCTCAAAGTGAAGTCTTGGGCTGGAAAAATATATTTAAGAGCCCCTGCTGTAAAAGGCATATCTGCAGAATTAGCATAAAAGGCAGGTTTTCATCTGCTGGCTTTAAACTGAGAGCCCACGGGGGTGTGCTGGCGGAATAATGGACTTTTTAAACTTTTTGACTGCATTTCCCTCTCTGGGCAGGTAAGACATACACTCGCTGGCTTTAAATGTGCAGCGTATACATAACTGCGACATAATGATTGCGCCTCCAGCTGTCATATATACTCTGAGTATCTGTTTTTTACTGTGCAGGTGGATAATACAATATAGTTTGGAATTAACAGGACATGTTTAAATCAACAAAAGACCGTTCCATTTAGAGTCTTTCAAACAGCAGATATGGAACCATTTTAACAAGTTAAATTAGTCAAGTTAGCCAGAGGCGCTGTCCAATTTAGCGCAGCGTAAGCCTAATTGGCTGCTGGAGAGACCGGGGTAACATTGAGGTTGAGTTGTCTCAGATGAGTAAATGGAGAGGAGGATCCTTTTTTTGGTTCATTTGTTTTATGTTCAAGATCGCATCCCTGGGTTTTATTTGAGGTTTTGATATCCCTAACAAGATGTGTGTGGCTTTAAATGACAAAAATAATCTCTTTTCTCAAGCTTCTCTGTGAAGCTTTAGAAAGAATAGTTGGTTTTGTGTCTGTCTCATTAATATTAATCACCCTCTCCTCTGATTGGCTGAAGTGAATAGGGGCAGTGACATCCCAACTTCATAGAAATCCTGGTGGCTAATTTTAGTTTCTGAATACGGGCTGTGTGCATTTCTCTGTGGACTGTGAGTGTTTTGAAACATGAAATAATAATTATATAACACTTAAGACGTTCTTATAGACAAAAAGCAATTAAAATCTCACTCTCTATGAGATGGGATCTTTAAACTGTCACTCTAATTCATCCTTATTCTAGGATAATTAGGGATGTTTAGCAGGTGGGAGGGTGAGTCGTGTTTAAAAGCACTTTAATGGATCACATGGCTGGGCCACAATAAACAATAACTGGCCTATTTGGACATGAATGATGTGCCCCTATCCAGTACGGCAGCTCGGCGAGTTCAGACGTGTTTTTTAATCATGTCTAAAGTAGATGTGGTGACTGCGAGCTGCCTGTTTGATGTGTAAATGGGCTGTGGAGAGCTGTGTGCGCTGCTGCTCCCCTGTCGATGCTGCTGTTGTGATTGCGCACGCACACACACTCACTCTCACACCAATGCTTGTCCATTTAACAGTGCCTTAAAGGTCGTGCCGGGACAGACGATCGGCTGTCTTCGCTCGTTTACCCGTGAAACTGTCACTCACTGTCTGCTCGGGCAATGGGGAGAACTGTGTGCAACATGATGACAGCTGTGATTTTATTAATGGATCTCCGACGCTGCCACGCTGTTAAAGGGAGCGTTTTGTGGATGTCCGACATAACAATTTTTGTGCATTTTGGCAGAAAAAACATGCAATTCACTTAATCTCTGTCATCTGCATGTGTAACTTATGACCGCTCTTGATACCTCCTATCCCAGCCTGCACCTTTAACCCATTTAAGCCTAGATTTTTTTTCCAAAGATTCCATGCATATAATTATATCAGTCGAGTCACTAACAATTATGGTATGTATCTAATTTTTTCCATTTTGTACTCTACTACTTTCTTTTGCATAAAATTGCACAGATATACCCATAAACAAAAACCTATTTATCCCAAGTACATAATCCTTTTTTGGGGGATTATTCTAGAGATTTGAATGGTTAAATGGGGTTAAAAAGCATAATAATCTAAATAAAACGACCTCTTTCTGGGAGGGTTTACCTTCACCATGTGACGTCATGTGACAGGAAGCACTTGGAAATTTAATATTTTTGCTTAAAAACTTTTGTCTAAATTATCTACTATCATGTCATTAGAAAAAAACTGTATGAGTAACATTTAGATTTTATTTTAAGTATAAAATGACAATCATAGACTTAAAGCCTCATAGGCTTCAATGGGTTAAAAAAAAGGGGCTGCATCATTGCCAATTAAAGCAGCAGCTCATTATAAAAGCTGATTAAGGGAAGTGACAGCCAAAATAGCTGGTTTACTTTTTAGGTAGGGAGAGAAGCAGGACAGCGAACCTTTCACCGTCGAGCTAATGGCCAATTTACTGTAATAAAAGATAAGAAAGAAAATAATACAGTATAATTGCAGGAGAGTGCCTGGTTTGCAGATGGATGGGAAGTTCCCAACTGTATAGTAGTTTAAAAGCCTCCTTCTATGAGCATTGTGATGCGGGGGATGCACTGGATACATAAAGGTGCTTTATAGGCGGTGCGAGAATGTAGTAGCTTCCTCTCAAAGACCCCCAGACCCCCACCTGTAGGCCTGCAGTTAAATGTAATAGTGTGTAGTGGATGTGAGAGGGTTTGAGACGAGGTCAGGTCAAGGATCGCCAACTAATTACAGTGCTGAGGCACTCAGCCTCTGTCAGATTGTTTAGAAAGCATGAGGGGTGGCAGGGGGTGGTGGGGGGTACACGGGCTTCCCTGATGCATTGCACATAATTAGTTTCGAGCCAAGGTCACAAACAAACACAAGCACCGGGATGACAACACATAAACAAAGAAACACACTCTATTCTTCTTCTTTCTCTCCGTCGTGCTCGCTCAGCCGGCAACGAGGCAAAGTGCCTTTTACTTTCTTAAACGTATCACGTGGCCATTGATTTTCACACACGCGTGCACGCGCAATTACCATTAGTGAAGGAGCCAGGCAATATATCAAGGTTCGTAATATGTGGTGTATTTGTGACGCACAATATGAAAGTGTAAGTACTGCCAGAGACTTTTCTTTTACCCCCTTTAACATTCATTTCCATACAACAATGAGCATACGGCCAAATCAATAAGTTTAAAAACTAACTGCTATGGCTGTTCCTCTTAAGTGTTACTTTAGATTAGGGTCATTGACCCAACTGGGGAGACTTTGGCACATGCTTTTTAAACCTTGCCAGGAATAAAATGATTAGAGTAGCTCCGTTGAAATACAAACACAACCTGTAACACTTGGGCCATAACTATTCGGACCAATCAGAATCATTTTCAAGCACCTGAAGATATTAAAAGGCCGTCGAATGTGTCAAAATGTTTCTGAAAGCGCACATGGCATATAAAGATGGTGCGCTTTAATCCAGCATAGAGTGATGTGGTTAAAGCGTGATTTAGAACGAACAGTGGAATTGAGGACTTTAAGTAACAGTAGTGCTGTTGAGGAGAAAAAAAAAAAGAATCAACTGCCAGCACAGGCAGGCGCATTTAGAATTGACAGATGGTTCAACCATGACCGCTGAGAGCGAGGTCGATTAAGAAAGCTGGTGGGCAAAGGAGGTTTAGGGGAAAAAATGATGAAACAAAATGAAGTTCGGTGCCGCTGCCCGTATGCAATTATCTGGTCTCCAGACGCCCAGGCCTGCCTTAGAATATGCAAGACAATCACAATTCTTAAACCCGCACTGAAAAGCTGCTTCGTACATACTGAAAATGCTCACTCTATGAAAGTTTCACAACAAACACTGGAACGATTAACGCTGTACACACAAAACACTTGTTTTTTCAGTATTTTTCTAGTGATGCCAGGCTCACATATTCAAGGTTGAGCATCAATGCAACCTGTGGTGTTTAAGGATTCTTTCACACCACTAGTTTGTTTATTTGGTCCGCACCAGGCAATACAATTTTTACTACGTGGCATATAGACTTCAGTGTGGTCTACTTTCACTCACTTGTAATATTCATCATTTAACACCTATCTTATCAGCTAGTTAGCTACTATATGAATACATTTTACTTAATGTTTGCAAGTTAAAGAGAATCATGACGAAGGGCAAATTTTCCAAAAATGTTGAACTATCCCTTTAAATCAGTTTAGCCAAAATTATGCTACAATATACTTCCCCCAATTATACTTAAGGTTCCTGTTAAGGAAACCGAGTGAGACTGATATTTTCAAACCAACGAAAATGAACCAACTTAATCACCTTTGATCAGAATGGACCATTTGGTGCCCACCAACTGCTGTTGGTGTGAAAGCACACTAAATTGCATTAAAAACTCTTATAGATGTATATATTGCCTTTTTTAAGTTCCATTCAGTGGCTTTGGATGGATCTACAGACAGCTGTCATTGGACTATGATCCAGAAGAATGTGATCTGTCTTTACTCTGTGGTTTCTGGATGGGTTTATATATGATTAATTCCAACGCATGCTATATATGGTGCCATATCTGGGAGGTGTAATGCACCAGATATAAAAATATGTATCTATATGTATGAGTTATGACGCAAATGTGATGGGTTATTGACGAAATTTGTGGCTCTCATCTCTCTAGCTGTGCTGTCCGCCTTCAACTCCATTGTCCCAGTTTGTTTTTAAACCTCCTTTTGGACCACCGACCTATATGGTTGGGAGATCTTGCCCATAGGCTACGTGCATGTAGGCAACAGTGGGAGATTGAGCATTTACAGTGTGTTGGTGTGAACGTGGGTGAATTATTCAGCGTCTTCTAAGACAACCTACATCTTTTTGACACACACGTAAACAGCAGCTTACCTGGATGCCGTCCAGCAGTTTGCTCATGCACCAGAAGCTGTCAGCCTCGATGTTCCTCAGAGCCTCTTCCTGGAGACTGGAAACGTCAAAGTTTTCCACTTCCTCCTCTGAAGAAGAGAAAAGGAGAATAGAGAGAAAAAGGGTCAGAAATGAGCGGCGCTGGGGAGGGGGTGGGGGGGTGAGGGGGGGGTGGATGAGGTGGATGAGGGGGGAGGGAGACGGCACGAGGCAGGAAAGCGAACCAGGGGGCAGGGGTTTGGGGGGGGGGGGGGGGGGGGGGGAAGAGAGCAATTCAGATCCACCGGCTCAGCAGGGGCTCCATCATAAGCCCACCACTGAGACACAGAACAAGAAAGTCATTGGTGAGAATGGCGTAAAAACTCCAGAGGAGTAGGAGTGAGGAAAGAGGCATGGGGGCGGACTGTGAAAGAAGCAAATTGAAGTTCAAGAATAAAGTAGGATATGACACAATGGAGAGAGTATGGCAGCTGAGCGGGTGGGAAGAAAATAAATAGTGAGGTAAGAGACGAATAGAGCAGCCCGACGATAATCATCTTTTAAAAACAACCAGTTCCCCCGGCTACTTTTGACATATAGAGCCTGATATGTACATTTTATATCATACAGTCTGTATTATACTTAAATTCCTCCCTAATCTGAATTCAAAGGGGAATATAGCTCATGGCATTTTTTGAAGGCTTTCATTTTTTTCCAACATTAGGTGGTCTGCTTTCATTCTGGAGTTAAATTGATCTGTAGAAATAGGACATTTCTTAATGACAGTCTGTCATTTTGGTGCTTTAGAGTCTGTTCTTGGGAATATATTCTTTATAATTTAGTTTGATTAGTCAGTCACATAATTGAACTGACAAAGCCTCCATTTTCAAATTATATTTTGTCTGAGCTACTGAACTTAAGTTGGATTACCAATAATTTCTCTATAGTGCATAATGTGCTGTTTTATTGTATTCTGACTGCTGTTTTACAAGGTATTCTTGTGCTTTTCTATCAAATTTTTGTTGAGATTTGTTTGTATTTTACGATGTCAGACTAAAGGGGCAAGGGAAACAAAATATTCAATAATCAAGCGGAATTAAGTTTAGACATATCCTAAAATGCGGTTAAACTGCACCCCAAAAACAAATTTCCAAGCAGCGAGAACACCGAGTCCCCACTCATCTCCAGTGGGTGACTTCAACGACGGGTGTCATCAGACGTCATTAACTGCAGCAGTGTGTGACGGACTGCAGGGGCTTTGACGGGCTTCTGACAAGCCACTGACAGCCAGTGGAGAGGAGATGGGACGAGACTGATTAACAATGATCTAGAGAGGGGAAAAAGACAGGGAGTGGAGGCCAGAGAGAAAAGAAAGTGTGTGTATGTGTGGTTATGTTACCAAAATCAGGAGTTTGGTATATGAATTTGTGCAAGGTAATATGATTATAGCACACAGACACACTTGCACACATATACACAGGATCTGGCAGCTCTGCTTGGTATCCTTGGCAACCCTGGTGGAATGCTGTCAAAGTTGTAATGAGCATGCTCATGACAGACAGACGGACGGATGGATAGACGGACAGGAGTCAGGACTACAAAGCCACTAACAACTAGGCTGCATTTGTGTGTGTGTGTGTGTGTGTGTGTGTGTGTGTGTGTGTGTGTGTGTGTGTGTGTGTGTGTGTGTGTGTGTGATAATTCAACATCATGCAATGCAGGCGCTCTCATCATTGTCTCGTCTGCTTGAAGCCGGGTTCGGACGGAAGGGAAGCGGAGAAAGAGGCTACGGGTCCTTCATTTTCAGCGAGACCTTTCATCCTATCTCGCCGGGACAGATCAAGGTGTCCAGATGCACAAAAATCTAATTTTGTTCACATACTGCCGCTACGAGATCTTTAATACCAGATATGGAAGTGGCCACGGCTGCATTCTGATTACATCTGTATAGTTCATAGCAATAGGGGAGGGGGATGTTATACCGCCTCAGGACACATATCAGCCATTATTAGTACAAAAAAAAAAAACATACAGATATATAATCTTGTGAAATGCAATTTAAAAAAAAATAAATAAATAAAAACACTGTATTGGCAAGTGGAGGCAGAGCAGAAGAGGTCACCCACCAAGAAATATTATGAGTCAGAGACAGCTAATGGGATGAAAACTCTTAAATTGAGGCCACAGCATAAGTCAACTACAATCAACTAAACCTAAATGTAGTGTTGGAGCAGGTTGCTATTCCAGCACAGCGCAGAGACAAAGGAGGCCACCATCTGACCAATATCCCAGTCTATTTAATTTGATAGCTCCTCTACAGTGATGCAGAACACAATGATGTAACATGAATAAAGCCTTTTCTCTGAGGGATGAGGTGGCTCTGGGCACCAGTCACGGTATTAAATTTGTAGTTGAAAAGATTAATTGTGAACCGCCCAATTCGCATGGTGTCGTTGCTGATTAACACGTTGGTGAAGTGCCTTTCGCTCTGCTGTTTGGGGAGACCCCGAGTATCCCAAAGTCTCAAATCAGTCTTGGTCATGGCTGAAGCTTTGCAGTCGGACTTGTTTCCAGACGTAGACCTCGACTCCGCGGCAGATTAGAAGGGACGGCTTCCAACAATCCAGCGGTCATACTGGGATTGGGCTCTGCTCATCACAGCAACAAGGACACGGGAGAGGAAGGGCTAAGAGGAGGAGAGACTGAGGCCACGTGCTGGGAACTGGAAAAGCAACAGTGCCCCCTGTGATGGCTGATGGAACTGATTCTAACAACCCAATAACTGCTTTTTCACGGATGAATGCTCAAAAACAGTCACACCTCAGGTCATTAGTCATTTTCATGGTCAGGTAGTCCAGACAGCTCTTTTGTGTTCACTGTGTAAAAGGATAAAATAATCAAAGCTGTGTACTAAAAGTCTGATGATTCAACACAAGCAGCTAAATACAGTATTTCACGACCCACTTGATCCACCTTTAAACTAGGAGTCGTTTGGTATTGTAGTCAAAAAAAAAAAAAACACGGGTAAGCCACCCTGAATACATCAGCAGACTGTGTCTTAGTTGCCCTGCCTTCAAAAGAACAAACTGATAATTACTTTCACTACATCCCTGCCTCAGAAATTCCTTCAAGATATTCTCTTGATGATTACTTTCAGAGCACTGCCTCAACACTAAGGGCCAGCTGACAATACGTGTCTGGGGCATGATCCGTGTCTCAGGAGAAATTCTTTACAAATAAGAACCATGGGAATTTGTGGAAGTTCAAGATCCAGCAAGCCTGTCACCAGAAGACCGGCATCTCAGTGACTTTAGTTCTGCGTGAGAATGTCATCTTTCTCCAAATAAAATTCTTCAGAGGAAGAGCTGTGGCTATTGAGAGAGCAGGTTTGACACAAACTCACCTTGGTTGGAAAGACAACTCTCTGCTCCTTTCTGCCCAAACAAAAATGCTCTAAAGATTTACTGATCAAATTGGCAGAGACAACCATACACTTGGAGGCATAGCCAAGGAGCCTCGTACACAAACCTGTACAGACAGTTCAGACAAGTCAAAACAAAATATTTTTTTTCCTAACAGGAAAAAAAAACAAACTGATTGTTACGGAAGGAAATGTCTAATCCAGGATTCCAAACTTTCACCAACCGCCCAAATTTTAGGGGAGCAATCATTCTCTTGACTCACTTCAATGTGTTGCTCTTATCTCTTTTCACATCACAATTTCCTTCTGAAAGTCTTGAACTCTTTCCCTCTCCGTCGCTCCCTCCTCTTCTTCTATACAACCGTTTCGACATCTCTTGTGTTGCTATCCTGCCTCTCCAAGCTGTTCTCCTGCTCCTCTCAGCACCTCTCCTCCCTATTGGCTACGCAGGCGGTTTCCTGCCAGGCCCTAGGGCTCATTTCCTGTTTGTCCTGGCGCAGGGGGCAACTTGTCCAGAGAGACCAACTGCTTGGTCGCTGCCAGCTGTGAGCGCTTGGCACAGCTTGGCATGTGGAGCCGGGTTACACCTCCAGAGACCGGGTGCACGCGCCCGAGCACACACAACGCACGTGCACGCCAGTGCTGCCATCTGCCCTGTACAACTATGGGCCACGAGGTAATGTGATGTAAGATGATAAACGAGCTAGTTTAGCCTGATGTAATCATAAAGTATGTGTATGTGGTGAGTCAGAGTGCGTCTGTGCAGACAGCAATTGGCAATAAAAGAGAGTCCCGTTAGACAACCTTCTGTTGGTTCAGATTAATCATAAGTAAACCTGAATTGCTGATCGCAAGAGAGCAGGCTTTTGGTTTTTAACAAGATTTTGCCACCAAAGCTCATAAGGCCCTATGAAGTGATGCCGCCATTACTTATCATTTACAGCGGGTTCCGCTTAAATCTAATGAATCTAATGTTTTACAATTTGGGTGCTGGTTCACAATCCACTTTCCTCTTTCAGAATGGCACCCAAGTGACACAGACCAAGGCTTGACGCTCAAAAATGAGACACACCTCGTCTATCGCCGAGACGTGAAATACCCCCAACCTCCCACCACCTCAGATGAACCCACCTCCTACCTCTCACTCAGGCTTCTGCAACAAAGGAGGAAAGAATGATTTCCCCATTGTGGCACAATTAGTGTGATTATAACACTGTAGTTAATGAGAGCTGAACATTTTCCAGAGGTGGCATCCATACTGTCAGATAATTAAGAGGCGAGTGAACCTGGCAAACCAAACACACCGATAGCGGCCTCGCACATACACACACAGGGTGGTACAGGAAACAAGACGTGACAATATTAAAATAGACAGCTGGAGGTGAAGGAAGGTAAGGGTAGAAGTGTGCATGTGTGATAGAGAACGGGTACAAGCAAACAGGAGTGGGAGAGAAACAAACCCTTTGATTTCCATGAATCTTATCGTAAATCTGCAGTTTCTAAAAAAGCAAGTCAATGGGAAGTCACCCATTGTTTTCACTTCATAGTTCTTAGAAGTTACAAACAGGTCTTTTACATACACGTGCTGGCTTGGCTTGATTCGGTGCATCAAACACCACTAAGCTTACTCATTCAAAGCACCGAACTTCAGCCCCGCCAATGATAAGGAGAGCTTTAGGCCATAAAATCTACACAATCACTCCAACAATGTTCCCATCTCCCACTATCAGCGCTATAAGCCGTGTGTTCATACATCAAACAGCAGGCCCCACAGCTGTTGGCAAGATAATGTAAGTCCTTGACATCAAATGGAATACAGCTATTAATACCATATCTGCCTATGTGCAGACACATAATGATCCACTTACCCTGAGGTAGAATGGTGTCTTGTATGGGGAAGCTTAGAATGTTTAATGTTGAGTAAGGCCACCGCATTGCATTAACTGTTGCTGCTGCTGCCAAAGTCTCTAATCACATGACAAGCCCCCTCCCCTCCCCTCCTTCAGCTCTGATACTGGCCTGTGGCGCCAGTTTGTACAGCGCAGACGTGTGACAACATGTGATTCAACATACGCGCAGCTGGCGATATACTTGGCTCTACGACGGTGTCACCGCGACAATGCCAGCGAGACGCCATGTTGGCTGGGATGTTGGTTTGTTTGCGCATTCCATCAAACCGTTTCAATTCCACAGTCAAGACAGAGGGCAGGAAAGGGTGTTGGTGATCAATAGCACGATCCATGGATGAAGCAACAGGCCGGTTCCTGGTCGATCTTATTGTCTATGCCTACTGCAAGGGTGATGAAACCGAAAGTAGGAGTATAAAAACATGAGGTGCTAATTGGTCTCTTTAACTAGCTGCATTGGACTTAAATATTAAAATTCAACATCAATTTGTGCCCTGAGCATAAGTACATGAGAACATGAAAAAAATGCATTTATGTGGAGTTCAAAGCTTATCTCAAATGGACCATTTTAGCACTTAACCCATTTAGGTCTATGAGCCTTTAAGTCTATGACTGTCATTTTATCCTTAAAATAAAAAAATTAAAAAAAAAAAAATTACACAGCTTTTTCTTCTAATGGCATCATAGTAGACAACTTAGATCAAGGTTTAAGTGCTGCCTATCACATGACTATGACAATGATTTATACTTTTATATATTTTTGTTTATGGAAAAAAACAGATGCATAACATGATTGATAACATGAAAACTTTGAAAAAATCTGGGCTTAAATGGGTTAAAAGCAAGCTGAAAGATGCCATTTAACAGTTTCTGTGTTTTTTTTTTGTTCTAGTCCTTGGTTTGTGTTATATGATTTGTGACGTTGATCTATCAGTGCAAATGCTCTGAATGGAGAGGGGTCAGATACTCTGCTTTGGTGGTGGTGATTCTACAGTAGTAGGGATCACAATTCCTGGTGAAATAACAAACTCACTGCTGATTTTTCCTTTTAGTAACTATTTCAGAGCAGGTTATGCCCTTTTACTTCTATAACCAGCACAAGGTGCTGCTTCCCTGTTAAAATGGCGTTAAAAGCACACGTGTCAAGCAGATAAAGTGAAAAATTCCATCACATCTTCATTGCCACTATAGGCTGCCTCCTTTTACACGCATAAACATTGTTTAATTTAATTAAAGATGTCCAATCCAGCTGAAGCATAATAAATCTGCCTGCCTAATGCACAAGACACATTTGGGAGCTGAAGGAAAGTTTCCTGAGATGTAAGTGAAGGATCAGTCCATTAAGTCATTAGCGTGTGTAATCTGCAGGCTTAGTTAGGGAAGAAAAAACATTAGGGGAGCAGTAATAAGCAGACATTATAAACGGCGGCAGACACATTTGAACACGAGGGCCCTGTATCTACGTGCTGAGCGGTGAAAGAGACACCTTGAGTCAGGGTGTTTCTGTGTGTTCACAGTTTGTAGGCTTCTAAATCCTTTGCGTCTGCACGTCTGCGTGTATATTTCATGTATTTCATGAGCGCATTTGTTTCAAAAGAGCCTACAAGTCTCAGCGCAAGCACGCGCGTGCACGTGGTCGTGATGCAACCCAAAACACCACACACCGCAGCCTACGACTGTTTCAATTGCCTCCAATTGCATCAGGTCAAGCGGAACGCGTCTCGCTGGTGACAGAATGATAAAACAGATTTTTCTTTTTCCCAATCACACGGCTGACAGGGAGAACGAGAAATAGAGACTTGGAGGGATCTGACGCCTCTCGGTGCGGAGAGCTTCAATTTATGGCTTTTTATAGTCAAGTAATTAACTTAATCTAAAAATATTCAATAACCCCTGCGATTATTCACAGAAGATAAATCATTTTTTGACAGAACTATTTCTCTGGATCATTTCTGAGCTCTATTGCTTTTTATCAGGAGCGATGAGAGGATCGCTGGTAATATGGGGAAATAAGATCAGGCCAGATGCAGATGAAAGCACAGCTATTGATTTTCAGGTTTAAATATCCTATTGTCAACGCTGACAATGGTCTACGGTCATTTCCACTCACCACAGGCCAAAACATGTACGCTTCACAACACACTATTAAAAGTGACAACACAAAAAAATGTGGTATATTCTCTTTGTAAATGGCTATCAAACAGCTTGAAAAGGAGTTTTTTTCCCCCCTCGGTTTAATACCATAATAACAGGGCTGTAATTCTGTTTTCTGTCACTACTGTGCAATTTTTCCTGACTATTCTGTCACACGCTTTAACTTTTAGAAACAGTAAGTGAAAATTATTTATTTTCAATCCCTTCACGTATGGGTTTGAAATCATTTCTTTAGCGATACTAACTTGAATGTCTTAGAGGTTCATTTAATGCGTTTCCACTGAATTAAAAGGTCCAGTAAGGTTGAATTACACAATTCAACCTTATAACATAACAATGCACAATTAAATGTACATGTGGGAGTACAGAAAGAAGAAATGCACAAAGGCTTGGAGTTACACATCTATCGGTTTGTGGGTCAAAAAAAAGTTCACATACAAATCAATTAGATGTGTGAATCCCAAGTTTATAGTATTTATACAAATCAACCTCTGGCACTTTTCTCTACATTTGACACTTTACTGTAAAAAGTAATCAAATTTTGGCTCCCTACTAATGTTAGACACTTTTTTTAAAATTAAATATGGATTCATTTAAGTACAAATGTAACTTAAAGGACTAGTTAATAAACGATTCATCACCAATCATCTTTATGTTAAAGTTACTACGACAAACTTTCATTTTTGTGTTACACAATGATGGAATATATCTATTTGTGGCTATATAAGATGAATAATTGGACTGTGGCGATGAAGCAAAGCAAAATTCACACTAAATCCAGCAAAGTGCCACCTTTCCGCAAGGTTTTGCGGAGGTGTGGGGATGTTCATTTGTGCTTTAGAACACCTATAACAATTACAGATATGAATCACGGCATTGTTCTTGCTACCATAGTACGCTCTCCTCGTTCCTTCTCAAGCTCGCACGTCCACCTCTGCTCTCTCTTGCGATTCGACCCGAGCAGTGGCATTCAGACCAATTATATAGAAATAGAAATATCTTCTCGCTGGCGGTCTTGTTGACTGATGTAGGTCAGAGGCATCGTGAAACTGTTTCATAGCGAGTAAAAAGTTGTTCCAATGTGGTTCGGTGTTAACGTTCAACCATTTAAATTCATTTTGATCAAAACACTTTTAGTCAGACAAGACGTCTCCATGCATTCAGATGCGGTTATACGGAGCTACAACACTTTTAACCCTAATTTGCGCCACCACTTGTGGAAAAAATGTAACTCGAGAATGTGAAATGACGACTCACAAAAGCCTGAAAGCAGAGACCGTATTTCAGAGGGAGAGAGACATTGATTCAGTGAAAGGTGGAGATAGACAGAGACTGAGGGTCAAAACTGCTCGGCTGATTCAATATCTGCCACTCGAAATGCTATTACTTAACCGCAGAAACATGATGATTGCATTCTAAACCAAATACGGGAGAGGAGAGCGAGGTAAAGCTCGAGCCGGGAGAGACGCGAAAAGAGACGGCGTCGAAGAACGTTGGACAAATCACAAACCGTCTGGGGAGGGAAATAATACCTACGTCGATCCAATAATCTCGCTGAATGATTATAGCAGGAGAAATTAGAGAACGCAAACGGAGATAAGGAAGAAAGTAGAAAAGACAGTGTTCCTGCTGGATGTCAGCAGCTGTGCTCGGGCAATCACTAAGCAGCTCATTAGAGCTAATAACAGCCGTTAATCAGAGGGAGCCTTAGAATAGAAGGCTCGACCAACAGTAGCCAGACCATGGGGAGGAAGAAGCCGATATTAGCTAAACGCCTACTGGCCGAGATCCACTCCGCAGATTGCTCAATCCATAGACGGGACAAATGAGAGGAGAGGGAGGGAGGAGGCGAGGTTTCACCATCCTTTTGGTTACCAATCAACATTAAATACAGTTTATTTGTAAATATCCATTAAAAAGATATTCTTTTAGTGCCAGAGCGATTCCTGAAGTTAGTTACCGTTCATAACCATTGGTTTTACTACCCACTCAAGTGAGGAATATATGTATCAGAATCAGCATTGGGAGGGAAAAAGTCTCCTTGATGCCTGCCTAGGTCACAGCAGCAGCGGGTTCATAATTCACATTCATATAATGCAATTCATCACCACTCTGTGGCTGCTATCTGGCTCATTTTATACTGACAGTGTAGTGCTGGTCGAAACATGCCTATTGGGAACAGGTATCATAATAATACCTAGAGAGAACAGTGCCTCACATGGAGACTATAGACCTTTTCATGCCAGACATATTGATATGAAATAGTAGCTAAACACAAATGTTACCAAGGGCGCTAATTAAGGTTGCATTCAGGTGCTGCTAATGTGTATGTGTAAGGCTCTGCTAGACTAAATGGAACACCGGTATCATTGGTAACACCTGTGTTTACCAATTATATACCAATTGTTTATAATAGTGTTATGAATGATATATAGTAAGATCCCTAAACCCTGCAAATGCAGGCTATCAACAGATGCTACAATTTACAGATGTTCCCTAAACGCCTCACATGCAGCATCTTGGGGAGAAACAAAAACTTGAAGTTGAATTAAATCGGTTGTTGAGAAATGTGAGAAACATACAAAAGGCCGGCGTCTTCCACACCGTGTAAAAGCTTAAAAGTGAACAGATGAGCGGTTCTTGAGATATGCAACGGACATAGAGAAGAACAGAGATTCTTGTGAAGAAAGATGTGAAGATGCGTGTGAAATACAAGTGAAGACAGTGTGGCACTGCAGGAAACGCTCTGCCATGACTAACGCTTCGTGCCAGTCGACAAAACAACAGATCGGTGGCAGCTGCGGAGAAGGGGAGAGGACGGAAAGATGGTGCGATATGACTTGTAAAAGACAAAAAATTAAGCGAGTGAAGCAACGGAAATTAAGGACATTTTAATTCCAGAGCCGGGCTTCAGTTTTCGTCTCAGCTTCAGTCTGAGTGTGTATTAATGGTGGCTCAGCGCGCCAGCTTGTGCCCTGTGTTTGTGTGAGTGGTGTTGCTCTCCTGCAGGCATTTCATCACAGCTGACTGACAGTATGTTTCCATCTTCCCAGCTTTGTCCCTGGGTGCTCCACCTAGCCAGTTTATCTGCAATGCTGCACCCCCCCCTCCTCCCTCCTCCTCACCCTCTTCACCACGCACTCTCTCTTCACCCAACACGCAGGGACAATGCAGTGTGCTTGTGTGTATACGTGTATATAAGTGACTTTCTCCCTCCTCTCGCTTCTGAGGCACCGTATAAAATATGGCTCGGTGAAGAGATGTATAGAATACCTACTTGTGGTACATTAGCGGCATTCAGGTTCACAGCTAGAACGCGTCAGCATCTACAATCACAGCTGGTTAGCTTCATTTGGAGAACATTATACGTTGCGTTATCCAGGGTTGCAGCACACTTTTTTAAAATGAAATTTAATGCTTTTCAAGACCTCGACAGAGAAAATGTAATACCCATGTCCCCGGCAAAATAAATGCACATACATTAAAAGGCTGAGCTTGATGTCTGAAATCAATTTGACAATTTAAAATGGGTTTCTGGATATTTCTGTATCGCCGCAACAATCCTATGTAAAAACCACATGAAGTTATCAAATTAATGGCAAATGCGATTGACTCTGTCCCACTGTCGGACTATAATGATGCTTAATTCTCCACATTAAGAGACATACACTTTACAGTATGTGTACCTTTCATCCACTTACACAGCCCATTAATTCTGTAAACTCCAGTGAAGCAATCACCTAATTAAAAGCCCACTCCATACCTTCATGTCGCATGTTGGCCTTTGAGCCACTAAAAACTTTATTATCCAGATTGTAACAACTGTCAGAAACAAAAGAGGGATTCTGTTATTTTCTCAGAAGCATCATCTCTATTGTTTCGTCTACCTCTTTGATCCTGTTATATTAGTTTTATTAGTAATAATCCTCTTTGAGAAACACAGTTCTCTATAATATGGATTAATTAGGAGAATTTGCATCAATAACTTTAAGTAATAGTTATTCAAATTCCTCGAGGAATCATTTCAGCCCTATATAGTAGAATATAAAACTGTAAATCTGTAGCATCATGAGGTAAAGCAGACACAAAGAGATATTAATTGCGCTCTTCTTCCGCCTCTTAAGATCACTGCAATAAATTTATCAATTATCATTATTATCTCTTACGCACAAAGAAAATACATTTTTTATTAAAGCATGAAATATTGTGAGTAAGTGCTTGAAGTCATCGAGGAGGCCGTTCTCCTCAAGATCCATAAAACTGAGGTTAAAAAAATAGGGCAAAGGAGGTATTATCTTGGGAACTATTTTTTTTTTAATAAAAAAGGTGCAATCGCACACAGAATGAGCTGTCTTTCTGAGTTTTATTGCAATAATCAGAGTGCCATTTGCAAATGGTTCATGGAAGCTTGTTCCATTTACAAATGGTACTCTAATTGTTGCAATAAAACTACAAAAGACAGGTCAGGTTGCTCTCTGAATTCATATTTTATTAAGAGAAATAATTCCCAAAAGAGGTATTAAAAAATAAAAGTCTACAACTACAATAATAATCGCACCAGCACAATATCGCTATATTTTCATTAAAGCCGACTGGACAGATGAAAGAACAACTGGCAAAATGCTTCACCTTCAGCATGTGGGCTAAGAAAAATGACTGACTTTCAACTTATTATCTTGTCATGCAATGACATATCTAATAATGTTAAATTGCTGAAACTGATGAGAAACTGTATGAAACAGATTCAATTATATTAAGGCTTAAGCAGCAAACTGCATTTTAAAATCCATCAGTGATGTGATGAAACCTGTGAGAAAACACAAATCAGTATTCTACCCTCATTATAACTATTTTTGGGGGGTTTTCCAGATGGTACAAATTCACGCACCGCATTCCCAATTTTTGCATTTTGCGAATATCCTGCCATTTCTGGATAAATCTGCGAGGAAGGCGCTCGTGTCTGACTGACAAACCAAAGCCCTTGCAGAAACAGATATTGCCAGCAATTTAAAAAAAAAAAAAAAAAAAAAAAAGAGAAAAATCCGTACAGGTAAACACACACATTCTCCTAATAGCTGCACAACAGAACAGTTCCCCCTCCTCTTTAAGTGAGGATGCTGCTATTTGAACATGATCAGAGAAGAAGTTGCATTTCTCCCGTTTTCTTTGTGAAAACATGTTTTGCCACGAGTGACTAAGACAAACTCCTGTAGGCAATGTACAACGACAAAGAAAAGTGGATGAAATGAAGTTCTTCCATGCTACAAGACGGACTAAAAAATGTATAATTTGCAAATGTGCCCGAGGCTGCCACCGGAAGGGAATGCTGGGGAGTGTACTGTGAAGGGAAGTGCATACGCGTCTGCTTGTGTGAGAGCTTAAAGTAGATCCTCAAGAAAAGCCACTTGTCTGATGTGAGGAGTCTTTATGGTTTAAAAAGGCTGGCTGAAAGAAACACACACACATATAATCTCCTCCTCCACTGTCCGGAAATCTAGTTGCTTCATCATATAGACATAATGCCCTGCTTGCTCCTTTTTCTTCATCTCCCCCTAGGAGACATAAGCACATATCACCAAAGATCTGTCTGACTTTACTGATGTTTCTAGTTGGTAAAACACTGTATATACATTTACTGCTGTCTGCCCCCTCACTAAGTGATGGGAGTTAAGGTGTTTAAATGTCATTTCAAACCAATTCCTTGTGTAATTCACCATTTCCATTTTGTGGAGATTTTCTTTTCTTTCAAAACTAAAAACAAGTTGAAAAACTTTTGACCATGCTACATGTTTTATTTTTCCAAATGTAGAAAACAGAAGTGCTTTTTCTCCCTCGAGGGAATTTCAGGGTTTTGCCTTCCACCACCACCGAAGCGATGCATAATTAATGCAGAGAGCATCAAAACTAACAAAATGACTTTTCCCCGGATCTAATGGTTGTAGTTGGTCCCTGGTAGACTTATTTAGCGAGTTTCGTCTTTTTCAGCTTTTTTCAGGTGCTGTTTATTTATTATCTGCTCTAGCGGTTCTAACTTTTTGTAATAATAAGGGTCCAAATTGTGAAATGGCTTATTTTTATTTTTATTTATTGGAGGAACTCCAAAATCAGACTGGGCAATTTGCCTAAAAAGGCATGAAGTAAAGAAATGTTTTCTATATTAACACAATGAAAATAAATTATTAGCAATATAGCTTCATTATTTCTATATGTATTATTATTCATCTGAAAAGTCTCTTGTGGGTCATCTCTGAAAAAACGTTTTCTTTTAATGAATAAAAAAAAAAAGAAGAAAAAACTAATTATTTTTGTTTTGTATTTTGTTTTCTAATTGTACTGGTGGTAATTATTTAAATAACTGAGGGATATTAATCATTTCATAATGTCTCTTATTTTAAATTGTTCCCAATTGCTTAATTGCAAAACTTATGGTGTCAAATTATCATATTACTGTGTGTTGCATGTATCATTTGCCTGGACTAACTAATATACACACATATCTATATTATATAAAAAGGGGACTTTGTGGTTCAGTATAATACATATTCATAAATCTTACACAAATGGCACAATGGCAACTACCCTTTAAAAGGGAAATAGATTGGATAATAAGGGTAATGCAAATGCAACTGGTGAAGTCATACCTCACTCTGTCCACGTTCAATCAGTCTGTGGTGAATTGGAAAACAATGTTGTAGAAGCTAATCAAAAACACTGTTTCATTGTCAAATTAATGGAATTTATGCTGTTGTGAAAAACTCTGCTGCCAGTATTTCTTATATTTAATGTTCTTTTAACGTTAACCCTGCACACAGTCTTCATGGAATTCAGGTGAAGGTGAAACAAGCTTTTAAGCCGATGTGTGTAAATTGTTAGCGACACAGAGTGCTATTAGCATTCATTTGGAGTGATCTTTGTGTCCAGCTGATTAATGTGAGTCCAATATGCGCTCTCCTTTTAATCATGTTTTGCTGTTCAGAGGGAAATATCCAGCTCTTTAGCGGCCAAATGCTCTGCTGAGTTCACCTGCCAGTCGCGACACGGTCTGTCCGCCGCTTGATGCCTGGCAGGTCGGTTCACCACCTCCGAAACTATTCTCAGTGCTCATTCACTGCGTTATTACCATAAAACTGCTCATATTAGCAGCTTCAGAAGTTCCTATTGTGGTTCATACTTCACAGTATTCATGCCTGAAAGGAAAAATCAAACATAAAAATAAAACATTCTGTACCGTGAGAGCACCTACAGTATGAACAGTCCACCATTTAGACATAATGCTACTCTTTGAAATATGTAATATACATGAAGCTCTTTGTTGGCTATTTGGGGAGATGTATATGTGCTATACTGCTTTCTCACAGTGGAGACCAATTTTCCTCAGTACTGGAGCTAATTGCTGACTTCTTTTTGATATCGTAGCAACGCAAAAGCTGTTGCTAGCGACTTTCTGTCTGCTATGACAAGTGCAGCTTCAAAGCAGATGGTGATAGGGTGTACCAGTAGAAAGGAGGAAGGACTGCCTGGCGCGGCTGATCCCTGGCAGCATGGGGGCACTTTCTAAGTCGGTCATTTCCTCCTTTTCTTTGAAAATCTTGTTTTCCTGCTCTGTTGTTTGTCCCTGTCATTCTCTGTGCCCTCACTCTTTCAAAAGCGCCTTCAAAGAGACACGGGGAGGCGGCTGGTTTTCTGATACCGTGTTTGTCTCCATTCGAGTTCTGATTATCCTTCGCTCATATAGTCATCTTCTTTTCTGACAAACCTTCTCCTCTGCGAGGCTGACGCGGTTTTCTAGTACACGGCTGCATCTCCTCTCTTGTTCCCATCTTTCTTCAGTGTGGATCCATACTTAGACAATGGCATGCAGATTACTTTATGGATCCGCTGGCCGATCGATGTCGGCTCCACATTAAAAGGAGGACTGGCCCTCCTTATTGGCCCGTCACGGCCTTAATTAGATGACCATTACCATCGGCTAATGAGAGAGGCCCTGCACTGAAGGGGTGGGACGAAAAATCCATACTGCGACATACCGCGATATTTACACTTGCGATATGTAACTGACTCGTCCCAAATCCTGCCCAAAAGTACTTTGGCTCACCACTATCCCATAGAGGCACAGACAGGTGGCATCAGATAGACAACAACTGACCTTTTCTTAGGCTATGCTCAGACTACAGGGCTTAATGCTCTGTTTGGATTTTTTTGTGAGATCTGATTTTTTTGCGAGGTTGTTCACATTTCCAATTAAATGCAACTTGTATGTGATCTCCAGTGTGAACTTTAAATGCCCAAAGGTGTCCCACATGTTCATTCAAGGACATAAGGATGTCACTTTAATAGAAGTAAACATGGTGATGAGTATCTGGCCATTTTAAAATCACTATCCTATCGGAGCCAGCACATGTACAACATTTGTTTTAAGGAGAAAATTGAGATGGAAAAGAACAAGGATTTTGCCCATGGTTGTTGATTTCTTCCTGATTCTGCTGACTTCACCACAAAATAGTGACGTTTGTCATGTGTTGATGACGTGTAGGTCGGATGAACCTGACCTGGCCGTTCAGACTGAAGCCGTATGTCAAAAGATCAGATACATACCGTCATTAAAAGATTACGTACAGGTCATATAGGGGTGAAAAAGTTGGATTTGGGTGACTCCAGGCTGCAGTCTGAATGTAGCCTTAGTCCCGCCCCCTTTAGATACTGTTGCTAGGCAGGACAAGCCTGACAAAAAGGAACACTCACAGCTTCATCGAGCGATGCTCAAAATTCAGTTGTGGTATCTAACCAGACTTCTTTCTTTGTTGCAGTTTACATACAAGAAAGAAAATTCAATAATTGACAGGAAAGTATCCTCCCCATCAACTGTGCTGTGTGACTGCGACAAAGTTTCTTGGGTGTTTTTGTCCTGGTGGAACTCAGATTAGAGCGTATAAACACCAGAAAAAACAAAGTCCAAACACATTATCAGGGTGTCTAAAGGCCTTGATATTAATCAGAGTAACGTGTTTACATGCACTTCAATTGTCCAGTTATACACTCATTAAGGCAATAATTAGTTTTTTTTTCCAAGTATCATGTAATCATACTGACTGCCTAGTATATGTCCCTGTCATTCTAATGAATGTGAATCTAATGTGCTGCTGATAAACATCGTGAAATATGACTATTTCCTGCTCTTTGAAATCTATTTTATGGATATGGTGATATATTTCTTTTTGATATGTCCTGTATTGCAGAATCACATTTGTGGTGATATATTGTGGGAGAAATATTGTGCTATCATGAGTTCATCTGAGATTCTCACTGTGAAAGTTAGAGGGGAAAGACTAAAGCAAAGTAGTGCCTCCGAGTTGAGGAGAACAAGGAGGATGATCGACTCCCAGAATCAATTCCTCCTTTGATAAGAAGGAGAGCCGCTAGATTGCTTAACCGTCCGGGTGGATACACAACATTAGTGGTATTTTTCCTTCCGTGGCATCGGAGGAGTTTATCAATAATCTCCCAATTGGAACTTTTCAATTTGGATTAACAGTCAGGTGTTAATGAAAGCTGGCGACAGGAGGAAAAGGGGCTGTGAAGATGTGAAGAGTGGTTAAGAGGTTGAGCCATCACCCTGTATTGCATCATCAAAAGGTAAATGGAGTGTATGGCAGCTGAACAAGCACTGCAGTGCCAGACCAAGGCTGTTATGTGACTTGGAAAATGAAGACAGATAATCAGAGTGAAGGAGCTAAAAAGGAAAACAGAAAAGACGCTGACAAAGTGTCAGTTTCAAAATACCGGGGACAAAAGGAAGACAAGTTAACTCGCGTAAAATAACAAACAGGAGCATTTTGTGGGCAACGGAGTTTGACTGACGGTTAAGGAGTCAATTCTTTTTTTCCCCAGCCTGATTTTACAACTCCTCGCCATTGATGTGTCCTTGAGCAAGACTGCTGCCCAGGGCTGATTTTTACAGACCGGTATATGGAGATGGCAAGTAAAAAAAAAAAAGAATAATAAAAACCTTGAGAATGGCAAGGACATGATGTCTGAGAGAAATAAAGACAGAGGGACAGACACAGCGTGAAATATGGAAGCGAGAGAATACTGTAGAGAGGAAAGATTTGTTTAAATTAAACCGCTGCAAGCAGGTCAAAGGATTAATCAGGTTCCCAATCAGTGAAGTGGCTCACATCCGCAGATACTACGAGCTGTCAAACAAACATTTGGCTTAGAAAATTCAGTCTGTCGAGTATTTAACGATTTGAAGAAACTAGGGCTGCAACTAGCAACTATTCTGATCTATTGATTATTGAACCAATTAATCGATTCGTTGTTTGGTTCATAAAATAGTGTAAAATGGCAATCACTGTTTCCCAAAGCTAAAAATACAACTGAAAATGTCTTTTTTTTTGTCATGTGTACTATTATAGAAGACTAAAGGAACAAGAAAATAATCAGAGAAGAGAAGCTGGAAACACAGAATTTGGACATTTTCTTCTGAAAAATGACTGAAAACACTTCCTTGGTTATAATAATGGGTGGAGATTAAAGTGATAGTTGGCAACTAATCAATTAATCAACAAATCGCTGCAGCTCTAGAAGAAAATAAAGCTACGGGGTATCACTATGAGTGAAACAAGGGATTTTGACAGCTTTGGATTTTTAATGAAATTATTTAAGTAGGTATTCGTTAAAAATCTTTCACTACATAAACTACAGTCATTCTAAAAAGAAGAAAATGTGAGCAAAGAGAACATTAAAAGTAGTAGAGGTGAATACCTTCAGTTTATGACCTACAAACACCTTCAAATACTTCTATTTTAATATTTGCTTGTCTGCAAAATGCTACAGTTACACACCAACATTGCCCATGGGGTGTAGTTTTTTTCAATAATGAGGATACTTACAAAGGAGGGAAAAGACAGAGCTGGAGAGTAGAAGAGAGCTAAAGAGTGTAAGACACAGGCAAGAATGAGTGAGCAAAGTTCACACTTCCTCCTTCCACACCTCGTGAAAAAGCCACACATGTCGTGTCATGTTTCCATCCACCTTTTTGTATTTGCATTTCCAAAAATTGCGAATTAATACTTGGATGGAGATGCCAGAAATTCCGGGGAAAAAAAGAAAAAATGGCTGAAAATTCCCATAATCATTCTAATTACTGTGATTCTCGATGGAAAACAGCAGAGAAATGTGAAGGTCTATTAAGAGAAGAAGCAAACATGCGCCAAAGGTGTCAACTGTTGCCATGGACGCGATCTCACGGCGGACTCTCTCAATAACGAATGGAAACAGGCATTTCACATTTTCTTGTTGCAAATTTCACAAAATCTGCTCAAAAATGTCCATATGTTTGAATGGAAACCCATTGTGTCCCTCCCCAACAACAACAACAACAACAACAACATGGTGCATCGAGCCATCATGTAGAATGCCAGCCAGGCGCGTCTGAAGGTTTGTTGGCTGTGTGTTATTCCAGGCTCATCAGCGCATGGAGATGCGAGGGAACAAAGCACGGGTGATGCTTTGAAGATCTGACAAGAATCTGACTTGCCCACAGAGAAAGGCAAAGAAAGGGAAGAGAGAAACAAACGCGCGGCGAGGTGGAGGTGGGAACGAAGAAGGAGAGAAGTGGGAAAATAAAAAGAGTTACAGGCGAGGCAGACGGAACAAGACACGGGAGAGTAAGAGAGAGGGAAAGAGTGGAAGAAGCGAAGGACAAAAGAGGCTAAATGCAGAAAAAAAAGGGGTCAACGGTTAAGAAGTTTCAGAACTGAGCTACTGAGTTTATAATCGCAAAGGATTTCAAAAAAAATATTCACATTGGAGGAGCCTGGCTAGGAGAGTTTTTTTCCCTTATTTTTAAATATTTCTTTTAACCAGATCTAATATCAGCTAACAACAGTTTACGATTTAATAGGAGCACCTAGATAAAAACTAATGAGAGCTCTTCAATAAATATCATCCTCGTGAAGATTGTAATATGCAGGATTTGGCTGTTTTATTATGAAGGTTTTTGGTGCACTATATTACTACAGTTGCCAATATAACAGAGTTAAATATTTTTTCTTAAGAAACATTAGTAAATTGCTCAAAGATTCCGACCTTTCACATTCTTACAAGCACTTAACATGTGGAATCGACTCCACGGAGCATCAAGGTTTCTGTTTAGTAGTTCTGTTTTAAATGGCTTCGAAAAGAGCTTGATGCGCCAAAACATTGTTGTTGTTTTATTTTCCAAAGTGTGTTACTGGGATGTATAATGGGAGCTGAACATGTCAAGTAGAGCTGCCAGCTACCACTTAAACTGCCTTGATACCAAGGGGTCGATTCCTGTTGCGTTGCTGTATGATATGTGTACTTCTCCGACTCGTTTTTACTGACAATAATCGCCTCAACGTAAAGGAAAGGCTGCGAAAATAAAGTGTTCAGTCTATGCTGGGAAAAAAAAGAGTCAAAAGACTTGTGGAGAGCATGCCAAGACGCATGAAAACTGGGATTAAAAACAAGAGTTAGTGCACCAAATATTGATTTCTGAACTCCTTTTAAGTGTGATCATTAGTATTATGTTGTTTTAAAATTAAATTTTATTTGGAATTTGGGGAATATGTTGTCAGTAGTTTATAGACTCAAATAAAAATGTTCCTTTTGCCCAAACACTTACCTAAAAGGAGTAAAATCAGAAAACCTGATAATGTTGCAGTGCTTTCTTATTTGTTCCAGAGCTGTATATAGGGTTTATTCATAAACATCCTAACTTTTGCATTTAGATGTTATGTTCTATACTGTCAACTATCTAATACAGGTAAATTCCTGAATGGTTTCATTTTTGGTTTCAGCTGCAGTGTGTGTGCTTTGTAAAAACAAAAAAGGGAATAAAATAATGTTTATACTGTCAAAAAAAAATAAGGCGTGAGAATAAAATAAACCCTTCATCTGCTTTAATGGAAAACAAGCGTACACGCAGCGGGGAGGACCGCGGCGTGCACCAACGAGCACACGCGCGCCCACGCAGTTCAAGCTCCCTCACTCATGTGAGCACAGACGGTCTAATCGCAACGGAAAGCAGAAACAGGAGTTAAACACGACGCTTTGATGAATAGAGGCGCGTTTAAAACACAAACTAAACAACAAGACGGGGTCAGAACCTAGGATATGAAAAGCTAGAGGGCGTTTAATTCAGCCGAGCGGTGGCGTAACTTTATCTCTCAGTCAGTCACAGGCTTTCACCTTTATAGGGCTGGTCCAGCCAAAAAAAAAAGAAGGGGGCAGAGCTGGAGGTAGATATTAAGACAGATTGTCTTCAGACTCCCAGGGTTTACTCCCTGTGACCTGTGGTGATGAACCGGCAAATAACCCGGAGTCTTGCCAGCTGAAGAAGAGGGGAAAAAAAAAAAGAGTTGCCGCTGGTGTACATTGGAGAGAAGCACTTGCAGCAGAGGGGCAGGAGAAAAAAAGATGTGTGATCCTCACATGAAAGAGTTGTTTTTTTTGTTTGTTTAAAAAAAAAAAAAGAGGGAAGAATTAGAGACAGAGGTAAAGAGGTGCGACTCACCGATGTACTCGAAGACGTAGACGACGAAGAACGGCGTGACCAGGTCGTTGATGCCTTGCACGTAGCCGCTGGCCGGGTGGCGGATGGCCCAAATAAACAGGATCCGTTCAAAAATCTTACATAAACATAAAAAATACACATAGTGTCAAAGCAATAGTCTGTATTTTAGAAAGAAAATGACATTAAATAAACAATATGCATATACAGAAATGTTCAGTATTACATGACTTTGCCAAACATCTAAACTTTCACAATTAAACCTCCTCTTATCGATTGAGTTTTCTATTAATCAACTATTATCATTTCCATCAACTGACATCTTAAAAGGTTACTCAGACAGCAAATAACACATGCTATGGAAAACATCCGGTTAGAAATACAGCTTTCAATCATGAAAAATGTACATTTTAGAAAGAGAGTGCAGTGTGGGGAGTGGGAATAGAAATCAGAACAATTTGAGGCATGCCAAGCTCAGGAAGAGGAAAGCGGCTGAATGAAAATGAACATTTATAAAAAGGTAATAATCATTTGGTTTAGGCAATGACTTGTTCTAGTTAGAATTCTACTGATCACAGACATGTATTCTGTGTTCCTTTGTTTGCTGATGTGTTAGAAGAACAACGTTACGACTTTCAACAAGAAACTGCATCACAAACCCCTGAGTTAAAGCTACAACATAGAGTGTGTGGCGGTGACTAGTGGTGAAATCGCAGATTGCAACCGACTGAATAACCCAACGTGGAGGAGAATCTACGGGCCACGGAAAAATGTGAAATGCTGTAGAATAGACCTGAATGATCTAGCATTTTAAATCGAAAAATGTGATTTCAGGAAACGCGATTTTGAGACGGTCAAAGCTGTGATTTTTTTGCCGTTTTCCTAACCCTGGTTTTGTTTTCATCAGACTTTTTTGCTCTAGTTTAAGACATAGTTGCCTCTTTTTCTCAGGTACTTCATGTAGCCTGTGTATAGTGTTTATTGTTTAAACCACCTGTTTGATCTTGATTTTAAAATAAAAATGACATCAGAATAAGAATCTGCACTAAATATTTGTGATGCAACTGTGTGAGCACAGTCTAATCTAAAATGGAGCGTTACTTGTCTCAGCATGGAGAAACAACTCACTTTCTCAGCTGTATTTTCTTTTTCTTTTCTGGTGCACAAAACAGCTCACTTTGAACTTTTGTTTTCTGCTTTGGAGTCGGTCTCCTCCCTCCCTCCCTCCTTCCCTCCCTCCTCTCTTCTGTTTTCACTCGGTTTGTCTCCTGCTCTTCCCCTCTGAGCATGTCACCTCCTCCATCTCTCCCTCCGCTTCTCCATATTTTTTTGCAAGGCAAACACTTCCATCTTCGTTATGGGTGGCTGCATAATGCTGTCAGCCCCGGTGAATTAGGGGAAGCTTGATGTTCAGCTTGTTTTTCAAGTGCTCAAATGGATTTCCCACCCCAAAAAACACACACACACACAAACACACACACACCTTTCAGTGCTGCACCCGTCGAGCACTTTCATATTTTTTTGGGGGGGATATGTCATGTCTCTGTCACTTTCTAACTAACCTCATAGCTCAGTGTTTTATGGAGGGGGGGAACAGCAGTGGTGATGTCAGTGTTTTTGGAATCTGGGCAAACAAAGCCCCTCATTTTTATTTAAGTAATTCAATCAATATAAAGACAGTCAGGGAGATTGGTAAGATGCAATTGTCGTTGCCCCCCCCCCCCCCCCCCCACTTCTCCCACCCCCCAAACACTGTCTTCTCAAATCCCCCTTACCTGCCTCCACACCTCACACCTCCTCTTCCCTTATCAAAGCCCCATCCATCAAACAGGGAGAGGTGCTGCAGCGAGCAGGGGGAGTGGGTAATGGGACTTTCTTTTCAAGCAACCTCAAAAGCCGACATGCATATTTCACATTGGCACCTACACACCGAGGTGCTCAGAGTGAAGGCCTGTTCCCACACACACACACACACACATACACGACACTTTCCCCTATTCACTTTACCATGGGCAAAGAATCCTGCCTCTGCATGTTCGTATGCGCCAACATTTCAATGTGTTTTTTTGTGTTTTTCTTCTTTTTCTCCTATAATGATGCTGTTGTTAATCCAATGTAACCATGCTTTAAAAATGCCCTTCAAAAGTAAAGTTTCAATTACTTACTTATTATCTTGTCGCTTTAAGCATTAGTTTAATTTTCACCTACCATTTGTTAAGCTTTTTTTAATACTTATCATACTATTTATACATTTGTATTCATTCAATCAAGGTATTTTGTGGTTTTATCCAATTTCTGCCTTGCTGCAAAAAAATTAAATCTTAATAGGTGAAAATATCTTGTTTCTGGTACAATTAGTTGGATATTCAGTAGAAATATCTTATTCAACTGGCAGATAATTTTGCTTGTTTTCTTAAAACAAGACCGAATTGGCCCACATCAGGAGAAAAAAAAAATGAAATGAGCTAAATTATCTGCCAGTGGAATAATTCGACTAAATATTGGACTAATTGTACCAAAAACAAGATATCTTCACCTTTCAAGATTTTAGTTTTTGCAGTGCTCTGGTGTTTCCTCGCAACAACTTGATGAGCTTTATAATAGCCTCCTGTTTCTTTTGGTTTTTTGAGTCGTTATTAGTGCTTGAGCTAATTACAAAGTCATCTACTGTTTTGTGTGTGTGACTGTGTGTATGTGTGTGTGTGTGCACCTGCAGGACGGGGATAGGGATAATTAATACATTTGTTTCATTGTGTGAACCACTTAGTTTTACATTAATTTGTTTTAAATAAACCTAATTGAAGCCTCCATCATGCTTTGAGTCCATCCCATTAGTTCCAGACACCCAGGATCTTAACATGTCATGAGCTAACGAGGAACTTGAATCCTTCATAGACATATAACTTAGGAGTAACAAGGGGAGTCTTGACTTTTAAAAGAAAATCTCACTGTCAAGACATCATAGGTTCAATAGCTCAAATTGAAACATGTGCTTTTTTACATGAAAAGCATCACTTAAATGCTTATAATGGAAAAGGAGATAAATCCTGCTCATTCAGTTTATAATCACAAGTTGGAAGCAAAGTGTTAATATTTTTTTTATCCGACGTCGAGAATTTCTAATTGCCAATTACATGATGTACATGAATAACATGAATTACACGATGATCAGCAATTACAGCTCATTCTGAGTCTTGTAAAGACTGTATTCCTCTCCAAAACAAGAAATGGTCTAAACACTTTGAGCACCACTTAGGAAATCACTGCAGAATTGCTTCAATATCCCTCTCTCACCCAAATGGAAAGAGACTGTTGATATGACTGCCTTCCATCTTTGGCTTAAATCTCCCCGAGCCCCATGTGGAGAGCCTGGAGACAAACAACTGAATGAAATGAAGCAGAGGTGATTTTCAGGTGGCGCCGCAGCGGCAGCAAGCATAACCACATAAAAATAAAAAAAAGGCCTTCGGAGTCTGTTGCATACCAAAATATATGAGAAGTACGCCACCTGAATATTTCAATGCACTCTGGTGACTTTTATTTTGCACGCAGAGAGGGGAGAGCTGGTGAACGGGGACGCGAGGGAGAGACAGGCTGTGGGTTCTGGGAGGACAAGAGGGGAACTGGAGGTAAAGGGGGGGTAATAAGAACATAGACACTAGATAGATACTGTACATAGGACAGTAAATAGAGAGGGAAGCATACAAACACGCTCTCATCTGTCGTGTCTTTACCCAGGGCGTTGTGTCTATGAATTCAGGTGCTTGTGTGGAAGTTTTGCCTTTATTTGTGCCCAATATAATGATGAATAATGAATATTAATGGCTGCATTTTGTACAGAGCTTTTATGCTAAATTTTAAGTTAATATGTCTGCCTGTCAAACTCACATCTTTATGGTTCATTAAGAGGTTCACATTAAGCCTGTTAGTGGTTTTAACTATGTTTAGCTGCTAAAATATTACTGAGGATTATGGGTTTTGTTTATGCCAATTGTGAAATTGTTTCATTGCACTTAAAGGTGTTTTTTTTTGTTATAACAGCTGCCTTTGGCTGTATCATATTACTTTCTCTTGAAGAGAAGCTTTAATACAATCTTCTAATGAATCTACCCTCTCGCTCCAGCTACCGATTGAATCTTTTACTCTTCTTCAACTCGGCACCAATGTTCATTTAACTAGCCCTGCTGTGGTCACCTGGTGTTGCTGAGGTTACATCTCACTCTGATTGGCCAGCAGCTGTCCTCATAAGGTCATCATTAAAAGAAGTCTAGAAAGCAGGAGTTTTAAAGATGGCAATGATAATGTTTAACCCATTAAACTTTTTTTCCCAAAGTCACTAACATTCTTGTTATGTATATTTTTTTTTTTCATTTTTGCAGTCTTCTCTTTGCAGAAAATAGCATTTTAATGGTTATTATAGTTGCCGCTTGCACAAACCTGCCCGTAAATAAAAAAATATTATTATTATTCCATGTACAAAATTCTTCTTTGGGGGATTATTCTACATTTATTTTGCTTAAAAGTTGCCGAGTAACATTTCCATTTTATTATTTTAAGTATAAAATGACAGTTATAGACTTAAAAGCTCATAAGCTTCCATGGGTTAAAGTGCGGCTACGGTATTTTTTTTGTGTGTGAAAAGAAAACATTAAGTCGCATTTATGTGTAATTCCATAGGGAATGTGATGCACATTCTGAAGCTTGAAATGGGGGAAAGGAGTCATTTTTACCATTTCTGTTGTACTAATACTCCCAAAAGCCTGCTGAGCAGACAGGCTGAATTTTACACCGCAGCAGAAACAAAACTGACTTGTACTGCAGTTAGACTTTAACTGATTATCTTTTAATTTTTACTGGAAGCAATGCTATTATCCAAAGCAACTTAAAATGAGTTGCTAATTAAGAATTCAGCATCTCGGTCCAGTAATAGCCGCCTTGCTGTTTGTTTTTTCCTAATGCCCCTAACTGCCGCTGATAGTTATTGTTTAGATAATGCTTAAGAGGGTTTAAGGATAATTAGATTCTATATCCCCTCGAACGCAGCACCCAGCTGTACCGAGATGTGCTTTGTTTCGGAAGGAAGCAGAACAAAGCAGCTTTCATGAGAACCATGCGGAGTGGAGCTTTATGTGATCTCATGCACGACCGCGGGGATGATTCGCTTCTCCTCTATGTGTTATTAGTTCTGTGGGCATCTGTTTGTTCGCTTGTGTTCACCCATGCCAGACCATGCAGCGTGCAGCAGCCAGGGTTTTCCCCATTTCACACTCCTAGGCAGATACAAAAAAAAAAAAAAAAGGAAAACACAGCAAAAACTCTACATGTTGCTCTTGTCTCATGAATATTTTTCATGCCACACTTCTTTTTATTTTACACCTATATTTACATGACACCCGCTGATGCAAACTCTAACCCAACCTAAAAGAACGTGTTCTGGATCTGATTTAAGCTTGGACGATATCCAAAATGGTCCAGCCATATATCACAATTTATGATATTAAAGATATTTAAATTAGCCCCAAAAAAATCAAAGCTATGAAGCTTGAATCATCCTCAACCATGATGTCTGTCATTTATTTATTTATTTTAATTATGTGCATGTGACAGACTGATAAGTCGAGGATCTGGAACAATTTTAACTAAACTTAAGTTGAGGTCAGAGTTGTGCTTGTCACCAGTATTGTTAGTGGTTGTCATAGTAACGAGGCAGAATTAATTTTGGGGCGCTCGGTTTTTGCCACAGATTGGTGTATGTATGGTAAACACTGTAGATTAAAAGTAAATTGATCATGAGCGATCAATATTTCAAATAAAATATTTATTTTAAAAGGTTTTTGACTTGGTCATCTTGCCGATCCTTATTTGTCACTGATCCAGTTGTCATAGTAACTGTGAATCACCCCCCAACGTCTGTCGGCTGTCGAAGCTTTGATCAAAATTGAGATTTTTTTTTTCCTTGAATGACTGATTCTCAAAACATGGTAATAGTGTCTGCCCCAATTTAAAAAAAAAATGTAATATTGCAATATTTCAAGTCCATGCCTAATCTGACTATATCATGCACCTACCACAATAATCTGCCCAAAAGCAAAAGCAGGAAAACCCTGCTAGGTGAGGTGTGGTGTGTGCAGCAGGAGGAGGGGGGGGGGGTCTCACCTCTTGGACAGAAGCTTGTTGAAAGAGAGGAATAAGAGGATTAGTTCTCGGTATGTCAATGTGAATCTGCAGAGAGAAAGAGAGAGAGAAAAAAAAGACAAACACTGAAGCAACGGGCAAGTTAGCACAGATCAGAGGGAGAGAGCAACAGTTAGAGAATCAGTGTCCAATTGATTGAAGGCGGGCGGGGGTTTGGTGGTCTGAAATGGATGGCAGCAGTGGTCTACAATGCCAGTATGTTCATGTGAGCTCTTCTCTGTGATAACATGGTGTGTGTGTGTGTGTGTGTGTGTGCGTATGTGTGTGTGTGGGGGGGTGCTCGTGTGTGTCTTGTGTCAGACCGAGTCTCCACCATTTCAGAGTGTCTACCCCACAGTCGAACAATACAACAGGCGGACAGATTCGTCAGAAGGGAGCCAGACGGATGCAGGACAGCAGCTGGAGCCAAGCCAACTGAAAATAGTCCAAATTTGCACCGGACTGTTTTGCGCGCGTGTGTGTGGCTTGTTGCCGACAGGACTGGGGGTTGAGCTGTGTTCACAGTCCCGGGCCACCTTACCTCTGTCACCTTTGGCTGCAGCACCAAAGACTCAGGGCTCATCCTAGGAATGTCTATGTGGATCTGACAGCAACATGGGAGAGAAAGCGTTAGATGAACATGAAACACACACACACCGTAGAAGTCCCTTTCATGCGCTTTACCTTAATATTCTGTATTTAAATCAGTTTTAGACCAGGCTATAAGAAAACCTAGGAAAGGAGCATGTTTAGATATTAGAGACTTTTCAACCTGGGTGTTATATTGGGTAATTGAAGTGAGTCACATGACGAGGAGTCAGAGGATTCTTGTACTACTGATCCCACCTCTATGCCTCCTTCAAGTTAAAACCACCTCTGTAAAGTACAAAACTGAAGTCTTAACAGTTGAAAATATCTTGTTTTTGGTACAATTAGTTTAACATTGAGTAAAATTATCTTATTCCACTGGCAGATAATTTAGCTTATTTTATGATTTTTTTTCTTGACTTTAGTCAATTAAAATTTTTTTTAAGAAAATGTTAGTCTTGTTAGCCTATTAAAATAAGATAAATTATCTGCCAGTGGAATAAGATAATTCTTAAATAAATCTTTCTGGTTTAATTAGTCAAACACTGAGCAGATTTATATTATTCTACTGGCAGATAATTTGATTTATTTCAAGTATCAAGTTGGTCTTGTTTTAAGAAAACAAACAACTTTCTTAAAAAAAAAAAAAGATTCAACTAACTGATTTACCCTGTTAAGATTTCAGTCTTTGCAGATTTTCTATATATCGTAATATTATCAACATATATTTCACAATATTTTATTACTGTCATTGTTGTTTCAAACATTTGAAATGACTTTATTTTTTTTTACAGCTTTGCCCGGCCTGCCCTGCTGTGAGTCCGAGCTTCATTCCACTGCTTTGCTTACTCTACATTGTACCCTGGTGAGTGGTAATATAAAACTTCAGTGTTCAGCTCCCAGAAAACTGCAGGTCTGCTGCAAGTCTCAGTTCTTTTGAATCAAGGCAGCAGAGAAAAAAAAGGTTGACATAAAGAATATAATACAATTATAGATACAGATGTCTGCCCACTTACAGCCAGGTTCTGCTCAAGGTTTCTGCCTGTTGTGGGAATGTTGGCTCTCTGTTCATAAATAATAGAAAGTTGATGATCTTCACTTGCCCTATTTAAAACATGTACGTTGTCATGATTTATTGCTATATAAGTAATATCGACTAGATGTTTTTTTTGGTGTTCTGAGGTTGATAAAACCAAGAAAATATTGGGTTTTACTGCCTCTTAATGGTCACTAAGCTAGTCACCTAGCATGACTATTAGCATAGTGAACGGGCAGCTTGCTTGCTGGCAGAATAAAAATTTAATGTTTCATTACTATAGTTTTTTTATTTCTCTGTAATGCATCAGTGTTTATAATGCTACTTAAAATGTTCTCAGACCAGGAACTCAAACCATTTTTCTAAAAATATATATTTAATTAATATTAGTTGCATATCATAGAAAGTGGCATTCTAATTCTAAAAAAGCACAATGAGACTTCTGTGAAGTTGTGACGATACAGCCCCTCCCCATTCAAATCAGCCAATCAGAGGAGGGAATCATTATTCTTAATGAGACACACAGTGCTCCAGAAAGAATCTTGAGAGAGAAGATGTAAAACTATATAGATATTTCTTTTCATGAATATTTTTATCAGGAAGTCAAAAAGAGACAACAGTGTGAGTGCAACAATTACATCGCTGATAGAAAAAAGCAACTATAATAAAAGCAGTTTATGCTGTTATTCAATCTTGGACTGGATTGCCATCTCCTTTGAGCACTAGATTGTACTTCCAAAGTGTTGATGAGAAAAGAAAAATCAGTATTTAAACCCACAAATGCATCTTCAAAACTATTAAAAGTTCTAATAAAACTAAGAAAAAGTGTATAATCTGGGACCTTTAAATAATTAACATAATATCATAATCTACTAGGAAAAGGTTTAGTTGCAAGCCCCATTGAAGACAGATGGATAAACACAAGAAGAATCAAACAGAAATGTGGACACAGATGGAGAGATTGAGACGGATACACAGTCCAACATGAGACATACTGTATAGGTACATGTCTGCAAATAAATCTAAACCCACTTAAATACACTAGACACAAATCGTAGCAATGTGCCTTCTATTTGTGTGCCAGACCGATATATGAACAAACACGTATAATCACTCACGGCAACAAAAACAATAATCACCAAAAATCATCCAAACATTGTTGGAATGAGCTGGAATTGTCAGAAAGGGGGCTCTTCCAGACGAGAAAAACAACCATCAAAACAAAGTATGCCGTCTTCCTGGCAAGGGCGCAGACAACATCAATAGGAAATTGGACAGAATTTGAATAAAGTGTGTGTTTTCGCTATCGACGGCCCACTTTGATGTGTCTTATCGGCTCGAAATGAATGGGAAGTGGTGGAGTGTTTGAATGGAAGTGTACTTGAGAGGAAACAGAGAGAGACAGATAGACACAGAGAGAGAGAGAGAGAGAGAGAGAGAGAGAGAGAGAGAGAGAGAGAGAGAGAGAGAGAGAGAGAGAGAGAGAGAGAGAGAGAGAGAGAGAGAGGAAAATGTGATATTATTTTCAAAAGCTGGAGAGAAATGGTCATTTAAGCGTCTCTTTCGAGCTCTGGAGCGTGTTTTGTCCGCTCTGCGAAAAGAACTCAACCGCACTTCCTCCATGTCAACGTGGACGGTCCTATGAGTACAGGAGGGAGGAGGAGGAGGAAGGGACAGAGGAAAAAATGGGGGAATAAAGGGAAAACACAGCATTTCTTTCATGTCTACACTACTGTTCAAAAGTTGGGGGTCACCTAGACAATTTTGTGTTTTTCCATGAAAAGTCAGACTTTTAATTCCCACCATGAGTCATAAAATGAATAGAAAATGTGTTTTATTCTGTTTTATAGCTTCTCTAACCAGCTGTTTTCAGCTGTGCTAACATGATCGCATCAAGAGTTTTCTAATCATCCATTAGCCTTCTGACTCAATGAGCAAACACATGGTACCATTAGAACACTGGCCTGATAGTTGCTGGAAATGGGCCTCTGTACAATTATGAATAGAATAGTCATTTACCACATTAGAAATGTATAGAGTGCATCTCTTTTGATTAGTTTAAAGTTATCTTCATTGAAAAAAAACAGTGGAAAAAAGGAAATTTCTAAGTGACCCCAAACTTTTTTAAGTGACACCCACTGATAAAATGAATACTGCCCAAAAGATAATTCATTCTGCATCTGACTTGGGCTCAAATTATGTCCAAAATGTAACATCAGGGGTTGTGTCCACACTTCTTCCATGTCGACGTAGATGGTCCTTTAAGTACAGGAGGGAGAAGGAGGAAGGGACAGAGAGCGGGGAGAGGAGGAAAAAAAAAAAAACAGGGAAAGACACTTTTTTTTTTGCCAGATAACTGGTTTCAGTAATCCTGGCTGCAGGGCGCAATCCTGTCAAAACACACTCTCTCTCAGACACACACACATACACAAACAGCTTTGAGGTGTTTGTGCCGGGGGAATACATTAGCGACAAGAAGTTGTTCTTGTAATTGGAAACGGAACCTTTTGTTGTCCGTCTCTCATCCCGTCCTTCAGATTCAGGGATTTCAGACAGGTGCGGGGGGTAAAAAAAACAGGGGAGGATGCAAAAGAAAGCGTTAAATGAAGGGAAAGTACAAGGCGTTTTGCGTGTGGACCTGTCATACCTGTCTGTACGTGTCCTGGTGGTGTTCGTCGTTGCGGGAGTCGTAGTATTGCTGGATGAAGGCGAAATATTCCTGTCTCTTCCTCTGCAGGACACTTTCTCTCCTCTCTGCATTCGCTGGCAGGTAACCCTGAGATAAAGAGAGTGAAGGATGGAAGAAAGAACATACAAGCAAGAATGTGAATATTTAATTGTTTCTTTTATTTAATGTGAAAAACAACCTTTTTATCTTTCAATTCCCATTGCAATTTTAGGTCGATATATTGAATTATCACCATATATCCATGCAAGATTGTTTTCACAATATCAAAATATCAGGGGGTTTTTGTTAGTTGTTTTTGCACAGTCTGCCCTGCTGCAAGTCAGAGCTCCATTTCACTGCTTTGCTTATTCTACAATGTACCCTGATGGCTGGTAATATAAAACTTTATGGAGAAGCAGCGTTCAGTTTTTATGCTCCACATAACTAAATAAACTCCCAGAAAACTGCAGGTCTCAGTTTCCTTAAAGGTCTCATATCATGCAAATAGCCAGTTTCATGTAGTTCTTATCCTAGATAAGGTCTAGGGGTCATATAAAAACTTTCCCATGCATCAAACACTGTCAAAACAGAGAAATCTTACTCCCTAAAACTCTGAACGACGCCTTTAAATACCCAACAGCCAGAAATCTGTCATTTGGAATGGAAATTAATAATGAATAAATTCAATCATTGCACTGTCAAATTAAGGCATGGTGAAAATTTGCATTAAAATTAAAAGCAACAAACCATTTTATGTATGCATTACTATTACACCCTGGCACTTAATTTCATGTTTAACAGGGTATGAAATTTATTATCAACGTAGCATTGTACAGATACTAACACACCTGTCGTTCTGTAACACACATGGACACACACACACGCAGACACATTCACACACACACACACACGCCGGTTCCACACGGGACTCATTAATTCGGCTCTGGAGATATTCAGTAAGAATTCCTTTTCAGGTTTCCTGAAAGCATGTGGCACTTCATGTTCAGTCAATATCCGCTATTTAACAAGCTATTATTTGAATTCTTGCTTTGAGGCTGTTAGTTGAATTCAATCATGGACTCCAACTCCTCCACCTCAGATCAGACGGCCTGTAAAATACAAACTTTGCAAACCTTCTGCTGCTTGACCAATTGTTCCCCACCTCCTCGGGGAGTTACCGTTCTGTGCATGCGTGTGTGTGTGTGTGTGTGTGAGAGAGAGAAGGTCAATTCTAAAGTGAACTACAAATCTAAAATCTAAAAAAGCGAGAGCTGGGACCAGGGGCTTCTGAAGTATTCACAGAGGTAAAGTCTGCATATCGCAGCAACAAGCTGTGAGCTTAGCTGAAGCTCAACTAATTAATGAACTCGAAAAGATGCTGGTGGACAGATTTTGTTAACTTCAGATGGAGCCAGACAAGCTTTTTTCTTTTTTCTCTCCAGTTTCCAGACTTTATGAGAAGCTAAGCTAACCAGCTGCCGGCTCCTGCTTCTAAAATCTTCTGATTTAACTCTCAGCAAAAGGAACAAATGATGTCAATTAAAAAAAAGCATCATAAAATCAAAATACATGATGAAAACTTCTCCAAGAAAGACCTTGACCCGAGTTGCAATGAAACGGAAAAAGTTTGCAGGTGGACGGGGAGTAAGGATTCTTAGATTATTTTTTGAATGATACTCTCTGATCAAATCTCGCTCAGATTCGCTTTGAAAAGGATTTTGCCGGTAGACGGATCGTTTCATAGACAGACGCCGTCGTAGACCTGCTCCCTTTTATCACTCTCTCTGTCTCATTTGTTTGACATCACTTCCAATTCAAACTGTGTTTTGTTTTTGTTTTTTTTGGCTGCTGTTCAGTCATACTGGAGGTAGCAGCTCTGTTTTGGAGCGGCTTAAATGGAAAACGCCACCTAACGGAACTCATCTAGCTGCATCCAACACAGACGGCCTCTGAAAATCATAACGGGCCTTAAAAGGCTGATGTTGCCTGTGAGTGTTTGTTGTTTACCGCGTGCGGATTGGTTATTTGTGCTTTTTGGAAGTGGGCTGCAGCTATTTGGTAAACATCCTAGCAGGCAAACACACACACAAAGCGTCAATTTTGGGCAACTGTCTAGAGCAAAATCAATAAAAACAAAAAATGAAAAAACAGCACCAAAAAGAGTTTCTTTTTTGCTTTATATTCTCTTTTTCTTTCCTCGTAGACACAGCCCCAAGAGTCTTGAGAGTCTAGAGGTTTTTTTTTTTTCTTGCAGCAACAAACTTTGCTCGGAGACAAAAAAAAAATCTGACGACACACCTGACTAAGGCTCAGAAACACTTGGAGCAGTCATAGGGAAAATAAACCCAGATGTTATACACTCACGCATTGTTTCTCACACATAGACCAATCTATGGCGCAGCGCCACAGAACCAAAACCAAGTGCCACAAATTGATTCTGCATGCTGAGACATGATTCTGTCTCACTCACATTCACAGAGTGAGAGAGAAAGAGATCAACAGCTTTTTAAATGAGTCGAAGACTAGAGTTCTGTGACATCTTAGTTTGAAGACGTTTCACCTCTCATCCCAGAGACTTCCTCAGTTCTGGGATTTAATGCAGGAAACAGCAAACCACATGACCAACCCTCAGTTTGGGGGGTAGAGACAAGTAACTTTGGTTTCACAACCACTGCTTGCCTTGAATTAATTTTGATTAACATTACTATTAACCTGATATCTAAGACTAATAAAAGACGATTGACTAAAACTAGACTAAAACACTTTGGATTTTCTTAGAATAAAACTAGACTAAAATGCCAGGACTTTTCATCGATGAAGATGTGAGTTGACTAAATATGGGTATTTGACACAAGACTAAAACTAAATCGAAAAAAATGGCCAACGAAACCAAAATCCCAATCCTTCCGGATCCACTTATTTTAAAAGCTTTTGATAAGCTCAATCATGGCCTTATTGGCTTCTGTATAACGGACATCTCTTGTATTTATAACAAGGCGTTCCAATGTTGATGCATAGCTGCATTAGTGCGTTGTTTCCCCACTAGCATTCATGCAAAAGTTACTATCATGAACCTACAGTACACGTCTGAGCAGACTGTATATGACAAATAAAGACATCTCCCATTTCATTTTCTATCATCCATCCCTCCACAGCAACACCATTGAACGCATTCCCCGTTCTTTTTTTTTTTCCAGTCAAAGCCACAAGCAGCCGCCTCGTGTCCCATCTCCCTGTCTGCTGCAGCTTCTCCGCCGCCATGCTGCCAGTCAGCCAGACGGTCGCAGCTCTGCCTCGCACAAATTAAAGCTGAGCAACTTTCTACGCGGTCGCCGTCGGCCAAGAAGCCCATCCATCACACGTCTGAGCCGCTCCGTATGCAAACATACACAACAGGCCAGCTACTAAACAGTGGGCTCTGATATTAACTGCACTCTGGCAAATGAAGGAGGAGAGAGCATGTGTGTGTTGAAGGTTAATGGACAGCTTAGTGGAGGTCAATCACACTGCAGCTGCATTACTGCTTGATAGGACCATGCACACACACGCAAAACACACACACACACACACACATACAGGGGGATTTCAAGACAATGAAGAGTGTGTCGTGCACAACATCCTGGTTTTATTTCACTACAACTCTTCCTTACTTTAATCACACATTTGTAACATTGTGTCTGCAGTAATGTGTCTCGGTTTCTCGCGGCTAATAACTGTGCATTTGGCAAAATAATAGACGTTTTTAGACACACTGATGTGTGTTTTAAGATGAATTGGTTTAAAGAAAAGAGATGGAGACAAAGAAATATGCATTTTTTTTCCAAAGTAAAGTGCATTATTAAGATCCAAGCGTACTTCTGCTGCTGGAACCTGAGTGACTAATTTTCATTTCATTTGTGGCTATTAGTGAAAAAAAGGGGTTGGTCGAATGGGGATTTTTGTTTTGAGAGAGGTGGAAGGCCGGAAGAGAAGCATGAATGCACGATGGCTCCTCCTGCGTCTGTTACTCAGTCGACGTAAACTTCACCTCATCATTCTTCCCCCACATCAATGTACTCCTCCATCCTTCTACCCCTCTAATGGATCCTCCATTTCAATAAACTGAATCTGTTTAAAAAAAAAAAACATATTCTTTGGAAATGCAGACGGGGAATTTAAATGAAATTCTTTTTTGGGTTAGGGTTTTTATTTATTTATTTTAAGTAAGCCTTCATAGAATTTAAATTGATTTTTCCTAGCAGCAACAAAAACTTCAACAACTTGTCAAAACCTCCCCTGAAAAATCTGGTCTTGCTTGTGTCCATTTTACATTTGCATCTTGAGATGCAAGGTTTGTTCTTACAAACTAAATTGAAACCGTAATAAATAATCAAATTGATTTTAACATAAAAATATACATTACATATATGTATATTTCTCTATTTATATTATAGGTGTATATATAGTATATAAAACATTCCAGGGCAGTGGCTACAAGTTTTTAAGCAGAAGCTTAGAGAGGACCTGATTGGTCGTTAACATCGTGAAATTCAAAGTCAACATCTCGACATGTTTCCAGACACGGAATCTTCTGCCCTGCAAAAATTTTGTTGAAAAACAAAAAAAACACAGCTCCTCCTACTCCAAGGATTTCAAGTATCACTCTCGTGTAAGTCATATATCGTGTTCCGTGAGCACAGAGAAACTTTCCACTCTCAGAAGATGAATGTCTTCTGGTGTCAGACTCTGCACATACATCATTCTGCACAGAGAAGCTCAAACATCGCCGCAGGAGGAAGGAGACGGAATACACAGTTGTGACTGGAGAGGGACTTAAGGACGCCTTCGGAGTCAGGACCTTAGTTTTAAGAAGAACAAAATAAAATGGCGTCTTCTTACTTAATACCAAAGAGGACCACCTACTCTTCAGGAAGATAAACCCTTAACGCTTCATTCGTTAAGGAAGTATCTGCAATGTAGTTTCTTCAGGCAGCATAGTACTGCAGCATTTTCTATAGTTGTGACTGTGTTGTCGAGGAGTATGAGAAGAGTTGCAAATTGTGCATAAACCAGATAAAAAAAAAAACGTTCTTTCCTCTCTGGCAATATAATTATTAGGGATTACTCACGTATTACTCGCTAAATCATTCCCTGCTGCCAGTGCTTCCTGATACATCTCAAATAACCCTTTAGCCTTATCAATATTTCCACAGCCAGTTAGTTTTCTCCTCTCCCACCACTTCACATTTAACAGCCACACTCCATTAGCAAATTTACATATTGCCACAGGCTGACATTCTTTTACAAAGCAGGAAAACCATTTAATTTCCCTCCTCCTTCAGGCTTTGACACCGAGTGCTCTTTAAACAAATGAAATAAGATGGTATTATTTCTGAAATAATGGGAAGTTCAACCGGATGTGTTTCTGGGGCCGGGGGCAACCTGTGGAGCCTCGTGCTCATATAATGAAACGAGGTTATCCGGTGAAGCTGAAATCTACTTTTTCCTTCTCCGATTAATTTTTTTCCTCCTCCACTTGCTGCTTGTTTGTTGTTTAATCTTCACAAAAGGCTAATAACAGTAGAGGCAGAAATGTACAATTTCTGGGACGCGGTGGTGAATGCGCGCCGTTGGGGAAACATTACTCTGACTGCAGCGGGAACACTTTTCTTCTCTACAATTTTTGCACAATCAAGCAAACATGTTATTTCGTTATTTATTTAGTTTTTAGCTGTGTTTGTTTCGTTTTTTTTGGAAAGATTTTGTCTCTTCTGGTTGTGTTGCTTCTTCCCTTTGTACTGTCCCGTATCAGATAAATAAATCTCTCACTCGTCAAAAAGAACTGAATAAAAACAAAAAAAAGAAAAAAAAAAAGAAAAAAAGAAAAATCACAGTACAGAGTGAAGCGTGAATGGCAAACATCAGGAAACCATGTCCAAAATACAAAGACAATAACTTAACATAACTTTGATGTTATTAGATTTGTTCTAATATGGTTAAAAAAAATACTGTTGCCGTATGGCAACAATATGCAAATAATAGTACGACCTAATGGAGTCCCATATACTTAGATTATAATAATAATAATAATAATAAACACATTCAAACATTTTGACCATGTCTAAGTAATATTTCATGCAGTAGAGGGTTAAAAGAATAAGGTCCAGGTTGTCCAAATGATAACAAATGATGATCAACTTATTTTCCCCATCTTTCGATATATTCCTCCTATCGGTGCTTCCAGACCACATTTTCTCATGAGAGGCCACTACACAGATTTCAGTAGAGCAGTCATGGAATTCTCCTGGAGCCTCATTAAAACCTGTCTATCCACCATGATGCAAGTCAAAATCCAATCAGATGCACTACAATGGCCGACTTGTAGAAGATCACACACTACAAACAGACAGCAGCCTTCGTTTGAAACTAATACCGTCCTCAGAAATCATGGACTCTCTTCTAAAAGTCTTGGATCGGCGAATGCTGCTATAGGGCATGAAATAAAGCGTTGTGAAACTCTGGCCCTGACACCTCCAGCAACAACACCCGGTCTGCGAATCTGCGGTTTCCAATAAAATCGATAGAACTTTTAAGATTAAAAGATTAAGATTCATTTTCTTAGTTTGCACAAATCCCCTCTCTCTCTCCTGTACGGTTAATGAAAGGTCCAGGGCGGCGTTCCGAGGTTATCTTCGGAGCATTAAGTCCAGTGTTGTCCGCGGTGAGGAAACTTGTTTCTGGTCTTTGTCGGGTAAGGATGAGCCTGGCTCAAGGGGGGGGAAAAAAAAAAAATCAAATAAGTTGGTGCATGCTGGTGAGCAGCAGAAGGGCACAAAGGACACTGCTGGAGTGAAGTTTTATTAGATGAATCTGCTGGGTTTATGGAATACAGTGTGGGCCGAGGAGTCCGAACGCGCATGTGTGTCCGTGCGAGACGGGGAATAGATTTTCCCGAGCCTGATCCCTCCCTATCTATTTCTTCGCTGGATCATACCACAGACAGGACAGAGAAAGGCAGTCGAGTGTTATGACACTCGGGAAGATATGAGCGTTTTTGACACTGTGCCCGCTTTGAGCTTTAATCCAAACCTGGGATTTAACCCGCTTTAAGATCTAGAAATCTATTGAAAATCTTACAAGGTGAGGAGGAGATAATAACCAAAAACAACTTCTTCAAAAGAATCTCTCAAAAACAAGGTTAAAAAGTGCTTTATTGTAAAAAAAAAAAAAAAAAAAAAGATAATAGAAATAAACACGATCCAAATTATTAAATAAACAAATACCACATCAACTGGAGTCTGTGGATGTTTCGCCTGCAGATAACGGAATAAAGTGCGCTGCAATAGTCAAGTCTAGAAGAGATAAAAAAGCATGCATGACCTTTTCTAAATCTGCAGAGGAAACCGATGACACAATCTTGGTCGGCTGTCTCAGTGGAGGGCGAAGGAGGACTGGCTGCAACACTTTGGTCACCTGAGCATCAAAAGACGGGAGCCTCTTTTCAAACGTTATTAGATAAGAGGCCCGAACCGGAGGAGAGATTGTTAACGCTGCTGCTGCGAGTGTCGGGGCCACAGGGAGTAATTATGATCATTTCTGATTTGGAGTTATTCAACTGTGGGACATTTTTGGTTATCTGATTTTTTTTTTTTAATTCCCTCGAGGCAGGATATACAGGAAACAGCGGTAGTAGCAGCTTTCTACAGGACATTAGCAGCGTTTATTTGGGCAAAAAGGTGGTAGTTTTGCAGACTGCTGGATAACAGATAAGACAACATTACTGCAGGAGAGGTTTGAGGGGTTTCCAGAGAATTCTCCACAAAATATAAGATGACCACATTTCAATCCTATATAGGGTGAATTTATGGAAACTCATTTTAGGTGCACAAACTTACAGTTAATCACCTTCTTGCTGAGAGTTAGTCAATTATATGGATGATAAGTGACTAGGGAGCTTGGGAGAAATAGGGGGCACTTATTTTAGCTTAGCTTAGCATAAAGAGGCAGCACAAACAGCTAGCCTAGCTCTCTCTAAAGTAAAATAAACTGCATAAAAAATAAAACACAGCACCTATAAAACTGAATAATTAGCATAAACACACAGAAATCATAAATTATTAGTGACCATTGGCCAAGTTCTATGATTACCTCAAGTCTCTGGTTGCCTGGCAATTTCAAGCCACTAATAAAAGTAATTCTTCTCCTAAAATAAAAAAAATTAAAATTAACATAAAAGAAAAGGAAAAGCGGGTGGATTTTACATTGCTTCTTTGCCTTAAACACAATTTGCATCTTTGTTCTCTCAATCTTTTCATCCACAAGATTAGGTCTTTTTTTAAATTCCTGTTTTCATAGGTTTTAGAAGCTGGAAGCCCAAATTATGTAAAAATAAACAAATTAAATAGTTGAAATCATTTAAATTGTGAGCCCTGAATCTATAATCTATGAAAGTTTAACTGTTTTAATGGAGTTATGGAAATGAATAAACTTTTTCATGTTGTTCTAATTTTTTGGAAAGCATCTTTATGTGTGCTATGGTTGCACTTTCTGAATTAAATTATTAAACTTCCCCTGATATAATTTATTGAGATGCACCTGTAAACCTGTAGAAAAGACAAAAGTTGCTAAAAGAAAGAGAGACTCTGATTGCTTGATTAAAGTAAAAGTTAGTATCTAATCAACGTATTGATTAATTTAAGGGTATGTCTATAAATTGTAGCAAAACAATCAGTGCTCCTGTGTTAAAGTGTTAAACTGGACATGTACACTACCCTTCAATAGTTTGGGGTCACCCAGACAATTTTGTGTTTTCCATGAAAAGACATTTTTATTTACCACCATGAGTTGGAAAATGAATAGAAAATATAGTCAAGATATTGACAAAGTTAGAAATAAATCAGTAGTTTGTCCTTCAAACCTTGCTTTCGGTTTTCTAGCTGCTCCAACAGTTTTATTGCACCAAAAACAACATCAAGACATTTGCAGCTAGAATAGTCATTTACCACATTAGTAATGTATAGGGTGTATTTCTGATTAGTATAAAGTTAGCTTTATTGACAAAAACAATGTGTTTCTTTCAAAAATAAGGACATTTCTAAGTGACTGTAACCTTTTAAGCGGAAGTGTAGGTCTAGTTTACATTGGTTTACGTGGTTGAAAAAAAGGATTTTACTAACATGGTCGGGAGTTAAATAAAAAGAAAGAAAACCAAAATAAGAAGAAATTGAGAATTGAGAATTTTAACCCCCCCACACACACACACACACGCACACACGCTATGCATGCATGCATACACACTGTACTATATACACACCAACACTGAAAGTCAAACAAGTCCAATCAGGACAACACAAACCATTAATAGGGTGTTATCTATGGTACATTAGCTAAAACACTACACACAAACACTCATACACAAACAGTCAACTAAAGTAGAGAGGAGCCCCTCCCTCCCCTCCCCTGCAGCCAGTACTTTGTAACTTCATACTCTGTTATGATCCTTCAGAAAAGTATCCAACAAAGAAGCCATAAACGGTTAAAGTGTCCAGTCACTAACCTCCCACCGCCAAAAACAACACACACACACACACAGCCACACAGCCACACACACACCTTTAATGACATCTTTTCTGGCACATTAGCTATTGTGCGGTAATTAATGGAAGAGTCATGGTGTTCAAAAAGGCAGTCGTCTCTCTGCAGACTCGGAGCTGTACACCACAACAATGGTTTAATGAGTAAACACACAGCGCGTCTCATGAATAAATGATTTGTGCCTCGCAATTAATTTTCCCTATTGAAGTTTTTTTTTTTTTTAAAGCAGGACTCTTACCAGTCTTCATAAATCAAAAAGGGGGGTGGGGGGGTTGGAAGGGGAAAGTGACAGCAACTGTGTGTGCATGTGAGCAGTTAAGATCATATATAACAGCTTTATTAGTGTGAGTGTGTGTGTTCATGAGTAACTTACTGAGAGGAGCTTCCACGTAATGGGTCGGACCTGTCGTGGAATTCCAGACCAGCTGAGTTTCCGTAGCTCCTCTGTAGAAAAGACAAGAATAGAAAATACAAGAAGATCCATATTAGACTGAGCAATTTTTGGACAAAGATTTATATTCCCTTGCTGAACACGACAGATAAATTGGTGGGGCAATATAAGCCCCCATATGACTGTAGGTTTTCACAGATGTGTATCAATACATCAATATCAATACGGTGTGTACACATACAGTACGGCAGCTGATAGTTAACAAGAGACTGATGTGTAGAAGCAACAAATCTATGAGCAATCTATAAGTGAGGCCATTTATAAACAGCTGCTCTATTATATAGTTTGTCCAGAAGACAGCGATGACAAGTTTCTTTTGCGACTGTAAAATATCTTGTTTACTACACGTGTTGGACACGATCAAAAATAAGAGAAATCGGAGGCTGTTTTAAAAGTCTAATTGAATATCAATAAACATCTGTCCTAAATATCCAGCATCAACCAGGCTCCTTTTTGAAAAATTCTGATGACAGATGGAGAATGACACAGTAAACAGCCACAAGCACAGAAGTGAGACAAAAACAATTAAGCCTCACTCTCTAAATCAGAGCCATAGAACTACACTACAACACTTCTACAATAAGTTATGGATACTGATGAAATAATGAAATAAGAAAAAGTTCCCTTTGATTTTACTGATAATGAATGAGAAGAAACACCATTTTTATTAGTTTAATATTTATTACCAAAAATGTAGATGTGAGTCACTCACAATATCCCTAATTTATAGTGAGTAGTGTAATTAAACTGTGAAAATTCATGATAAATTCAAACACATATTCTTCATCCAAGTAGCTGGCCAAGTGTAATCGAGTTTCCTCGTCTACTGGGGCCAGGCAGCTCCGGATTTCCAAGATATATGGCTGCGTTTTTGTTTTTTTTTGTTTCCCCAGCGCTGCTTTTTAAGAAGCGGGAGCTTCCTGGATGTTTCTCGCCAGCATTCGCTCATCCATTATTCACGGTTAGCTCCCGCTCTGACCGGGGTCCTCGAAGTCCACAAACATTCCATTAGCATTCAACAGGACCGGGTTACCGCGACCCGAATCGAAAAAAAAAAAAAGAAAACGCAGAGAAAATCTCTTCACTTGTAATTGCACTGCCACAGTTTTACCTGCATTCCAAGAATAGAGGGGGGGGGGGGGGGGGGGGGATAGATTACAGAGTAAATGAAATGGCTGTGGTTTAACATATCTTTCTGGCTAAAAAAAAAAAAAAAAAAGGAAACAGAAACAAATGTACCTACTGAATCAGCCAAATTCTTCCTAGACTCTTATTCAAGGAACTGGCTGGAAATTGATAAGTCCTTCGCACAGAGTGAATGGTATTGATTACTGCTGCCAAATGACTCTGCCTCGCCTGTTCTTCAAGGCAAATGCAACAGAGAGTCAGTGACAGATAGCAGGATAGGAAATAGTAATCAGCTAAACAGCAATGGGCTAAGTCCATTGGCTAAATTGAGTGAAACGCATTAGAGCTTGTTCAGCTGATGGGAGCAGCTATTTATTCACTATGGTTCTTGTGCATCTTCCACTTAAAATTTCCCCCCTTACCTTGTCCCCTGTGACTTTAATTATATAGAAATTCAATAGGGTGATCTAGTGCGCGGCGCGGCTCTGCTGGTTTGGAGGGAGTCGCGTGGGGAGGGGTTTCGATTACCCTGGGGCTATCTGCGCGGCAGCAGGTCGCATTCGGAAAACATAAGACGCAAAAAAAAAAAAAACTCTCTCAGACGTGAGACAGACCATAAAAATTACCAAAAAAAAAGGAGAGCGCTGCGGGTTTTCTGCTGATTCCCCTCCGTGTCGCCCAGCTCTATCTTCTCTCCTCAGGACGACAAATAGGCGGCAACACGTGTGGAAGTTGGGCTGCGAGTTCAGACACAGATTAAAGGAGCAAGCTGTGTTTTTTCCTCCGTCAGCTTTACTGATGAAATGAGCAAATTATCGCGATGTGTGATATTTTTTTCTTAAAAAGTATTTAGTTTGAGGATTCCATCATCAGCTGGATGGATAAAGGTGCTAAACAGACATTAGAAACGATCGATATCTTCTCAGCCCCCCATCAGGTGGAACCATGGATCTGTGAGGGAAATGAGTCCAATCGGTTTTGTGGTGGTGCCACAGGCCACATGTGATGCAGGACTGCAATCACATGGTGGTGTTTGTTACATTGATCCACATTAAGATGAATAAAATACATGTATGGGCAGAAATATGCACCGCCAGAAACTGATATTTAATCACATAATTGAAAAAAAATGAACCTGAACAGTACAATTTGAAATAGAATGTATTAGTTTGAAACAGGAATCTAATAAAATGTGAAATTTCAACTCTTCATATATCATCACGTTCAGTTCTCATAATTAATTAATTTATTACATTCCAATTCCAAATGAATAAACTCAATTTCAAGTGATACTGTTTCAGTGATTTACTGATTTAAATGGCAAATGTCAACAGGCTGCTTGAAACTTATTCTAAATCTGTAAAGCTGACATCCAACATGGTGGACTCAAAATCTATTTTACATCATGAGTTAATTAATTTAATTAATAAAAGTCTTGGTCAAAAATACTTCCAAGTTGCATATTTTTCTTGTGAGAGGAGCCAAAAACCCTATAAAATATATGCATATCCTTCCCCAAACCTATAAAAAACACTGGTAGTGTAACACAATACCAGCCTGGTCAAGTAAAACTTCATTGGCATTGCTGTCCCGTCTCTGTGCTGCAATCACAGCCAGTGCCGGTGTAGTTCATTAGGGTACATCCTGTTTTGCAGCCTCATGAAAGACTGCCGCTATTGATTGACATTCCTTCATGTCAAAGGACACTCGCATACATTTGACAAATTAGCATAAATGTCCGCAGCTCCCCTATTATCGCCGTTTTACACCTTTGAATCCCTCGCGTGCGCTAATAGATCCGAATGCGACTTTCTGCGTGCGCTGCGACATTCACCTTCACGAGGCGCGGGTCGGCCACAGTGAAGTTATAGAGGAACTTCCCAGTCTTTAAGGGTGAAATCATTACCCCGCGCATGCCTCTACATTCATTATGCTCCTAACAGCAAGTCAAGGGTGTCCCTCCGCTTACCTAGCACCCTTTGAACCTTCATTTGCACTGTCAGACAAAGAAATGAGTCCATGCATCTTGTGGGCTCGGCTTAATTAAACTACGTTATATTCCCTACACCTGGCATTAATCTCGCCATGGGGGGTATTAGAGAGGAGGGGTGAAAGGGGCGTGAGGTACCAAGTTGGCTAATGGTCTTTATACCTCAGATCAAGGGTGTCAAACAAAAAAAAAAATATATATATATATATATACACACACACACACACACACACACACACACACACACATTTGTTAAGAATTAATTAATTAATTTCAACATCAAATATCATCAGTGTTGAAATTGTACTTTTTTCTCTCATGTCTGCTGTTTTGTAAACTGAAGGTTAATTAATAGTGTTTCTACTGTATTTCTCTGCATAAAACGGAGGAGAGAAATTCAGAGGTGTTTTTGTTTATATAAGCTTTTGTTTTTACTGGTCCTGCCCTCTTGAGATCACATCGTGCTGAATTTGGCCCATGAACTAAACTTTAGTTTAGAGTTCGACACCACTGCCTTAGATGCTGCAGTGATCTCCACCAAGTTGGATGCATGCATGTAGAAGCCACACTTTTATTCACCACCATGAGTTGTAGAATGAAAAGAAAATGTCACATCAGCCTTCTGATGCAATGAGCTAACACATTGTACCATTACAACACTGCAGTGATAGTTGCTGGAAATGGGCCTCTATACACCTATGTAGATATTGAGGCACCAAAAACCAGACATTTGCAGCTAGAATAGTCATTTACCACATTAGCAATGTATAGAGTGTATTTCTGATTGGTTTAAAGTTAGTAAGGAAATTTCTAAGTGACCCCAAACTTTTGAACAGTAGTGCATTTGTTTGGGATTGTTCAAGTGTAAGGGAAGAGCGAGGGGCGAGTAGATCAGAACGAGCAGATGTGCCCGGTAAGACCCATGCATCATATACAAAAAAAAAAAAACCTACACACACACACACACCCTCTGCTCTGCTGCAAACTCTCCACTCTCACTCTCCAGCAGCGAGTGTGTTTGGAAGGGGAACCACTGCAGAATCCAAATTCCTCTGATGATTTATAGACTCACAGCCTGACAGTCAGAGTATTGATGGGCAGCGGCGCTACAGTATATCAAAGGACAATGGTCTACTCGGAAAGACATTTTTCATCGTATTCTTCCAGGTTTGCACATTTTAATTAGTCCTGCCCCTAAAAAGGCTACTTCGAGAGGAGATCCGCAGCAGGAAATATGTAATCCATCATCCATCTGTGGCGGATGCTTAATTCCAATGCAAATACACCCGCATGGGAATATGTCTGGGTCCCTGTTTCTTAAATGCTTACACTATAGCCGCCTCAGCTGCAATTCCGGAGGAATCATTTTCTGAGGAGTAAAAAAAAAAAAAAAAAAAAAAAAAATTCCATTTTCCCTGCAGTGGGCAGAGACAGAGAGTGCGACGTGAGCGTACTTGACGTACAGGCTAAATTGCAGATGTCGTTTCATTAGTGTGAGGCTAGCTCATCTCTCAGCAAAACACATCTGATTCTCCGGGGGCATCTCGAGCGCGTTATGAATCAGACAGCCGGGCCCTGGCTCCCCTGGAATAAATTAAAGACATTTCGTGACATTTTGAAAATTAATCTGTTGGTTTTCTCTTCTTTTTTTTTTTTTTGCTTGGTGGACACTTGTCACAAATGTGGGCGGAAAAAAAAAAAGAAAAAGTTTCTGCAAGTGTCCTGGAGGCGGCGAGGGACCGGCTGTCCCCGTCAGTTTCTAACAATAAAACGAAGCCATATTTTAACTGAAAAATTCACCCCTACCTGGGGTGAAAATGCTGTTTGATTGATAGTGACAGTAAGCAGTTCATTTTTAGAGAATAATCTCTCTAGGGGACATAAAAAAATATTAAATACTAATAGATAAATAATAAAAAATATTATACTACTATACTACCATAATAATCTGGCCCCATTTTCTTCTCTCTCTTGCAGGTTTGAGCCCTCAGCATGTTATTAATGGAATTAAAAGTAATAATAGCAGTTATAGCAGTGTTTCATATTTATTTATATGTATATAGAAGGAAAATGAGATCATGAATCAATGAAGGAAAAATATGAAAATCAAAATCCCTGTCTTCCTACTCTTCCTGTTCCCTCCTCCCTCCCCCTAGTTGCTGTTGCTACGGTAACTTGCATCGTTAGAGCTCGTTAACAATCATTAGGTCTGATCTTAACCAGCAGATTGTTAAAAAAAAAAAAAAAAGAGGCTGATTTTGGACTAATTTTGAACAAGTGGTGTGATAAATGACTTACTGGCTTCTACATAGTAGTTTGATTGGTTTCTTCCATGTAGCTAACTATTAGCTGACTGTCAAAATTAGCAGTTAAACTACTGAAGAATAAGGTGGGGAGGAGGGTGACAGTTTTTTTTTTACAATTAAAAAATGTATTGTTTTACAGTAAGCAGCACTTGTGTTGCATTTATTCAACATTTCTTTAATATTCAAAATTTTTACTACCCCAGTGCCCCCCACCGGGATTTCCCCATATGAAAAAAAAAACACTAATTGAGCTTCCGAAGACATTCCTTAGCAGCTAACTACAGAGGCAACTCACTGGAGGTGAAAACTCAATTTATAGTCAATTGCCCCCTTTCATTATAAGCAAAGCTCCTGTTCCTGTTGGGACGAATAAAACATCACATTATGATAGAGTCGCTTTGGAATTAGCGTGATGAGTATTGTGGGTGTTTATCATGCTAGCAGGCACAGGCCTCGGGGGGATCGGTCAGGAGAGACTCGACCCTCAGCTGAAGCTGTGTTCCTCGCTGGCAGGAAAAAAAAAACACCACCTGTAACATCCGCTAACGTCTAACTCAAGGACAACCGCTGCAAGTCTTCCCTCTGTGTTCTTTTGACTACTGTACTCCATTATGCATGAACTTACACGGATGCACTTTGTCTTGGCTGGAGTTAAGCTGGGGACCACAGGGGGTGATTAGGACACCATGTACCTTCTGTTGAACACCCACAACAGCTGCTCCGACATGGGACCCTCAGAGCTAATGAATGCTCAATGACTCTTGCAACATTCAGAGGGCAAAATATAACTAAATATCATGTTTGTATTTCATTAATTCCCGCCGACCGGAAGAACCAAAATTATTATGCAACGGCAGCGAGAGCGGTGGGGAGAGGAGGGAAGGTCACGTCTAAACGCGCACGTGATGGAGGTTCCCGGCGCTGGCGCACTGTTGCCGATGGCGTCTCCAGGGGAAACGGGTGGGGTTGGGTGTCTCGGTAAAGGCCGCCGCGGACTGGACTTGCTGAGGGAGGGAAGAATGTGTCTTTATTCACCTCTCTGGCCCAGATTCTCCCAGGCTGCGTGGGGATTTGAGCCACTTACATCTGGGTCAGAGGACCATTTCTTTAACGTTTTACCTTCCTTTTTTTCGAATGCAGGGGGCCTAAATTGTAACCATTCTGACCACGTGAGTTCATATTTTTGTTTTGCATAAGGTGTCAGACTGGTTTTCAATGGGGCAAATGTTTTCAGTGGCTAAGAGGACTTACCTTGATAGACAACCTCCTTAAGCTAATCAGATCAGTTGAAAAATAACCCTTTTCTGAATCCAGCTGGAAGAATGTTGAAAAGATAGTGCATAATATTTGAGTCAATTTCTGCAATTACTGTAATTACAGTTGTTTTTATTTGACTAGCGTTAGCACTCATTGCTTTACGTTAGCATTACTGTCTTTTACCTCATTGAATACAATGCAGTCCCTGATTGGTCCGGTTACATTCCAATTTCTTGAATATGGTGGGATGGAGAGAAGGCCAGACTGATATGTACAGAAAACAGACATGTGAGTTCAAGTAATCAGGATATTTAATAGTATAGGTTGGTAGCCTGGATCTAAGAAGGAATAATAATAGGACTGACCCCATTACTATATTTTGAGAATCAATCATTCAAGGACAAAAAAATTGATTTTGATTGAACCTTTGATGGCCATCTTGATGCCGTTACTATGACAACTGCATCAGTGACAAATAATGGTTGGCAAGACAAGAAAGTCCAAGTCTTTTTAAAATACAGTTTTAAAAGCATTCATCAGGTCTCTCAAAATGTATATTTTGTGTGTACAAACAACACTGATGCCAAGCACAACTCAGACCTCAGTGAAGCTAAAACTGTTCCAGACAAGTGACTTGTCTGTTACATGTACACTATTTAAAAGAAATCCATTACCACTGAAGTGATTGAAGCTTTGATTTTGGGGGGTTTCACCCTAGAATTTAGCTTCTTGACCTGAATAGAGTTGAGTGCCTACTGGAGTCAGACATGCATTCACAAAGGGCTGTTGGCTTCCTGAGGAGGGCTGGACACAATGGGGCTCCAGAAGGGGGCTTTGAGGCCACTGTGTTGGGGGGGATTCAAATGAAATATGGAAATGTGGACATGTCAAGGTTCGTGCCTGTCAGTCAGTCTACCTGCCTGTGCCCGTGGTTGTGTATAAAGGCCGGTTAGAAGAAGAGGAGACAGCGAGGGGTGCTGTCAGTCAGTGCTGGCTGAGCAGGGAGCTGACGGGAGCAGGAGGGGAGGCGGTTGGCAGGCCGGAGCCATGAACTATTCAGGCGTCATTCAGACGGAGCGCGACCACTGGGCCAAAACACCAAAAGGTTCTGGGCAAGTTGCCCGCACGTGAACACCGTGAACATCCGCCAACAAAACAAAAAAAAAACGTGGTTTGTATTCTGCAACAGGAGCTGCCTCAGCAAATCCATTATCAAGACTGTGGCTAGTACTGGGCGATATGGAGAAAAAAAAAAAAAAATTATATATCACATATATGGAGTATTTTATATCATGATAATATATATCACGATCACTATAAAGTATTGGCTCGGAATCACCTGTTGCTGCTATTGTTCTGTTCACTCTCTGATTTTCATGGAAAAATGTCACTTATTTTACAAATTCTGCAGTCCTCTACTTTTTTACTTTTTTCCCCTTCCATAAACAGTCATTTGATTCAAATTGGGACTAAAGATGCTGATACGCGCCCATTAGACACTGTCAGCCAATCACAAACATGTTTATCGCCATTGGAACTGATGGAAACGATACAAGAGAAATGCACACGTGGCAACCGTACGCCTGACAACAAGTGCAGCACAAGACAGAAAAAAAGGCACAAAATCACATCCCCTTAAATAACATATTATCCTTTTTTTTCTAGACTTTTTTCCCAGTTTTGTCTGTTTGTTTTTTTTTTTGCCTGGTCCTAATACATCGTCGTACAACTGGGATGGGGCATGTGTGCTTGGAGGCTGAGCTGCACTGATCACAGTCCTTGCAGTTCATGAAGTATAAACTCCGCTCAAGGTTTACACATGTATTCTTTAAATCCACTGGTATATGAACATCATTCTACCACCAAACTAAAAGATAAACACAGCCTCAACCTTATCTAACAGCTCTTGTTATGTCATCAAAGCCATCCGTGTTTCTCCTTCATGTAGAACAAAGGCTTCGCCGCGTTCCATGGACACTTACAGGTGTTTACTACACTGTTACAACGTGCGGTGGCAGCATCACCAGCAGCTTCTGTCTCAGATGATACTGCGATGATGAAAAGTAGGAAAACGCCATCTCTCGTTCCCTTGTTTGCAGGCATTGTCCCGCTGTCATCCGACACGATTACTCTGCGACTGAGGTCTCAAAAACAATACTATAAAAGGACAGACACCTTTATCATACGCTGTATTAAAAAGTTAAGCTCCCCTCCTATAAACCTTGAATGCTGTGAGAGAGTCCTGAATGGTCTAACTCATCTAAAGGACAAAGTGATGGCGCCAGGGAGCAGACGGCTCGTAAACTAATGGGACTCTTGTAAAAAGATACTCCCCCCTGGATTATACCTGCTCAGGAGCACTGATGGATGGCCCAGATGGCTGGGAGAGGACAACGAGCACAGCCCGGTGCACAGGTGTGAGGATGTGTGTGTTCTTAGCATGCTGTAACAAGGACTTGTACAGAGAATTCCCCTGAAGCTCGCCTCGCCTTTAAGTGATTTAGATGAATCAGGTTCCAAAATATCTGACCGTGTGACTTTTTTTTTTTCCCCGGCAAAGGTTTATGAGGGAATATGGGCATGTTACTTTGCAGGTGGCGATTATTTTGGTTCGGGAGGAACTGTTGAAAAAGAAACTGATTAATATGCCCAGAGAAACCATAACGCTAATAGGGAGGCTGTTAGAAAAAAAAGCCTGTGTGGTAAATTGTTAACCAAAATCATGCCATTATGAATATTGCCCAAAATAAATATACATTTTATATTACTCCCTGCGTTGGTTTATGGTTTGAGCCGTTTATTTTGATGAGACAAGATTTCGAACCTTGAAGGTTTTTATGAACATTTTCTTTTATTTATATCCGGCCTTCTACATGAGGATAAACATTATCGAGGTTAGGGCTTAGTTATTGGTTTGCTGGATGAAAAAGCAGCACTTTTATATCTAAAAACTGGTATTATTGTCAGCAGATAATGTTGATCACATACAGGATTTTTGGGGATGCTCATATTTAGTTTTTTTTAACTACTATTCATCTAAAAACATGTCAGAACTTTTACAAAAAGTAATTACAACCAAATCTGAATATTGGGAGACGCAGATATGCTTAAAGAATTAAATAACGAAAATAGGAAATGAATACTTTTGATAGTGACGGCAGCAGAAAAAAAAGGATATTAATTAACTAGAAATCCAAGTTCTCACCTCCAATTAAACTTTCTCAGAGAATTACTGTTATACACTGCAGCAGAGAGAAGAATGTGAAAAGGGCAACCGGTGAAATTTGACAGGATATAGGGTTAAGATGTCAACAATGTACCAAAAATAGAGAAGCAGCTATCGCTATAGGTGACAGTTTTCTATATAAACGGAGACTATGATGGAATTTTATGTACATAATTTATAAAAAAGAAAAAAAAACTAACAAAATCCTTTTTTTGCCATTTTTAAAAAGCAGGTGTGTTGCCCTGTGGGTTGGGGCTATGCTTTTAATCATGTATAAACTTACATTGCTGTTTTATCTTGTAAGTAGACTTAAGAGAATTCCAACCAATAAACCTCTGGCTATATCTAATTAGATGGAGGTGTCATTCCTCTATAAAACCTCAAGATAATAAATCACTAAAACACAGATAATTAAGTGCGGGATTAAACTAAAACTGATTTCGCTCTGAGCGGAAAATGTCTTCCGCGAGACGTAAAGCGAACCTCTGCTTTCCTGGAGGCCAGCGGAGTACAGGTGTGAACTGTGAGGCCTGGAGAGTGTGTGCAGCCAACCTTCGCTTAGAGGAGGAAAGAAAAGGAAAAAAAAAAAAAGAAAGACCACATGGCGGAACATATGAATAAACTAAGCCAGACAATCCAGGAGTCTGCTGACAGAGGAGACAGCTGGTGGTTGGACCAACCTTATTAAGTCAGGTGTTTTGCCCGGGGACGCGCTAGGAGGCAGCGCATGAACATTCATGCTCCCATACATACGCCCCTGACTGGAAAAACACAATGAGGAGTCGGATTTCAATCAAACGGATGCTTGTTATGGATTCAAAAGAGAGAAAACCTTCAAAAGGAAACCATATCTTAGAGAAGTTCCCAGATATTAACTTATCTACACAATCGAATGCTGCGTTATCTCTTCTTTTGCACTTTTTAATCCCGTGACAGACACCTCGGGAGCTGTCGCGCTTTCAAAACGAGGCGTTAGGATGAAGATGAATTGAATTACGTCGCCGCTTCCCACTTTGATGGCTGGCTATTAACTCTGTAAACAGCGCTGATGGTAAGCCGATCATACGGCGGCTGCTGTGTAACAGGATTTGGGATCTCGGCGCTACGGTGTGAATCCAGCGAGTGGCTTTGCTGCAGTGAAGGCGATGGGAAGTTGTGGGGAAGCGGAGTGGAGCGGCGGAGGTGTAACAAAGAGCTGTAGCACCCCCAACAGAGGGTAGAGACTCACCAACATGCAGCAATGAAAGGGAAGTGTGTGTGTGCATATCTGTGTGTGTGTGGGCAGTTTTGTCCGCTTTATTTGCCCGTGTGTACGCTGGACCTCGACACACAGAGCTCGCAAACTCAAGAGTAAAAAAAAAACAGAAGAAGCGATGAGACAAACAAGGAACAGGGATGATGAAAAGAGTGAGGGATAAATTGCCAGAGAGCCAAAGAGAAGAGGAGAAAAGGACCATCGCCATAGCAACAGCAGTACTCCTGCCATCCAGCAATAACTGCTTGATGTCAGATGCCAGCCAGCTTTTTGGTCTTAAAATCTATTAAAAAGAATAAAAAAAAACAAAGAGGTGCAAAGTCTATAAATCTAGTGAATTATAGCCAGAGGTAACATAACAGAGGTGGCAGGAAAGATTAAAAAAACTGAATTCTCCGTTAGTGAAGACGCTGGCTGCTCTGTCCTTTTTTTTGTTTTTTTTAATTCTCAGTTTCAGTTGAAATAGATCCTTCCATACTGCGCGTACAGTGGGTGCTGTGTTCAGGTTCACACGACAGACACCCTCGCCTCAGGACATCGGGAATAATTAGCCGAGATCAACCTGACATCAATCACCCCGCGCCGCCCTGCGCACGGGTCACCACCCTCTACACGACCCCACATGCTAAACAGACCACTGTCACAACCTGTCGCAGGGCTCAATGGAGGGAGAGAAAGAGAGAAAGAGAGAGAGAGAGGAGGGAGGAGAGAAAGCTGACAGATGTGAAGGATCAGAATTTAAAAGGGAGATCAAGAAAGCCAAGTTGGGCAGATTTTACATGATCAAGAAACAGAAGACAGGTGAGAGAGGGGAGAGAAAAGAAAAAAAAGCGAGAAAATGGATTTGTGTCTTTCTTTCCCTCTCAATTCTACACAATATCCTTCAAACCACCAGTTTCGCAGAGAAGTTTCAAAACATGACCTGAGGCGTTGAATAGAACTTTATCCTGCTCTGCTGCAATCCCTGACTAGATCAGCGAGGCTGTAACAATAAACCCTGGTTAGACGAGATGCCGTCTGCTGATTTTCAGTCGAATCCCACGCAGTCGGGACACCCGTGGGCTCCGGAGGCCGGCCGGCCCCCCCGTCATGTCGGGGGGCTTGTCCCAAAAACAGAGCTGCCGCCGCAATTAATTACAGCTCGGTTCAGGGGAGGGACCGGACGATGGATCATCCCCGCGCCCCTCCTCGGAGCTCAAGGACGGTCGGGCGAGTTTCTCTTTTACACGAGAGGGGTTTGTACGGATGTAAATGTGTCGCAGGCGGCGAAAAAAGGGACCGCGACCTCGCTTTAAGGACAAGGAGTTTAACCCGTCGCGCGTCTCTTCTTTTCTTTTTCTCTCCTTGTGAAAACAATCTGGAAGTAGTACAAAGCTAAAAAAATATATATATTTTAAGTAGGGGAAAAAAAAAAAATCAAATCAGTTTTTCAAACTCAAATATTTTCAGGCCCAAGAGCGGAGCGGCCTGTGCAAACCAAGGCCTTAAAAAATAAATGACTCAAACTTACAAGCAGTGATGTTATTTACTTACAGAAATATTTTGTTAAAATTCCTTCAGGCAATTTAGGTTTTTTTGGGGGGGCTCTCTTTTTTGTATTCTCATCTATATCCCGTTCTTTTTGCTGCTGCAATGACCCAATTTCCCCACGGGGATCATTAAAGTTTCATCTTATCTTATCTTATCTGGCCCTATCGCTCTCTCCGTTTCCCATCACCCCCCTCCCCCCTCCCCCCTCCATCCTTCACTTAATTATGTCCCGTGAATGAAGTTCATCTTTCATGCTGCCAGCAGCCAGCAGCGTGGCCCGCCCGTTCTGGGCTATCTAATCATGGCGCTGAGACTAAACTAAATTTAGACAGCCGGCGTGTGATGCCTGGCAGGCGCTAATGGGGGCCGACGTCTCAAGACGCCGCTGATGTACGAGGGGGGAGGGGGACACGGTCGCCGCCGCTGTCGACCGACGCTGGTCGCTTGTAAACCCGGGGTTTGTTTAGTTGGACAAAAGTTTTCAAGGGGAACACGCTGCGTCGCTGCTGACTAAGGCCGTTGGAACTTAATGAAATGCACTATTTGCATCTTAGGACCCGAGCCAACGCCACTCGCGCGTGCGCCTCAAAAGTTATCGACACGTGCCAAGCGATGAATCAGTGGCAAATTGCACCGGGGGTACAGACTCTCGCGCTGGCTAATTAATAATTATGAGCGCAAACAACTTTGTTCTCGTCTTGTTCTAAGACATCTATGTCAGATTCAAAAATGTGTTATCAAATACCACACAATAAATGCCGACTTGAAACAATTTTAAGGTGAAACAGATGGAGAAGGTGCTGCGTTTTGATTAAATTACACCAGAAATAAAATCTAATTAAAAAGACTATAAGAAGTTGTTACGTGACTTCAGTAACTTTTTAGATTCCCGATAGACCTTTTTCACAGCAGCCATATTGAAGTAGCAGGTAAACACAGGTGTTACCAATGATACTAATTAAGATTCTATTCCATTTAAGTCAGGATGCTGCTATTTTTGCATGTTAGAAAATGCTCAGTGGACAAACAGGACTTCATTAAATGCAACTGAATCTTAATCAGTATTAATGGTAACACCTGTGTTTAACTAATAGTTCATATCAAGGTGTTCATGCTGTGAAAAAGACCAATTACCACATGTTATAGTGGCTTCTGAAAATAAAGCACTAAGAACAAATACACATATACAGACAGCACCGAACTAAAGAACACAATAGGTTCCAGGAGGCTGTTTGTAAACTGTTCGTAAATCATTATATATTAGATTTCGATCAATATAATTGACGGCAACCTTCGTTTCCATGGAGATCGCCTGCCGTTTCTTACCAGTACAGCCATCATAGGTTCTTTCCAGCACAGAACACATTTGTGTCCACAGCAAAAAAAAAACATAATTCAATATTTTTGAGACATATTATGCACATATCATTCAACTACAGAATAAATCATTTTGGTCCTAGTATTAATCCGGTGCGGGACACCACACAGAGAGAGAGTAGATTATCCAAACAAACCGATGCTCTCTTCAGATCTATAAAGACACCCACTGCATACTTCTTGTCATCTATTGCACTTGTTAAATCCTCAACCAATTCCATTAATCCATTGCAGTTGTTTTGTTTGTTCTGAAGCCACACTGACTTTCCATTAGCAGCATTTGTTTTTCGATGAAGCCACGTTTCTCATGTCTATGACATCTCGAGTTAACGACTGTTTGACAAAATATGTATAAATAAATACACGGTAACAAACAACCTACGGTAATAACGTTGGGTCTATTTAGGATGGTAACCAGGCAACCAGTTGCAAATTAAAAGCCCACTAGCGTTTCATTTCTTGTCTAGTGATATGTTGTTTTAGAAGTTTGTCTGTGCTTCTAAACTCACTAACTGAGGTCAGGAACTACTGACTACAAATTCAAGCAATAATTTGCTGAAAATCCCCAAACTATTAGTGCTAAGTTAATGAGGTGATACAGATACAAATTCATTGTTTTTACCTGTATGATGACAGCATCATTAAAACAGTAACGTGATGTAACAAGATGTCATTTTGCTAACTGATAAAATAAAAAAATGTGCTTCTTTTGCAGCCCTGTCCTCTATACAAAAACCTGGGTGGAACTGCAGATGCTGCTGTGGTACATCCAGATGTTAAAGACTTCATCAGCTATTGCTTTCCCACATTCCTAACATGCAAGTTTAGCTTCAGTAACTACATATAACTCTATAAATTCTTGACAGTTACTGCATCGTGTATTAAATTAAAGGCTGGTCACTGGCTGAGTCTTGGTACACTCACACTTCTTGGCGTGTGTCGGTCGCCAAAAAGTTAGTTTCAGAGGAAACAAAGTCAAGGGATGCGAGGAGGGGGGGGGGGTGTCGGGAAGGATTTCATGGCCACTGGGAAACCAGTGGTAGGAAACAAAGTCTCTGGGCTTGGATAAACAATAAAGGCCTGTCTTTTGCTAAGAACAAAGGCCTGTCATTTGCTTTTGTTGTTGGTGGTATTTTTTCCCCTCCATAATCTGCATGTCCAGATGGCTGGATGACTCCCCCCCCCCCTTCACAGTGCCGTTAAAAGTGCAGCACAGCTGGCAGACTGAGGGCAAGCAAGCGAAAAAAAGAGCGCAAGGAAAAGAAAAAGAGAAGGAGTTTAGAGGGGGATAAAAAGCTGAAAAGATACAGCACGTTCACGAGAGCACACACCTCCGTGTCACTTTATATGATCGCTGCTGATAAAACATCTCACCTAGGTCTGTGTTGGGCCCGGCCAACAGCTGTTTGAACTTATCCAGACGGGACGCCTCCCTCTCGGTCATGGCCGGGGTGCCGGACGTGTTCTGGTCGGCCATGCGGGCCACCAGCGGGATGACGGGAGGCCGGTGGGGGAGAGAACGTTGTCTGTGGAGCGCTGCGTGTTCGCCCGCCGCGTCTGGTGGAAAAATGAAGAGAGGAGGGCAGGTTACGCAAAAAAAAATAATAAAAAAAGGGATGCAGCACACTGTCTTGTGGGAATTGTAAAGGGCTGTGTTTCTGACAAAGTGAAGAGAACATCTGTGGATACGTGTAATCGGTGCCAGTGTTTGGTAACTAGGGCTTCAGGGTTAAGAGGAGATGTAAAAAAAAAAATACACTACCATTCAAAAGTTTGAGGTCACCCGCAAAATTTATGTTTTCCATGAAAAGTCACACTTTTATTTACCACTATGAGTTGTAAAATGAATAGAAAATAGTCAAGTGAAGGTTAGAAATAATGATTTGTATTTGAAATAATTCTTTCATTCATACTTTGTTTTCGGATTTCTAATCATCCGTTACTCTTCTGAAGCAATGAGCAAATACATTGTTCCATTAGAACACTGGAGTGATAGTTGCTGGAAATGGGTCTCTTCACCTATGTAGTGACATATAGAGTATTTCTGATTTTTTTTTTTATTTCAATTGAAAAAAAACAGTGCTTTACTTTTTAAAAAAATATTATATAATTTCCAAGTGACCTTAAACTTTTGAACTGTAGTGGATATCTTGTTATAGATATCAAATCTCCAAATAAAACCCCCAAAATTGTTGACTTGCCACCTAGTTAGCCAACTTGTTTGAAGAAGAATCGGTGAGAGACTTGTTCAGTTCGGAACTGAGCCAAAGGTTTTCACAGAATATACAACTTGGAATTCAAATCACACATCAGAGAAGGAATGTGTCAAAGACAAGAGTATGTACTACAACATGCCACAGTAGCCTAAATTTAGAAACCAATGGGGATTACCGCCTTTTAGCTAGAACACGGTTTGGCACCACACATTCAGTCTGTGTAATGGGTAGACTAACACATGAATTCAATCTGCTGTGGGATACATGTTCCCCTGGATTTGTTTAAAAAATAAAATAAATATATACTCAGAGGTAAAGGAAGAGACGCGCCACACCAGATGAGTTCTGAACAAGCCAACTGGTGAGACTGGGACTTGGATGTGGAGACAGATGCTCGCTCCATCATTCTGAACGCTAAGCTGAGGTTTATAAAAGATCCCAGTGAGCAGCGCTGCCAATATCACTCAGTGCGAAACCACCACAGAGTCACGCAAACACTCCATCGCAATTAAAAAACTGGAGGGCTGCCTGTTTTAATATCTTTTTAAAGTTTTTCCGGAGCAAATAAAAAGAACCCCAACTCGTTCCTCAACCGCTATATTTGCACTTAGTCAAATTAAAAACGATTATTGGGGCCGTTGGCAGCTTCTTTGCCTTTGGTGGAAGCTCCTGGTTGATTCTAACAATACGCCCGCTTTATTATAATCAATTTAATAACTTTACAGTCCATTTATTAATTTGGAGCCATAATAAAAAAAAAAGCCAAGTTAGATAAGGTTAGTAATTGTCACTTGTTTGTCACAAAAAAAAAATAGACAAACAGGAAGCACCAACTCCCAAATGCCCATTCCAGACAATTATGGCAGCATAGTGTGTTATCCAGTTACTGGGGAAAGTCTTTACCTTTATCACAGGCAAACATATAGAACAATTAATACTCAGTTTAAAAAAACAGCAAAAGCAGCAGTTTGACTTCCTGTACAGTGCATGTCACATTGTTTACTCATCTGCCAAGTACAGTCAATGTGCATTTACCAGGGCTATGTGTCGATGTGGTTCTGTAAAAGTTGACACACACACACACCCACGTCATGACAGGCCGGTGACAGCACAGTCTTCTCTGAGGAGATAAGAGGAACTGTCTCAGAACTGCTTATGTAATCAATATCTAAACACAGCGATAACCAGGCAGACAACCTGTGAGACGGGCCAACGTCAGACAGTCGTGATGTATGGCGCTGTCTGCTGTCGCCGCTGTCTGTCGCAGCCTATTAGGACCGTCACATCTGACCAAAATCATGTTCAAACCAACATTCGTTGTCAAAGGGAGGAGTCGGATCGATATATCGAACTCCCCCCAAACTAGATGTCATCTATCATTTAATAGCTGAAAAAGGATGAAAAGCTGTAATATTAACAGTTAAAACAGTGAAAAAGCCGATATGGATCAGGATAATTAATATGGCTGCGACTAATGAATATTCTGAGGGTCGATTTGTTTGGTTCATAAAATGTCAATCACTTTCCCAACGTTGAAGATTCAACCTAAAGTGTCTTTTTGTTCACAACCAAAAGATCATCAGTTTACTATTATAGAAGACTAAAGAACCAGTAAATAATCAGAGAAGAGAAGCTGGAACCAGAGAATCTGAACATTTTCGCCTTAAAAATGACTCAAACTGATTCTGACTTAAATGGACTTTACCTGCATGTTTCCTCTTCCATGTTTCTTTTTGGGGTGCGTTACTGCCTCAAACAGCTAAAACCGATGTGAACTGTTCAAGCAAACTAGCTACTTTGACCCACAGATCATTTACTAGTAGCTGTGATAGTGAGGTTAAATTTGGGGTTTGAAATGTTGATTGGATTTTCCCCACTTTCAATGAATGTTCAACATTTATAAATTTCATTAAAAAAAAAAAAAAAGCGCTCAACCTACAGGTCATAAAGCAACGATAGAAAATCTCTTCACAACATTTCCCCCTCATGCCTTTACAAGGAAGAGGACAGAATATCTACAACAAGCCTACATTAAATTACAGTGACACTGCAGCCGGGTGTTTTGTGGGTTAAAGGAACAGGCTCAGGAGAAGCAGAGCTGAACTAAGCAGGGATGGTTGTAATGTTGTCGGATGATTATCTGTAAGAGCACATTCAGGTAAAAGCAGAAGAAGGGACAGAAACTCTCAAGAAGTGTTGTGGAAAATTGCTCTTTTGGCCACAGCAGCGTTTTTTTTTTATTGTGGTTATCAGAGAACAGCAGAATTTGACAGAACTACCTACCATTCCCCAACTGTCAGTAACATTAAGAGTGATTAGTCGACTAATTTACTGGATGACCGACTATTTGATAATCGATTAATCCCTTTGAGAAAATTCTCCTGTTCCAGCTTCTCATATATGAATATACTTTCTTGGCTTCTGATCTATGGTTTTAATAATGATGGACATTTTGAGTAACTGAGAAAATAATCAACAGATTAAATCGATACTGAAAATAATCATCAGTGGCAGCCCTAACAATATTAAAAGGAACTGGAATCGTTTAGCATTTTATTAAAGATCATTTGCAACACTTTGTGTCATGTTATTTGAAGCTGTGATATCCCTAACAAGATATATTTGTAGTTTTAAGCAGCAGAAATCATCTCATTATTAGTTTTACATCTCCTCTCTCCAGCTTCTCTTTGGAGCTCTGGAAAGAACAGGTCATCTTTGGCCTGTCTCATTCATGTTAATAAGAATCTCACCTGATTGGCTGATTGGAAGGGCTGTGAAATAGCTGTGACATCACAACCGACAGCACAGCATAAGGCACGGTTTCTGAATAGGCGCCGTGTGAGCGTTCGGAAACGCGGGACGAGTATTTATAGAACGAGAACTTCCGTATAATCAAAAAACAGATTTAATCTCACTTCCTACTAAAATGCCAGAGTTATAAAGACTTCAGTCTCCCTATGTGACTGACTAGTGAGAACTGTACACACTCCATTATCTAAAAACAAGACAAACAAACCGGCAGTCTGTTTTACTCCGACACATCTGCCAAATGTTTGCCTCATATTTCTCGACTGTTTGCTCCCTGGATGCTTCTGTTGCAACGTGATATTATTTGGCAGCTGTGATGCCACAGGAAATAAAAAAAGAAACAGATGCAGATGAAAACATATCGTGTGCTGACTTGGATAAGAGTGAGCAAGATATGAGCTTGAAGATGTTTATTTTCTTGAGTGAATGTTTCACAAAGCGTATTTTTCTTCGTGATAAAGCAGTAAGTAACAGGTCCAGAACTGCAGTGGTGCTCACTAACCTTTGGGTGAGCCGATCGGAGCTTCGCTGTGGGACTTCACAAGGCGGCCATCGGTGTAAGGGCTGCTCTGGGAGGCGAATGACATCTCCGGGCTCGTCACGTCTCCCTCCTCCAGCCTGTCCTCCTCGTCCTCCTCCTCATCTTCCTCCTCCTCATCTTCCTCCTCCTCCGGCGCCTCCTCCTGCGTGTCCTCTTCCCTCTGTTCCAGCTCTGTTGCGTCATCCTGTCTCTGTCTCTCCTGCTGCTTGCTGTGGTTCTCAATCACCTGGATGTGTGACAGGAAGACGAGGCACGGATGAGCACGAAAAGTCTGCAGTTCTCTTTACTCAGCAGATAAAGCCGGCTACGTAAGATTCCATATATTTATTAAAATAATACAGGCTGAAAGATACAAACATGCAAATTTCCCTGAGAATTTTAATTTGTGAAGAAAGTTATAATTGACTATAACACTGTCGCGTAACTTTACTAAAAGTCTTTACTGGCATTGGTTTGAGGAACTGTGACTGATTTTGATGTCTGGAAAAACAAGCTGCTTCGGGCTGCTTGGTTATGGAAAGAAAAAATCACTATCACAATCATTTTGGTCAATATTGAAATGTTGATTATTCAAATTATTATTTTTTAGTTACACAGTACATTTATTCGGCATGAGTGACTTTGTGTCTTTATTTGAAACAAGATTTTAAAAGATTTGTTGTGTTGCCAAAAGTCGTGGATATTACCTCATAGCAAATCCTGCACATTATCATGTTCTTGGAACCTGAAGTGTTCCCATATAACACAACTTTTCTGACCCAACCAAACTACTCTGCCATTTCTCTCACTCTCCCTCACGCTCATGTGCTCTGTGAATATACTGCACATGTGCATCTCTTTCAGAAATCGTGTAAAGAAAAATGTCTAATTAATCGTTTCAATTCCATTATATGGGTTTGGGCATCATTTGACATGCAAATCAAGATCAAAATTCAGTTCATTGCACAGCCTTAAAACTGCCGTTTTCCTTTAGCAAACAGCCATCACATCTGGTCGTTCACCTTATTGGCCGTCTCCATGACAACCTCGATGTTAAGGTTCTGCGCGGCCATGGCCAGTAACTCGTCGTCATCGTCCCCGACGTCCCAGGCATCACTTGTGATGCTCTCGAACTCCTGGAAGGTGGTGGCCTTCTTGGGTTTGCCCGGTGTGGCTGGAGGAGGCCGGTTACCTGCTTTGATTAGGCTGAGAGGCAGAGAAGAGGGAAGAGGATCAACACAGATGAATAGAGGAACCGCTGGCCTTTTGAAAACATAGAAAATCCTAACAATTGATGAGTACATATTTGGCCTGAGGCAAATCTGTAAAATATGCACATTTTACACATTGAGATTGACAATATTACCAGTCCCGCCTCGACACACACTCTCTTAAACCTGAATCAAAAGAAGTTCTGTCTAACATCTGTCAAGAATCAATGCGGCCATCTTCAAAACACAAAGTTTGACTGGGTTGCTGTCTTTGTGCTGCAAGGACACGATATCATTCTGAGGGTGGAAACGAGAAATGCAACAGAAAAAAAAAAAAAGAGAATTCAATTCAACTCATCGTTCCTGTGCTATACAGAAAACGGGAGGTGAGGAGAGGGAAGAAGGTGCTGTGATTTCTTACAAAAAGGAGGATTACCATAATAAAGCAGGAGAGTTGTCCATATTAGCTTACTTCTATCACAACTAAGAGGAAAAGAGAGAGTCTGAACTTATTCCTCCACAACAAAAAGTAAATTAAATTCAACCCTCGGTGGAAATCTACACGATTAAACATCAGTCAAAAGGAAGAAAATTATTACTACGGAATGATGGGCTGTCTTTCTGTCTCGGGGTGTGTGTACGTGTGAGGGAATTACGACAAGACAGATGCACTCAAAGCATTAAAAAAGTCCAAAACTAATTCTTATCATATATAGTTGTTTAATAAAATATTACTAAAACACTTGAGACCTGTGTGTGGTATTCTGTTGTCCAGGAATAATGACATTCAACTTCCAACTTCAATTTCAGTCCTCATGTAATCCATTTATGCATTTAAGCCATTTATGCTGATTTATTCACTTCCTTAGGTACGGCCAAACAAAGGTTACACCATGCTATACACTTAATATGCAGTTTCACACACATTCAAACATGATGCAATTAACGGCACATCCGCGATGTCAAAAGCTGCAGTCACCTGCCAAATGGCAACAGCAGCTGCTTCCATGTTCCTGATTGGGATGTGGCCAAAATTACAACTTGTTAAGTACCAATCCACAGAGGATAGCTCAGCAGCAGCAGGTTCCCAACTCACGCGAGTGGATTTTTAGCTGCTCTGTATGATCTGTTTTCTGTCCTAAACGTTTCCTGTCAGCAAGTTGTGAAGTCATAACAAGTAAAATCTATATTAACCAAGCACACTAGTTTAACAAGCTACTACAAGTTCATTGAAAAGTTGTGTGATCACCTATAATTCAAGTAAGTGCTGATAATTATCAAATGAAAAGATCTTCCACCCCACACGGGTAATTCTGGTGCTTGTCATGGCATTCTAAAGATAGGATAATTACACTTTTGGTAATCAACAATCAACACATTAGCATCACAGATGACAAATCATCTTCCATTTAAAGAAGAAAAACAAGCATCCTTTGACCTAGTCCACACCAGTCAAACCTGTTCATATGTTAAACACAGGGCTGTCCTCTGCTAAAGAAATTCTTGACTAATAATCATTTGACTTATCAACTGTTCAACCAATGTTGATTTCAGCAAAAAATCTGTAAAGAAAAATCTGTTTTCCAAATGCAAAAATGATAAGTAAGTAATATAAAACTATGTTCATCAGACATGAGTAAAAAAAAAGTCATAGGACGTATGAAAACATCTTAGAAAAGTGCAAGAAGGACCTGTTGTGCAAGACAATATGATGTTCTGTGCAAGTTATGCAGAAGTAGGATGTCAGTTGGTGTGTATCCATGTATCAGTGTGTGTGGTGTGTGTGTGTGCGTGTGTGTGTGTGTGTGTGTGTGTGTGTGTGTGTATTGGCTAATCTGTCACATCAGCTTTTTAAAATATGTGGGAGTCAAGAGGAGGGCCAAGGGCTTCAGCTAGTGACGTTCTAAGCACAGTTTTGCCAACAAAATACGTAGCCAAGTCCTCCAACAAGATCACTGTGAACCTTACCGACGATGACAGAGTACATTTAACTTACTTAGCATGAAGGAGTGGGTCGAAAGGTGGGTGCTGTGCGCCGTACACATGCTGAATGCTGAGGAAGTGGAGAAGAGAGAATGGAAACCAATGAGCTCATAGCTTCTGCAAAACAATCTGGCTTTAATATCGTGACGACGTGTGATTACAAACGGCATCATTATGACGTTGTGAGGTCAAAGCTGCACCGTGATATAAAATGGTTGATGTGTCAGTTTCAAATCAGTGTTAGCCACTGTTAGCATGGCAGTTAGCTCTCCGTGAGCTACGGTGTAAACTGCGTCTGTGCGGGTTAATTCACCGCAGACGCCGGTATATTAAAGAAGGGGAAAGTGTCGAGGAGTGTGGAGCACCGCAGGCCGACGAGTGAAAGGGAAACTTTCGCGTTTGGAGCTCAACAGTGCAGCGTCAGATGAATAAGGCTAGCTAGGCTAAGCTAGCCAGCTAGGAGGGGAACACGTCACTCACCTGCCGGGAACCTTCGCTGCGTTTCTTTTCCAGAACTGCTTCCTGTTCGCATCACTCGACATTTTCTCGACAGCCGTGAACACACGCACGCGAGCGCTGTCGTGGTTTCGTGAAACGTGAAATTGTGCGTTTATTTACACCAGCTCCCCTCCTTCAAAACTCAAAAAGCTGCCATGTTGATACTGCCCTGATCGGCGAGCAAGCGCGGCCGCGATTGGCCGAGAGCGGCACTTCCTCGCCGCGAGCCAATCACAAGTGAGATCTGCCGTGAGGTGGCTTCGCGAGGCTGGTGACGTCATGGTCCGCTGTCTTCTGCTTTGTTGACAGTGAAACTACGAAACTACTTCGACTGCTCTTCACTGGAAATATGTTTGGTTTCAAGTGTATAAATATGATAATTATTATTTCATAATTTCATGTCCAAAAAATAAATTTCGTCATTCTATATTACTATTTTTATTATTTTTTATTGAGCCAAACAATATATATTTACAGTATTTGACTCAAATAGCAAAAAAACATATTAAAACCGTTGATTTCTGCTTAATATTCAATAATTTTATTTAAAAATTCCCCAGTTAATGTTCTATGTTCTGATCTGTCATGTCATGATTTTATGTTTTGTATTTTATATTACTTTATACCTAATGTTTTGACTGTAGATCACTTTTTAGCTTTGAAAAGTATTATAAATGAAGCCATTATTATTAATCATGCATTAATCAAGTGATGAAACAGAATAAATACATTCTCAATTGAAAGCCAAGTATGCAAGACAATAGCACAATGAAATTCACTTTAGTTTAAAGTATGTTTTGATTATCCAAAGCACAAAACAATGATCAGATCATAAATTGATTGCGCTCACTGGCATGAACCCCATTAATGACATCAATTACACTGATAATAAATATCAATTATGATCACAATTTAATTTCCTTATTTGTTTATTCAGTTTAAAATCAAACCGACTTATGTGCATGCTGTTGTATTTGTTTGGTTAGACTGTATAAGATAAGATATCTTTATTACTGCTGTGTTACATCATCTTAAAGTCAGCTCAGTTTCCATGGAGCTGAACACAGAGGCTGGGTTTGCTGTGGAGGGCACTTAAAGTTACAGTTTGGCTGTACTCAGCATTTTTTTTGTTCATGGTGATGTTTGCTTCATAATGGTTACTGCTTCAAGTGGTTGTTATTCAAACATGCAGTCTGGAAAAGCACAGAAGTGCTTTGAGTCATGATTTAGAAAGCTTATGCGTTAATGCAACGTGCTGATGCAGTGTTTGTATACGTTCCACAGGGTAGGAGGAGGGGAAAGCGAGAGCTCTCACTCTGTCCCCATTTCCCAGCACCGAAAACCTCATGCCTGCTGTCAGGCTCCTGCTGTTATCAGAAACGTTGTGGATAACATTTAATTAAACACGTACACTTTACTTATTCTTAAAAGGAGATAAAAGAAAGAAATAAAATACATTCAAATAATGTTAATAACGCAGTGATGGAGTTTGAATTATCAATATTGGTATATTTCTCATTAGAATTCATAATCAATATTCAATAAGACTATTGCTTTTATTGTGTTTTTTATATATAGACATACTGTGTGGATTGTTTTATTGGTTTGTGTGTTTGTTTCTTCTTAAATCGTCCTTGGATAATAATTTATAGAGAGTATAGATAGTTATATTGAATTATATTGTTTTTTATTGTTGTTTTTTATCATTTTTTAAATATTTTATCAAGACATTAGACTTTTCTGAAATCCCTAAGATGTTTTATTCTTATTTCTACTCATAGTTTATGGTTAAAACCATAGATAAATAAAAAAAAAATCATAAATTTAAAGGTTTTCATTTTTTGTGTACTACTCGGTGAATCATCTCTATTATACACGATCTTTGTTTTAGATCCTCTCTTCTGCTGACAGCCGGGGCTGACACACACACACTCTCACACACACACTCACTCACACACACTCCACCACCGAAACGCGTTCTAGTCATGCGGGCCGTTAACTAAAGTTGAGATCAGGACCGCCGGACGGGAACTAAATGACACGTCTGAGAGATATAATGGAGAAAGACGCCAGATTACTATCATCGAAGCTGTTTCTGAAGCACAGACCGGTAGAAGTTGTTCTTAATCGCAGTGTTTTAGCGTGGAAGGACGATCAGACGAGCAGAAAAGGAAGATCTGGCATCAGCAACATTTCTCAAACAGGTATGTGTATTAATGGAATACAGAGTCCTATAATTGCAGGCAAAGCAGATAATAAAATACATGTTATTAACTGTTTAAAAGTGATTATAAGTATAAAAATGCAAATTAAAAATGTTATTTAGTGAAAGCTTACATTTCCTAGAAGTCAATTATTTCCATTTGATAAAAAGGTGTTGTCAACTATGAGAGTAAAAGAGGAAAAAAGTGGGATTTGAGCTTTTTTCCTCCTCTTTTCTCCTTATCAGGATCATGCACATGTTGAGGGAGCAGCAGTCAGGTCATGTAGTTACTGAGGTTATTACACTGACAAGAGCAGGTCACACAGGTGGCTCCATTCACAGATAACTGGACTATAGGTGTCCCGCCTGGTAATAATGGGTCCTGTCAGCAGCGTGAAACAAAGTTCATTCATTAAGGAGAAGGGTTCTACTGCCCGGATCTATAAAATATCAGCTTCTAAAACTTAGAAAAAGAAAATACCATGAATTCAACTTCACTTAGAAGTTTGTTTGTTTTTTTGTTTATCCAAGAAAGACTGATGAGGCAGAATTTTTAAAGAATCATCCAGAATATTAAATTCTTCAGCCTGAGTTCAAACGAAAAAGCAAACATGAGCAAAAATGTGGGTTTCTTCACTATTTTTTCCACACAATCAATGTGATCTATGCTCTTATGTGATTTATTCTCTCATAGTTTAATTGTATTATTTTTTACACATCATATAAAGTGTCTGAAAACATTTAAAAATACTATAGAAAATAATGACTATTATATTTTTAGTACTGATTTATATCTGTTCAGCCATACATCCATGTTGTTGCACTAGCTACATTCAAGTTCAAGTATAAAAAAGGGATTAATTAAATACAGATTTACATGTCAGTAAATTAAAATAGGTGCTAAAACAAAGTGTGACTATTGTCTCATTAACTGACAGATCCATTATATGTCTATTTAGATGGATGAGTAACATAATCTGTAAGATGATTATCACATTTTTGTTTAAAACCCTGTTCAATAATGTAAATTGGGAGGGTTTTACATGTGATTTACAAGCTCATATCAGATAAGATAAAACCTTATTTGTCCCACGGTGTGGAAATTGCATTTGCAACAGCAGTAGAGACAGTACAAGAAACATGCAAGAAAAAGATATTACACACAGCCTATATAAAAAGTACAATATAATATAAGATAAATGCACAATAATACAAGAGAAGAAGTTAAGTTTCTTACTAGTTACTGTAAGACATTTCTTAAAGGTACAGTGTATATGATTTAATGGCATTTAGCAGGATCAAGAGTCAAAATGGACCATAATATTTATCATTTTCAGTTTTATACTTTTCTAGTATATAATTCAATCAAAAATTGTTGTGTGTTTATTTCTTTAAATTAAGCAGGTCTCATGTTTTGTAGGTTTTCCTACATATTTTGGACACTCAGTTGGCTGCAATCTGTAATGTCACCAATAGATGGCACCAGAAACTACACACTATACCTTTAAGTCTTAATGGCAGAACCTTTAAAAAAGATTTTTTTGTGTGTTTATTACCTGAGCTTAAGCACTTTTCATGTTTTGCATGACCACAGTAGGTTTTCCTACACACTCGAGAAAATCGGTAGGTTGCGATCTTCAACCTCACCGCCAGAAATGACACACTGTACCTTTAAATTTGAATGGGGAATGAGTCTGATTTAATGAATAAATCGGCCAGTTGCTGCGAAAAGCTTTTGAAGTGAGTTGCCCTCCCAGGGTGCAGGGAGTAAATGTTCAGTAGCTAAAGTTTTCTTGACTATAACCGTGTCTCTCGAGGGGCCTTTTTCTATCATTTGCATCAGGCGACTGCCACTTTATCCGTGCGTCCTTATAACCTCTGAAGGAGGAATGTTTGCTCATCTAGATGAGTTCCCTGTTGACCATATCAAGTGGAGCGATTACAGCTGCCGCCGCACATTTCACTTTAAACCGGGGCCATTGACCTTCCCCAGTGGCGCCCTATAATAACCTCCTATAAAGCCTTCCATTCATTGAGTCAACTAATGCACTCTGACAGATAGACGTCTCAGTTAGTGGTCGCTGCAGCCAATTAGCCCAATAATCAATAAATATGCAGTAAGTTCAATATCAAGGAAAAGGGAAGGAATCACATTTATTTCTGGGGAAATCAAATAACATTAAGTGTTTAAGCAATCTTTTAGATGCAGTCTGGTTATCACTCAATACAATCTGGTTAATCAGTGACTCGTGTGAAGCTGCTGAGCGGAATTTTCCCTGAAATCGTCACGGTTACCTGAACAAAAGATCCCGCACCTCGTCTCTGTGTGGTTTCCGGTGTTTACCTTAGATTTGCAGCTGCAAGGTTTCACAGGTCCAGTGCCCGGAACAGCAGTACGTCAGGATGCATTATGTTTTCTCTGTCACTTTAGAATACAAATTCCCCAATGTGGTTTATTGAAAGTGAAAAATAAAATGTGACAAAAGACCAGCTGGGATTTTCGTGATAGACGGCAGAACAGATACGAGCTGGTGCCGGATTTTAACCGTTTCTATCAAGTAATATTTATAAGTTCGGTGGGCCGGGGATCTCTCGCGGCTCCAGGCAGACAGAAAAAAAAGTTCATCTTGTCTAGAAATCCAGCGTCACTCAGATTTGACAGCTTCTACCTCAGCTCGTATTTTTCCTCATTTTCTTCCCCCCCCGATTATATTTTCCCGAACAACAAAAGTGACGCGGAGGAATCGCTGTGAGCGGTAGACATCACTCAGGCCCTGATGCTTTAGTTTAGTCGACATTAGTGGATGTTACTGCTTGACATTTAAGTGGATTTGGTGGGATCAGAGCATCCGTCAGTCTGATGTGCTGAGTAGAGAACAAGACGGGGTATGGTAGCCAGGCTTGTTAGAAAATCCAATCACTCCCATGGCGTGGCCCCTGAGTAAATCTGAAGTCCCCGGAACGCCTGACTCACCCTTGTGATGCAACGCGAGCTCCCATCGAGGAGGAAAATCTTGAATAAATCATGGTATATGCTTAAATGAGCGTCTTCCCTGTCCTCCAAATCACCATGTTTAGCGAGGAGTACTTCCCCGGGCCTTTTAAGCTCGGGTATCTCTCACAGCCACGGGTTTTTTTTTACATATTTTCTTTCTCATATGGCAGAGCTGGGTTCTCTTACAGTGAAAGTATTGAAATTCCAGGCTAAAATTCCTCTTCCATGCAGAACACTGTGCACAATACACACTGACTTGTGCCTAGTGACGTTTTTAAATGATGAGCATGATTTGAATCAAGATGAGACTCAACATTATACAATAAAAATCAATATATGCTGATGCAATATATATATATATATATATATATATATATAATATTTGCTTTGAGTTGTATATACAGTATTGGGGGATTCGTTGTACTATAAAATTCAATTAAATACTGTGATTTCAGTTGTATTTACAGTATTAGGGGATTAATTGTACAGTAAAAATCAATTACTGTTGTTTTAAGTTGTATTTTCAGTAATAGGTGATTAACTGTAGAATAAAAATCAATTAAATACTGTGATTTCAGTTGTATTTACAGTATTAGGGGATTAGTTGTACAATAAAATTCAATTAAACACTGATTTCAGTATTGTATTTACAGTATTGGGTGATTAACTGTGATTTACTACAGTAATTCTTCAAATACTGTGATTTATTTTAAAGATATACAGCAATTTACTGTAATAATTGTTTACAGTAACGTTACTAAATAGCTGCAGATTTCACAGCCAAAGTTTTACAGTGTAGACATGATGTTCCTTTGACATTTTTTTAGTTTCGATCAAGACGTGGGGCCACGTTTGGACTTAAAAAGCAGAACATGAAAAAGGAGGTTTCAGAGCACGTTCACATTCAGCACAGGTTCGATCGAGGTTACAAAAGAGCAATTTTGCAACTTCGATTGACACTTACTGCCTTGTAAGATCCAGTATTTTCATCATATATATATATATATATATATATATATATATATAGCACACAACAAGCAGCATCACAGCACCTGAAGCGGCTGTGCTGCTCTGCCTTCCACCTTTGCTTGTCCTGTTTGTCTAAGCGTTACCTCAACAACTCGCATTGTCCCTTGGAGAAATCCGCATGTCTTGTTTGACAGCTCACTGCCATGTGTACCGGGGCAGATCTGCGCTTTGTAATCGAAAAGCCGGCGCTCAACGCACAGCCCTGTCTGTGTATTGAGAGACGGCTGCAGAGGGAGGGAGGAGAAAAGAAAAGAAAAAAAACGACAGCTGGTGATTGGGTAAACTGTGCAGGTTTATACTGCATTGTTGGCAGCAATACAGGCCCTTTCATTACATTGATTGCATTTATTTACCTGCAGCCCGGGTCAATAGAGAAGAGCAGGACCTCTAAAGCTAATTACACAATGAATCAATGACCTGGGCGATGGCTTGCGCCATCGTGTGTGAGTGACAAAGTAGTCCATAATTATCCTCTCCATGACAGGACATCATTCCTGTCGGATAATAATTCACGATTTTGATTTTTAGAACCTTTAATGCATAACACAGTTTTTTTTATAAGTCACACAGAGAAATCTCCCTTTGCATGTGCCACTTAAAATGCAATATGTGAAAGAAAAAGCAGGGATGAAATAAAAAAAAAAATGTGGGAACACGCTGGCATGTCCTCTAACACATTGTTAGTGCCAAACCTCAGGAACAATAAAGGGATTACATTCTGAGCCACTGTGTACAGGGGGAAGTGTGCAGAGAGGCAGCAGAATATGAATATGATGACAGCCTGTTGTTGTCAGGAGGACTAAAAAGGAAGGCGAGGCCCGGCGCCGGGCTGGGAGCGATATGATATACACGGCCACCAAATCTCTGACATGAACGCACAGGATATTATGTCAGGATGGGATTGGGCACAGCCGGCTCCGTATCTGTGGCATCGGATGCTGATGAGAGAATGTGTGAGGATTCAGTCTTTAACATCCATGTGAGGATGTGGAGAAAAAAGAATTAGAAGGCCTTATGTTGGACATGAAACCAGGATTTTCAGTGGAGTGAATGCAAAAAGTGGCCAGTTTTGCTTTGGTTTAGCCCTAAACGTTGCTGTTTGATTTATTCTAACTGCTCTTATAGTGTTGTTTCCACCCCTTAACCACTTAAGCCGCAGACTCGTTTTTCAGTTTTCCTGCTATAAATGATAATAAATATGGAATATCCCCATAACCACAAAGGTTATGCACTTAAACTTTGTATCAAAAGTAATCTAGAACATGTGAGGTAACTACAAAAGTGCAAAAATCAATTAATTTTGCTGTGACAGAGCAAATATAGTTAGAATAATCCCCCCCAAAAATAACATTGTGTTTTAGTACAGTACAAATACTTTATTTAAAACTTAAAGCAAGATCAAACTGACCCAAATCAGGAAAAAACTTATCTGGAATGCAAGTTCAATGATTAATAAGATAAGAGTTCAAAATATAAAATGGTGTTTTACTACAGATAAAAAACAAGACCAAACTGACCCCAATCATGTAAATTATCTGCAATTGAAAGTTCAATGATCAATTAGATAAGTCTTCAAAGATCAATCTGTCCATTAAATCATAGAAATCACACTGAGGATCATTCCAGAACATGAAGAATATATTCTGTAAGATGTTTAAAAAGGAGATTATAAAGGAGACAATTAAATAATTGCACAAAAAGCTTAAATCTGAATTAAATATCAAAACAGTCATTGTTGCAGCCTTGCTACTGATATTATATTAAACTGTTTTGATGATGTGTATATTGATAATATATTGACACTGTAACAGTAACATTGTGTTTTACTACAGATTAATATACTTTATTTAGTTTTGGAGCTGAGGATTTCTCATGCAGTATATGAATATAACTCAAATCAGGGTTTTGTGGGCGGTTTTAACAGGTTAAGCCACATTTACCAAAAAGTTACACTTCTTCCTTCCTTGAAGTACACAATAGTACTTTTGATGGTACAAAGGAAGGCTACTGGCATCGGGTTCTGCCCCAGAGACATGTACCATTTTTTTTTTCTGAACAATAGTTCTTCTTCAGAGCTCTTGAATTACACAGTGGATCGTGTTTCCTACCAAAAGAGCTGAATTTCTCTGGTCCATTACATGAACTCAAAGATCCTCTTTGTCTAATTGTTATAGGATACAGGGAAGAACACGGACTAGACGTTAAAAGGCCACTTCATAGATTTTTACTCTGTAATATATGTTCATCTTATAATGGAGACTAGTTGTTTAGTGTTCTTGGTAACAAAGACTCCATTTATTACTATTGTAAAGTGAATTATCTCAGGCCTTATCTCAGGATTTAATGGAAAAAAAATAATGATTCGATTTCTTCAGAATTCATGTAATATTTTCTTTTCTCTTGAGAATAACTGGGTCCATTTTTTTGCTTGGAATTGCAGAGAGATCCATTGGTTTTTATGAATCAGGAGTAGAACAAATGCACTGATCTTCAGCCTGGTTCTGGCCCTTTAACAGTGCTCACACTGCATCGCAGGTGTTAATCCACCTCATGTGGTTCGGATGGAAACCAGTGGAACCCCGTGCCCTGAAGACTGGGATGTTTCTGGCTCAGTAGAGAAAGGCACCGACGATGCCAGAGTCAGGGATTACATACGTTCTCTGGCAAAGCAACCAACCCTCACTGCCAGAATTCACTGTCCCAAAGCCGGTCTTGTACATTGATAGCCTTTACAGTAAATAACTGGAAGCAATCATCTAGAAAGTTGCTGTAATTATATATATAATTTTTTTTACAATAGAAGTACTGTACTTCTGTTTACAGTATTGTGTCTATACTGTAAAATAAATACAATTAAATAAAGTGATTTCAATTGTATTTACAGTGTTAGGTGATTAACTGTAAAATAATAATCGATGAACCCTCTATTGCATAGTGTTACCATGGCAACAACTACTTTATCTTCAGTTTTTAAATAGCGTGATATAAAATCTGTAAAAATGTTTTTACAGTTAGGCGTGAAAAGAGGGCTTTTATTTTGAAGGACATACAGATTTAGAAGGTCACATGACCAGGATATCTTGTTTTTGACATGTGACCATCATTGTCTCATCAGAATTTGGGAAACTTTTTATCAAATTTAAAAAAAAGATTTGTTGCCACATGGCAGCAATATGCAAATATGGAAAATTCCTAGCGCGTACAACTTAATGGAGTCCCATTGACTTACATAGCATTAAACTGAGATGACATTTACAACTTTTTCTTATATTTTATTAAATATATCTATTATTTAGGCCATTTTAAGTAGTAAAAATATGTTCTTACCATGTGTAAGTAATATTTCATGCAACAGAGGGTTAAATAACCTTATTTCAGTTGTATTTATTGGGTGATTTAATGTATTATAATAACTCATATAGTAACTCTGTATAGTAACTCTTTGACTATGGAGATTTTCAACAGTAATCAAAGTATTACTGTTTTTTTATTGTGAAATATACAGCAGTCTACTGTAAGAATCGTTTACAGTAACTTGACTGTGTTTAACACAGTAAATAACAGATTTCACAGCAAAGTTTCAGTGTACCTCAAAGTTAATTTACTGTATTTCTCTTGTGTCAAATTAAATTGGCTAGATAATTTGGTAATTGTAGGACATAAACCATGCTTTAAATGATGTAAAGTCTTGTCACTAGTTAGACTTCAACAGAATAGAAGATAAAAGTTTGAAAGACTATTTTCTTTAAGTAAATTAAAGGAAAACACTCTTTCTCTCTGCTGAGAATCATGAATCGGTTCTACAAACACAGGGCATCACGCTCCGGGTCACACAAATTTAATTGAATGAATTATTTGAATGAAAACACTAGGGTTTGTTTTTAATTTTGCGTTAATTAAGGTTTGCTCTTCTTGTGACACAACTTATTTTTTTTCTTCAGTACAGCCTATACTCTTAGATGTCAGAGCTTCTCTTCTTATTCTAATTTTTTGACATTTTATCTTCCATGTGTGTTTTCTGGGGAACTGTAATCTGCAGCAGCAGCAACGGCGCAATAATCTTTCACTTTTTTAAATTTTCCTTTTGTTGGCAAAAGCAAATTGAATAATTAAAAACAAAAAGAAGATTGTTTGGGGAAATAGATGCTAGATAACGCTGAACTACACCTAGTTATCACCTGAATAATATCTACAACAATTATTACCATCCCTTAAGTTCATGTAATGTTAAAGATCCTCATTAAAAGTTATGGCTTCATCATTATCGCCCCTTATAAAGTATTAAAATAAAGCTATAAGGTTTTTCTTTCTGAATTGATCAGGTTGAGTTAGATCTCTCTACTAAACAGGTGTGATTTTTGGTTTTTTGTTCGATTTCTTTCTTTTCTTCTCCGTTTTCTTTTTCCTCTGCTGCACCCACAGTCGAAAAAATCGCAGTATTCTTCAAACTGATTGACAGAAATGTTAAAAATCAGCCACTGATGTGTTTTCTTCCCTGCTCTGATTACTCATTTTGTGCTTGTGGCAGGTGATAACGAGAAAGTTTGACAGCCGCGGGTTTGAATTAAGAGCAGGTGATTATTCTTTAGCAGAACAACACGTGCGGTTTTTGATGCGCACCAATCAGAAAAGAGTATTCACCCAGGCAGCGGCATAATAGGAAATAAATAATTTCCCCCTCCGGTTCTTGAAGAGCTGACTTTTTTTTTCTTTTTTTTTTTTTTGCAGGTAGCAGGAACTCTTTGACTCACGGTAACCCACTGAGCTGTGTTGTATGAATAGACGGTGCTAAGATTCTTTTCAAGCACAAAGAAAGTATGTCAGAGCACAGCAGAGAGGATCTGTGCCTTGCATGGCTGAGGGCTTAGCATGTAGCTTAGGGACTGCACTGAGTTAAAAAGTAGAGAATCTGTGTGCAGGTTCAGTATCTGTGGTTACAGGGTTATTGTGTACTTGTGTGTGTGTGCATATCCACATGAAAAGAACCTATTTGAGGATATATTTAACCTATATGCAGTTTACCTGCACATATATGCTGCATATATGTGCAGCATATATATATATTCTGCATATATATATATATATATATATATATATATATATATATATATATATATAGCATATAGATCACTGGTCAACACCTTGATTTTTCAGTTTTTCTATAAATTGTCCTAATTTAATGTCATGTGACAGTTGTTAACTTGGGTAGTCGTCATTGGGTAGTTAACTGATTATTTTTGTACATTTAAACGTCCCATATTCTACATTTTCCTGTTTTTTATTGGGAATTTTGACATCCCTAACAAGATCTGAAGTAGCAAAGATCATTTCAGTATAGTTTTCTACTTCTTTTCTTGAACTCTTCCTTTTTAAATGGCTGTGGGGGGTGTTAGTGTTGACTGTATAGTAGTGACATCACAACTTCACGTAAGTCACGACTGCTTGTTTTAAGGTACAGTTTTTGAATACAGGCTGTGTATGTTTCTCCCTAACTTATTGTGAAACACTACTCACAATAGGTTAGGGATGTTGTTATTTACATGAGTGCTTTTGCTATTTGGTCTGAATTTTAATGAAATAAGTAAAAGTTCTGTTTGATATTCCTAATAATTAATGAGAATAAACACCATTTATTACCCCAAAACTGTGTGTAATCTAATATGTGAATCTCTCACAATATCCATAACTTATGAGTAGTGTATGTACATATAAGAAAACAGACAGTTTTATATATGTCACATATATTTAAAACTTATATCACAATCTATATTAAAACTTATATGTTTATATCAGTTCTTTCCTTGTGGGTATTGTGTACTTGTGTGTGTATTTCTATCCAAGTGTGTGTGGCAGGGTTATTGGAGCAGTGCTGGAATGTGGGAATGTCAACTGTTTTATTTTTTTTTCATATTTCTTTAGCTTCGTTTCTTTAATTTGACCGAGTTGCCATGAGGAGAGAGAGGAGGAGAACGACGGCCTCTTTATCCCTGACAGCAGTCAATTTCCCAGCAACCATTTCAAACATTTTTCTTCCCTATTTCCTATTCCCAGCCATCTCGAGATAACGAACATGTAAACGTGTAAGAAAGGAGACGTCATAATATATTCCACGGAGGGTTTCGGCTTATCTCGTGCGCACGTTTAGCTCTGGAAAAAATAAACAGGGGAAAAAAAAAAAAAAGCGAGACTTCATGTTAAATCATCTCATATCTAATGCAATTAGTGGTAAGCGTTTGTTCATTCTGACTGCTGTTATCTATATCAACACGTTTTAACCAGAGATAACTTCTTCTTGCTTATCTGTTGCATAAAAACGATTGTTGATGTGTTACAACATCCTCCTCAATCATCAATTCGATGATTATTCTAAATAGCTGCGTCACGTGAGCCTTAAAAGTCCAAAGTTACTTTTCCTGCCGGGCTTCAGTCTCGCAATCTCCTGCAGAAGGTGCGCTTAAATCAACACCTCCGACAATAAACATCCCCATTGATCTGTTTGTGTGAGATACTTCCTTTAAGACTCACTGTAATCACCCTCTGCTGTTGGTCAGCGTGGAACAGAGGCTTAAATTCCTTTGTCAATAATGAGTCATTGCAGGCTTCAGTCTTCCGATACATTTTCCACGCGTCACGGGGAAAAGATTAATAAATTAGGGACGGTGAATTCCACTCAGCTGCTGCGGCTCCAGTACAGTGCGGGGTTTTGTTAATGTGTTCGCTGGCTCGCTGTCACATGCTGCTGCTTTGCTGGGACATGGGAAACGTGTCCATGTTATTAGTAACGCCTGCTTCCTCCATTTTTGACAAGTCAAATTGTCTTTGAAAATTCTTATCTGAGAAATGTTAACACAATGAAATGTGTCTGAATTCTACAAAAAAAGCAACAGCAGTACAATTTACCATGTTAAAATAGCTAAAATGGCTTTTACTCAGTTTCCCTCATTCAAATTCCAGGGGTCATGAATATGCAAATATATTCCTTTTTGAAATAAGGTCTCCTTTTTCACTGTGTGTCAGTTATATGTGAATGTTCACTGCACTGCAAAATATCTTGTTTTTGGTACAATTAGTCCAATATTAAGAAGAATTATCTTGTTTTTTTAGTCTTTTTTTCTTTTTTTTTTAAGAAAATTGACCCAAATCATGAAAAAAAAAATTCGATATAAGCTAAATTATCTGCCAGTGGAATAAGATAATTCTATTCAATATTGGGCTAATAATGTATGTAATAATGTAACTTCACCCATTAATAATTCAGTTTCTGCAGTGTGAGGCTTCAAGATTCCACATCTTACTTGTAAGGGGAATAATAGACCAGGATTGACTCCCCACTATTTGTGATGTCACAAATCATTCTCGCAGCCTCTTAAAATTGGATTTTCAATGAGCTCAGAGAAAACAGCCGTCGGGTGTCAGACTCTATCCTGCACAGTGAAGTTCAAACGTTCAACGGCCTATCTAAACTTTTGGTAGCCGCTGTAGAGGTGATTACACAATATTGACAAATGATAGTAATGTGTGATGTCACAACAGGAGTGGAAGTTACGCTGCATTCCATTAGAACTCTGGGCAAGATCCAAGCAGGAGGGAATGACGTCAAAGCACTAAAAGACATGCAAAAGAACAAGAAACACACTACTCACTATAGGATAGAGATATTGTTGTTTACATAAGTGCTATTTGGTCTGAATATTATTAATAATGAATGAGAACAAACACCATTTTCATTAGTTTAATATTTATTACCCTAAAAATACTAATCCATATTAATGTTAACCCATATATATACATGTTAATCCATTGCCTGCCAGGCATTTCAATTAGATGGATGTTTAAGAAAGCAGGAAGAGCGGAAAATTATGGAAAAGGGAATATAACGCAGCAAGAGTTCTCTCTGATGCTCGAAAGACTTCAAAATAAACATCACCTCACCGTGGCTTTTTTTTTTTTTAATTTGCAGAATGGCAACGCATTTATCGGTCCTTTCCAATTTCCAAGTGCAATCGAACGCATCATTAGTAGTAACTGCCCCATGCAACCGTGTAGGTGCCCCCTATTTCCAGAGTGTTTGTACCTGCCTTCTGTTTCTCATTTCTGACATTGTTAGGCCAATCACAACAAAGTGGGCGTGTCCGAGTTTGTCAGAGTGAGTGTGTGAGAAGGCAGACTGTATTGCTGCTACAGGTCTAACTCTGTGCTTTTGAACCCTAATAGCATTTTTAATAGATAGACCATTGTCTGCAGCTACAACAGATAGACCCACAAGAACTATGATATTTAACTGTGGCCCCTTTAAAGTTTGCTATCATAGCTACCATCAGTTACTGGTCATATACTAGTCATACTAAGGCTGTAGCAGCAAAAGAACTGAGTGCAATGAATTGAGCAAAGCTGCTTTTTTAGTTATTAAAACATTCCCGATAAGAGTTGCAGCCGGTGATCCTGAATAATTTTACATGAGAAATATGTAACAGTAAGAAGGTTTAAATCTGCTGACATTTGCTCTGGGCTTGCGTTAGTTCCCCTTGGGTGTTCTGGTTCCTTCCCCCGGTCGACGTTGAGAGGAATAAAACGTGTTTAATTGTATATGTGCGAGGCCTGGCTACTGTACGTGTTTAAGCCCCGTGGCACATGCTCAGACCCCCTGCAACCCTGAACAAGATAAACGCGTTTAGAGAATATATGTCACAATAACTTTCAGTAATCCATTTCGTATTTTAATGCAACACCAACAACCACTTTGGCAGAGCAATAGGTGCCATTTTTCAAATAGTTGGAATGAAACTTCTCATTCTTTCTCTGAAATAAAGCTATTACCCACACGGCCATAACTCTTCTTCCCATTTGTCAAAGTGTGAATATCGATGGCCATAAAGTTATTCATGCCTGCATGGAGCATCATCTTTATTTGAGAAAGAAATGAAATCCTATTCCCTCAGACTCCCAGGAGAGAAATAATATGTCCTGCCTCCCTCCCATCCATTTCACCATATCAGCCGAATACATTTGTAGGAGAGACTGGAAATGCCTGTATGTGATGCAGTTGAAGAGGTCAGTTAAACTCAGTGCAAAAATGTGCTTTTGAATTTATAGCGCATCCATCTACTGCGCTCGAACGCCCGGGATCTTTGTAAACTGTGAAAAATCTGTATTTTTTACAGATTTACTCAATTTATAACAGTGCATTTCTGTAATTTTAAGCCTGATTATTTGTGCTGCAGCAGTGTTGAGACGTTTTTTTATAGGAAATATTATGATATATAGGAATACTGTTATTTAATACGCAATATTTAATGTCAAATAAATACACTACTATTCAAAAGTTTGGGGTCATCTAGACAATAGCTATTTTTTATTATCCAAAAGAAAATGTTAAGAAAAAAAACAGCAGATAAAATACTGTAAAATAACAGAAAATAATCTTATAGTATTTTATTGGTGCGCCAGCTGCAGGGGTTTTTCTCTTCAAACATTTTTACAGTGTATTAATAGAAAAACACAAGGGGAAAACTATATTGTGGGACCTTGTGTAGAATATTTACCTTCCTAGCATTCAGTTGCGTGTGCATGACCCAGATGTTTTATTGGAAGACTTGTCATCACTTACCGGGATGCATGTGCACAGAAATCCCCCAACAATTCCCTTTATTTCCCCAAACTCCCAGTAAAGTGAGTGGATACCTATTAGATTCCTGGAACGTCACTTAGCAGCTCTTTATTGTGATTGACCCGCCCGTTCTCCTCGCTGCCGGGAAAGAACCAGATCATGTCGTTCTTGACAAATTCCGCTAATGAACGAAGCGTTTAAAGGCTGCCGAAGGGCTTTCATCCACCCAAACCGGCGGGGCCTGAATCCCGTTCCCACGGGGGGACGAGAAACAAGGGAATACAGATCCTTCAGCGCTTCCCGTAGCAAGCTCTCTGGGGATAAACGGATATGCGTTTTCCTGCTCTGTTCACTTAACTGTCTGTGGAACAACCGAGCGGCTGCCTTGGTAGAATCACTTGAAAAGATCCCGTTTTTTATTGATGAAGCCGGTTTAATTTAATGTGGAAAACCTCAACTTGCTCAAACTTTCGCTACATATCACAACCAGCTGGTTCCTGCGGATATAAAGCAGCATTTCTTTGCCTTTTAGCTCCGTTTTGATCTCCACCAATGCCCGGGAGAAATATTTGCTTCTTTCGTATGGAAATCCTCCACCAGCTAGTTGCTAACTTTGTAGTGCATAGTGTGTTTTCGCTGAAACAGCTACCTGCTGTCAAAACAAGGTTGATGAGACTAACTGGTGAGCGTGGGCTCCAAAAAAAAAAAATTGTGAATTATACATTTTTTTTCTAGTGATCATTTCCTTTGTGGTGTGTGTGGAGAACCATATAAAGCTCCGCAGCTGCCTGTGTGTGTCTATGAAGGCGTGAGAAAGTAAATAAGTCATTATGCGGACTAACAAAGGGAGTTTGACGCTTTAATTCCTGTGTAAAGCGGCGGGGTGAGATATGAATATGCTCGTGTCTCCTGCAGCTCACGGCCATGCTGTTCCGGTGTGTGAAGTCGTGGCTGTTCGCGAGGCGGAGGACCAGGACGACACGGAGATCAGGAGGAGTCAGAAAAAAGCGAAGCAGCACTACGGAGAACATCCGTACGCCTTCACAGGTACTGGAGCTACATATTGTTTTAATTATAAGTCCATCCATAGACTTTCTGTAATATCTAAAAGCAAAAATCTGATCAGACGTGGACCGTGGGTTAAAGTCTTATCAAATGTGAGTCTAATTTGTGTCAGTTTAGGGGTCCTTGACATGAAAAAGATTGAGAACCACTGGTATAAGCCACAATTGAGGACACCGAGGTCATGACCTCTGTATTTTTTTGCCTTAAGTTTCATTTCATTGTAATTTTTCCCCTTAGGCTAGATTTCAGAAAGTAAAGGTTTTAACACAATGCCAGAAAAACTAAATACGCAAAGCCCACCTAATAATTATGACATCAACACAATCTCACATGGCAGAGATGCTCATATATTTGACTCGTTAAAAGTGAAATCAAACACCATCACAATGTTAATGCAGCTGCAGGTCTATGATTAGCATTTGAATGAATCGGACACTCCAACATAAGAGGCTGCATCATCAGTCAAAGTTAGCATTTCTTGCAGCAAGAAAGGCAGAAGGTGACAGGGTAAAGGTGAAAATTGTAATATTTTAAGAGAATGAGAAAAATTGTGGCGAAGCTACCGATGCATGCAACAGCTAGCCAACAGAGATGCTAACCTGTAAGCTACTGTAAACGTAGTCTAGGCTAAAATGTGAAAGGACATGCAATGAATATGAATATTTTAAGCTCATGCTCAGTCACAGTATGAATTATGCATCAGTAACAGGCTATGATTTGTATTATTATATTATATTGTATATTATATATAGAATGTTGACCATTTGAAAAATCCTGGCTGCAGCCTTGGAAAATACAAGTTGTATTGTGGGAAGTGTTGGATCCTTTGATATTAGAGGTCTTTACTGAGGAATAGAGGTAATTATTTGTCAGCTCCTGCTGCTTTAATTTTGATCAATCATGTTTTTTATCACTTATTCCCTGTCCTCCCAAGTCTTATGGAAGTGTAATGATGAATCACCGGAGTGCCCCTTTCACGGAATAGATGCGGCGTCTTTTGTTCCGTCCGAATGCGTAACCCCGGAGTCCCTTTTCATCACTGTCACTTTTGTTTTACGGTAGAAGGTTAATATCACACCACGGATACCTTTTCTGGGAGGGGGGTGGGGGGGTAGGTGTGCCAAGAGCCAGCGTTGGGCTCCACCAATCACGAGTGATCTAAAGCTGGGAATAAGCGCACAGACAGCTCCACGGTTTGAAAGTAATGCATTAACAAGAGAGTCCCTCACAGCTTAGCTGACTGGGCCTGTGGCAGCATGCCAGCGATTTACAGCCTAATGCTTGGTTTTGACTTTTTGAGCCATTAGATTTTATCCAAACATGGTCGGATTTACATTATTTATCATAGTCAAAGCTACCTCGCTAATGTGTGCAGTTACTGGCATTTGAGCTGCATTTCCACGTCCTGTGGAAACTTGCCTTCAGAGAAACGTCCAATCACTCACATCCCCATTATGTAACTTACTAAAAGATGATTTTTACTCACTTTGAACATATCCCTGTCTGTTCCACTGGAAGGAATCTGGCCCCGAGAACTTGCCTGAGAAGTTAACTTTAATATCTGATGGGGGGGAAAAAAAATGCTTAGTGCGATTATTTGACTTTGAAACGCTTAGCGGGTGGATCTGCCGTTAAAGTGCTTAGCGAGTGGATTTTCGGCACTTAATGTAAATATTCGGTAATGTGCCTAGCAGGATATATAATACGAGTCCATCTCCGCTTTTTTTTTTTTGTCTGACTATCTGCGGAGGCGTGTTTCACTTAACGGGCTCCCTCAGTTCCCACATTGCCCTCATTTCTCACTCATTCACATATCAGATTGAGGAAATACCAGGAGTCCTTATCAGGCCAGATCTTTTACTGAAGCGAAGCCAGGTAGTTTTTTTGTAATAAAGGCTGAATGGACACCTCCCTGCTGACGTAAAACGACCTGCCCTAGAGCCTTAAAATAGTCACTGAATAGTAGGTTAGACACTGTGATGGGCGTTTGTGTTTCACAGTGATTCATATCTGCGAAGGTGCTTTTTTGGAAAGTGGGTGGAACATGCTGAGAAATGGAAAAAAGAAACACATCAGTGTATTTCCGATTAGGAAACTTCTTATCATGATGACAGCATTTCTCTTCTTTTCTCATAAAATATCACAATTGATATGATTCAAGGGGCTGATGTGTAACTGAATGGTTGATGGTTCAAATCCTGCAGCTGTTCCATCATCACATATAAATCAAGGTGGAGTTAGAAGTGATTAGGCAATGACTTACACTAGTGCACTGACAGAAAACTATTTTTAGAATGAGATAATCAGCTGATCAAATGTGCAGATTTGTTGATTTCCACTTAAGCCCAGGCTCTATTTTTTTAAGTTTTCCTGCTATAAATGATAATAAATACAGAATATATCTATAACCATGAAGGTTATTAGACTTAAACCTGGTATCAAAAGAAATCTCCAACATGTGAGGTGACTACTGAAGAGTCAGAATCCATTTATGTTGCTGTGACAGAGCAAAAAACAACAAAAAAACACTAACATTAGGTTTTATTACAGGTACAAATATTTCATTTAAGACTTAAAGTAAAACCAAGCTGACTCAAATCAGGAAAAAATGCAAAGTTCAATGATTAATAAGATAAGAGTTCAAAGATCAATTATTTATCTATAAAATCATAGAAATCAGGAAGAACATAAAGAATATATTCTGTAAGATGTTTCAAACGGAGATTATAAAGGATCCAATTAAATAAACGGCTCAAATCTGAATTAAATGTCAATATAGTTATAGTTGCAGCCCTACTACTGATATTAAATTAAACTATTTCCTTATTGTATTGATGATGTGGATATTGATGATATATATTGATGCTGTAACAGTAACATTGTCTTTTACTACAGATAAAGGGGATTCGGATTTGAACCAGCTAAACTAAATGGAATAGTTTTCCTTTGCCTATTGGATGCATTTGAATATGTCAATTTACATTTAAAGAAATTGTAATCTGCATTTTTTTTTTTTTTTTTTACCATTTTTTTTTTCAGTTTCCTACGTGAGGAGGACCAGGCAGCACCAGTGGCGCTGCAGTGACGTCACCTTCCACTGCACCAGTCACAAACTCTGTGAGCAGTGGATCCAAGTTCTCAACGAGCAGCTTTCATCACTCTGTACGTACCGTTTAAATCTGTTCTCCGCTGGGGATGGCCAGGCCCCTTTAAAAATGTCTTAATTAGAATCGGCTTATTGACGAGGTGTAATAAAAGTGACACATACGAGGAGCATCAGGTACACGGCGCTGTAATATAATATAATGAACGGTAAATCATTCAGGACAATCACTTTGTAAAGATTGATTAGTTGATTAGGTGAAACGAATCCGAACCTTTCAAATTCACAGTTTGTGATTTTAAAGATCCTTCGTACAAACGCTGTAAAGAAGGCGCTGCGTTATTATCCTGAAGAAATATTTCATCTTTTCACCAGTGTCTTATGCTCTCAGAGGGAAAACCTACAATATATGTGGCCTTGCTTCATTTTTCTTCTGGACAGACCCACTCAGGCACAGACATATATAAATGTTGGTATTACATTCATTAAACGAGTGTAGTGTACTATAAAAAATATCTTTGTCTGGCCCAGAGGATGTCCTTGTTTTTTTTTTTTTACTTTTTATTTTATTTAGTTTTTTTTATTATTTTTTTTCCCTCATTCTTTATGAGCTTCTGCCTCGATCTTCTGTTTAAAGTTGTGCATTTATGCGCCGTTCTTGTTTTATGTCTGTTTGTATTCATCTTTCATCTGAAATTCAATAAAATGCAAAAAAAAAAAAAAATGTTTAAACTCCAAATGTAAACCTATAGAACTTGACATCAACCGTCAAAATTCAGCTCTCTGGAAGAGGACAGCGAATCTGGAGATTTAAGGATTTCAGCATAATGTTTTCCAACGACGTCTTAATATATTACATCACCATTAAAACGTTAAACCCACCAATAGCCGGAGAATATTTGGCTATAATATTTGTGACCTAGTTGAGAGTGTTTTATACTTCAGGACTTAGGATCTGATTGCGAAGTGATAACATTAATGTGCTCTACAGGATTGAGTGTGTATAGCTGGAGTAAATTAGAGCGTAAAGTGGGTTTAACCCATTTAAAATGGTCTAGTTGGCCCCATTTTGCCTGGCAGGGCGAATCAATCCAAGAAAATGAACCACATCCATTGTGAAGATGAAGTCTTACTGTGTTCAATAGCATTAGCGTGCTCCACATTACACCTTTACAGCGCCCATTAACAACCCACGTATGTAATCTAATGGCACTTTTGTCTTATTGCCAAACAGTAACACGCCCCATATTTCTTTTGGGCTCATTTGGCGCTTGATCCCGATCCATTCGTTTCCAATCGGAGCAGCCGCTGTATCTCAGTTTGTCGTCCTTAACGCGGCCTGCCACCGCCGCCATAAACAAGCCATTTAGAATTCTCCATCGCGGGACTTTTTGTAGGTTCATCACGGAATGATGCAGCACCCCCGGATCACTCCGCACTCCTCCCGTAGTCCGTAGACACGCCATTTGTTTCTGGACCACAGTGTCTTGGGGAGATTTGACGGAGCATTTTCAGAAAGGTTCTCTAGTTAACGAAAACTTCATCAAGTGGCTGTCAGTTACGCAATTGTATGAATGAAATAAAGTCAACGTGGACCCCATTTTTAATGACTGTCTCTTACCCTTCTATCACTTTTGCAGCCAACCGTCCAAGGAGCCTCCTGGTGTACATCAATCCCTTCGGGGGGAGGCGCCGCGGGAAGCGTATTTACGAGCAGAAGGTGGCTCCGCTGTTCCGCCGCGCCTCCGTCTCGGCCGACGTGATTGGTGGGTCCCCCCGTCAGGAGCGGCACCTCAGACATTTGAATAAAAAATGAGCCTCGCCGGCCGCCGTATAGATCTCCACCGAAACACGTGGCCTCTCGCGGGGACCAGGGGGGAGGCTTGCGAGGATACGGCCCGCCTTATAGCGCCATTCATCACGCCAGCCCAACTTAATGGAAGTTGTGATAGTTGATAAGCTTGGGTATCCAAACACATCTATTATTCAATGAGCGTTTTGCTACTGCTACACATAGTCTTGGGGTATTGATGGCCCATCAGAGTGAATACTACTCACTCTGAGCTCTCCTGCAGCTCGCTATGAATTACAGGATTGTATTTGTGTTATTTTATTCCTAGTAAACAGATTTACTGTTGAAGTATTTGTTTTAGGTTGTTTGTTTTTTTTTTGGCGTGCACCCGGGGCTCATTTTGTAAGCTAATGTACAATTTATGAATTCGTTAGTTTTGTGCCACTGTGCCTGAGCCTTTTTTTTCCTGAACATCAATCTGCGATGGCTTCCATTGAATGCCTCAACAGAGCGGCAGTTCCCTTTGTCTTTTATTTCAAACGCCGATAACGGCGTGCTTCCCCTCCATTGAACAAATGGTAACACTTGTCATTTTGTTTCGTCTCCATAGTAACAGAGCGCGCCAATTATGCCCGAGACCACTTGAAAACCAAGGCCAATCTAGATAAATATGACGGGTAAGTACTCCCAACTAGGTAGACGCTGCTTTCATGTTTTTAACAATTAATCTACGCTGTGAAATGAGTTTACTCATGTGTGTACATATTGTAATGGAGCCATAAAGAGAGCCATGGGAGTTTGTATGAGGCCCTGTTGTGCTGTAATCTGTGTTGTCAGATTGTAATCACCGAGACGAAGGAGCTGTGTTCCTCATACTTAACCACGGAAGTCTTCCGGGTGATCTCATTGTTTCTCTGGAGTTTCTCATTGAGGGTTTCCTGAGAATTGGATTTGGGTAATTGATCAGTGTTTGTCTATTTTTAAGGCTCACTGATGATGTTGCAAACAGTCAGCAAGGTGGAATATGTAGAATTTTTATTAAAAGCTAGCCTCAATGTAGATTGAGATGAGGTTAGGTGTCTGAGAGCTGTTTTTTGGGGCGCTAAGAATGTCTATCAAATGTGTCTGTACTTAGCTTATAGCCAATCGTATCAAACATACCCAATGTTGTACCCAAAATCATTTTAAATATTAGCATAAGCGGTGCTACATGTAAACAATGCATTTCTTAAATAATGCCCCCCCCCCTTCAAATCTCAAAGTGGTTTTGTCCAGATGCTGTTTTCCAGCGACTAATGGCAAATTTTGACAGTTAGCTAGTAGCTAGCTACATGGAAGAAACCAATTGAACTAATATGTAGAAGCCAGTAAGTGATTTATCGCACCACTTCAAAGAGAATGATGTGGGTCCTTTATGATCTAATTTGCCTTGCTTATAAATATATAAATATGGAACTTTACTATAACTACCATTTCGTTTACTTACACTGTTAAACATTTGAACATGTTGAAGACATCCAGAAATTACCCTCTGAAAATGTATTGTTTATCAATGAAATGTGATTTTCGGCCCCGGATAAAATATTTAACATAATAATAACTAATAAATAATAATACATTTATTCTGAAAATAATGGTTACAGACCACAAAAAAGGCAAAACTATATAATAACTATAAAAGTTTGGTCAACCTGGGAAGTTTCATGGTGAAACCTGTTAGTTCCATTTTTTACCCTATTCTCATATTTGGTCTTCCTGCTCTTAGACGCCATCTTGAAAATGACACCTTTCTACTGGTCAAACTTTGGTAAACTTTTAGTATGTTATTCAGGGTTAGGTGTTTTTTTTTTTTCAACCACCGACTAAGAGACTTTCAATAAACTTCCATTCCAGATTGGAACAGACCCATGAGGCCATAAACGAACCCTTAAAAGTAGAAGTCGATGCTGTTATTTTTGATTGGGTTCATTATATTTTTACTGTTTTACTGGTTAATGTTCATGTCTAAACACCAGGGAGGTAGGATATGACATAAATACGCTTGCAGGGACTTAAAACGTGGCTAAAGGCTCACAATGCAAAGCCTCGAGTTAATTAAAGTAACTACCTATAATGTAAATGGTCTGGGAAATCCAATCAAGACGAGCAAAGTTATGGCAAATTTGAAGAGGGATGGAGTAGAAGTAGCTCTCCTTCAGAGACTCATCCAACAGTACTGGAGCATGAAAAAGAAAGCATTTAAGAGATGGAAATTTAATCAGTACTCATCTTCTTATAGCCAAGCTTTAGGAGAGCGGCAGCGACTTTAATCTCTGGTAATTTAAACTTTGATTATGAAAAAGAAAGACATGGTCCGAGGACATCTGCAGCGTGTTTTAGTTACTTTTCGGAATATTCACGCTCTGCCGGCTTCTCAATGGAAATTCTATAAACAATTCTTTGAATTATTAAGCTTGAAGGTGCATGGTATGTTAGATTCTTGGTGAAACTTTACTCAAATAGCAAATATGTGTTCCCGGTGCATAAGACTATGTTCAAGTGCTGAAAAAACAACATGTCGTTCAGAAATTGTATTAAAATGTTCACATTTTATCATCATCTGTTCTATAGAATAACTAAAATCTAAGTCCACAAATAACTTCTATGAGTCAACTCTGCAGTCGCGTTGCACACAATGTTGCTGCTTTTGCAGGTAAAGTGAGAAAGTGAAGGAGAAGTTGATGGCGAAACATAAAGGCATCAATAACATGAAAAGTTTTTTTTTCCTGCTGAGCGAAACACCTTCTCCAGCCTCTATTCATCAGGTTTTCTGTTCAGCACATCAAGGTTAGAGTCCATTAAACTTTTACTCCACACTTCTTATAATGTATAGGTCCATTTCTTTGAGGCTTTGAGACAGACTTAAAAATATATATATATATACAAGTTGTATTGCTGGGTGGCACAGCACGCTCCTCTTATAGACTAAAGGAATTCACAGTAAGACCTGCGGCCCAGGTGTGTTATCGCACTTTTTCTCTTGAAGTTGTGCTTTATTATACGGAGATTGGAGTGAAACCACAAAGACTGGCCTAAGTCGTTTTTTGATAAGTTGAAAGGATCATAGTCTTTATGCCCTCAGTGAGAATGGCCATTTTACTTAATTATTTTTGCCTAAGTCAGGATAAGATGTCATTTTAACAAGCTTTCATATTGGCGAGAAGCCATTGCAAAAAGCAAGAGAATCTATAATCAATTTCTAATGGTGAGGGTTAAAGGCCTAAATTTCACAAGTTATACTTTAATAATGATTTATAATAAAGTGCTGTGCATATCAGTAAATTCAATAAATATGTAGCCAAATAAAAAGAATGAAAAGAAAGTACCAGGATCTTCAGGCCGTTAAACATGTGTCATCACTTCATCTCAGGTTTCGTTGGACGTTGGAAATGCATTCAATAAAAAACAGGCAAAGAAAGTCATGAAAAAGGAACTAATTTGATTTACCTGACTGATTAGTTTAATTTAACTCCAGGTAATATAGGTTTTGCGTTTGCACCATGGAATGAAAGGACAGTTTAATCCAGGTTTAAAGTTGACTAAAGTCACACTAGAATGTTCAAAAACTAGCCTGAATCACTTTATTCTTTAATGTTACATAACTGACTCACAACGTTCTATGCATGTCCACAGTCATCCACTGTCATGGCCTTTTTTATTGAAATAATTCAGAAATATAATCTTCTCTGTGTTTGACTTTTTGCGTTTTCCCCAAAACATGAAAAAAAATGACTTCAGCCATTATTTTATTAGGGTGACGATATATACTTTGCTCATACAGTCTATCCCGTGTGTGTGTCCAGGGTGGTGTGTGTGGGTGGAGATGGGATGTTCAGTGAGATCCTACATGGTTTGGTCACCAGGACCCAAACAGACAACAGTGTAGACCAGAACCAATCAGATGCAGAGTTGGTGCCGTGCTCGCTACGCATCGGAATCATCCCCGCAGGTGAGTGTCCCAAAAATAAATGATAGATTTCTTTTAGCTCTGTGGCATCAAGGAACGTCGGAGATGTATATTTGTGGTTTAAGTACTATCAAATATCATATTTCATCATCATCATCATCATTTTGTTTTTTGCAATATTCTAACTATGTTGTAGATTTCTTATACCAGGTTTAAATACATAACCTTTGTGGTTGTAGAGATTTTCTATATTTATTATCATTTATAGCAGGAAAACTGAAAAATAGGCCTGGGGCTTAATCACTTACAAATGGTCCAATCCATGAACAGATATTTGCATATTGGAGCCCATTCCAGTTTCCGTTTGTAGACTATTATTGGCCAATCAGGTTTGAGCAGGCTGCGGTTTCCAGAACCGCAATGGAGATCTGCACAGGGGCGGAGCGGATCGGCTAAATGCTGCCTCAGGACTTAAGGGAGTGTGTCTGCAATTAGCTTTTTACAATTCCGTCCTTGTGTCTCGGGTTCAGAGGAGGTTAAAAGCGGTATTGTTACCTCAGCACTTCGCCAAAGCTCGGTTCAATCTCTCTGTCAATATTTTTGGGGCAGCTCTGGGCTCCCGCTGCACGCCGATCACAACGGGGAGATTCAGGTAAAACGGGAAGGGAAGAGGTCACGAATACTGCAGCTTTACTTTCCTCTTTCTTCGCGGTCCCTTGGTTGTTCTTGAGAGAGGTTTCCAGGTAAAGAGGGAGTCCTTTTGTCCTTCAGCAAAGTTCCACCCCCCCACACACACACACGCACACACACACTCCACACTAATTACTCAACGCTTCGGAGCTGGGTCACTACACTCTTCAAGGTGCATTCAAGTGCATTGCAAACCGTAGGAAAACGTCTACTTATTGAAAAATGACGCATTAAGGCTGTTTCATGCTGTTTGGACAGGCTGTCACTGCTTCATGTGGCTGAAAGGTTCCATTCCATAACATCCGTGTATTCGTGGTGTCAAGGTCATGAGGGATGCCGAGTGGTTTCACCCAAAACTGTACAGACGTGCTAGAGTTTGAAAGAATTAAATGGTCAGTCACACATCTGGAAAACACCTGATTACCTAGGCAAGGCAAGCCAGGGTTATTTGTGTAGCACATTTTTACAGCAAGGTAATTTAAAGTGCTTTACATAAAACGTGAAAAGCAAGATAAAGTTTAATTAAAAACAGCTGCTTAAAAGGGAAAAAAAAAATAAATAAAATTAAATGAGATTAAACATCATAAAATAGAAATGTAAAACAAAAAACAAGCAAAATATAATTTAAAAACAGTTGATTTAAACGTGAAAAGATAAAAATTTCAGTTTCAAGTCAATATGGCTGGTCTGTTGTGAATATCTGTCAGGTTTGAGTGTCAGCTGATCCCACGTTGCCGAGTTACATAAGCGAATCCATCTCCACAAATGGAAACCTGCTGGGTGACAGGATAAGAAAGGAGCATGAAAACCAATAGCAGGCAACACATCCACATCCCGGTTGTCAGTGTTTCCCCTCAGACAAGTTTCTGCTAGAACCATCAAGCTCAAATTTATTTTTGCCTTTTTTTTTTTTTTTTTTACAAACACACAGATGGATGGAACGTCTGATCTTTTCAAACAAGCGCGCAGAGACCTGTACCAAGGTCTAACGTCTCGACGCTACACTTCAGCTCAGGTGCATTAAACTGTCAGTGGGAACTCAGGGCCGCCGGGATGTAAACTCTCAAGTTGATATATAATGAGTGTGCCAAAGATGCTTTTAAAGTGGTCATGCCGTTTCAAGTCAAGGCCTTATATAGTTGAAGTGAAAGCGCCATGGTTTTCTTTAATCATAATATTGAGTTAAACAATCTCTCAAATGTCGAAGGCCGACATCCCTTCTTGCTGTCTATTAAGAAGCAATGCACATGAACATACAAGTATTGATTTTTAGCTAATTTTAAAGAAAGCTGTTAATAGTGCTTCACAATCCATTCTAACGTGTAGCAACACGTTGGCCCTGTTCAATCCTGGCATTAACATGAGCGTTAATAGGGTGAATACAAGTAGAAGCATAAGTACACAGTGTGAAACCATAAATAACTGGCTAGTATATTATAATAGCAATTATCCAGATGGTTAATATAATTATTTTACAGTAGAATAACTGTACTTCTGTTTACAAAATTGTGTCTTTACTGTAAAAAACAAACAAAATAAATAAATACTGTGTTTTCAGTAACTGACTGATTTGATTTAATACAGTAATTCTTTACAACTGCAATTTTTCATACATTAATACTTTAACTACTGAGATGTATTATAACGTATACAGCAATCTACTGTAATGCTGCAGATTTCACACAAAGTTTTACAGTAAGTGCAGCGACATGTAACGTTTGAGTACTAACGATGCACAGTCGTATTTTAATATCTAAAATCCGTTAATATTATTTACTATAGTATGTGAGCTTGTCTTTATATCAGCAATTATTTGAATTTCAGTTTCCTGTTCTTGGACATCAACACGATACTGTGTGACAATAATTTATTCTGATTAATTAATTAATTCCACAAATGTCTAATGAGACAAGACTCATGTTATTCAGGTACCACACTGATTAATCTCACCTTTCATTCATTCATTCATCTCTCTCAACTCAGAAGTAATTTGCCTTTTAGTCTCTGTTTAGTCTGATATAACAGTGATGAAGTCGATATTGTCTGGCATCTTGACACACACACACACACACACACACACACACATTGTGCTGTGTGTCCATCAGCATTCAGGCCGTGTAGTTGTGTGTTCTGTACCATTATGAATGATGGTATCTTTGTACCTGGGTGTGATCCTTGTTGTCATGATTCCACCAGTAAAACAATCAATAAAGCCATCATCAAAGTCAGGAAGCTGTTAGTCAGGTATCAGAGTCCAGTACCAAGGATCAAATTAAGATCCATGAGCTCATTAACCTGCTGAAGCCCACAGAGACACAGAAACCTGGACACACAATTTATTCCTTCAGTCAGTGTCAGTCAGTATGATTCAGTTCCAACATCCAGTTTTAACAACTTTTCTTAAAACCTGATATGTGGTAAATATCCAATGAAATAATATTCAAAGGGCATCAACATGTTTCATGGACTGAAGGTCCTGGAATTTCCTTTCTTTCTCTATATTTAGCTACATATCTATTGAATTTTGGATATTATTAAAGTATAATATAGCCTTTTATCACTCACCAGGGGAAATTGATTATAGATTCTCTTGCTTCTTGAAGCAGCCTCCATCATGAAAGCTGGTTAAATTATCATTTTATTCTGACTTGGGCAAAAAAAAACAACTTTGACTTAGGCAAAATCATCCTTTCAAAGGCATCCTTTCAAATCAGGATTAAGGTGATTTCTCCAGATGTGGCAGCATCATCCAAAAATTAAGTTTGTTAAAAAATGTCATAGGCCATTATTTTAATAGGGTGACCATATCTCACATTTATTAGATATTGTCCTGGGTGTTTGTTTTTAGATAATGTTACGATATATACGTTTTGGTGCTGTCTTCCTATTTTGTAGATATGTGTTTTTTAAACCATGTTTCTGCTCTGATACGCAGTGATATCTCTGTCATAAATGCACAAAATATTGCTTATTTTATATCTTGTTGGCAGATTTAACGATGATTTTTACATACGTGGCATTTGTTCAAAAGGTCCACATCAAAACGGGGTTCAGTGCTGTTGTTATAAGATAGTGTCATAAGAACGGCCATAAACACATTTATGTAGGATTCAGGCAGCAATAAAACGCGTCCAGACCTCAGAGATAAAGGTGATGTCGCTGCCAAGAAGATCTTATGGGCGAGACAGTTTTTTTTAGGGAGACGCAGATAAAAAAAAAAAAAAAAACCTGAAAGTTCTCCGCTGAGGATATGGCTTGTGACAGTTTATGCTCTCTCCTCTGAATATGCCAACAGGCTCCAGCGGGTGAGTAACTTAAGGGGAATAAAACATTAAACATGAGGACTGAACATCATTGGACGTTTGAGCGCACCACTTAAATCCATTCAAAGTCAGTTGGCTTTTACTGGGGTAGCTTTAGAAGACGCAAATGTCCCCGTTTTTTTTTTTTTTTTATCTCAAACTGCAAAAAAAAAGCAGCCAGCGCATCTAAAATTGTGTTTAAAGATCAATTATTTGTCCATAAAAATCATATAAATCACACTGAGGATCATTCCAGAACATGAACAATATATAAGATATAAGAACCGTAAGATGTTGTTGATGATGATGATGAAAGGAGATTATAAAGGAGCCAATTAAATAATACACACAAACAGCTCAAATCTAATTGTATTGATGATATTGACGATATATATTGATGCCGTAACATTAAACAGATAAAAATACTTTATTTCATGTTGGAGCTGAGGTTTTCCCATGTTATATATGAATACAACTCAATGCTACCCCCTATATCAGGGGGATTATGATTTTATGAACTATGTAATATGTCTATATTATAAATTTCACACACACACACACACTAGTATTGTAGTCTGTGTATATCGTGTCTCTAATATTTCCTAATGCCAGCTAGAGCTAAAATAAATATAGAGTTCAAGCAAAACTTGTGGAAAAACGGGTGTCATATTGAAGTATTTTCTTATTGTGTTTTACTACAGATAAAAATACTTTATTTAGTGTTGGAGCTGAGGTTTTCTCACATCATTGGACGTTTGAGGGCACCACTTAAATCCATTCAAAGTCAGTCGGTTTTTATCGGGGTAGCTTTAGAAGAGGTGTCGCTGTTTTTTTTCCATTTTTTTCCCAAAACTCTGCAAAAAAAGCCGGCAAAACAAGCCGGCGCATGGCTGTCGGAGGCAATTGGAAAGTGTTGAGATGCGATTATGAAGCTCCGAGTGGGAAAGAAGTCAAGGCCAGATAAGTGATATTCATAGAATGTGAAAGAGAAATCGCAGGCAGAGAGAGAGAGAGGGAGGGAGCTCATCTTCATACTCATCCGCGTGTCGGCCGCTGAATGACAGGCCTGATCTCCTCTGTCACACTTCTATGAGCCAGCTCAAAACATCACTAGTTAGATTTGGCTCTCTCCCTCCGACTCCCCTGCTCTCCCCCTCGCTCCTCTTGCCTTTTATCAGCGGCAGCGGGGGCCATTTCACCACTTAAAGATGATCAAAGTGAGGCAGATAGGTCTGAAATGTGTCGTGTTGCACAGAAAGAGAGATAGAGCCTTATTACCTCTCAAGTTGAAAGATTTAATGTCAAACTCAACATTTTTTTTTCTCTCAAAGCAAAAGGGGGATGCCTCTCATCCTTCATATGTTGGCTGAAGAGAGTCGAGGATAGTCCAGGGCCCCGGAGCTATCTGATTAGTTAACTATGACCGAGGTGCCGAATGAAACCATTTAACTGGATTCTTGTTACGCGGCTGCAGCGACTCTGCAAAGGAGCGGCCGAGGAATTCTCACTGATTCCAAAATGCAGCGGAAAGCCTTAACAACACGGTGTAATTAACATCCATATGATGGCGCATCAGGAGGGTCGTATGAATGAATGAATTCTATCCATGAAAGCCTGACGGAACCAGACTCCACGCTCTAATCCGTTTATGAAACTCGGTTATTTCCTAAAGACGTGAGATCAGATCAATCAAATCAAGAGGTTTTTTTTTTTTTTGTAGCCGTGGAGAAAGAAATGGATTTGCAAAACTGGCGTGAGACGAGGCCCACGAGGGAAAACCAGCACTATCTTGTTAGAGACATAACAACTCAGCCTTACTTAGTTGGAACTCTTAGTATTATACATAAACCCATTATTATCGCTATGGAAACAAAGCTGACAAACCTATAAGAACAATACGCAAGATTCCTGCTAAAATCATCACTCTAATTTAACCACTTAAGCCTTATTTTTTCAGTTTTCCTGCCATAAAATATAGAATATCTCTAAAACTACAACGGTTATGTACTTAAACCTGCTATTAAAAGAAATGTACAAGATGTGAGGTAACTACAGAAGAGTCAGAATTAATTTATGTTGCTTTTGCAGAGCAAATATTGCTAAAATTAAAAATTAAAACAAGACCAAACTGACCCGAATCTGGGAAAAAAAATTGAAATAGGCCAAATTATCTGCAATGCAACGTTTAATGATTAATAAGATAAGAGTTCAAAGATCAATTATTTTTATATAAAATCATAGAAATCACACTGAGGATCATTCCAGAACATGAAGATTATATTCTGTAAGATGTTTAAAAAGGAGATTATAAAGGAGACAATTAAATAATCACACAAACAGCTCAAATCTGAAGTAAATATCTAAATAGCTGCTACTACTGATATTATATTAAACTATGTTCTTATTATAGTGATGATGTGGATATTGATGATATATATTGATGCTGTAACAGTAACATTGTGTTTTACTACAGATAAAAATACTTTATTAAGTGTTTTAGGGGATTTCAACAGGTTAAAGTGATCATATGTAATGATATAATATGTCTTATGTAATATTATGTTATACATTTCATAAATAAAGATGTTTCTTAATGGTTTGAAGAGCTGCAGCGACCTCTGTGTTTGTCAGGAAGATTCATCAATGGGCTTGAATCAAAGCTTATAAAATGATACCAAACACAATATTATAAAAGACTGAAAAATGAGCCTAAACCAGTATATGCAGCAGTGTCTAAAATGCACTTTACTTCACTGATAAGCCACAAGTCCAAAAGATATATCTCATCAAAACATAAACTAGGGATGTATAAGAATAAATTAAAAAAATGACAATTAGAGTTTTTACACCAACGGCAGTGATTTTGAGGCCTGTGTGTGTTTCTCATCCTCCAGGCTCCACAGACTGTATCTGCTTTGCCACAGTGGGAACCAACGATCCAGTAACTTCTGCTTTACACATCATTGTGGGTGAGTAAAAGTCACTTAAACACTTCCAGCACAGTTTTTTTTCCCCTCCATACTCAGGAAGGCAGCATCCTGTTTTTAGATTTTTCCGATTGGATGTCGAGCAGGAAGTCGCTGCACGATCGACCTCTTCGACACTCATCAGGCCGACGGCTTTTAATTTCCCGCCTTTAATGACTTTACCACATGTGTGTGTGTGTGTAACAGGTGATTCCCAGCCGATGGACGTGTGTTCGGTGCACCACGACGACGCCCTCCTCAGATACTCGGTGTCGTTGCTCGGCTACGGTTTCTATGGGGACGTCCTGGCAGACAGTGAGAAGAAAAGGTGGCTGGGTCCCGCGAGATATGACCTGTCAGGTACTGGGGGGGGTCATCTTCTAAACATGAGAGGCTTTTTAAGGCCGAGCCCACCTACACACGTTAACCCTTCTTTAACCCCTGACTCTCTGGCCTCGGGGCTTATTGAGCTCGCTCCAGTTTATTTTAATGTGACCTGGAGTTCCCTCGGTTTTGTCCTGGGTCCACACTTTGGAGGATTAAAGATTAAATCTAAAACATGGCCTTGGGTTACTGGTTACCGGAGCAGGGCCGTAGCCACCATTGAGGACACCGAGGTCATGACCTCTGTATTTTTTTTTTTTTTTGTGCATTAAGTTTCATTTAATTTGAATTTTTCCCCTTAGGCTACACTTCAGCAAGTAGAAATGTTAACACAAAGGCAAAAAAACAAACAGATAAAGCCCACCTAATTATCCTGACATCAATGTGGTCTCATGAGACAGAGATGCTCATATATTTGACTCATTAAAAGGGAAAGTAAACAGTGTTACTGCCGACTGCAGGGCTATTTTCAGCATCTGAATGAATGAGAGGATGCGACGTAAGAGGCTGCATCAATCAAATTAAAATGTCTTCCTGTAAGGAAGGCAGAGGATGACCAGGCAAAGTGTAATATTCTAAGAGAATGAGAACAATAGTGAAGTAGCCTCCAGATGCAGCTACAGCTATAGATGCTAACGTGTAAATGTAGCGTAGTCTAAAATGCGATGAATATGAACATTTTAAGCTCATGTTCAGTCACAGAATTAATTAATAATTATTTATCAATAATAGCCTATAAATTGGATGTTTGGATAAATATAAGTAGCAAATAATGTGATTAAACCTGATTTATATACATCATAGACATACATCATATATATATAAATATATATATATATATACAATGTTGACCTCTGTGGCCCTGGCTCTGGAGGAGTATTTTTAAGTCAACTTGCATTATGGGAAATGTAGGATCCAGTGCAATTTATGGTGTTTACTATGGAAGAGTGGTAATTATTTGTCAGTTTAATTTAGATCAATCATGTTTTATAAGTAGGAAATAATATGATTAAACATGGCACACACACACACACACACACACACACACACACACACACACACACACACACAGCTTAATTATGACTCAGTATGCAACTCACTCATTCACCATAGCCTTTACTTAACACTTGCTGTATATAGTTACAGATTACCTTAGTTGTGTTTTTGTGATGTAACACACACACACACACACACACACACACACACACACACACACACACACACACACACACACACACACTAAACATAAACAGTTGTGCCTAAGGCTCTAACACCAACCAGGCTCAATAACCACCGAGCTCCAACAGGGAAAGTTGAGCACAGTTTTAAACAATAAACAGTAATAAATCAAGAAACCAGAGTGTGGTCAACCACATTTCAAAGCAGCTAGTAGATGTAATGTAGTAACTTGAGGCTCGTGAATATTAATGAGACCAAAATCGATGTGTTTTTTTTTTTCCCAGAGAAGCCTGAGGGGGGGGCTGTAAAACTATAATGAGATGATTTTTGCTGCTTTATACTGCAAACATATCACGTTAGAGACGTCAAAAACTTGAAATGAAACCCACAAATCCACAAGATATGGGAATTTGAAATACAGCTGTGTTTTTTTGTTTTTCGTTCCAGGAGTAAAAACCTTTCTGAGTCACAACTACTATGAAGGCGCCATCTCTTTCCTTCCTGCCGAGGACAGCGTGGGAAACCCCAGGGACGAGCAGCAGTGTCGATCTGGGTAAATAAAAAGCAGCTGCACAGCGGGAGATCACACAATCCTGCAGATTTTCTTTTTTTTTGTTTAACTTTTGCAGCATTTTACAATGCACTGAACTTCTGATGTCATTCCACAGCAGCAGCGATCCTCCTAGAGCTTTAATGGGATAGTTTATGTTGTCAGGAAGTCTATCTGATTTATTATGCACTGAGAGCCCATTCAATCTTTTTTCAAAACTAAAAAGCTTTTGACTAAGTGCTTTGGTTTCTGACATGCTGGGCGCAGACAATGTTTGCATTTGAACTGAAAAAAGCTGAAAACCATTAATCTGTGAATACGCCATGTTTCCTGACAACTTCTTTTTCCCATAAAAAGTGATGACGACTCTATAGAAAAGTCCTCTGTGGTCGCGGGCTTCTTCTGAGAATTGCTGCTAGTTAAATAGCTAAACGCAGGAATAAGTCTTTTTTTTTTAACAGGGACTGTAATGAATCATTTAAGCTTGTTGAAACCCCAGAGTGTCTCAGCGGCGCGGATGTTTTTTGTGGCTGTAAAACAAGGTTACGCCGGTGTTTTGCAGGTGCCGCGTCTGCCAGCACAAGCCCTCATCAGAGGACACGACATGCAGGATGACAGAAGAGAAGAAAAAGTCTGACAACGGTAGGAGAGGGGCCCTTTGTGCCCTAATTGTTAAAAAACACACCCTAAAGTGCCTTTTAACTGTCTAAATGTGCACTAAAGTGCCCTTTTTAATGTCTAAATTAGCACAAAATTGCCCTTTCAAATGTATAAATGTGCACTAAAGTGCCATTTTAAATGTGTAAACGTACATAACATACAATTCATATATAATACACATTAATTGCTCCTTTAAATGTATAACTGTGCAATAAAGTGCCCCTTTAAATGCTAAAGTGCGCTAAATTGCCCTTTTAAATGTATAAATGTGCACTAAAGTGCCCTTTTAAATGTCTAAATGTGCAATAAGTTGCCATATAAATGCCCAAATGTGTAATAAATTGCCATTTTAAATGTGTAAATGTGCACTAAATTGCCCTTTTAAATGTCTAAACGTGCAATGAAAGGCCTGGTTAAATGTGTAAATGTGCATTAAATTGCCCTTATAAATACCTAATGTGCAATCACTGATCTTCACTACAAACTATCTTGAGCATTCCAGTTAGACTGAGTTAATTTTTAATAAAGTACAATTTATATATAATATACATAAAATACACTTGTCATACAAGGTGTCTTTTTTTTTTCCTTTTCGCCGCTCTAAAAATCCGTGCATGCCACTGAGTTTGGAGTTTATTACTTAAAATGTGTTGAATTGATTAAACTATAAACAAAAAAACATTTCTTATTTCTCTTGCTCGTTATGTGCTCGTTTGTCGATTTCCAAAACCTGCTCTTTTTTTACACCTGAGGAAATCAGAAGAGGTTCACATTCGACTCTCTTCTCTCCGTCTCTACCTGCAGGTTAAGTGACTGTAAATAACATCTTCTCCCTCTCAAATTTCGCTTCATCTCCATTTTCTGTCTGGCTCGTTTGTCTCCCGCAGCATGGCAAAATTCTTGATGAGATTCTTAATGGGTTATTGATGAGAAAATATAAACTGATTTTAGTGGCACCGCTCCCTGTTCAACACCGGCGGAGACTTTTTTTTTTGTCGCCCATCGATTTCCACATCCTCAGCATCCACCTGTGTGTGTGTCTATGCATATCCTTGTGCGTGTGAATATTTAAATGTGTAAATGTGTGTGTGTGTGTGTGTGTGTGTGTGTGTGTGTGATGTGATTCTTGTGTGGAGTGACGTCACCTCCTTCCCTTGTCCAGCACACACTTCATTATCTGAAATCCTCTCAACACAGCAGCACAAACCTCTGGAGGCAGTTGAAATACTAAAGGTGTGTGTGTGTGTGTGTGTGTGTGTGTGTGTGTACTTTGAGCTGTGTGGGTTCCTCTCTAATTAGTGTCATGATGTTAAATTCAAGATTTTCAGACTTGGCCTGGCTACCTGGAGTTGTAGCTTCCTATAAAATGTGTGTCTATGCATATCTGTGTACGTGTGAATATGTGTGTGTGTGTGTGTGTGTGTGTGTGTGTGTGTGTGTGTGTGTGTGTGTGTGTGTGTGTGTGTGTGTGTGTACTTTGAGCTGTGTGGGTTCCTCTCTAATTAGTGTCATGATGTTAAATTCAAGATTTTCAGACTTGGCCTGGCTACCTGGAGTTGTAGCTTCCTATAAAATGTGTGTCTATGCATATCTGTGTACGTGTGAATATGTGTGTGTGTGTGTGTGTGTGTGTGTGTGTGTGTGTGTGTGTGTGTGTGTATGATGTGTGACAGACTCCCACTAATCAGTTAGGAATCTGGCTCCGCCGGCTCTGACAGGGGGTTTGCCTCACGCCAGTGCTGCCGTTTGTTTTGTCATTTATTTATTTTTTTTCCCCATTCCTTCCTGGTGAGGGAAATCTCAGACAACTGCTAAATCAATGAGGCACGACTCTCTCTCTCTCTCTCTCTCTCTCTCTCTCTCTCGCTCTCTCTCTCTCTCTCTGCAAATGAGCCAGCCTGTCCTCCAAAAAGCAAATACTCATTTGGAAACATTCTCCTAATGCAGAGCCTACAGTAAACAGTTGGATTTTTTGTGCTTTTTTCCTCTTTTTTTTTTGCTTCTTTTTGTAAATTTAGCTTTAATCGCCGAATCCCAATTAGAATATTGTTGTTTTTTTTATGTAGCCTCGGCAGGCTTGTTATCATTGGTTCGCGTTATCACCTCTGTAAATTTGTTTTGTGAAATGAGGGAGAAAGGTAATGAGTCGTTTTGCTCTCCGAGATTACATAACTTTCCCTGTGGTGCTCATGAAGCAGCCGGATGCTAATTTGGACGTCTGTGATCACTTCTGCAGCTTATTCCGATGAGTATCGGCCCCGGTTGCGGGTGCCTGGCGGTCCCATGGGTGGGGGTGGGGGTGGGGGGGGTGTCTTTGATTCACCATCGCTAATCTCCGAGGAGCAGGGTGGTGACTTGTGGAGAGCTGCAGCCTCTGTCCTTTCAGATTTAGAGGCCACATGCGCATTTAATCACAAGCAAATTTAAGATTGATCCAATCAGTCTTCCATCTATAAGAGTTTTTCTTTAGATATCGTGAACCCTTCTTTGACCAAACTTAATTGCACTTATAATAGAAGATCATTTCCTGCTCCAAGGACACGCATTCAGCATCAAAGTTCCTATCTTGGCTCGATGATCAGGGTGAAGCCGCTCTGAGGATTCTTGCCAAGACATCTGGATCTTAATGGACCCTCATCAGCATCTCTGCTGTTGTGTGACAAGCTCGGGATTTAACCTCAGGACTCATAAAGCACTTGAAAAATACAGGAAATGAGCTCAAAAAACAAACTCCCGATGAGATTCCGTGTCACGTCCGCACATTTCGAGGCTTCCGCGTGCACCGGCTCTTATTGAACTTGCGCGAGTGAGTAGCTTCTGGCGGAATACGGCAAATTAAATCAAACGTGGCATGTTTGCACATGCTGGTGAATACGAGATTGAGAAAACAATTTCGGTGCGTTCCCAGTGTCGGATGGAGGAGCGCTAACATGTAATGTAATAAGAAGAGTTTGTGACAGAGGGTTCAAACATTTAGATTTCTTTTTTAATACAAGATGGCAACCTAATATATAGCTCAATAACACACAAATACAGGAAAGTATCTCAATATACAACCTTGAATGTTCAGCATTCATAGTATACTACAGTAGCGTGTTGAAAAAACGCATGTTATTGTGCCCTCTTGGGAGCTAAAACATACATTAAAGTGCCCTTTAGGAGGTAAAACGCACATTAAAGTGTCCTTTAGGAGGTAAAACGCACATTAAAGTGTCCTTTTGGGAGCTGACACATGCATTAATGTGCCTTCTTGGGAGCTAAAATGTATGTTAAAGTAAGAGAGAGAGAGAGAGAGAATTAGAATTTCTAATCTATAGCAGAAGATTGTGTTGATATCATTCATAAATGTCAATTTTCCCTCCGGATTCTAAAAGAAACACATTTTTAGTTGAGGATAACACTTTCGCTGCCTCAGTATATCATGTCACGGCAATTTCACAATTCCACTTTTGACAAAGTGGAACGAGTTGAAACCCTTTAAAACCTGGAACTCTCCCCTCTTGTCAAGGCTGCTTATTCCAGTAAACACCCTTATCTAAAGGTATTGTGGCAGTGTTGAGACCATCTGACACAGTGTTTTAACCTTAACTTTACCAAACAGGTAACAGATAAAACACTCTCTGCTCACACAAGAAAAAGATATCTGTGGACATCTACATGTCATGAACCCGTCTGTAAAGTGATAGTACTTTAGTGTGTAAGCAAGCTCAGGTCCGTTGAATTAAAGGTTACATGGTTACAGTGTAAAAATCAGAACGACAGTCAAAATGTGCAAGTCTGATGTCTCTAAATCGGCCGTTAAAATTACACTGTGTAAGATTTCGTCATTAAATATGACAATCTTTCAAAATTATTTGCAACTGGTTGCAAAAGGGGTTTGTCCAAGTGGTGTTGCCATCCAAGATGGCGGATTGATTGCACATATGTGACTCACATCAGGTAATGACAGGGTCTCCCTATGCGGATTCCGTCATGTTGTACCGCCATGTTTCTACAGTACCTCAGAATGGACAAACCAAACAATGGCTCTGGAGACCTTCTCCCACATGCTAGACCAGGGGTAGGCAACATGTAGGGGTAGGTGCATGTTTTTGTTCCAACCAAGCAGTAAAACTAATAAAGATCCATAGCAGAATCAGGTGCATAAAAAAAGATTGGTTGGAACAAAAGCCTGCACCCTAGGAGTCACTCTAGGGGTCAGAAACCGAAAACTACCCACCTATGTAGTAAGAAAAAATGTGGAATCCTCTCTCTAGAATGTCAAAAGGTAGGTGGACGGTACCCAGATGGTTTTCTACATCTGCTCATATTTTGCAGTGTGCAAGCAAACCACACTATGCTAGTTGAAGACACCAGGAGGTGCAAGGGGAAAGATGGGAGTACTGTTGTACATCAGAATTATGCCTTCTACTGGCTAACTTCCTATATAGAAGCTACAATTGTGGCATTGTAGTAGCTACTGGTTATTTGACATAGCCTTGGACTAGGGTTGCCTACCCCTGTGCTAGAGGATGCCAAAAACTACACACTCTGCCTTTAAGAGAGCCCTTCATAATACACTGTCAATATAAGTGATGAGGGACTCCTCTGTTTCAGATACTAGTCGTGTTTGGAGGGAGGTCCGTGGTAAGTTCATCGCCATCAATGCTGCCAGTATGAGCTGCGCTTGCCCCCGTAGTCCTAAAGGCCTGTCGCCCGCCGCTCACCTCGCTGACGGCACCACGGACCTCATCCTGGTCAGGAAGTGTTCCCGACTGGACTTCCTCAGACACCTTCTTCGACACACCAACGAAGACGACCAGGTAGGACTGATGGAACTGGTGTAGGTCATTCTGGCTTCTGAGGTATAACCTCAATGGAAGAAAATACTATAAGATCCATTTTAATGTTTTGCTTTTAACTAGTTCAATCTGAAGAGCAGATAAAGACTAGTATTATTTTAGATTTGTGTTATTTCCTCATACTTAAGAAGAAAGTAAGAATAGGGAAAGTTTAAATAATCATTATGCATGAATCATGCAGTGACGAATATTCCACAAGCTCAGGAGGGAAAATTGACGTGATTTGGATCTGGCTGTGATAACAGGAGCCTCTTCAAAGTGCGGTAAAGGACTGAAGAAAGAGCAAAACTTTCCCAAAAGGCCTCCCGTCTTCATGTTGCTGTGGAAGCCATGTTAGACATCAGGAGTTCCTCAATCTGTGCCCAGATGGATTAAGAGCGTGTTAATCCAAGCAGAAGGCGACGCGCCCTACTAGCATGTCACTTTCCCAACTCTGGTTCACTTTAGTTCAAATACCTTAGCCCTGGTGCATCGCACCAATACCCCACACTTAATGTCATTTTTACAAGTGACTGCTTCATTATGGAAATTATCGAAATGTGCAATAGCACAACGGCCACTATCATTTTTTTTTTTATTGGATTCTGGCCTTGAGCAATGCTAATGCTATGGTTTCTTGCATGGTTTGTACGTAGCCTCTGGAGTCCATTGATTTCTGCCCAGAACTGACCAATCAGAACAAAGTGGACTCCCTGGGTGGGAGGGCCTTAAAGAGACGGGAGCTGAAATCATGCAGACATTCTGGTAGAGCCATAGATTTAAGAACAAAAATGAAGAGAGACCTGGTTATGTGCATGATTCAGTGCCCTTTAATGCAAAACCTGCTGCGATAATTATGATATTTAAGTTGATATATTCAGCACTTTGGTTCACATTAAAATATCTCAGCTTCTCAATATCTCAGAATTTGTTCAAAATATTGACCTTTAAATTCCTGCTTCACCGAACATCACGCTTTAAAGGTCCCATATCCTCGAAAGTGAGATTATAATTGCTTTTTGATTAGGAGAGGGTCTAGGTGTTATATAAATACTGTGCCATGTTTCAAAATGCCTAAACCACAGAGAAATGCACACAGAATTCACAAACTGTGCCTTAAAGGGGTCATATTTTTCCCATTTTCTTCCAGTTTATTATTTAAATTTTTATGGTATATTTATTAAAAAATACATATTAAAAGATATTAAAATGTCAGAAACAAGTTTCTATACAGTCTCCCCTTATTCACGAATCAACCAATCAGATGAGAGGCTTGTTAATATTAATGAGACCTAAAACGCCCTGTTCCTTCTAGAACTAGAGGGCAGCCTCGAAGAGGAGATGTAGAACTATGATCAAATGATTTTTGGTTCTTTAAGCCACAAATATACCTTTGTAGGGAGATCAACACTTCAAATAAAACCAAGGAAAAACAGACGATACGGGACTTTTAACTTTGGGAGCATTAGCGCCGTGCCTTGTGGACTTGTTTTGCCTTTTTGGTAAGATTGTATCTTAACTCTCATTTAATGATTGTAGCAACAGTAAAAGGCACTTTGCGGTGCATCTGTAGCTTCAGGCTGTTTTACTTGCAACACGGTGAGGTAGACAAGTCGTCGTATGAATAGGGAGAGCGGGACTTTGCATCAGAGTTCACTTAATATCAGCATCACTGTCCAGCCAAGCGGAGAGAAACAAGGAGTGAGAAGCCACTAAGCTTATTCATGGCCTTGTCAGAAAGCCTTTTAGGCAGACCGTCCAGCATGAATGCAAAGCGGCTGCAGTAAGTGGATCTGATGTGAAATAAATGCCTGTCACTCCGCTTTTTCAGGATGAGAGAGGCCAAGAAAAGGAGGGAATCCGGAGAGAGAGAGAGAGAGAGAGAGAGAGAGAGAGAGAGCACAACAGGACAAAAAAAAAAAAAAAGGAGGAAAAAGTGTCACCGTGTGAAGTTGAAGAAAATAGTGTGCCGGACAAAGCCGAACCCTTTCTGCGACGCTGGGCGAGATGAAAGGGGATTTTGACAAAATCATTTCTTTTCGTCGCTCTTTCTTCCTCTCCTCGCTGCTCCCGACGTTCTCTGCATCTTTATGCGCCTTCATCTCGTCTGACCTCTTCTCTCCTTCCTCCCGGTTAGCGTCTGATCTCATGCACTTATGCATAAACGCGGGGGGATGACGGAAAACCCGACGTGAAGTTTAGCTTTCATTATAAAATCAGCAGGCGTCCATAAAAAGATAATAGAGGAGGAATTAACTTTTTACCTCGCCCTGCAGGAGCCTGTAAACAACAAAAAATGATACGCGCTCATCAGTTATCCCACTAAAACTGTATTTTATCACCTTAGAAATATTGCTAATGTGCAGCTGTCTCTCTCCCAGACAGGCGCAGAGAGACTTATGTTTGCTTTTATCACTCGCAGGCTTGATTACTGCAACGTTCTCCTTTCTGCTCTGCCTAAGAAAGTTATAAATAAGTGTGTTTTTGACTGAGAATGGAGATGGAGGGAAAAAAAACTTTTTTTTTTTATTTTTAGAATTCAATTTAATCCTAAACCAGCAGCAGCTCTTGGAAAACTCTTCAGGCTCTTTGCCTGATTTTTTTATTTTATTTTATTTTCACTCAGAACATCTAAAACATCTGAAATGTATAATCTTTTAATTATATGTATGTTTGATACGTTTGTATGCAATTATAATAGGCATATCTATATTGGTGCTTTTTTTTTTTGGTAATTTAAAATAACAGGAAATTATGAATATTTAAGGATAAAATATCTATCATCCTAATGACTTTGGTGACATTTATCCTACTCTGTATTCTTGAATAAATTGATATAAAATAAATTAGGAAAATATTGTGGTGACATACGTCACATTGAGCTTTTAACTTTAAAGTAATCATGGAAAACGTCATGACGTATATGTCACAATAAGAAAAATGGTAATGAGCTGCTCAATTATTTAGCTGAATCACCTTTATTTGAATTAATATAGTTTCTGTTGTTCATTAAACCCAACCAGCGAAGTGATTACTATGATATATGTTGAGAAAATGCAACATCACAGATCTCTGATACTGAGAGTTAGTATTTCAAAAAAGTAGTTTCATAAATGTGTCCATTTGGTCTGTTTTAAATCCCCTATAATTTTGAATGAATAAGAAATAGATGTGGGTTCCTATGGATCTTATATAATACTGATCTTTTATAGCTGCTACAGTAACAAACCTTCCACAGTTGCCCTCCCTCTCACATTAGATGGGTGTGTATCACTTGAAGAACAGGGTCGTCGCAGAAATAAAGCCTTCTTGACTCTATGAAAGAAAGAAGGAAGTCCCAGGCATCTTTACCTGTGCACCATCTGTGGTTACATCTGTCCCTCCATCCCTCCGTCTCACCTCTCACCTCTGCTTCCCTCCCCAGTTTGACCACTCCTTCGTGGAGGTCCACCGGGTGCGAAAGTTCCGTTTCGCGCCGCGGCGCCGCGAGCCGCCGTCGCTGGAGGACCTGACCGAGCCCCGGAAGAAGACGGGCTTCGGCCCCATATGCTCCGCCCCCGCGACCTGCGGCTACACCTCTGCCCGCAGCAGCTGGAACTGTGACGGGGAGATCCTGCCTCAGGCCGCCATCCAAGTCAGGTACAAGGCCACAGGATCAGCAAGGGCACATCAGTATTCATTAAAAAGGGATTTTACTTTTGTCTCCGGGTTTTGTTTAAAATAAAGTTGCAAATGAAAACTAGCAGTTGTAAGAATGTAAGAATAAATGGATTCGGGACAATTTCTGGACATTCTAGTGTGAGTTCAGGCAACTTTAAACCTGGTTTAAACTGTCCTTATTCAGTATTCCATGCTGAATACTAAAAAGTCACATTAGCTGGAGGTAATATAAACTAATGTCAGGTCCCTTTTTTATCACTTTCCCAGGTCCTTTTTGCCTGTTTTTTTATTGAACATAACTTTTCTCCAACATCCAGTTTTGACGACTTATTAAAACCTGAGGTGTGGCAAATGTTAATAAAATGATAACACTCTATATGTTTAAGGGACTGAAGTTCCTGGAACTTCTTTCTTTCTTGGCTACATATTTATTCAGTGCACAGCACTTTATATGAAATTATTATTAAAGTTGCAATTTAGACTAAATTACTATAAAACATTATAGCCTAAATCCTTTATCACTCACCAGTAGAAAATGATTCAAGAATTACATTTAGAGCTTCTTCTGCACCAGCCGCCATCATGAAAACTAAAGTTAAATTGGCATTTTATGACTTTGGCAAATAAAAAAAAACGTTGACTTATGCAAAAAACAAAATGTCCTAAGTAAAATGGCCATTGCCCTATAGGGCATGAAGAGTATGATCCTGGATTAAGGTGGTGGCACCATCATCAAGAGATAATATAGGACAATTATTGTCAAAAAATGACTTAGGCCATTATTTTAATAGGGCAACAATAAGTAGAACACACTCTACTCTACAGGCATACATACACCCACTCATATGTTTATACTCTTCTTGTTTATCCCTCTAGACCTCAGTTGAATTTCCAACAAGCTGCTGCATTTCACCTCACCAACAAATAGCACTGAAACTGCTGTAAGAAGCTATTTTCTCTAATATAATATATAATTACAAGAGAAAATAGCTTCAGGTCCATCTGCTCTCTAGTCAAACAAATTATAGCCTATAAACACGCTCTATTTTTACTTAGGTGTATGTGAAATGAATATATAATGATGCCAAATTACCAAACCGTTCAATGAGAAGTGCAGCTCAGTCCACCTAAAAGAAGAGAAAACAGCCGCGGGTCGGTTTCATAAAGAATATATGATCCGCAACAATTTCTCTCCATCTGTTCGGTCTGACAACAAAGTGGATCCTTCATTGGATAACGCTCTGCTTTCAGAATGAAACAGACAAGTTCAACCCACACATCAAGGTTACAGGAACAAATAACAATGTGGTAGGTTGTGTTTCAGGCGACTTAGGACAGTTGAGAACCGCTCCAACGAGGTCATTTTACCCTTAAACATTCAAATGATTCAATATCTCTTTATAAGGGTGAATGTTTGTCAGGTTTTGTGGATTTTTTTGGATAGATATAACAATCGAAAGCTCCGTTGTCCCATTTCTTGGTAACATAGCAAAAGTATTGTAACATCTCTTGAAATCCACACGCTAACACGTTAGCTGGTTTAGCTGCTACTTTATCCCTCATGTTAACACAGGCTAATCTGAGCCGTAGCCGACACGTTCACAGACCCTCAGGAAATCCCAGCACTATCACCTAACAGAGCAGAATCTGAGCCTAAACTCATTCCTCTTCCATTAATCATCTCATGGCCCCTCAAATTCACCTTCAACCATTGGATTAAAATAGTTAACCGTTTATAAACTAGGTGGAATTAGCTTCGGCAGCTACAACAGTAACATGCTGTTTTAGCACGGATGCTTCATATTTAATGCTGTCATATACAATAGAGACACAATTCTGCTGCAAACACTCACATACTTTTCCTTAAGGGTTTTTCATGCACAACTTTTATTTGTAATGGAGTATTTTTTCATTATGGGATTCTTCCATCACTGCTATTTAATGATTTGCAGCGACGGTGTCGCCCACAAAGTGCAATGTGTTAGTGAATGGTCATCATGAAGAAGAAGTGAGATGTTTTGATGCTCATCATTAGTTGGCAATGAGGACATTTTCCTGCTTGGCCAGACAGACGAGCGGCCGGCGGCGCCATTAGCTCCGGCGGCGTCCCGCGGTCTCCGCTCAGGAAACTTTCACTGTCCCCCGCTGGACGATCCTGGCCACGCGGCAGAATTATCTCCCCTCATTATTCCGGCCCCGTCCACGCTTCAGCTTTCCCTCCGACCATCAGATCTCTATGCAGCTGCCACGGCGCCACTTGACACATCATTTATTTCATGCTCCATTGTACTTTGCGGCAGTGATGCAAGGCGCTGTAATGTTGCTAATTTAACGGCCCTCCCCATGTTAAAAGGCTACTCCCCTTTAATTAAAGCAGAGGTCCGTCCTTTTATTGCCTCTTCCTCTCCGTTAATCGTTCTTGGAGTGAGCCAGCCAGAGTGCAGCTCGTATAATTAATGGTAATAGCCCGGGCGAAACGGATAGAAAAGTGAGGAAGAAAGAAAGAGTGGAAGAGTTTTTCGCCTTTTTTTGAGAAACACACACACGTTGGGGGTGTAAAATTTTTAAAATGTCAAAAAAAACAAAAAAACTTATGACTGAACCAGACACATAAAGCGACGAAGCTTCTCTCGGGTAATTAGAACCCAGACATACTTTGCTTCCTTAATTTACAGCTAACGATATGAATTAAACTTTTTTTTTTCCGGTTCATGCCTGTATACGGTTCTTCTGTTCATATATTTTTAACCGGCATGCACCACCGGCTCCATCTGCATTATAACATCTGTTATACGCCGCTCTCTAAAGCTCTTTTATACTTTACAGGCCACCGAGATTGTCTCACTTTCAGGTTTTTTCCGTGTCAGGCCTGCACACGGGGGTGCCGTTCCACTGCTTTTACATCTGCCACATGGACAGTAAAGTCTCATTGAAATGAGCATAGTCATTAACTTGATGGTTTGTTATTCAGGCTAAATGATGCGTCGTGTGTGTGTGTCTCTCTCTGCAGTGTCCAGTGCCAGTTGATCCGGCTGTTTGCCCGCGGTATCGAGGAGCAGAAGCAGCAGCAGTGTGTGCTTTGACGAGCCGTGCACATATGAGTCAGAGGACGTGAGTGTGACGGGACTTTTCGCTTCTTGAAAGACAAAAAGTTGGCGATGTTTTCCTGGAGGAATGCACGCGTCATCGGTTTAAATCCCATCCGGCTTTATGTTTTTACCTCAATGGACACACAAAGTGATGGGATGAGACTTACAGGTGGAAATGGAGATCACGGCATGATATCTGCCTTTACTGACGATGGCAAAATTCAATCTGCTCGCTGCCGTAATGTGCAAAAACTGCCTCATGCGGCTTTTTTATATATATATCTGTCTTTTTTTTCATCCAAGTTAAGAGGATCTCAAAAAGCTCGGACAAAATAAAGCTGAGCTGGACTCGGCCACGATGGTCCGAAAATGTTTTGAAAATGCAGGCTGCCATGAAGGAGAACGACACCATGGAGAAAAACACTTGACCCCCACCCTCCCAAAAAATAGTTAAAATCCCATAGACTTGCCTATCACAGCACTATCCTGCAGCAGCATGTTGCTATAGTGTAAAGAGCCTAAAGCTCTGTATCAGGACGCTCCCCCCATGTTGCTTCCCAGCGCTTCTGTTACAGCTCAAAGTTCCATTGTCCCGTTTCTTCATAGTGTAACAAAAGTATTGTAACATCTCTTAAAACCCACATGCTAACCGGTTTAGCTGCTACTTTATTCCTCACCCTAACACAGGCTACTGTGAGCCATAGCCGTCTAATGCCATAGGTCACGTTCACAGACCCCCAGAAAATCCCAGCACTATCACCTAATAGAACAGAATCTGGGCTTAAAAACTTTTATTTAGAAACATACATAACAGTAACATGCCCGGTCCTTCAATGTTCTATAACTGCACGCTGCCATGAAGAAGAACAACACCAAGCAGAAAAATACTTCACCCCCAACCTTCCCAAAAAAATGGTAAAATCCCATAGACGTACGTATCACGGCGCCATCCTGCAGCAGCTCTGTCGTTCCAGTGTAAAGCTCCATGTCAGGGATCCTTCTCATGTTGCTTCCCAGCGCTTTTGTTACAATTCAAAGTTCCGTTGTCCTGTTTCTTCATAACGTAAGACTTTACCTGGTTTAGCTGCTACTTTATTCCTCATGCTAACACAGACTGCTGTGGGCCGTAGCTGTCTTACTCCAAGACGCATTCACAGACCTTTAGGAAATCCCAGCACTATAACACTATCACAATATAACAGAACAGAATCTGGGCCTAAACTCAGTAACATATAACATGTACTGTACATGTTTTGAAACTGCATGCCATGGAAAAAACACTTATGTACACTGATAAACTTCAAATGTTACAGCTGCAGTGCAAAAAAAATCCAATCAGGTGAAAATATCTTTTTCTTGGTACAATTACCTGAACTGGCCGATAATTTAGCTGCTTCCTTAAAACAAGATTAAGTTGAAACCTATAAGATAAAAAGTTTTAATTATAAGATAAAAAAAAACACTATGACAGAAGTGTTATTACTAAATTAACCGAAATTAATAAACAAGCTTGAAATAAGGATAATAGTCTGTCTTCAAGGTGATTCTATACAACTAACTGTACCAATACAAGCTATTTTCACTTAAGATTTTTTTTTTTTTTTTGCAGTGTTCAAACAACAAACAAAAGAAAAAAGAAAAAAAAACCTCATGTGCAATCTCATCTTTCCTTTTGTGGAAGGAAATCATTTCATCTGTGACCCAGGTGAAAGCAGATATGAGCCGGGGCCACTAATGAAAAGAGCTGAATACCCTGCTAATACACTAACAGGACCCCGGTGGCTTCTGGGTAATAAGGCAAAGTGGTTGCTAAGTGATTCGCCGTGTCTCAGCCGCTGCACCTGTGGCTCCGAGCTCCTCTCGGTCCTGGCTAAAAACAGATCAATCACCCGGGATTAAGCCTGAATTATACGCCGTTAACATCATTACGGAGAATCTACGTTTCCCTCTTTTAAGTCGCGGGTCAAGCTGGTCTTGATGTTGCTGGACTTATTTTTCTCTACCGTTATCGGTAAAACTGTATTAAACAGTAGATCATACGTTAGGGTGAGGTGTGTGTATGCGTGTGTGTGTGTGTGTGTGTGTGGGGTTAAAGTGTGTCTCCCACAATCCCTTTAGGGACGCGCAATCATTGGAGTGTGTGCACGCTAATGTGTTTGTGAAGGTGCCAATGTGATGAGTTAGCTCTATCACAATTAGCCTCATGACTGCCATTTTGCAGATGCTCTGGCGCCGCAGCCAGCACACTGCTAACACAAGCACCTATGGACACACACACACACACACACACACACTTTCTATAACACCTTCCCTGATATTCAATCTGTCTGACACACTTGACTTCATCATAAAAGCGTCCTCTCCTCTATGAACCCTCTCCAACCCTGTTAACAGTGACTCTGGATGCAAATAATGTTTCACCTTCACCAGTCGCTTTTGCAGACTTGTGACTTTCTGTTCAAAAAGTCGGACGCTTTTAAACTCACACATACTCTAATGTAGAAATGCAGAAACTATAGTGGAGACTGTTTGTGGCTACAGACAGTGGCGATGACGTTGGATTGACGCTGCACACATTTCATATTATATTCAGCTGTGCTGTTCATATTTGAGTCAATGAATAAGATGTGATGTATTGGATGGAAATGCTTAATAAAGTGTTTTTTTAATAAGGTTCTGTCTTCTTCTTGATCTTCGTGGCGTCCTTTTTCCTTCACACACACACACACACACACACACACAAAGAGGTCAGCGCGCCTTTTGCTCCGGCTTTCTCAATCTCGCTCTTTCTGCTCTTTCTCCGTATGAGTGCAATTTAATAGGGTGCTCTGATGTGAGCGAGATGTTTCATTAAAGAACATCAAAGGTCTCTGCAGAGATGGAGTGGTATTTCAAGCTGTGCTCATTCTGCCCACGGTCTGGAGCTCGTTTCTTTTGTTTTTTTTATTTTTTGATACAGCCAGGCAATTCCGAAAAAAGAAGAAAAAAAAAAAGTGTCAGGAGAGCAAAGACCGTGCGGTGATCTGAATTCGGCAATTTTCATTTCATTCACATTTTCAGAACCAAATGCCAAATAATCCCACGGTTAGAAAGTGCGGGTGATTATGGAATCGACCAAACACCGGTTGAAGCTTTCTATTCATGAAAAGTTGATTTAAAACAGCTTGGGTTTATTTTGTGGAAACAGCATAACCCGCCGGATTTTTATTTTTTTTATTACTGTTTTAAAGTTCATGCGCAGGTAAACAAAAGTTTCCAAGTTATTTCCACAAGTATCACAACTGAACGTTGTCAGATATCCCATGTTTATCTGAAATAGGTCTACATATTATAAGCAAAGGGAGCTGGGAGCCACTAAATGAAAGTGTTGGAGTCTGGTGGAGGAAAGAAAAACTGTCATTTTTAAAATAAATGCTGCTGATGCTCCATCTCACACACACACACACACACACACACCAGGCGGGGTGATTAACTCCAGCTGGGTGAGATGAGCACAGGTGCCCTCAATAGCTTCTAATGAGGAGTGTGTGGGGACCTCAGCCTCCATCCATAACATATGGTTATCAGTGTGTCTACAATGAAAATTAATTTTAAAAAATTGCAAAAAAACAGTCAAACACTCTCCAATTAAAACCTAAATCGTCACATAGAAGATGTGATGACACATATGAACTAGTTCTCTGGTTGAGTTTAAGATAAAAACACAGAATTTTTACATTTAATGCAAAATTCCATGAATATTAAATGGATGCTTTCAGCTGATCCTTAAGTAAAAGTACCAATAATGTAGTCTAGGAATAGTGGTACTACTACTGGGTATGCAGCTTATTTTCTAGCATTATATATTGTTTGTGTTCATCACTAAAATACATGAGAGTAGTTTCCTGTTGTAGTTCATTAATATGGAGTCAATTTAATACACTTTGAGTAGATTACTATTAATATTAGTTAAATTCTCTCGATTAGAAACGTAAATAGTGGATAGAAGTAACAATATTTCCCTCTGGAATGTAGTGGAGTGGAAAGTAAAGTACAAATAGCTAGAACATTTATATTATAAATGTATTTAGATACATTCCACAATCGTTTTTTATTGTTATTTTTTATTGCAGGTTGTCTAATTTAGTGGGCTGCAAAAAATCCTTATCGGTACAATTAGTTTAATATTAGGCTGAATTATCTTATACCGGCAAATCATTTTTTTTGTAATTTTGGACAATTTTAAATAAATAATTAATTTTCATATCTCATCTCATACAAGATGTTTTTAGATTAGATTGGATTTTATTGATCCCTTTGGAAGGTTCCTCAGGGAAATTGAAATTCCAACACGTCACATACAGCACTGTTATAAAACTACACACACAACACAAGAGAAATATGTAAATAAAAAACACCATAAATACAAAAACCAACAGAGAAAATAAATAGATGATAAAAAAATAAAAGTAAATGCCTATAAACACCATGTTATTACTACATGGTATGAGGTAGATGAGAAAAATAGAAATAAATTACACATGGTTACCTAATTAAATATATAAAGATTATAATACAAATATAATAGATATAAGATACAAGATATTAAATAGAAGAATTTTTGCATACATTTTAGAAGCAACAGGTTCAGAAGTACCTCAGTTTTTCTCATAAAGGAGTAAAAGTGAAGGTCAGCCGTGTCCTTCCAGTAACAACTCGTGGTCGCCGGTGTGTGATACGTCGCCCGCTGTTCTGAGCAGCTTTTGAGTAAAGTGCTCCATATGTTTCCCTAATACGACGAGCGGTTCGGCAACGAAGATGAAAGAGATTTTCCAGCTTCGTTTGACCGCAGCAGCAACCAAATTGTTTTCCCTCCCTCCTCTTTCTCCCCCGCACAATTTTCTTGCTTTGCTACTTCCTTATTGATTTATTCTCCATCTGCTTGTCTGCAGCCCACAGAGTCACTATCTCATTCCCACAAGCCACCTGAGAGGCAAGGTGAGACCAAACAGCAGAAAACACCTCACACACACACACACACACACACACACACACACACACACGGCTTCTCGACATGTCTTATGGACCCACTTTGTGACTCTTCTCGTTAATATTAGGCCCAATTTGGCCTTTTCAGACAGTTTCTCCAATCAGTAGCTAAGTGTGACAGATTTTTTAGACCTTAACGACTCCCTCCTAACCTTTGCCTCTTCTCTGAAGCTCTCAAACGGCGGTAAAGCCTAAAACAAACTGTTGTTCATTCTTGGAAACCCGGGAAAAGTGGAGGTCGGGTAAGGTGCTGCGCCGGCAGGTGGTGTTGCATTAGCCGGGGTCGGATGACACCAATTATTAAGGCGAGTGTGGAATATTGCTGTTTTCTCACCGCGGTTCGGGGCGAAGGGGGAGACAAACAAAAGGAAAAAAAACTAGTGCTCATGTGAGAGACTACATTAGCCGGATGAGGGGTAAGGGAGACAAAGAGATCGAGGGATGGAAGGAGGGATGAAAAGACAGACAGAGAGAGCAGATATTGCAGGGGCGGCGGTCCAGGCAGCAGCAGCAGTGCACCCACTTCTCTCTGTATTGATTGGACCAGTCTCCCTGTGAGAGTTTTAGATCAATGAGGCCATAACAGTCCATCTTCTCAGTCAGGAGCCACTACCGGCCTCTTATCTTTGCTCTCTGTCTCTCTCTCACACACACACACCTATATCCATGCATTTCAACTCACCCAATGCACTTACACATGCTGTAGGTCAAACTGAAGCTGGATTTTTTGTCTTATAATTATCATTCTTATTGGTAACACTTTATTTGAATGGTTCATAATCGTGACCCCTGTCATGAACATTAATGAATGCTTTAACCAGAATGTCCAATATGCAGGCGGGGACCGTGACATAAACTTCATTTTCACAGTTGATGTTATCATTATGTTTGAAATACATTATGATACCAATTAATTGGAGGGTCCAATTCCTTTGAAATCACAAAAATCCCCCCAAAAAAGTTCCACTACCACACCCATGGCTAAGAAATGTATTGCAACAAAGAGGAGATGAGATACCACCCCTACCAATTAAAACGTGGCCCAGGAAAATGACTAACTGGATGCAGAAGAGGGAGCAAGACTTTTTATAAAAGATGGTAACCGTAACGTGAAACTGTATGGAAACTCTACCAGTACAACAGGTGGACTAATATCTCTGTAATCAAGCTTGGCTCCAATTTTATTATTATTATTCTGTCGATTGTTGTGTCATGATTTGTTTTATGTTTTTGACTTTATCCTTGATTTGATTGAGTTTAGTAATATTAAGTTGTGACTGTTTTCCTGTTCTTATTTTTTGGAAAAATCAAAAAAAATAAAATATAAAAAAAAATAAAACACAATCAGCATCAGCCGTACACGGTGAGGCCACTTGATCATGTTTTGTGCAATGGAAGAACACCCTGGTTGACATTTGATCATGTTTTATCACTAGAAGGGCACCCCAGAGGCCACTTTATCCTGTTGTCTTGCACATGGGGCCACCATAGAGGCTACTATCCCGTTTTATTCACCCTCTGCACTTTTGCAGCGTTTGCCCCTGAGTCCATCCCTGTCAGCCGAGAAAATTCACGAGTCACTCACTGGGACCGCTGAGCGTTAGTAATTCCTCCGGCAGCACGAACAAAGATCAAAAACAAAGTAATTCTCTTTTTTTTTTACCTTTACAGCCAAACCATTTTTCATTATTATGGTAATTTTTTCTCAAGCAAAAGGCAACACTCAAAGTGAGAGGCCTTTGAATCGGCGTTAATGCAGCAATTAGAAAAGCTATACACCCGGCATCTTCTTAATCTTGCAAATTGTACTAATCTTCTCCGAGCAACGCTGGGATGTGTAATTTACTCAAACAATTCATTAATTTCAGACGAAGTTCAGGCTAATGTGCACTGGGGGTGAAAACCTTTTTTTGCCCGTGTTGTGAGCAGTTTTGAATGAGCTGGTTTTTCACTCATCACTGGCTTCAGTTGCATTATTTGTGCATCCAAAGACACACGGAGAGAGACATCTTGCATACTTATACAGCGATACCGCGCTATAACACAGACTAATGTCTGCCCACGCTATTTATGCATGATACTGATGAATGTTCCCCGTCACCGGGCCTGTCAGGATGTCTGTAGAGTGACCAACTTTGACATATCAACACGCCGTGGGTGGACAAGTGACAACATAATTAAACACTATAATCTAGCTGTGCTGCTCTCTCTGAGAAATTAGAAGTTATATAAAGCAGGTAGTAAATTTACAGCAGGAATAGATGAAACGTTCCTTGAGGTTTCAGCACTGACCTACTGTGTATTAATATGGCTTCATTTTATTTGATCACATTTTATTAACTACTTGTATTCTAATGGAGCCTCTCAGCTCAAGGATTTCTCATGTGTGTCCAACAAACAATAAAATAACCATAAATTGGCAATAAAACTATTGAATGTTGAATATTGTTTCTGTTATTAGTTACAAATTTGCATATTCAATTTATTCTGCACATATTGTAAAAACATGGATACAGAATATTCAGTCTGCTATTTTTATATACATATATATATATCTTTGTATAATAGTTAATATTTAGCTGTACTTTTATATAGACTATTTTCTTACCAAATTGACTGTGTATTTCTTTATTATTATATAATTATTAAATAAAAATAGTAAAAAAATAATTACAAAAATACAAAAAATATTATTAGTAATAATAATAATAATAAGAAGAATAAGAATAAGAATTATTATTATTAGAATAGAGACTCCAGCAACTGGGGTGACACTAAAAAAATCTTTTTTCAATCTTTTTTAATCTTTTTTTTATGCTTTACATTTAGCATAAAATATAATCCTCTAATAAGAATTTTCTGTTCATAAAAATTCAGTGTATAGCTATAGTTTTACATGGAATCTTGTGTATTTGTTGGATTTTTAATTTTGCTAGATTAGCTTTTTTAAAACTATAAACTAAACTAATTTTATCCATGACTAAATAATATTTCCACCTGTAAAAACTATTAAATTACCTATAAAACATAAATACAAGACATTCAAGCTTAAAACCCCAAAAATGTACTGCTGTAAAACATGTTTAAACAATAATTTGACCTAAAAATGATCAAAAACAAATGTTATTTTATTTTATATTCAATAAATATTATTGATTTTACATTTTCATGTTGTTTTAATTACAGGGAAAATATTTCAAATAAAAAAGTATAATATTAAATTCCTAAAAAATACTTTTAATCTTTTTTTTTTACAGTCTAAACTTTGTCAATGTGTCCCACCGGCATCGGCGCGGTAACTGCGATAACGAGTTCTTTGTAGAGACAAGTCATTACTTCAGCTGCCGCTTTGTTCCCAAACAGGGAATCCTGTTGTTGGAGCAATCTCCTTGTTAATCACTTGAATAGGAGGAGCCGTTTGTAAAGGCGAACAAACAGAGCCGCACGTGCACAAACACATTCGGCGAGCGCGCCGGACTTTGTTTTTCTGCTAAGCGCAGACGTTATTGTGTTCCTAATGGTGCTTGAAGTAATTACACCCTGTAATGTTACTCGCTGTCTAGTCCTCTCCAGCAAGCCTCAGCATGGTAGCTCAGAAGTGCCGTACACACACCACCATTCTCCACTAAATGACTCCATTAGCCAGAAGGCATCTACAATCGCTTCTTCTAGTGTGAGGATATGAGACATGCTTCGCCGACAACCTAACTGTCTGCAGACGGAGGGGAAGTTGGTCAGTGGGAGTAAACACACAAACAAATTATTAGTGATGGCTATGGATGTGTGTGTTGAAGAGGAAGCTTTAATATGCAATAGACCTTTAAACAGAACCTCAGAACATTTGCTCTGTCTTCCAACCAATTTAATATGACTAATAAAGTTTGTTGAAGTGTCTTGTTTGCAGCAAGACATATTCACTGGTTAAAAACATTCAAAGAATCCATTATTTCATCCAGGTGGACTTCACATCTGCTTTGGACGTTATTACAGGAAGTTTCACTATGGAGGAGAATCTGGGGGGAGCAGAATTTCCAGTAATATCAGGTTTTAGTGAACGGAGGGTTGGGCGATGTCCCTTTAATTGGCAGGAGACGAGGTTTAACGCTGTTGCCTCACAGCAAGAAGGTCACAGGTTCAAGACCTCCTTGGTCTTGGGTCTGGGACCTTTCTGTGTGGAGTTTGCATGTTCTCCCCGTGTCTGCGTGGGTTTTCACCGGGTACTCCAGCTTCCTCCCACAGTCCAAAAACATGCTGAGGTTAATTGGAGACTCTAAATTGCCCGTAGGTGTGAGTGTGTGAGTGAATGGTGTGTGTGCCCCACGATAGGTTGGCGACCATCTGGGGTGTATCCCTGCCTCTCACCGTAACGCGCTGGGATAGGCTCCAGCAGACCATGTGACCCTAATGAGGAATAAGCAGGTATAGAAAATGACTGACTGACTGACCTTTTGATCAATAAATCATAGCTTCTTAAAGCCTTTTAGCCGGAAAGGTAACTGAAATCTGACCAGTTCAGTTCCAGGTTCCAATGCTGCCAATGAAGGTTTTCTATCCACCCTGGAATTCATGGCTGTTGTGAGGGGGCTTTGTAAAACAAATCCATACGGACAGATCCATTATTGACCAGTTTATTGTCCATATACAATCAATTATTGATCATGTATTGCAACTATTGTTGACACTAATTGTCATTTTTGTTTCCCATAATACTTTGCAAGAATCGTTTGACCAATCAGAGACTGATCCAGCCAGAAATAACTCTTCTTCTCTTTTCGTTTTACCAACCCCTCCAATTACTCAGCAGTTGTTTTAGAGAGCACCCTTCAACAGAAGATCAGTGAGTTTTTCTGGCAGGAGGGGGCGTGCCATCCATCAAGATGGACAGTGATGACATCCATTATGATGGACGATGATATCGTCCATCATGTTGGACAGTGATGTCGTCCATTGAAACCACACTAGGCCTGGACGTCCTCACTGCAACGACCCTGCATTCAGAAAACCCCAGATGATTGGTATCATATAATCTCTATGATCCAATCTGCATGTGAACATGTAGACTCTGTGATCAGAGCTGTTTGCAGTCTGAACAGTATTGACCAAATATATTTGAGCAGGCTGTGGTTGCTATGGTTGCATGAAATGGGCGTCTTGGACCTTGGACCTTCTCCACTGGAAGCAAAGAAATATCAGAGCTCACCCCCTAGAGGTTAATCCATCATCCGACTATGGTAGAGGGGTTCAGAGGTCATCTCCAGCCTTTCGTCTAAATACGGTCACGTCTGGCTCTAAAAATCCAAGCGTGTGACATCCACAATGCTAATTTGGGGCTTCAAAATGACCAATCAGGCAATGTCATTGTTATATAGAGTGCATGGTACCCACATCAGAAAGATGACATCAGGTCTTTTAAGGGCAGAGGGTGAATGGATTAAAACATGATCATAGATCTCTGTAATCATTGATATTTCTGTAGTTTGTGAGAGAAAATTACTCCTTGAGGTCAGAAAAGTAACTTAGTTAAAGGGATAGTTCAATTTTTGAAAATGCACCCATAGTCACAGCAATAGGTGCTTTACCTTTTTTGTTGGTTATTGTTTCATAATGTACAGAATGTGCAGGTCACAACTCATCCACCATAGCATTTGGGAATTGCTAGATTGTGTATTTGTTGAGTTTGATGAAAGAGACCAAAAAATACCATTAGCCGTGTAGTAGTAGCTGAGCAGCTAATGGCTCTGCTCCGCTGGTTTGAAAACAGCTTATATCCACAAAAAAAGGTTAAGCACCATTTTCATAAATGTTGAACTATAACTTTAACTAAAGTGGCAACACATATGAAATGCAAAATGTTTAAAATCATGATTCGATTTCAGACCTACAAGGTGAGCACAGAAAAACTAGATCCTCATAAAATGACATATTCCTTCTTCACTCAACAAACAGGAGACCTATTTATTTTCCCAAATGTCACCTTTGGTTCTTACTATTCAGAGCCTTCTGTTTGACGTTTGACCTCGCCAATAAACATGGACTTCTTTCCCATCTCTCTTGGACTGTTTACAGCCCAGTCCGGTATTAACACACCTCCACCAGCTGTGAGTTAAATGACAGCCGCAGAGAAGCGGTTTTCCCCTGCAGAAACCTGGACTGATGCCTCCTCTCTCCAGTCTCCAATCACCCTCATGACCTGAGACTCCAAAAACCGCCCCGAGGGGGATTTTGTTTAAATCATTCCCTCCTGTGTCTCTGCCTGTCCTCCTTACTCCCGTCTTCTTCTCCCTTATCCTGTTTGATGTCACAGACTTGTTTTCTGTTTATGACTGGGGATGATTGAGTCTTGTTGCTCCGGTGTCATCTCTGCTCCAGGGGAGAACGCAGCAGGACGCGGACACACAAAAACTGTCACCTTCTAAGAGGGGGTTCAACTGACATTGGAAGGGATGAGTGTGGATGCCTGAGTGTGTGTGTGTGTGATTTTTTTTATGTGTGTGTTCATGCAGCCGTCTCCCTGGGGATAGACATCTTATCTCAGTGGTGTCGGAGAGAAAAACAGGCCAATATGTTGGTGCAAAGATGTGCCGTGGGTGAGAACGGATACGAGACCTTCTGATTTACCCGCAGTGACAGGATCATAGGGTGTCCTACTTTAGTGTGCAACCAGCCATCTCTGTCAAACTGGAGGGAGGAAAGAGATTGTGTAGACAATCATCCCCCGATATTATACTATGTCATGGGTCAGGATGACTTGAGGAAATAGAAAGTGTGTTCAGACTTTTTAAAAAAGATGTGCGACAAGAATCCATAATTTCTTTCCCTATGTCCATGTTACTCTAAATATGACAATATTGTATTAAGGTGTTTAAATGAGTTATACAACATTATGGTCATAGTCCTGTTTATATATTGCAAAGCAAAGTCTATGGTTACTGGTTCATGGCCTTTTTTTTAAAAAAGATTTTTATCAGTTTAATTTTGACATTTTTCCATTTTTTTAGACATTAATCTGGTTATTTTAGATATTAATCTGATTATTTTAGACATTTTTACAGTTATTTTGGACATTCGTCTGGTTATTTTAGACACTTTTTTTCAGTTATTTTAGACTTTTGCCAGTTATTTTAGACATTTATCTGTTATTTTACATAATTTTCTATCATTTTGCAATGTTTATCTGTAACAAAAACAGATATTTTAACCCAAGTCATGTTTCTTCCTCACCAAAAGTTAGTATTATTTACTGTTGCCATGGTGAAAACATAACCTTTAACCACATTCATTTTTAGCCAAATCGTTTTCTTTTCCTTATCCGGTGTTTTTTTTGTTCTGTATGCGTGTTCTGTTTTGTGCGATTAAGGCATTTACATGTGTACAATAATGCTAAGTAGACCAGAATACCATTGAAGTCCACATGTCTTGTATTATTGCGTATTCCGACTATAACCATAATCGGGTTATGCTAATCGCAAAAAAAATGCTATTTACATATCCGTGTCTAAATCTGCTTAATCAGGTTCTGGAATAATCTGAATGAGATTGTCCATGTAAACATGCTCAGTGTGATTATAAGTCTTGATAAACAATGAGTTTTTCTACATCGTCCTTGAGCATCTTATTAATACAAATGGCAATACAGTGGTGCATCATGAGCCTCGGTTTAGCTGCATTCATTCATTAGTTCTTCATTTTCTCTTGGAGGATGTACAGTAACTTGTGTGATTTCCCATGAACTCACTCATCCCCTGGTGCTCTCGCAAATTGATCTTTTTTGAAGCATGCGAGATGGAGTCGTGTCCCCCGGTCCTCTGCCTCCAACAGCTGAGCGCCGACGTAGCGTTAGCAGGTCCTTCAGTGCCCCCATCAGGATCTTTTCAGCACCTCAGAGAAGCCTCTTTCTGTTCTTTCATCTTCAAAAACCCTCATACTCATCTGTTTCCCCCCCTTTCCTCAGCCGTAACAGCACCTCTTCTCTTCCTACCCGCTCTCTACCTCTCTTTGTTGTGTCTCAGGAAAAAGGCTGGAGTGTTGCTGTTGGGTGAAGCCATTAAGAAACGGCAAACAGACATGTCGGGCGTGCAAACACGACGACGTGCGGTACAGGTGTCGCAGTGCTAACAGACAGGAATCATTACGCTGTTCCGCTGGGACCCGGCCCGCACGTACATGTGCAGATGGGCACGCACACGCTCCCGCAAACACAGATCACATCACATACGGCGCACATACGGCGCGGCATAAACACGGCGAGGCACGCCGTTAGAACGCAGGAAGTGTGTCAGCGAGGATTCTAATTGCTTTGTCTCCGCAGAAGAAGAGAAAGGACAGAGAGAGAGAGGGGATGGGGAAATGAAGGAAAACATAGGTACAAAAGTGGAGATAGAACGACAGGGGGTGGGAGGGAGGCAAAGAAAGGCACAGACAAACCAGAATCTACTTGTTATTGTACCTGAGGCCAGAGAGTCAGCTCGCTCTGCAGCCTGGCTAATGGTGCGGCGTTCACCAGCATATTTCACTGGACACATTTAAATGTGCTGCCGCTCTGACCTAGTCATAGCACATCTCTCCCTCATTTGTCCCCTACTTCTGCTTGTGTGTATGTGTGTGTGTGTGCAGCAAGGATAATGACTGCATTGATCAGAGACGTCCCCAATGGGTGGTCTTGTTCCGTCAAGGCTGAGAGAAAACGAGAGGGTGAGGAGAAAAGAGAGAGCGAGGGAGAGCGGGGCCAGAGCGGGATGCCCTCTGTTGCTACGCGCCTCATCGCATTAGCCAATCAAATATCCATCTTGGCTGTCGCCTTCCTGCTCCGCACAGACTATCAAAAACTAATCTGCTGCTCCGTTTTTATCGCCTGTCATGTCTGCGTTCCTTCCTTCCTTCATCATCCCTTCGCTCCCCCTCTCAAAAGCGGCGTCTTTGGCTCACACGTTTCAGATCTGTGGGTGATTTACGAACCTGGGGAAGAAATACTGAGAAGGACTTGAGTATAAAGCCTTGTTTCCACCTGTCAGTAAAGTACAGTACAGTATGGATGGGTACAGGTCGGTAATGGACAGCTTTGCTTTTCCACTCTGTAAGGGGACCTTACACATACACAGGGGCTCCTCCCCCAGGTTACCAGTCCTAGGTACCCCAAACAAAAAGTTGTTTTGTTTTTTTTTTTTCACTTTTATGTAACCAGGCATGTTTTTCGAGCAAGGCCTGACCAATATGGCAGTATTAAAACAACAAACAAAAACAGGCAAGCACAGAAAGCGCAGAAAGACACACATGAGAACAGTGGGAGTCCTAGGAAAAGAAAAGAGGCCTGACAAGGGGCATGGAAAGTGGCAAGTGGATGTCCATCCTGGGGAGGAATGATCAAGTTGGGGTACCTAGCACCAAAAGGTTGGGGTACCTAGGACCAAAAGGTTGGAGTACCTAGGACCAAAAGGTTGGGGTACCTAGGACCAAAAGGTTGGGGTACCTAGGACACAAGACCGGTTGGGGTACCTAGGACCAAAAGGTTGGGGTACCTAGTACACAGGACCGGTTGGGGTACCTAGGACCAAAAGGTTGGGGTACCTAGGACCAAAAGGTTGGGGGTACCTAGGACACAGGTACGGTTGGGGTACCTAGCACCAAAAGGTTGGGGTACCTAAGACACAGGACTGGTTGGGGTACCTAGGACACAGGTACGGTTGGGGTACCTAGCACCAAAAGGTTGGGGTACCTAAGACACAGGACTGGTTGGGGTACCTAGGACGAAAAGGTTGGGGTACCTAGAACACAGGTACGGTTGGGGTACCTACGACCAAAAGGTTGGGGTAAGTAACACACAGAACTGGTATGATTCTATGGTAATGGAAACTCTAAAATAAGCATACTGTTCCATCTCAGACCATGCCACAGAGTGGAAATGGGGCAATAGACAAACCCTCCAGTTCCTGTCGCTGTGAGGATCCAAGTACAAGTGGGAGAAGTAATGGATTCAGGGGCAAGTGACGACTGGTTCACTGAGTATGGAAACTGTGTGAATCGAATGTTGGTCCCTATCGTCCGGCCTCAACTCAAGTGAACACCTGTGGGAGATGGCTCTCCATCACCATCATTAAAACACAGAATGATGGAAAACCTTCAAGGAAGATATTCGTTCATTCATTTTTTTTTCCCAGAGACTTGGCGGATCTGTGCCGACAGAGAGCTGGAGATTCCAGGTGCCTGTGATGGTTCATTTGTCAAAGGAATCCAAATAATTCTGCGGAAATGTTCCTCCCCATTTCCAAAGAAAATCAACTTGTAAATGAAAGGCTGTAAACACAGCGGGGAATATAAAACTCCCATATCGTAGAAAGTGAAATTTTATTTGCTTTTTGATTAGAAGGAGGTGTACTATAAATAACGCTCAATCCACAGAGAAATACACACAGCTCATACTCCAAAACTGCACCTTTAAAGAAGCCGTCGGGAAGTTGTGATGTCACAACTATACAGTCATACAGAGGAGAGGCTCATTAATATATATATATATATATATATATATATTAAAAATTGAATAATGTCAGAAATCTTGACGAGATCTTCCAGTGGAATTAGATGATTCTACTCAATATTGGACTAGTTGCATAGTTTCAGCTCTTAAGGTCAGTTTTTGCAGTGTAGAGCTGCAGAGAAAAGCTTGAAGAAGATGTAAAACCACATTGAGATTGTACGAAAATGAGACCAGTGTGCCTTCAAAACACAACCGACTGTACACAAATTGAAATTTATATGACTGGCGGCCAAAGCTCTGACATCCGTCTCTCGTTGTAACGATATGGTTTATTACAGCGTTTTACTCTGCAGTAGTAACACTCGTCTTCTCGCTACACGCGTGTCCACTGGCGCGGTACTACTCATGACACCGAAAATAAAGTTGTGTGTCGAGGATCCTGGCGACGCTCTTATCATTAAAAAAGAAGGAAAGCGAAGGTGCAACACTCTGCGGTTTGACAGCTCTGAAGTTCCATTAAGAATTCTTCTAAATTTACAGTGAGAGCAAACCGCCACAGCTTGCCGCCCACAGAAACAAGGCAATCACTCACCTCGGCCCCTACACACAGCCAGACAGGATTTACACACACGCACCTACACCTCCGCACACACACACAAATTCCAAGACAAATGTTCACACACACTTGCAGACAGATCCAGAGATACACACACACTAGGCCATGGGGAGAGTGCTGATGATGGTGCTGATGATGTGTGGGGGTGGATGAGGATCCTTCATGGAAAAGGTTACATCCGGTGTCAGTTCAAACCACCAGCCAATCTCAAAGATACTTCGCCTTTGAGACGCATGCATATTAAGGGGAAACACACACATGGCTCAAACACACACACGGTTGCAAAACCTCACACACGCCATAATTCCTCACCACATCATGCATTCACGGCAGCACGTGTTGATGTTGACATGCGTTCCGTTCGCAGCGCTTAAAGGACTTTGCCATTAAGTGCCGATGACATTCAGAAATATCGGATGTTCTTTGATTTCTAATCTCTTCCTCTGCTCTCCCCGAAGGAGCAGGCGGGTCATTAAAAGTCGGCGCGCGTGGCGCGGCGCCCGCGGGAGACGCAGAAGGACCCGTCTCCCCGTCTCATCACCGGAGACAGGATCTTCGGGAAAAACAGTGGGGAAAAGAAAAAAAAAAAACAGAAATGAAGAAAAAGGACAAAGGTGAGATAATTGAGATGCGGCGGTTCCGGGAACACGGCGACCACAAGTTCACCGCCTTTTTTTTTTTTTTCTTTTTGGAGGGAAAAAAGACACGAGGCGGGAAAAGCGCGCGAAAGCTCATAAATCTCCAGCTGTCTCCGGAGAGTTTGGCTGATGTCTTCGAGGCATGCATGAATATTAAACGGCCTCCTGTAAATCAAACAGTGGTATGTTAGTGAGCAATGAAACAGAATTAGGTGGGAAAGGGCAGATAATAAATTGACTCTCGTTTACATGGTCGATGCCAAAAAAGCTTCTCGCGTGGAAAAGACGCGACGAGATCACCACGGTGAAGTGTTGACAGGTCTAATGGCTGCGGTTTTTCTAATTTTTTTCCCTTCTCCCACGCACAAACTCTTAATAAGGGGTAATGATAACAAGAAGACTTGCTGCGCCAGCTTTATCACACACTCATGGTCCTTCTGTCCAACATGCTGACATCAGATGGTTCCACACTAGGGAACGGGCAAGTGTATGCGCTTGAATTTTTGGGCGCTCATTGTGTGGTTTGTTGATTTTCCTCTAGTCCTCTCTTCACTCTTTAGGGCTTTAATTTAACGCGGAGACAGAGGGAAGCAGCCGAGCTGAAGAGAGGAAGCAGAAAGTAAGAAAGTTAGTTCGTTAGGGGTGATACAGGTGAGAGAGAAAATTAGCCAGGCCTCGTGAAGACAATCGATAAGCTCTCTTCTCAGTCTATTTCCTATGGGCTGGCCTGGGTAATAGCGTTGTGCCAAAGCATTGTGGGTAATAGACTCAGGGTGAGGGGAGAGAAGCCTGAACTGTGTTGGGACTCACACTAATTGTTACTTTTCCTCATGAAGAGAGCGGAGGAATCATTCGGGGAGGTTTCATGGTAACACAGGAACAATGTTTGGGGGATTTAGGCGAAGGGAGAGAAAGGTGTGATTAAAGTTTGTTTTCCTTTGGTTTAAATTAAAGGTTCGCTTTGCAAGTTTCACACGGTTGCCTCGACGAGGAGGTTTCGCTTGGTTTCCGTTTATCTGTGGGCAGGATTACGAAAAATCCACTGGGAATCAACTTTGATTGCTGTGTTTAAAACTACCTTTACTATAGTACTATACCTTTAACCTCTTGAGACACACTAAGGTGAGCAGTACAGGTGAAGTGGCGTCATTTATGGCAATACTATGCTTCAGTCGTTGTTTCTATGTGCAAATAACTCAATAATTATGGTCTCAAAGTTGTTTGGCATCAGTTGACATGCACAAGCCAATCGACGCATGGGATAAGGAGATAGCCAGCTTGAAAGCCAATGAGGACTGACTACAAAAGTTTGATGCTATGTTCCATTGCACTTGAAACTCAATGGAATGGAACGGCCCTTGATCTCGGAATTCTGACTCGGGAACTCAGGCAGGTTCGAAGCAGCCTGAGTCGTAAGGAATGACGTCAAAGCAAGGTGGCATCGCACCAGGCTTCTTATTTTATGCACTAGATGTATAAGCAAGGGGGAAGAGTGGGAATTTAAGGGAATGTAATACGGGTAGAGTTGACACCTACAAGGCTGACAGGATTCCCCCCTCGCTATTGCATTAAAAATTACAGCATATGCTGTTTCTCTTTCTTTCTCAAGTAGGTAATGTACTTCCCCAGCAGTAGGTTTTGATGCTTGATCCAAAGAAATATCACCTTATTGTGGCTGGCCATGTTTTCCGAGTTTATACAATGGAATACATTTACCTCCAAAGTCAGACATTCCAACTCAGATCTTTCCGAAATTTGTTGGCAATGGAGTGCAGCATGACTACCTTTGATTTGATGGACAGCAGTGCAACCCATTGGAAATTTCCTATGACAGGACCATTCAAATCTGAACAACATATGACATTAGGGAACTGTGCTACGTACAACTTTGACATACCATTTTCACTAATACAACTGAAAAAGGTGGTGTGTCTTAAAAGGTTAAAGAAATGAAATCTTGCAAAAAAAATGTGAATTGGTTGCAATTCCATCAACTGGTTTGTAGAAAATAAACTAGATGCAATTATGCAAAGTTTAGAAAATGGTGTCACCTCCAGAAGAAAATGGCCAAATCTTCAGGAAATTGTCAAGAATTAGCAAGGATGAATTCAAATCTCATCTCGTCGGTTCCATGCATCATGTGCCTGCCTGTCACTGGGAAATAAAACCCTGTGACACATGGGGGATGACGAGAGCGGAATTTCCACTCTGCTGCAGGTGAACCCAACGATTCATTAAAAGAAAAAAAAAAAAAACAGGAACCAGCAAGTCAGCAGGAGAGCTGTGGCGAGGAGGGACATACTCAGGCATGTGGAGGAGCGGGAGGAAGGAGTGCAGAACGGAGCGTTTGGAGTTTCTCTCCATATGGTCAGCCAGTTGGTGGCTGGGCCAGTAGTCGGCTCTCAATGATCCTGAGCTTCACCACGCATGACCGCCAAATCATCGTGAAAGTATTCCTACTGAAAGGGGAGATTGTGGATGCCGCAACGTGTGTGTACGAGTGTGTGTTGGACAGGTGCACCAGATGTCCACTTTCCACTCCTGTGGCCATTGTCACTAACATGCTCCAGTATCAGGGGAGGGGACGGACGCCAAATGGCCGACGCGGAAACCATATCTGGGAGCTGGGAGAGAGGGAGGCGGCCGGCTGCATCCACCTGGCAAACGACCCGACTAAACACCTCGAACGATGGCAGCAAACCGCCAAATATCTCCCAGCATTTTAAAAAGGCCAAACACGAGTCAAACTCAATTGACTTGAAGGTGTTATCAGAAGGAAAAAAGCGAATGTTCTAAAATTGGCCTGATTCACTTTATTCTTTAGTGTTACATAAGTGACACATGACATTATATTGTGATTAAAACCATAAACACAGAATAAAGCAGTTTGATGTTATGCTGGTTAGTGCTGCTACCCAAGCTAATGCTAACATTTGCTTAGTTTGTTTATGACATCTTGAGATTCAGACGTCTTGATGATTAAAATCCTTCATCTGGTTAAATTAGGTTCAAAAATGATCAAATGGTTTATTTATAACTGGATGAAAAGTAAATTTGATGACAGCTTCAGATTGATAATCACAGCATTAGCACATGGGACATTGAGAGTACAACTTAACAAAATATTCAACATAGGTTTAATCATTTTTCAACGTTTTAATCAGTAAAAGCTACTAGGATTTTATTAAAAGTGTCTAAGATGGTTTGACCACACAGGAATTGATCAAATACCACAATTATGTCACAAATCATGCTCACTTCTCATGTGAAACTTAAACACACAATCTGCAGCTCCAGGTTAGGTTTTCATTTTGTAACAAAGTCACAAAGAAGTGGTTCCTCACTGATAATCTTATTTTTTTTTTTTGCTCCCTTATTCATGAGGGTCTGAAGAGGATTGTTTAAGTAAATTATAATGCAGCTTATCACTGATTTCAAAGGAGCCCTAATTATCTCGTCCCAGAAGAATGCGAGAAACTCCCACGCAAAATGTTTATTAAAATAATGGTAATGAAATAATGTTGCCTAGCAACAAATAAAACTCTGTCAAGACGGGCTTCGGCTAATTGCTTTGAACACATTGAGGAGTAAAATCATAATCCGTGGCAATTAGGGGGAAAAGACTTATTTAAGGCAAGATTAAACAAAAAGTATCATCCACGTTGTCTTCTAGCGTGAGAATCGCATTCCCGCTGCCTTGATTGAGACTAATAGTATTTTGACAGAGCACCCAGCTGGTGTATCGGCAGTATGGGGGAGCGCATCTGCTATCCTTCTCAACTTCAGCCTGACCTCTCTGAGGGGAACTGACACACACACACACACACACACACACACACACACACAGATCGCAGGAAGCCGCCATCCCACGCAGGGCAGCCGAGTGAGCGAGCTAACAGACTGTGACCACGTTGTAATTATGAGCCGTTTTCTAATTATGAAACACTTCGGCGGGTTCTGTTTTATTTTTATAGTCTTGCAGGAGCAGGTGACAGTGACAGAGAGTGGAAAAAAAAAACGGAGGATGACGAGAACAAGACGAGGAGGGGTTAGGTGGATGCTTGGACAGGTTGCAGCAACGAGGAGGGAAAAAGAACAAACAGCGGGCAGAGTAAAGAGAGCTGACACGAGACAGCGAGACGGAAACAAGCCTCCCCCTCGGCCGCAGCCTTCTCACAGCAGGGTTTTCCACTGAGAAGAGTGCCAGCGAGCTGCCTGTAAAACAGAATCATTACGCCGTTAACCCTCAATCCATCTTCATTTGACCGCGCTGTAAGAAACTATATCATGAAAAAAAAAAAAAAAAAAGGGGGCCACGAGCTCCTCGGAGTTGACTTTGGAAAATGGGGTGGAGCAGGGACTAGGACCAGTGACTATCCCCCCCAAAGCAAGAGGCTGAATCCGGGCATGGCCAAGGTTGAAGGCCCCCCCCCCCACCCCTCCTTCTTCTTCTCTGGATCTGTGATTTGGTGCAGCAATGAGAGGTGACTTGTGGCCGATTGTGATTTATGTGGTGTTGGGTTCGGGCGTGTGGGATGTAGGCCAGCGGAGGGGAGAAGATGGATCCGAAGCGTGACCGGAGGAGACAATCTGATTACAGCCTTCTACCTCCTTTCATCTTCATCTTCATCACTCGCTGGTTTTCGCTCGCTCGCTCTTTTTTTTTTTCCGCCTTTTTGCACCCACGTCACGTCGCCATGGTAACCTGAAACCTGGTAAGAAGCCAATAAGTGGCGACCCGGCGGTCAAGAGGAGGACGGACGGACACGTGTCGGAAGGGTTCCGTGTGTATGCAGAGTGCTGTACTCAAAGCAAGCACACACACACACACACACACACACACACACACGAATTCATGAGCAATAAAATATACACTGTTGGACTTTTCCTGCATCAAAAATATATAGTGTGAATGTTTGATTTTAGGTTCATTTACAGGTGTAAATGCACTTCATCCTTAAAACAGTCCCCAAATACTTACTGTTACTTTAATGCAATCCACTCAAGATCACCAGTAGCATATAGCTGCTAATGTTAGCTAATCTTGGTCAACTTGGTGACTTTACTTTTTGCACTTTAGCTACTGTTCTATTCCAGTTGATGGTTTCTCTGTAATTACCACATGCAACCATATGGCTGCTGTTCGGCATCCGAACTTTCCATAAACTCGCTCCTTCCTCATTTAGGAAGGAAACGTATAGACAGATGGTTCCAGATAAAGGGAAACGGCGAGTTGTCGTCGCCGGAGTTACAGTTGGATCACGACGGCGACGCATCAGCGGTCTGATCCACAAACGGATGATTCCCAGGAGACGAGGCGGTAATCAGACACTTTGCAGGCTGCCAGATACACTTAAACTTAACGGAGACAACTTGGGTGCTTGGATTTAACAAAGTACAATTTGGGCGAATTGAAAGGTGGAGACTATAAAACGGAAACTGTAGGCTGGAGCTGCTGCAGTGGGCATGGATTTTCAACATCAATCGATTGTTATTTTTCCTAATAAATGTCATAAAATAAATTTTAAAAAAGGATCATAATGATTTGTAGGACCAGGAGTCAAATACAGTCTAAACTATGATCAATCGATTATCAACAAAGTTGAAAAATAGTTTAATGAAATAGTTTAGTTCCCTTATTTTTGAAAGTAAAGCACTGTTTTTTCCAATAAAGATAATCAGAAATACATTCTATACATTGCTAATGTGGTGAATGACTATTCTAGCTGCAAATGTCTGGTTTTTGGTGCAATATCTACATAGGTGCATAGAGGCCCATTTCCAGCAACTATCAGTCCAGTGTGTTTGCTCATTGCATCAGAAGGTTAATAGATGATTAGAAAACCCTTCCTGCAATCATGTTAGCACAGCTGGAAACAGTTCAGCTGGTTAGAGAAGCTAGAAAACTGACCTTCCTTTGATGAAAGCAAAATTTGAAGATAAAAAATTATTATTTCAAATACAAATTATTATTTCTGACCTTGTCAGTGAACTCTGATTATTTTTCTATTCATTTTACAACTCATGATGGTAAATGAAAGTGGGACTTTTCATGGAAAACACCAAATTATCTGGGTGACCCCAAACTTTTGAAAAATAGTCATTATATAAAATAATCAAGGATCCTTTTTTCCTTTACTCTTATACTTGTAGTCAAATGTAATCGAATCCCCAATCATTTCAGTTCCACAGAACAGTCAACATTTGAACACATATTTGGGGAATTCATAGTCCCCACTTCTATCCAGAGACACATCTACATCCATGAAACACTTTACAGATTCCCTCCTAGATACTACAAACCAAATATAAGACATACACATGCACACCAGCCTCCTTGGCCAGTCCTGCAGTGTTCTAAGACTGCCATCAAGAGGCCGGTCCAGGTAAAGGCGATTCACTTTCCTTCCTCCTGCTAATAGAATTACAATGATGAAATCAATGTTTATCCTAAAATCCACAATCCCATTTAAGCTTTTTAATCTCTGAGAAAGATGTATTTCCTCCATGAGGCGGAAAATGTAGCGTGCAACAACAACAGCAACGTCGGTAAGACAGTTTATTACTCAATATAAGGCATATTTGCATTGGCACAGACAAATGCTGACCACCTAGAACAGACAGTAATGATGAATGTAAGCCGTTGTAAGTGAGAGGCCTGCTCTTCACTAAATCACAACACAGATATCAATATGAGGAGCTCATTGTCTCATCCACGGCCCGCTGGGAGCAGCGAGATGTTGGTCTTCCCTGGATTACATCGTTTATCACTATCATCAGTACAGTGTGTGTTACAGTGCTGCTGAGAGATGTGAAAATAGCTGACCACAGAGCGCAATCTACTCCTGACTAAGGCTCTGTTAGAGAAAACCCTGCTTTTTTTAAAAAGAAACAAAGGTGCTGGGCGTAGCAGTTTTAACGTCAATAAATCCTTATCGCTGTAATTTGGGACATTTTACCGACACTTTTAAAATGAAAAACGGTCCCCCCACTTCACGGTCAAGGGGGGGGGGGCGACGAAAAGGTGAGATTAATGAAACGGTCGGAAAGACAGACATGAAAATTAATGAAGTTAATGGAGTATGTAGTCATAACATCAGTTTAAGAGCAATAGGGAAAACGAGAAGAGTTATTCCCCCAAAGTGTCCATCCATTCCCAGGACTTTAAAGGGGCCATAATGTGCCATTTTCCAAGTTTAATATTAGAATTTTCATGATCCATTTAAAAAGCTTAGCATGATTTTATACTCCAAAAACATCTAGATAGACCTGTAGCAGCAATACAGTCTGCCTTCTTACACACTCACTCTGAAATCCCCTGCTCCCCCCTCCCCTCACTACTGAAACAACTGCTCTGTTGTGATTGGCCTAGCAGTGTCAGACATGCCCCCCCCCCCTCAGAGAGCTGAGGTCAGTCTGTGGCTCCGCCCACATGATTACAGAGTTGTGTAACCAAACTTTCAATTCTGTCTTGCATAAAAACGGGTCTGGCGTTGTTGGCGACCCGCTCCGGTATTTTCTGACAACGGGTTCCAGAGTGGAAAGATTGGACAATGCCGTTGTGAACTTGTTGGGTTTACTCAGCATTGTTGCTCCCGGTGATGTCACTTAATCACGTGACCAGAAGTAGAAGCTAACAGTAACAACAGTACCTTCAATGCGATCGTAGCCCGTGCAAAACGTTTTCTATTCATCCTGGAACTTGTGTCTCTTTCGGGGGCCTTTGTAAAATAAATCCATACAAGTAGATCCATTATTGGTCATTTTATTGTCAGTATTTTACAACTTATCAATCATATATTGTAACTAGCGTTGTCGCTAATGGAAATACTTCTGGCAATGTTGCATGTGTGGACACAAAAACTTTGGAATCCACAAATAAAAATCGTACATGCCGTTGTCGTGTGGACCTGAGAAACAGGAGTACAAGCATTCCAGAAGAAGGAGGGGCGGTTCCTATTAACTGCCATTCCTGTAGTGACATCACAACAGGAGCCATTTCTAAATGACTTGTGTTCCACCAGGTTTCAGCAACACTACAGAAGAGGCCAGACCACAACAGAATTATTGGATGGTCTTATTTCACAGTTTGTGCGTTTCTGGAACACCAGAGACCGAAATGTTTATATATGAGCGCTGAAAGAGTGTTTTATTCATAATAGGGCCCCTTTAAGATTAGATTGAGAGCAGAATAATCAATACTGTATTTTTCTACTGCTGAAAGGCCTTGTCTGACTGTCTTACATATTCAGTATCGACTTCTTTCATAGAGTCATTGAAGCTCTGCTTAACACTGAATGAAAATATCAATGTTTTACAGCTGCATCATTCCATTAAATGGAAATATCATGCACCATTTGATGCAACGTTTTCCAAAATTCACTCTGACATACGTTAGACAATGAAAAGCCGTGAGTCTTTGCACAGCGTCGGGCTGTGCAGCAGGAGTCTGTAGTCTCTGACTGACCTACTGCTGGGTTCAATTCTAAAACTGGTGTGAAATCTCTGTGAAAGGATACGGTTGCAGCCACATGATGTCTACATACAGGATGCTTTAGACAGCAAGAAATCCCTGATCTGCCACTTTGTTCCAACGCCAGTCTAAAGTGTTTCCTTTGCATTTCACACAGGTCAACTACATTCATCTGACAGCGTTAGTTACTTTCCAGGTGCAGATTTGACACGCTCGATAATAAAACAAGCTTTTAAAAACACACAGTTGAAGATGAAACCAATGGTTTCAACCTTTTAGTCTTTTGACAGCTTACAAACAGCAGTGTGTACTAGAAGATTAGAGGAAAAGGCCAAAAAAAGTGAAAACAGATTTGTGAATCAGGATTTTGTTTGTTCTTCTTTCTTCTCTCATTAATCGTCTCAGGACCCCTCACATTTATCTGCCGACCTTTGGAAAGGGGCCCGACCCACAGGTTGAGAATAGCAGCATTAGTTAATAATGTAATCATACAGAACAATATATCAGAGGGATGAAATTAGCACTTCCATTGTAATACTTCTGCTACAGTTTGGTGCAAGTACTTCTATACTTCTATGTAAGAGAAACATCTGTGTGTGTCTGTATCTTCCGATCTCCCTGAATGTCACATATAGCTTGTGTATGGCATTGAATGTTCAGAATATCATTATGATCACTGAAAGTTAAGATCTCTGCTGTGCTGTGGTGGTGTAGGGGTAGAGCACTTCTTAAACAGCTGACCCCAGTTTGACTCCCAGTCTGAGCGGTCCTTTGCTGCATGTCTCCCCCTCTCTCTCTCTCTGTCATTACTTCTTTTTACACTTTTTTTACACATAAATAGTGTAAAAAAAATAAATAAAATCAAACCAAATTCCATAGACTTCCATATCACAGCGCTATCCTGCTATAGCACATTCTTTACAGTGTAAAGCTGTGTCATGGCACACCTCATGTTGCTTCCCAGCGCTTTCGCTACAATTCAAAGCTCCATTGTTGTTTCTTCCTGCACTGATCATGCAGCCAACGTAATAAATCGTTTAGCTGCTACTTTATTCCTTACACTAACACAAGCTGCAGCCATCTTACTCCAAGACGGGTTCACAGACCTTCAGGAAATCTCAGCACTATTGCCTGCTTCCAATGGGCAATGTACAAAAGTACAAGTAGGATGTTTCATGCAGGACTTCTACTTGTAATTGAGCATATCTACAAAACTACATTCTTTTACATGTGCTACAAGTGCTGATTACTTTTTGTTTTTCTGACGATTCATGGGGTTATCATTAATAACCAGTGCATCATGGGAAAATATAGTTAAACTCTGAACTGGAAAGAGCATTTCAGCCTCCTAAAAGCTCAAAATAAGTTCCACGCTGCTCATTACTTCTCATCTGTTGGGTTCTGACTTTTTTTTTTCTTTTTAATCTAATTTTTAATTTGATGATTACACATATAGCAACTTCCCGTCCCCTCACACAGAGACGACGCAGGAACATATGCGTACGCGGACTAATAAACATCCAGACAAACACGCCACCCACAGCACCTCTGCTCATTAGCCTCTGGCCTCGGCAGAGGAGCGTCTATCTGCCTCGGACTCAATTACTTCCACCTTCCTTGCTCGGATGTGACGTGAATAAGCACATTATGAGTACCTGTGGCTCTGCGATGCAGCACAGCCTTCCCACTTAAAAGACTTTTGGTGTAATTAAAAATCAAGACAGCAAAAAGCTGGGGAAATAACTGACGGAAGAGGAGAAAATGAAAGTGAGGAGTCTGGTTTGATTACTGACAGTGTTGGATGGGAACGTGGAGACGCACTGTGCCTCCTACTCTAATGAAAGCAAACATCGGTGAGAAATGACTTTAATCTGTTACTCAGATACACAAAAACATCATGTAATACAGTCGGTGAAGTGCACAAAGCCGGCTCATGTTTACCAGCGCCACAGGTCTGGATGCTGCATATTATAATCGGCGGATTTCTTTGAAAAAGTGTCACTTTTTCTGCCTTTTAAGGAGTCTTCGGTTTTCTTTCCCTCCCAATTTTCTTCCCCAGCACCATGTTATTCAACGCCCGCCTTGTTCGCCTGACACGAGCAGTTTAAATGTGTACGGAGATTCATAGCGTCTAATTTTTTCCTTCTTTATATGCTTGGAAATTTTGTTTTTTTTTTTGCTCACGGTTTGAATCATCACCTGCTGTGCACGGTGGATTCTCTGCCTCCAAATATTGGAAATGAAATAAGGCGAACTGTCAAAAGGACTCTCACGCTCTGCGATTTAAATGTATGAACTCAACATTTCACGGCTTCGGAATTTTAAACGAGCTGTAAAATAAACAGCACAAAAAAGTAAATCTCTGTTTTCACTCTGCAAAACATGAAATCTTAAGTGAAAATATCTTTGAATTGAATCTTGTTTTACTTTTTCTTAAAACAAGATTAAAGTCCTTTTTTTATCTCATCTTTATTAAATAACTTTCAGCTTATTAAATGTTCAACTTTTTATCTAATTAGATGTACTGAAATTAAGAAAAACATGAGCAAAATGAGAATTCTTCTCCTCTGTCTTGTGTCAGAGGAAGACAAAACAGTACGTGGCACATGTCACATCATTTATAACCATCATCTGGCTTTATTCATTCAAACCGACCAATCACAACCAAGATGCTGAATGAATGAATTAGCTCATATGGGAAACAGGTGTGATGCTTCTCCTGCACTATGGACACATGCTCCAATCAGCAATCAACAGGAAAACAGTCACACCTGTGACAGAAAGTGGCACGATCCACTAGACCAACAACTGAAAAACACAATAAATTACTGAAACTTAATAAAAAACAAACATTTATCAGCAGAAAATAGTCAAAACTAAATATTACCTAGAAAAATCTAGAATATATCAATGCCACAACAATCTGTAAACACTAAATTCACACAATATCAGCCTATAAATTTGCCTATTTATGCATCTTAAGCAAAACTATCATTTATATAGGGTGTTTTTTGGACATTAAATACATGTTAGTCCAATATTCACTCAATATCTGGCTCTTTATATGTTAGATTCTCCTGATAATATTTAAGTTTGTATGTCAGCTGCTTGGTTGTGTACAATTAATAAATAAAAGCTTTTAATTTTAAACAGTTTTTCTGCTTTAACTGGAAACCAGCACAGTTGTGGGCCTTAAAGGTACAGTACAAGATTTAGCAGCATTTATTGTCATCTGGACTCAGCAGAAATGGAATATAATATTAAGAATTATGCTTTAATTGGTGTCTTATTTGATCAAAAAAAGAATTGTTATGTGTTTTTTTACCTTAGACTGAGCTGGTTTTTAGCGGGTCTCCTTCTGTGGAGCCGACATGTTGCGCCACCATGTTTCTACAGTAGCCCAGAATGGACAAACAGCTCTAGAGATGGCCTTTCACACTTTTGTAGGTTCTTTAACATGCTTGGAGTACACATTTGGTTTCAGTCTGCAAACTCACCATTACATCCAGAAACTACACGCTGTACCTTTAAGACCAAAACAGTGAGCTAAAAGAGGTTAAAATGCTAAAACTCCTAGAACTGCAGCGTCAGGAGATGATTCCCTATCGGCTTTTCATTACAAGTGCTCGTATTACACATAGTAATTTGAGCCGTTGTTAATATAAAATATGTATTGGTGCAGCTTTAAATAGCTCAGAGCAGTGTGAGAGCACATCCTCTCACAAGCAGCTGCTCCTCATTTGCTGTTAAAACCTCACAGGTGAAAAGTGGTCATCATTTCTCACACAGAGGGAAAGAAAATTCACTGACATAAGTTGACATCGGCCATCTATATTCTGTCAGAGCACGCACACACACACACACACACACACACACACACACACACACACACACACACACACCCTCTATCCTGTATTGTCCTTCTAGAGGACAGCAGAAATTAAGGTGCCAACAACCAGAAGCTTTCATCAGCCTTTCCAATGTTCTTCTGGTGACAAGCAGCACCACTCTGTACTCTCCACACACACACACACACACATACACACACACTAGATTCCCTGTCAGATAAGCATGACCTTAGATGTAATGTACAGAGAGAGATGCTGTTTTCTGTCCCTGGTACAGGAAAAATTCTCCAATGCACTTGCTTTTATTTTGTTTGTCACAAAAGACTAAAATAAAATCATCCTATTGAACTGTGAATTGAATTGTTGTTCAGATTGTATCATCCGTCATATAGATAATAAACCAATATAGGAAGGAATCATGTAAATGTCCAGTATGGAAGATTTAGTGGTGTCTAGATGAACAGGTGTGGAATAAATTCAATAATTCCAAATTAGAATTTATGTATTTTGATACTTTAAATTGAGTTGTTTTATTTAACATGAAGCCTGCCATGTTTTTACGGTAGACAAACCAAACAATGGCTTTCACGTTTTTCTAATTTTTCACAGCCACCGTAGTTTCTCCGTCATGCGAGTGATGCTCACTGCAATCTGCAACCTCACCACTAGATGACCCCAGAAACAACACACTGTACCTTTAATTAGCTAAACATTAAATAAAAAAGGAAACTTCTACTGTCAGGGCGACACGGTGGAGCAGAGGTTAGCGCTGTTGCCTCACAGCAAGAAGGCTGCAGGTTCAAGACCTCCTTGGTCCTGGGTACTCCGGCTTCCTCCCACAGTCCAAAAACATGCTGAGGTTAATTGGAGACTCTAAATTGCCCGTAGGTGTGAGTGTGTGAGTGAATGGTGTGTGTGCCCCACGATTGGCTGGTGACCATCTGGGGTGTATCCCTGCCTCTCGCTGTAACGTGCTGGGATAGGCTCCAGCAGACCATGTGACCCTAATGAGGAATAAGCAGGTATAGAAAATGACTGACTGACTTCTACTGTCAACATCAAATGAAAATCCCTCAAATTCTTCCCACATACTTCGATATATTTCATCCTAAATGGTTATTAGTGGCAATAGCAAATAATTGCAAATAATTGCAATATCTTTAAAAACATGAGTGAAGCCAAAATTCTTATTGTGTTTATTATTTATTTTTAAATAGCAAAAAAAAGATAAACTTGAAGCTGTGCCGCTAATTATCTCCAGTGGTTTTTTTTTAAATGATAATTTCAGAGCTCTGTTCACTGAAACATTGACGCGAGTTGAATGCTCGCTGTTTGACGATCCGATGAACGTGTCCCTGTTCAAAGAGGCGGACATGTCTCGGCTGTCGGGGGAAGACAAGGGGAGAACAATTAGAACACGGGATTTAGAAACTCACACGGCACAGATTGCGTTCGCCGGATGCCGGGTTGCGACACCGTTATCACGGTTATCTGCTGGAGTTATCCGTTTGATGCGTTCTCTCCCTAATCTTAAACATCTGCCACTCAGTCTCTCTCTCTCTCTCTCTCTCTCACACACACACACACACACACATATACCATCCCCCTGTTCACTCCTCAGACGTGTGCCAAATAAACATCATTAAAAACAGGCGGTGGTTGCCCCCACGCGACACCCGCCATGCGTGTCGGGTAAACACCACAACAGCTCATTAGCATCCAAAGTCATCAAATTACAGTGTGTGTGTGCACTTGTGAGTGTGTGCGGTGACTTTTTGTGTATACGTATGTGTGTGTGTGTGTGTGCATAGAGGTACAGTAGGAAGGAAACAGTTCTGCTTGTGCGTGTGTGAAGACTCGCCGGACCTCATGCATGAGCGCCTGCGTGTGTGTGGCTCCGAGCGATGGGAAAAGTTCACCGTGCAATGAGTAAACTTCTGTTAAAATATTCATGAGCGGCCTCCTCGGCGGGTGCAGCAGGTTGAGGCAGGTCGAGCTCATTTAAACAGGAGAGAGAGCTAAAAGGGGAGCGGGAGCTCTGGAGAGCGACAGTTACCGAGGTCAGTGGTTGGGAACCTTTCGGCGGCGGTGGTGCGAATGTTGAAATAACAACATTTCAAGGTTTGCTTGATTGTGGGAAACGTCCAAAAGAGCTTTGCTTATGCCTGGGAGGGTATATTCCACTCGCCAATAACATGATTCCCGGAGAAGGCTGCAATGCTCTATATTTTTTATCTTTTTTGGCAACAGCTCAAAGTTTAAATCCAGGAGGTCACAGTTTTTTAAATATGCTGCTATAGTTTTTAGCAAACATAAATCAAACAGGAGTAGGTAGCAGTGGTGTGCGTGGGGGCCTTGTGGTTTAATTGTTGAAAAAGACTAAATGCTAAAATGCCCTCCAAGAGCCCAAATGTGTGCTAAAACTGCCCTCTTGAAAGCCACAACATGTGCTAAAGTGCCCCCTTCAATAGTAAAGACATGCAATATATGCCCTTTTTTTCCTTTTTCACCCCTGCCCTTCAAAAAGTCTGTGCACGCCAATGTTTAGTATGTATGTCAAGGACTATCTTCACTGGCGGATTAATACATTTGGTTTGGCACCAAAGGGGTGTACAGGATTATATTCTGACCTCCTTCAACGGCGGCCATATTGTGACTGTCCAGCTCCGGCTGTGATCTGGTTTTCTAACTGCAATAAAGTGTAATCTGCACAAAACAAAAATACTCAGAACTCCTACAACTCATCATTGGATTGGAGTGATCTCAAAAACGCATGTTAAGTGCAGCTACTTCTCCCGGCACTGCCTGATGTGCTCACTCTGTGTCCCTCCGCCCAGTGGCTTACTGAAGAAAGTAGTCCTGAGTATTAGCTTCATGTGTCATTGTTTCATAGCGTGGTGAATGTACAGGTCACATCTCATCCACCACAGCGTTTAGGAGTTGCTGGATTGTGTGTTTTCTGAGTTCGATGAAGAAAACCAAAAAATACCATTAGCGTCTAGTAGTAGCTGAGCAGCTCACAGCTGTGCTCCACTGGTCTGGAAACAGCTTGTATTGATGAAAAAAAGATAAAGCACCTATTTCTAAGTATGGGAATCATGATGATGGGCGAATTTTCAAAAATGTTGAACTATCCCTTTAAGGTGCAACACAATTTTATACAAATATCAGGCTTGAATAACCCTGAAAAACCCTAATAATAAATGAATAACAAATAAAATGCGACGAAGGGTGTTTTCAAACCTGTAATTACTGTAGTTTCCTCTGCTTTAAAGCAGTGGACAGTAGCTACTAAATGGGTCGGGACCTTAATTAGTATCACTGGCAACACCTGTGGTTACCGACTATTATTTCGTGATAAAATGGCCGGTGTGTGTGTGTGTGTGTGTGAGAGATTTACCAAACAAAAGCTTAACAGAGCAAACAAAACATGCCTCATTAAAAAGAACTCAGTCGCAACAACAATTCAAACTTTTTTTTTTTTTTTTTCCGAATAGCAGGGGCTGACTTTACGAGACAACAGCACTTATTACTGTTGTTATTTGATTCCTGACAGATTATAAAAGCATGAACTCTATTTGTGCCGCTTGCAGCTACAAATCCTCGTAGCTGCAGGTAGCGACACACACACACACACACACACACACACACACACACACACACACCCTCACTCCCTCCTCCACAATCTTCATTATACAACCAACAGCTGGAGGCCTCGGGGAAGGTCGCGAGTGTTTATGTGCTGTGTGTGTGTGTGTGTGTGTGTCCCGGGGGAAGAGTTTTTGGACCTAATTGGCACCGGCATGTCAAACGTTCCCGTGAACCAAGCTGGCACCCCTCCTGTACGTCAAAAACTCCCCGTTCCCGACAAACGGAGCGGGCGCATGAATGCGAATAAGTCAGCCGACCCCTGGGTGACTTTTAGCTTCCCCGGTGCTGCAGGCGATGAGGACTGGGAGCCTGGAGGGGGATAAACTCACTTTATTAAAATGGAAGGATACAAAAAAAAAAGCACTGTACATAACATAAAAATGCTGCTATAGGAGACTATAAACTCCTAAATCCCAAAGTGATGCCACGTGTATCTTATTTATTTGTCCCTAGCGTTACATATACTGTAAATAGTGTGTGTATCAGCACAAGTGTTTGATCCGAGGAGCCTATGAAACACCTCAGTGGATAAATTTAGATATTTAATGAGGAGAAAACAGTTTTCTGCTATAACTCCTTCATAAGTTAAGATGCAGAGCTCCCATTAATGCGGGGCCATTACGTGAAGACAAGTATGCTGACATAGAATTATTTGCTAATGAATGCGAATTAGCTTAATTAATGACCTCATTAACATAACTACTTCTGTTTCATATATCACGGGGATATGGTGGGACATTAAGCAGCTCAAGTGGCTCTCATTTATTATGGTTCCACCTAATTTATACTGCATATTTTAACATCTCATGACAGGTCCTGCCGTCACGTAGGAGATATTTATTCAGATTTTTGGGGATGTTTTATCACATCTGTTCGGCACTCGTGGTTAATCCCCCACAGGCTAATGTTGATGTTTCTATTATTAGGGACTGAATGGCAATTATTAGAGAGGAGGGGGTGGTGGCATTTTTTTTTTCTTTTTTGCTGAAGGTAAAATAGTCCCATTTTTTTAAAGAGAGCAGTGGGAGGGTCATAAGATTTATTCTGTTTTTTTTTCTTTTTTTTTTAAACTTTGTTCTTGTTTTAATTTTAAGTTTTGATTTTTCTTCCTTTTTTAATCAACTGTTTTGAAATAGTAAAACCTCTTTCTTGTTTTTTTTTTTTAATTTTCATCATGTATAATTTTATATATTTATATTCACTAATTTTTTAATTTAATTTTTAATTTTTTTCCCCTTTCACTCAACTGTTTTAAAATTGTATCTTGATGATTTTAATGTTTTATGTAAAACACTTTGAATTGAAAATATTTTTAAAAATAAATAAATAAAAAATCCCAAATGCATAAAAATGCATTAAATAAATTTTAAAATTAAAATTTATTTTATAATTAGTAATAATACAAATAATCTATTATATTTTTATTATTACATTTTATCAAACAAATGAAGAGAACAGTTATTATTCCATTATTATTTCTTATGCATTTATCTCAAATTATATATCATTTAGTGGCACATTTTCTAGAATAAAAAATATAATTTAATTTCTTATATTTTTACATAGAAAAATAAATGAACAATATTCCCTTTAAACATTTGGTGATGTATTTTTCAATAAAGTTTATTAAGCTGTGTTGAGCAGTAGTAGTATATTTTATTTAAAAGTCCTGTCTATGTTTAGTGTTGCTGGTGGTGCTGGGAGTTCATTGGGCACCATCAAACATCTAAAGTTTGTTCTCTGGTCTGATTGGTTAATGAGTTGGTTTGGTTTCTGTTCACTGATCTGTCTTTTTGGACTCATAACATCAGTATTTCTAAAGTGTCTTCTCTGTCCCCGTGGCTGTAAAACAGCGAGGTCGACTAACTTCTAATTATCCATGGGCATCAACCATTATCGCCAGCTTGTGGCGTTTAGGGACCTTCTACCGCTGGTGCGTTTAAAGCCTCATCTGGCGTCTGTAAAAACTGTCTGTGCCGTGTATCATGACTGAACTCGCAGACACCAACAGCAGCTTTCTCTCCAAACAGCTTCGTTATGTCCAACATGGAGAAAAGCAGAAGGTTCACGGGGAGGTTACAGCGTCTCCGTGAAAAGACGAATCGTCCGGAAAGACAAACAGTTGTTGCCGTCGCCGCTGAAGCCGTTTTGGGTGAGAATCCAATTACAAGAGCATTATTGAACCGTTCGCTCACTCAGTGCTGATTGGTGCTCTGGTCCAGATCAGATTTAACAGCCTATATATAGCTGGGAGTTTCAGGCTGAAATATGGAAATTACATGAGGAGGAGGCGGCTGACATCGCTGCCGATTTATGTTTCGCCGTGTATTGACCAAAAGAAAATATTGTGAGTATACTGGGTCGTATTTTAATTTCTCCTCATTCAGATATGATGTACTAGAACACATATATGGTGTGTGTGTGTGTGTGTGTGTGGTTTTACGCTGACAGCTGCTAGAGGGGAGAGCTATGGCCAGCGTGGCCTGTGAATCTTAGTAGTTTAGTTTGAACATTTAACTAATGACTAATGACACACACACACACACACACACACACACACACACACACACACACACACACACACACACACACACACACACACACACACACACACACACACACACACACACACACACCCTCACTCCCTCCTCCACAAAACCAGGTGTTTTCGGTTATTGAGGCTGATGAATGTCTTCTTATGTCTGGTGCAGGTGTGAAGTCAAAGTTCATGTTGTGTTGGCCCCGCCCTCTAGTTTAGTTTAGATTAGACTCAACTTTATTGTCATTGCACATGTCACAAGTACAAAGCAACGAGCACCAATAGCCATGGTACAATATATACAGACTATATACAGATTATATATATATGTGATCATTATGGTGCAGTGTATGCTACATAGTATACAGACTATAAACAGGTTATGACTATGATAATGAGTATGAATTATGATACAGGATATAAATAGTTTATGTGCAGACTATATAAGTTTATATAACTAGTCGGGGGTTGTGCCTTTGGCAGGTTGCTGTTGTCTCCATAGATCTACATAATGAAGGCTACATGTCCGATGGAACGACTTCAGCGTCCTCGCCTGGCGGCCATCTTGCCCCGGGCAAACAGTCTGACCTGATGTATTGACTTAAGTACTTAAAAAACTATAAGTTTACAGCAGCATAACTACGTCCCTGAAGTTTATAACAAACCAAATCGGTTGGTATGGGTGAGCGAGCTGCCTGTGCCAAGATGGCCGCCATGCAGGCTCCATTGGCCGGCAGCATAGATGAGACATCCAGCCTTTGTTATGTAGAACTGTTTATCCTCACGTTGGCCTCTCACTCACTCGTTCTGTTTTTCCCTCTTTATTTTTTGCACTTTCACTAATAAATGTCACTTTTACATTGAAACCTCGTCTCCTCTCCAATTCCTGTCTACAGCTTTCGAGCCAAGCTGCAACAATTTAGTTCTTAGGAAAAAAAAAAGCATCTTTGATAACACTCCTGTTAAGAACCTGTACATGTATATGGATTTTACATGAATGTTTATATAAATATATCACTTTTCCTCATTAAAGTATGCTGAGGAAGCTTAATGGGGTGGTATAGACCAGAGATATAGATATACAGATATATAGTTAAAATAGCTGATGATGAAACTGAAAAAAATGACAAAAAAAACAGCAAAAAAAACATATAACCTTGCAGTGTTTTAGGACACATGCATGAAAGTCAAATTAAAATGCAAATGCACAAAACTGAGGATGGAGATGCTGTTTAGTTTGTACAAGCTCAGAAACCTGAGACGAGGCCTGATCAGACCAGATCATAGAAAACATTCATATATTTATATATTAACACATAAAATACTACCATCAATCAGACGTTAAGTTTAAATGAAAACTCTGAAGTTGAGCAGCTTTGCTGAACGTCTTCTCCAGTTCAGCTCGGCTGCAGCAGCAGCAGCAGCAGCAGCAGCTCTGAGGTATTAACAGGGCAGGAGTTAGAAGGCCAGACAGGCACCTGAGGGACGCCTCAATCGCTTCCATCCGGCTGATTCAAGGCCCCGAGGGCGAGCTGGCATATGCACGAGAAATCTTTCATTCCATATTCATACAAGCACAGAATCACAACGAAGGGTTTTGAAGGTTTTATCCTCTCTCCTGCTCTAATATTCTCACATTGCTCTGATTTCTTGTGTATTTCCACAAATTGTTGTTCATAAGGTTGTTCACCTTTGTCTTTCCACCTTATTGGAAGGACAAATTATTCAAAATCTAATATCAATCCATGAAATACTGTAAATTACCATTTCATACAATTTCAATTAACTGCCGGGTCCCTTTTAAACGCTGGGTGCAGGTGTATAAATAATAAAATAATAACCTCTTCTTCCAAATACATGCTGAATCTAATTTAATAAAATTATTCTATTTTTCATTTTCCTGCTCAAATGATGTTGTCTATCGCCATGGCTACGGTGCAGCAAAAAATTAAAAAGTACAGCATCAAATTCAAACTTTTTGGCACAAAAATATTCAATAATCAGTAATTATGTAATCTTACTTTTGAAAAAATATAAATGATATGGTATTCATACTGGTTTAATAAAAGAATTTGTGTAAATTATCATATTTTATCATATTTTATCAGAAAGGAATCAATAACTAAAATAAAAGCCCCGGCTGTTATTTGATCCTGCAGGTGAATCCTAACATATAGAAAATGACTCACACACTCCTGATACTAATTATCAACTCACTAGGAAGCAGCTGAAGCTTCTTAGGGGTTTAATATGGTTGATATTGGTCTGAATGCTTGTCTGCACATCTGCTGTAAACAGCTGGATGGAGATGACAAACCTCCTGAGATGATTCTCCTGATTCTGCAGGAAGTTTCTGACTCAAAAACACACACGATGCATTAATATTTACCAAAAAAACAAGAGTCCGTGCTCCTTCCTGTCCTGTGAGCAGCATTCTAACAGGTTGACAGCGAAGGGCTTTTTAAAGCTATTGGAATCTGCATGTGATCAAAGAGCCTCACGTCCCTGTCAGTTTAGCCTCAGGCTAAACTTCAACTAAACAGCTCAGCAGCCTCCTGAGGTAACGAGGACTCTGGGGGGCCCGTCTGCGTCTGGGTTCACGTGGAGGACTCGGACTCCACCGAGGGTCATTTCGTCGTGTTTCACGTCTCTTTGTTAATTGTAGTCATCTTGTCAACAAAGCCTCTCAGGAGGGTTTGGGGGTTTTTTTTGGTTCCGGCGTCTGATCAACCCCATTCTGTCAAACCTCCCGTTAGGAGAGTCGAGGTGAAGAAGGGGCCTCGATCGTGAGTTTGGAGGGAAACTAAAATTTGTACATCCGACACGGACGAGGAGACACAGCCGAGCTGTCAAAGCCGCGTCGCCCGTCGTTACCGAACAGTAAACGGTGCCGCGCTCGGCAAACGTCCCTTTTGGGGCGAACTAAAAATACATGGGATCCATCAAGCCACAGCGGCCGGGGAAGACAGGAGCCTCGGAATGACTCGGAGGTGTCATTTACTTAAAAAACTAAAAAGAAACGCAGGTTCCTGACGCTCCTTTCTCCTGCTGGGCCTTGAAAATCAGCGAAAAAGTCAACACAGATCAGTGGATGTGTCTCAGGAGTTGATGGAAACAACTGAGCTTTGACAGCAGCAAAACTGTTTGGGATGAAATACTGAAGAAATATTGTTTGTTTTCTTGAGAGTTGAGACTTTTGTTCTTTTGAGATAAACCAGATTATCTCCATTTTTACAGCTGGACTCTTACTTCAGGTCTGGAGTGAAATATCATCAATTAGCTAAAAATACTTAACATGTGGATATAGATGCAATAAGGAGCTTTAGTATTTACATTTTAGTACTTGAAATAAATTGCAACTCACAATATCAAATGGAAGTAAAGATTTTAACCCAATGTTACTGTTACAGCATCAATATATATCATTAATATCCACATCATCAATACAATAAGAAAATAGTTTCATATAATATCAGTTGTAGCTGCAAATAACCACTATTTAGATAGTTAATTCAGATTTTACCTGTTTGTGTGATTATTTAATCGGATCCTTTATAATCTCCTTTTTAAACATTTTATCCTCAGTGTGATTTCTAGGATTTTATGGACAAATTGATCAAATAATTTATCTTATTAATCATTGAACTTTGCAGATAATTCAGCTTAATTTAATGTTTTCCCTCCAGATTTGGCTCATTTTGTTCTTAAGTTTTAAATGAAGTATTTTTTATCTGTAGAAAAACACAAAGTTAGAGTTTTTTTCCCCAATATTCTAACTATATTTGCTCTGTAGCAGCAACATAAATTGATTCAGACTCTTCTGTAGTTGTAGATTTATTTTGATTCCAGGTTTAAGTACAATAAAGTTTGTGGTTGTGCAGATCTTCCAGATTTGTTATCATTTAGAGCAGGAAAACTAAAATAAGGGCTTACGTGGTTAATTTTAACACTTCACCGTCCACAACCTTCAACGACTGGCGACTCATTTACATGCAAAACCTCTGACGGGTTTGAACTTTACAGTTTGTGTCTGAATAGAATTTATGTTTCTCAGACATTTATTCTTTTCCCCTTCCAACAACAAACATCCCTGCACTTTGTCAAGTACAAGAGATCTTCTTCTTCTTTTCCTCCCTTTTTTTTTCTATTTCTTGAGAAGTAACAACCTCAAAGCTCCGTTGCTCACCTTCACAGCCCAGGTGTTCACGGTTATTGCGGCTGATAAATCTCTCCCAGGGTTTAAGTCGGGTGCAGATGTGGAATCATCAAAGTTAAGGTAGCTGTAAAGAATCTAAAAGTTGAAGTCGTCCTGCCTTAACGGATGCAACAAATCTAACAGGAAGAGGGAAGAAGCAGCAACAAGACCAGAGCAGGTCTAATCAGGACCCTGCATTGAAAACACCTGCACATAAATACACATGCACAGCTAAATAAAAACTGATGCCTGTTCAAGTATTGATTGTTTTTCTGGTCTCGTGCATGTTGAATTTAATACATAACACATAAAAACAGCAAATGTGCATGAAATGTAGTACAGATCCACCACAGGGTGAATCCTGATGAGTTCAGGGAAGGCAAAACTTTTTTTAATGTAGCACAAACAAGTGTAAAAATGACATGTCGGCATTTTCAAATTAGAATTCAACTCAAATCACACATGAGACTAAACACATCAGAAGCTGAAGGATACATTTATCAGTGTTGATGCACCTTCAGGCAGACAAGGGGGCAAAGGGGGCGGTCGACATTCTTCGTGCCCTAATTGCCAATAAACTTTTTTTATCTTTTAACTCTAAACCTTTTAAATGTCTAAATGTGCAATAAAGTTCTCTTTTAAATGTCTAAATGTGCAATAAAGTGTCCTTTTAAATGTCTAAATGTACAATGAAGTGCTCTTATAAATGTCTAAATGTGCAATAAAGTTCTCTTTTAAATGTCTAAATGTGCTCCAGTTGTCTAGAAAAAGGTTCTAAACTAACAGGAGTGTTTTTTCCTGTTCAGATCACATCTACTTACTGCTGCTACTAAAGTATGAAGAAACAGAAGCTTATTAACATCTGCCTGTTGCAGGCAAAGCGGGTAGTTGCATTGAAATAGAAGGATACGATGGGACCTGGTTCTAGTCAATAGATTAACAAGATATTTTACAGTTTGGTTCTTGTGGAGCTCCAGATTGAAGCCTGAGAGCGATGATTTTTGCTTCTTAAAACCACAAATATACCTTGTTGGTGATATCAACTCATCAAATTAAATCCAGGAAAAAGCGCATGATATTTGACCTTTTAAAGGATATAGATAGAATTTGAGCTGTTTGAGCTTCAGTGCGTACACACCCCGACCTGGACGAGGACAGAGCTGAGCTGTCAGACCTTGTCAGCAGTTTGTCACGGTGCAACATGGTAAATGCTGCAACTAAAAATATAGAGAATCCATCAAGTGAAGCAGTGATGGAGGCCTCAGGGTCATTTACAGTGTTTAACTCTTTGATTCTACACGTTAAAACATCTAAACGTTACTTAACATACAGTCATTAGTATATATTATTATTAGCAGTATATCAGTATAAGAGATCATTCACAGATCAGTGAATGTGTCTTAAAGCTGATATCAGCTTATAAAAAAATGTAATAATTCAAATAGGAATCTCCAAATGAAATGAAAAGTTAGAGGCAAAAGCTGACAAAAAAGTGTTTTTTTTTCTCTCAGGTTACAAATTTATGTTTGACTTGAATTCCTGTCGACTTTGACCTTTTTAATCTTTTCCCCTCGCAACAAACATCCCTGCAATTTGTCAAGTGGAAATTTTTTAGCCCCCAGCAAAAAAAAAAAAAAAAAAAGCATCTTTTCTATCTTCCTGATCAGATTCAGAAGCAGCTGCAGCCTGTTGTATGATTCACCTTCACAGAACATCCACATTCAAGCTGTTTTCTTTAGTCTGTGTTTGTCACATAGATTTTTTTCAGTTCTTTTCACAGCTTGAATCCAGTATCATGAAAGTCCATTTCTGCTGTGGCACCGCGACCTGCATTAATATCAACCTGCAGCGACCTGAACCTGCCTGTGTCGCCATCTTTATTATTCCTGCATGGGAAATAAAGTGCAGAAAGATCAAGGGGAGGGGGAGTGGGTTACAGCAGCTAACCCTGACCTTTGACCTATGTGAAGAGGGGTTGGAGAATGAGAACATGGAGCTGGATAATCCTGATTCAGAGGTCTAACAGCGACCTCATGTGGAGATAAATGTGAACTGCAGCTTGGAGCCAAAAAGGAATTTCCTTAGGCCAGTTTTGATTTTAAAGCACTTTCCAGTGGCAGAGGTTAGAGGTCAAGGTGCTGTACACATAACAGAATATTAAAGGGTTAAGTGTCTGTGAGGAAGTTAACTGGAGACCAAGTGAAACGTTTTACTTTTGCTTTTAAAGGACTCGCTTTTCAATTTAATTTCTGCTGCTGGTGAACCAGACTTGGCCTCGATGCTTTTATAGGTGCGGTTCTGTGAGAGCACACACCATTAAAATAATTACAAAATCAATCCGAAAAGAAACTCGAAGGCAAGTGTAGAGTTATGGAGTGAAACTGAAATACTATAAAATAAATAGAATAAATGACTCAATAGATAAATGATAATGAAAGAGACATAAAACGCTGTGAATACAGAAATGTGCAGGTTAATTTGAGAATAAATATGCACTGAACTAAATAAATGGGCAATGAATAAAAACTAATGTAAACTGTAAAGATGTGAAGTCAAAAAAGTCAAATAATTTTAAGTATTTATTTTCAAATTAACCTACATTTGTTAATTAAGCCTAATATCAGTGTGATTTACCATTTCTTCCTGGTTTTAGATGAATCCAGTAAGAAATGCATTAAAGAATTGAATTCGAGTAAAAACGAGGGCGTCTCAGGAGAATTTAGTCATTATTGCAATATTCCAGCACCCGATCCTAATTATTAACTCGTTATCAAGCCCTTGACAAGCATCAGCTGCCTGGTAATGAGGAGATAATTAGCATCAGGTGTGTTTGAGTGGGGAAATTCCACCACCGGGTTAGATTATAACTAATAAACAAAAATAGATGACAGACACAAGAGGAAAAGTACCTTAAATTCATTTACTTAAATTAAAAAATGTACATCACATTATCCTTTACAATAGACATGTCTTTTTAAAAACTCAGTGGTTTTCATTTACTTCACTGTACATTTCGATAATTTGTATACAAATTCCTCTGACAAAAAAAAAAAAAAGAAAAAAAAAAAGAAGTCACTATAGCGACTGTCACGGATGACAAATGAATTCCTCTCTGTAACGACTGCAGTGTCTCATCTTCCCACCGAGTGAAATACGGTTCAGTCTCAGCCCAGAAAACAGGACTGAATCCTGGACACATTCAAGGTTGATTTGACCTTTTTGTAAAAGTCACTTCCGTCATATTGATGTCAGGTTACAGCTGTTTGCAGCCATGAGACAACTCATTTGTGAATTGTCTTTAAAAAAAAAAAGCACAGTTAGTACTGTACATTCAAAGTGGGTCACTCTGAAATGATTTTTTTTAGGAAACCCTTAATTAACGTTTACACACGGTTAAGAGGAAGGACATGTTTAATACAGCAGCTTCAGCAGAGGGAACCTGGAGGAGGCAACACCACTGATTCAGACAATGTCACCACACATATGATGTGAAACTTAAAACTCTGAATATTCAAGGAAACACTTTTAGACATTTTGGGAACTATGCCTTTCAGTTTTTAGTTTTACAAACCATTTCCCATAAGTCTTTGAGCATCGCTGGTTAAATGTCCAGGTTGATCCCATCATTCATATTATTATAAATGTTGATTCAACTATTTTTGGTCTTATATTTCACTGTGATTGTAGCTGATTGATTGACATGTCTAATTACAGGAGGGAGACGTTTTTACACAGCAGAGTAGTTGGTAAAATAACAGTGTTTGTGAATATTATGGATATGGACAAAAAACAGGTTGTGTATGGGAGTTGTAGTTTTTTTGTCTGTTCATAATGAACCCTGTGTAAGCCCTGTCCTGTTTTGGGAGCCATTTGGAAAGTCACATAAGGTCTGTGCCCCAATATTCATGGACACGTTACAATGTATATATCCACATTTTAAATTAGCCAAATTAGTGTTTTGTATTTTTCCAGAACTACTTTATCTATAAAGCTGTCTCCAGCTGCTAGTCTTTCTTAGCACAGTGACAGGAAACTGTAAACCTGGCATCATACAGAACTAATTCTGCTGTATTCATCTTCTCGTCTAATTCTCTGAACAATCGCTTTGTGCATGGATGCTCCTATAATAAGTGCTTTACAGTATTATTATAACTGCATGTTTTATTTCAGCTAAAAAAAATAAGAACAATGTAGTTTTTATGCCTTTCTTCCATTATAATGGGAGCGACATGTCAAAAACGCTGATGTTGCCATCTCAGTGCATGACCATCTCTGCTCTGTGTGAAGCTGCTGTTTTACTGGTGTAACATTTAACATGCTGTACGAGGTGCCAACAACTGCTGCTGCTGTCCTTACAGTTCACTATTGGTTGAATGTGAGCAGAGATAGTCATGTGAGTGGTGTGGAGCCAATGAGAGGAGAAGTTATTTCAACAGCCGTCCAGTCTTCATAACTCCAAAATCACAGGAATTCAAACTGGATTGTTACAGAAAAAAAGGAAACAAAAGAACAAAATAATCTTTACAACCTCCTGTAAACATGAGCTTAGGCAGAATATGGCAGACAGAAAACTAAAGATTTGGCAAAAAGAAAAAAAAAAAAGCATCCTACACATTTAGAATGTGATACATTCTGTGCTTTATCTGCCTTTCAGGTCTCCCAGGAACCCCGGAGAGTTAACAGATTACAAAAGGCTGCAGGTAAAAGCTTGCGAGACTACGACGAGCCATCCAATCACACAGTGACACAGCTTCTGTTACTTTAGCGACTTCACCTGCTCTAACAAGTCACCTGTTCATGGAACAAATTTAAACTGAAACAGAAGCGTCTGGGAGGGCAGTCAAAAAGCAGACGAATGAAAAAACTAAATCCATTCTTGATTAGTTTTGACTACAAATAATAATGATTAATCATTTAAACTGGTCCACTGCATCTCTGGCAATTTCATATCCAGCCTGGTTGATTCTAATAATGATGACAAGAGGATTTGTATAGACCTAAAGAGAAACCTTGACATTTTAAGTCAGTTTTATCTTCTTTATTTTAACCTGGAACCTGTGATAACAGGAAATAATCCTCTGGTTTTCTTGTGACACATATGTGATTGTGGATTTTTAAACTAGAAAGATGTGTAAAAAAAAAAAAAAAAACGACCAGAATAAAAGGATTTCAATGTCAAGGTCTCCCTTTTTTGTTTTAAACGGTGTTTTGTAAGACTTAACGAGGAGACTAAAGCTTGTGCTGCTGGGGCGTACAGTAAATAGGAGCTGGGAGTGTGGAACAGCTGGAAATCTGAAGAGAAATCCTCACCTCCACATCTGCTCCCCGTATCCACATCTGCATTCCTCTCACGAAACACCTTAAAGTGTCTGACGTCGTTTGGCATTACATCATTTTTACATATCAAACCATTCGGCGAGAGTAAATACCAGCTTTGCTCTTGCTAATGGTGTCTTAAAATAAAGTGACGCTGAAATATCCATATACTTCATACAGTAGACTATATACTGTTGGGGAGAAAAGAAAAAGGGAAAAAAAAAAAGTGATTGCTCACTGGAGCAGAAACAAAAAAGAAGCTCGACATGTTTTTTCTTCTCGGATTTAAAATAAGGGATTTTACTTCAGCGTTGGAGTTTTGTGTCAAATGCTGAAATACAGCAACATTTTTAATGTGTAAGAGGACTGAGTTGATTCAATTCCAAGTCAAAGTACCTTCTCTTTTCACGGTCAGCTGGAGCAGTAACGTCCTCTCTGTGTGTTACAGTGTGCTTTGTGCTGCACTGACCGCAGCAGGGTGAGAACCTGAGCTGGCTCAGGTAGACACACTAGTGAAATACTGGAGGTCTCAGCTGGGAGCTTTGAATCTATCCTGATACTGTTTATGCACAACACTGACTGTCGATTCCAGCTGTAAATAAGGAGCTTTTACTGCAACATAGGTGTCAGGAATTCCAGTTTGTTTTCTAATAAAGTGCAGGGAGAATAACGAGATGGAATAAAAGAATTTCTCGCTCTATATGTACACGTTGTGCCTTCAAAAAAAAGAGAAGCTGTGTTCTCTGCTGTGGAGAAACTCTAAGTGGCAGTCAGTGCCTGAACCTCCGGAACCGGCTGTGCTCTCGTTCCCGACACAATCGGCAGCTCCTGGACCAGTTACTCATCCTAAAGGTAGATACAAAAGACAAAAAAGGGGGAAAAAAAAGACATTTTTCCAAAAAAAATAAAATAAAGAAAGGCATTTCTGAAAAAAAAACGCTTCACTACACGTTTCACGTTTGTTATAAAACACTGAAGCGGAGGCTGAGTGCAGCGGTTTTCTGTTAAACCGACAAGACGACTACCGTCACTGCTGAGATGTGTCTGTTTATGAGGGGAAAAAAAGATTTAAAATAATATTTGACTGCAGCAAAACTAACGTAAAGGCTTTGTGTCAGACAAATTGTGATCCGACATTTTCACAGCGAATACACGTTTAAAAAAGAAAACAAAACAATCACTGACCGCTCACACGACTCTAGTTTAGTTGGTCTAGGCACCAATCAGTCTAAAACTTCAACACTGATAGTTGTTTCTGCAGTGATTCATAAAGCTGAACTTACATATTGGTTTCTACAGATATCTGTCGATCTACAGAACCCATTTTTTTCTTTTAAATCTTCCAGATGTTTTATGATTTTTTACTAATTGCTTTACGTATGAGCACTTCTTGACTTCTTCCTACCACGGCGGAAGTTGACTTCATTGACTGAGGAGTAAAGAGAAAAATTAGAGCCACTTGACACGATTTAAGACAATTTCTGCCCACACACACACACACACACACACACACACGCACGCTTACACACACATGCAAAACACGGAAACCACTACGTCAGAAAGCCGGTCAGTTGGTCAGTCAGGTGGGAGAGGAGAACCAGCCCCTTCACCAGCCGTCTGCTGATTGATAAAAACCACAGCGATCCTCACTCCTCCCAGAACCAGTCAGTGGATTTAGTCTGTTGTGAGTGTGTGATCACTAAATCCTAACTGATCTATAGCTGATACACCCACATATCCCCCTCCGCCGCAGCCTAAACCGGGGATCCGTCAATCAAAACTGGGCGATGAGCATCGATGAGGAAGCTGATGACCGTCACGAGAGGAGGAGGCGGCTCACACGAGTGCAGGAGGAGTGTGGTGGTTTTCAAAGTCTCTTCCAGTCCAGTTGAAACACCTCAGGAGTTTCTCTGTTCCAGAGCTTCGCTCCTGGTGTGGAGATTGCGTTGCTAAGACACGGGGCGACACGTCTAGATCTCTGCGCTGGCCGGTGGTTTGGTGGTGGTCATGATCTTCATGTACTGCGTGAAGATGGCCTCGAAAGCCTCGTCTCTGTGGATCATGGCACCGAACACCAGAGGCTGGAAGGGGACAGACATGCTGGGTGGTTAATATTAAACTAACTGTAATCTCTGAGGTCAAAGCTTCTACAAGCCAAGAAAAACAGTCCAGCTTTGGAACAATGCATTTTTGTAGATCATCTCAGTGGTTGTTAAAGGATTTGGTTGGCAATGTGCAGAGCCAGAACCAAACCTGATGCTATTTATAATGTAATGTGTGTGTGGCAGAAGTCGGGTATATTCCGCTGTTCTGTAGACATCTGCTGTCCAAAACCTATTTAAAAACATGTCAACGGGCCTCACTGCTGCACTGGGTGACATGTTCCAAATCTACTGATCACATGGTCTCAATTCTGAAGACCTCAAACGTGCAGTGTCTCTATTTTTCCACTTGGTGGCACCAATGTGCAAAGTTGCCCAGTCTAAAATGTGTGTGTGTATGTGTGTGTGTGTGTGTGTGTGTGTGTGTGTGTGTGTGTGTGTGTTCTTACTTTCAGTTCTGATCTGACTCATCTTGAACTAAATATTCATTACACCCCTCAACACTGTTTCACCCAGCTAGTAACTCTCCTGTCTTATTAAAGCAAAGAAAGCAGCAGCTGAAGAATTATTTGCTTTAAATTAATTAAATCTTAATTAAAACCCTTGTTATGAAAGGTGCTATATAAATAAAGATGATGATGATTAGTAGTAATAGTGAATTAATAAGTCACATGAGTTATTGATAAGATTAAATGATTATGCAATTTGCACCAATAAAACATTAAAGTAAATTTAAAAACTTGAAGTTAATACAAATGTTTGTAGTATCTGTATATTGTGTCAACATTGTGTTAGTCCTGTACCTTCTGAGTAGAAGGAGTCGCTATAGAGATGCCCATCCCACTTCCTGGTAGGACAGACAGGACTTTATACTGCAGCGAGGAGAAAAAAACAAACATTGTTTTACGTAAAAATCGTATCACAAACCTTAATTTACACATAAATGTGTTCCTTAATTCAATGTTTTGGTGGTTTATTCAAGCACAATTACCTTTTGTATGTCAGTGATGTCCACCAGCTTGATGACTTTATTCTTCTTAGAGGAGCTGGATCGGGAGCTGGAGCTCTCAAAGCACAAGTAACTGTCAGAGAGACAGAGAGAGCCGTTTACTGAAAGGAGTCTTACAGAAAGCAGACAGGCTGGCAAAACAAGACAATGGGCTTCTAGTCAACATATTCAAAGAGTCGAGGTGATTTAAAGATCAGGGATATTCTCCTATTTCCACTGCTGACTGACACAGGGACAAAGAGGATGTGGTTTCGCTGCTACTAGAGCTTTTCCATTTACAAAAAAAAAACATCTCCTCTCTGCTGCAGCTTTCAATGTTTTTCCTCTCACGCAGTGAGACTTAATGATAAAAGATGCTCTCATGAGAGAAGATGTCCTACTTACTTCTCTGTGACGTAAAGCACTCCGTTCCTGATGTAGTCGGTGGGCATCTTCCGGTCTCTGTTAATCAGGCAACACCTCCAGCCATTCTCACACACTGAAAACACACAGGATGCAGCACATCAAAGACATTAGTTCTCATTCTAAGAAAGGTTAATGATTGTATCTTGCATTTTTGGTTTAGCATTTCCAACCACAGAGGTTGTGTTATATATCAGATTGTTTTTTTTTTTATACGTTAACTTACTATCTAAGACAATTAAGATACACGTTGTTCAGACCGTAATGCAGTTATTTATTTATATATATATATATATATATATATATATATATATATATATATATATATATATATATATATATATATATATATATAGGGATGGATGTCAGTATCATTTTGAAACATATATTACAGATGTTATGACCTGTTTAACCAATAATAGAAAAGTATCAACAGTATCATTAAGCAGTTTCTGTATCAATTAAATCGTAAAAAAAACAATTGTGATTTTGATTTAATTCATGATTTTTTTCAAATCAAGTTTCAGTGCACAACAACATTTACAAGCATCAGGTAAACATTTAAGCAATAAATACCATAACTATGATGCCAGAATGAAAACTTAAGTCAAGAATTGATTTCAAATGTAGCTGCTATACATAGGCTACATCAAGTGCTTGAGCAAACTAGAAGAAGAACTAAAGAGCCATCTGTCTTAACTTAAAGTAGAGCAAAAAAGTTTTTGAACTTAAAAGTAGTGCAAGGTCAGGGAGGCAAAATACATATGTAAAATATTTGATGAAAACAAAATCTGGGTTAGGAAAACAGCAAAAAAAAATACATAAATAAAAAAAATAAAAATTCATAGCTTTGACGATTTCAAGATTGCGTTGTTTTCTAAAACTTAATATCCATCCGTAGATAATCAAGAAATGCCAAAATTAAGTAAGATGTCTCACCTGCCATAGGGCGCTCAGACTCCGCCAGGTTGAAGATCTCATGAAAGGCTCCCTTCTTGGTGCTGTGAGAGCGACCCGTTTCCTCCTCTCTGCTCCCCCCGCATGGCATGGTGGCGAGGCTGCCCCGAGACCCTGTCGGCTGGACCTGCAGCGAGAGAGACGGAGGAGCAGGAGGAGAAAAACACACAGGGTGACAAAGCAGAGGCAAAAAAAAGGGCAGGAAGAAAAGATGATGACGAGGGAAGGGAGGAAGGAGAGGGAGAAAGGTTTAAGGTTAAGAGTCCAACAGGACTACAGCTTCTCCACAGTCATTGAGAAACGTGGCCAATATTGAAACAGCTCTTGGACTTTCAGTATTGCCTCATGTGCTTCTCTGCGTGTGCACTTCTTTGCAGCAGCTCAGGTGGAACGTGCAAAGCAGAGAGTGAGGCCATCATTCACTCAACATACATTACAGAGCCACTTCAAAGGCCAAAAAACACTTGTTAATTATCTAATTATGTGAAAAGGTAATTTAGGCACTTTTATTTACATATTAAGGTTTGATGATTCATTTCTTTAGTTGATTCAGAAACACTTTATATTAAGGTCCTAGTAATAACTTTAGTTCATATGTAATAAAGCCTTTATAAGTCCTTATAAGATCCTTACTAACAACTATACAGACTGATAACATGTTTCTTAAAAGTTCTGTTATTACTATTATTAACAGTGTTATTAATGCATAATAGAGTTAGGGTTAGAAAAAAAAAATTAATTTTAAAAAGGGCTTTTTATGGACTTATTTCATATTAACTAATGCTTATTACAGAGACCATAATATAAAGGGTTTGATTTTATTCTATCTATGTCAGTGTTGTGTAAACATTGTGTAATAAAGTGTAATAATAATAAAATGTAATAATATATAATAATAACGTTGCAGTAAATCGGGAATGTCATTTGAGGATTAATTACTACATATAGCTGTGGAACAGGGAGGATTGACTAAACTACTATTAAATAACAATAGAAAGGAGCTATTCTATGTGCATTTTAACTACTCAGTAAACACACCGCTAATTTTTCTCACAAAGCCTCTGTGACAATGGATCAAAAATGTCAATCATTGTCTAAAAGTTTATATGGACAGGGAAATAAAAAATAAAGAAATAAAACAAAAAATCACAGTAATGTTCACAAGAAATTTTAGAAGAAAAACCATGACATTTTGATCCATTCTCTACGCAAACACTAGCAGCCAGTCCCATGGTGTGTAACACATTGCACGCACACACACACACAAAAACACACACACGCGCTTTGAGGTGAGCTGGCGGCACACCCAGGCACAGTAGAGGAATCAATTCAAAACCAAAGGGAGACACACCAGAGTCCATACCTTCTCTGTGGTAGAGGGCTGAGAGAGAGAAAACGACAGAGGAAACCTGTGACTGACTCCACAGCAAAGACACACATGCTCACACACTCAAAGCTACATGAAACACATCTGGTGTCCACCCAGCACATCACAGCAGTGAGTGGCAGTTTTTGTGTGTATTACTAACAGGAATGATGGCATTTTTTTACGTTATTGATCTCTTTCGTGCCAACATTTAGGACTTAATCTGAAACTGAACTCCAGTTCAGACATCACTGCTGTGGTCGCTACACAGATTGTGGGATGCAACTACAAAGCTTCTTTCGGCATGAACTTGGTTAAACAACTTCTTATTAAGTTAGCAGCAGGAAATAAACCTTTGCATAATAGACATGTTTTCTTTCCAGATTCAGATTAAGCCGAATTAAATGGTCTGCACATTATGTGACTAGAAAGCAAGAACGATGTGAGAGAAGGCGATGAAGGCGTGGTGTGTGTGTTTCTGTTCCTCACCCGCCGTGATACGGTGGCGTTGGTCCTCTCCTTGAGCTGAGGGTCAGTGGGAAGGTTGTTCCACACGATGAAGGGCGTGTCGTACTTGTCCCTCAGCTTCGGACAGCTCTTAAACAGGAAGTCTATGATGAAGAACTTGATACCGGCATACAGGCCTGAAAAGGAAAAAAACTAGTTTCACAGTAGAATCTTAAAGTTTTAAATCTCAGTGGCCTTCAGGGTCTATCCTCCCAGCAATCAGATTTTTTGAAAATTATTTTTTACCTCCATATATACTTTGAATATTTTTTAAAGCACACACACTGAAGAATTCTTTTAATGCCCTTGAAACTTTGAAACTGACATTTAAGTTTATTAACAAAAACGAGCTTTGAGCTGTGCTGCACATATTGCATACAAAATAACCGGATGAAATGGGCACTGAATGTACAAAAGGAACGAGATCTTTAATCACATCTTGCCAACAATAACACCTCTGGTAACACAGACATTTTGTACACACCCAAATGCGGTAGCCAAAGACAGTTGGACTCACAGTAGAAAAGTGTTGGTAGAGGAGTGGAGGAATATTTGGTTTCGTTTTACCATAACTAAATCAGTTGTGAGTGACTTATCCAGACGACATTTTCAGTTAGCTGCAGTAGCTACAAATTCCACACTTAATAAATTGATTTAAAATGTTGATTTATGAGTTGTTATTTCTGCATGTGGACATACATTTCACTGTACAGCTGTGTCAATTTGTCAAGTGATTACAGTGTAATCACAGTGAAATGTAATCTCATCAGATCCTTCAATTTGGGGGGGGGGGGTGTCTCAAGCAGCAATCTCCTCCTAGACCCCAGTGGCCAGAGGGTAGAAGCTCCTCCCCTTCAGCACCAGCCTGGTCCCCCCTAAACTCCAAAACATCTGTTGGCTGGCGCTGAAGCGGCAGCAACCACACGCCAAACCACAAACCAAACATTAAAAAAGGGATAATTTTGATCCCAATCAAATTGTTTCAGGTCTGTATGCTGAGCCACAAAACTGGTGTGAGCAAATCTGTTGGATTGGCTGCACACATCTGTCTGCCAATACCAACAGCTGGTTTCTAATGCAGTTGTTCTACATACAGCAGAAATTAACTATGACTTAACTATGACTTCTACAGACATTTACAGTAGAAATGAAGTGTAGTGAGTATTGTGTTTTGCTGACTGAATAAACACTGCCATTGTGCAGACAACTGTTTTCTCTGAGCATCCTCTGAGCCAACAGCCATTTAGAGACACGTTTTTACAGCAGTTATATTGTGAGATAAGCATGTAAACAGCCTGCAGCTGCCCCTCACAGGCAAAGGGAGAATGCTTACACAAGTGCCTGAATGCATTTGTTTGTGTGTGCTGGATTGAATATAAGTATTTTAGGCTGCTCTGCAGTTATTTACAATAGGATAAAATGTCAGTTAAGCCCACCCTGGACCTGGAACTTCCTGCCAGCTACAGACCTGTTGGAGAAGGTTTTTGCCTCTGAGCTTCAGGACGACAAACATTTAAAATCAGAAGTTTTTATACAGCACTGAAACAGCTCTGCTGCTATGCAGATGATGCAATTAAACTGAAGCTCTCTTTGTTGATACTCCACGCCAGATTTCTACACCTGGACACTAAGTGGACCACTGCATTGTGCTCTTCACACAAAGAATAAGAAAAAATAAACATAAAAAAGACTATGTTTTCATTGTAATGCCTTCAAGTCTTCATCAGGATTGCCTACAAAGCCTTGCTACTCAGATACAAATCCATCAACAGACATGAGCCTCCCTTCTACAGGAAGTGATTGTACGATAAACCTCCCGCTGCAGCCTCAGATCAGTCAGCAGCTGGCTTCTCCAGGCTCCTTCAGCTCCCAGTACTAAGCCTTCCTAACCATCTGACTCTTTTAAAAAACACCTAATAACCCTTTTATTCATTTAATAATAATAATAATGGGGCTTTCCTCACCGAACATGAAGCCCATCAGTTTGTATGGCATGACGCAGGAGGTGATGAAAGCCACCCACATGCAGATGTAAAGTTTCCTGGTGCTCTCCGGCTGCACCCACATAAAGAGGCTGATGGACAAATACACACGTACACAGACAGGAAGGAGAAAAACAAGATCTATGTCAATATGGTCTAAAGGTTAAATGTTGCTTGAATACTAAAACCATATATTTTGTGTAACACACAACTAATTAAGCTTACTTCTTTATCTTTTCTAAAACATCCGCCATCTTACCGAAGAGGTTCTGCAAGGAGAGTTGAAAAACTATATGAGCAAATTCACCTCCAGTATCTGTGCATGTTGATTTGAGAAGTAACATGTACCTGTGCTTTTTGTGCAACATCAAGTACAAGCTGAAACTTCTCAGATACAGTCAAGTCTTCCTTCGAAGGCTCCTGTGGAACATGAGAAGACGACAGATTAGTGAGACTATATACTGACCTTCTCTTTTGCTTCTCATGCAAATATTTTTCCTACTGTAACTCAGAAAACAGGAAGCGGTGGGAAGTCGTCTCACCATGGGCTCAGAGACCTCAGGCACAATGCTCCACTGGATCCTCCAACCTCTGGAAAATTTAAAAGCGCTTTTATAAAACAATATTTTACTTAGCACAAAAAAATCGTATCCAATCTCTAAATTTAGTGTTTTTGAGGACCATCGACACAGCTCTAGTGTCATGGTGACCAGGTGTCCTAGTTTGAAGCTCCAGGTCCAGGCAGATGTCTGGCAGATACTAATATGCCCTCATTTCATAACCATCCCCAAAATGCCTCCATTTTAAACGATCATTTAAATGTCTCTCTAATACATGACTATACCTGGCGATGAGGTTATTTAAGGACAAGCGAAGGATAGCCAGGAAGATTAACATGGGAATGGCCCAGCCATGCCAAGCAGCATTCATGTAGATCTGCAACAGAACATAGCACAACATACAGCCATTTAACATTTGGTTTACTGTTCATTTTCACTGATGATCGCAGTTTGATCACAGTTCCTTCCTTAAGTTGTTATTCTTAACATATACTGTATATTACCAATAAAGGCAGAATTTTAATTAACCGCCAGGTCCCCTTTAAACAGTGGGTACAGCTGAATATTTTGATTAATAACCACCAGTTCCAAATACGCAGTCTGATTTATTAATTTATTTACCTTTTTTGGCAAGTGTCTTGGCTATTTCTCTACATTATCGATTGATAATTCAATACTTTTCCAGACTCTGAATTTCCAGACTTCTTTGTAGATTTTTCAAGGTATTCTGACAGCTAATTATATCATAGTTTCCGCTCATAATCATAATTTGTTGTCTGTTTTATAAATAGAAACCAAAAGTATGTCAAAAAAAAGTTATATTTAATTTTCATAGTGTCAAACGTTATAAAGACTCCCTCAATTATGATTTAGGAGCCTTATTATAAAGCATTTAATTTTGTCGACTTTACTGACAGTGGAGGATGTTATAAAGAGTCTCCTGTCAATACTGTAGAGGGAATCATCTATAGGAACTCAGATTGCTTTGGCATTTGTGGCCACAATCAATGGGGTTGAAGATGATTTAGCATAATCCTCTGTGGTTTTAGGCAGAGCCCCAGCAGTCCATCCAAGCCGAACTTTTAGAACCACTTTGCCATTCTTCTCATTTTACTGTTGCATATTCGAGGTGTGGGAGTGATTAAGAGTGTTAAACTTGTAGACAACCAGCTAAACAATATTTGAAAATATAGGAAAAGAGGGATAAAAATGTAGAGAAAGAAAAGTGAACACCCACAATGAAGGCAATAGCTGAGGTGTAGACGGAGTGCCAGTTAGATAAGGCCGAGAGGTTCCTTAAGAAGTTGGTGACAGGTCTGGCTCCTCGCTCTAAAACAACAAGAGTAAAGGGAAACATTCAGAAACAGTGACTTGTAAGACTTAACGTATGAAAAATATTGCTTATTAAAATGAGAATTTGTTTTTGCACTTTTACAATGAAATGCCTTTCTGTTGAAAGGAAACTCATGTACTGTGAAAGGTGAGTGTGCCTTACTGTGGGTATTAAAGCAGAGAATTTTACAGGGGCTGCTAAGCAACAAACAACCACTCAAAATCTAATTAGGTTCCGGCAGCTTCCACTTTAGCTTGTCATTTGTTTGTGTGTGCTTTGAATACTCACTGAGTCGCCTCATGTTTTCTGTCAACCTGGGTGGAAAGTGAACACAAACAGTGAAGGTCAGAGCACATGGAGATGTTGACGTGTAAACACACAAAGAAAATGTTTTCTGTGTGAGAGGATTGGCGACACAGTGGCAACACTTTGGCCTTCATCAACCTGTTATGACTCACGCTCGCCTTTACAGGGGAGGAAAGAAAATAAATAAGAGCCCACAGTCATCTTTTATTTCTCCCCGTCTCCGCTAGCAACCGTCAGATTGAAACTGCACAGTTCAAGGGAGCTACACCACAGTGACGTATATAAAGTGCATGGTGTTTATTATCTATAATGCACAGTCATGGCCAACAATATGATTGATCAAATAAAAGCAGTTCCTGATTTCTGTGACACTGTTCATGATGTATGTGGCTTCGATTTTCCCTACCTGCTGCCTACATCTACAGCTTCTTGAACAACAATAGACTAACAGGCTGAATAAGAATGACTTGATTATTGCTTCCACCAGATTTCTGCCTCGTTTATTAATAGGAAACTAAAATTAGTCTTAATATAACTTGAATACTTACATTTTACAGCATCTGTGGAGCTTTTTTTTAAATTCACTATGGAAACAACAATGAATGCAGCCACAAAGATCTTCTTATGAAGAAAAGATTGTTCACTTTTCTGGTAATCCAGAAGGAATCCATACAGCCGAGAAAACCTGCTTCATGGTCTATTGTAGAGCAGCTCTTGCACTCACCTTTTAGCACTTAGCGGTTCTTCCGCCTCCACAGTGCTCTCCTCTGGCTGGAAGCGGAAGTCTTCGATGTAAACCCCGAAGCGCTCGTACAGCCACTTCTGCAGCCGCGAACTCCACACTTCTGTCTGCTGCTTCTCTGCTAAACTCAACAGAAAAAAAATAGGTAAGAAATAGGTAAGTGTCTTTCTGAAAAAAATGTGGTGATCTGATCTGATGTGATCTATAAACATTTGTGTGGAGTAATTACTGTGGTTTGTTTTGGGACGCTTAAACCTGAGAGGAAAATCATGCCCCTTTATCAAATCGACTATTCTCTAAACTCTCAAAGGGCTAATCAAACAGTCATTTACTAATGCTGAAATGTCCTTGTGCAAAGAACACGACCTAAATGTCCTACACTAATGGACACTAATGCAGCTGCAGAAGCACGGCCGAATGTGATTGACTGTGGATATGCAACAGCTCAGTCAAATTACACTGAATAAACCACCACTTTCATTTATAGTTTACACAGTTTACACGACACAGAGGCACGTCTGCCCTAGATGAAATGATCTACAATCATAACCCATTTTCCAAAATAAGCCTCTCTCTCTCGCTTGCTCATCACCCCACCACCCTACACACACACACACACACACACACACACACACACACACACACACACCTCGGTCATTGGAGGTCAAAGTATGACAAAAACTCTTATTCAGCCCCAAAACAGATTAGCACACTTTCAGAAATACAATCTGACATAATTATCATCTGACGTTACTGCAGTAACGAGCACCCTTCTTCCTTCACGGACGCATGCTTAAACAAACACCCACACACACACACACACAGCACTGAAATTGGCAGTGCCACTTGTATTAATGAGAACCACTAACCGCCATACTATAATGGGTTTTGGTGCAAGGTAGACACAACAAATTACAAACTTGAAATCACCCTGTAATCTCCCAAAAGCCAGGCTCAGACTACAGGAGCTGGGCCAATTTATCAACAGTCGGAGACATGTGGTCTGGGACCTTGGTTGGTGGTGATGTTCAGCCCAGATTATGTGGTGTTGTGAGAGGTTTACAGATCCACTGATAAACCTCCACACCTGCTCTCAGACTCATCAGTGTCACCCCAATAAAATCAAATACTGATATTTAGGAATTAAAATCTGGGACCACAATTGCAAATGGGTGCCAATGCCAATAGCATTAGCTAGCTTGCTACTGTTGACTAGTGGTAATTTTGTTGGTTATTTTTCAGTATAGTTTTAGTCTTGATCTTGTGTCAAATGCCATATTAGTTTCAGTCATATTTAGTCAACTTGTATTCATTTCTGTTTAGTCACATTTTAGTCAAAGAAAAGTATTTCCATTTTAGTCTAATTTTAGTAAATACTCTTTCTTTAGTCTGACAGCAGATTGATAACACCAAAGATCGCTAAATTTTATTTTTTTAAAGCAGGCAGGTAAATACGGGTAGATACCGAGATGCAGCCACGAATAATATGCTTTAATCTTCTATTTTTCAGTGTTTCAGGCAGAATACTTTTGTTTAAATACATAATGCAACACAAACTATCTTTTTTCGTCAACAAAAAATGTGTGTTAATTTCGTCACAGTCAGTGTTTAAGGGCACTGATTTAATCTTGTTTTTGTCATTAAAAAAAAAGGATTTATATATATATTGTCTAGTCTTGTCTGATGAAATTAACACTGCTATTATTGACAGTCATTAAAACAGAGTTAAAATCTTACCTCTGGTTCTCGCTCTGGATGAAAAAAATGGTTTGGGTGGAACAGGCGACCGGTGCTGTTCCGCCCAAACAATTTTCTCATCCACAAACTGAAATTGTTTATGATTTTAAAACTCCAGCAGTCTGAGCTTGGCTTGAGTGTCTGCTGCCATGAGAGTGCACAAACACACACAGCTATAGGTCCTAGAATAACCTACTGCCACTTCCGACACACACTGTTCCTTTCAAGCCTTCCACGCACACATCCTACATCGGGCACACACACACGAACAGTCCTCTTGATTTACTCCCACACTCGGAACACGTCAAAGTCTTCCTTCCCTGCTCATTTCCTGTCAGCCCCCTGAACTCCCACTCCCTCCCTCCCCCCCCTTCCTGACTCTCTCGCTGCCTCTCTTTCTTTCTCCCTCCGGGATCGTACCTGTTCCATTGTTGGAGGGTGACTGCTGTTTTCGGGGAGGCTGTGGTGGAGAGTCTTCCAGCCTGAGGGAGAGAGAGTGAAAAAGGTTTTCAAGTGTCAAGTCTACTTCTCGGTTGCCAGAGCTGCAGGTGCTACAGCGGGCGCGACTCAGGAAATTCACATGTTAATAAGTGGAGAGCTGCTGCATCGGATAAATCAACAACTGTCTGAACTAAAAGACATCCAGAGACAGGGAAGAGAATGAGAAGACATTTCAGTCTCAAATTGCTTTTGCTGACGTTAATAATCCATCAACTGCAATGACAGAAATAAATAGTTATAAATGCGAGTACAAAAACAAATCAATCAGAAGCTGCTACACATTCCAAGTTGGCGTTGGCAGGCATGTCATCCCCTCATCTTTAATAGTTTTATTTCTTTTAAGACTGCAGGGGAACTTCTCTATGAATACAAAAGTAAATCTTGGATTGATTAACAGAGATTCAGTTTACAATCATCTAAGAAAAGGAAACCAGCAGTGCACAGTTTTTCTGCCCAGCGAAGGTCATAATGCTACATTTCCATTCCTGTGGCTATTTACCTACTGTATACATATGTGTATAAAAGCACACATCTCCTTTTTGAGTTTCACACTAATCCCAGATTTATTTACACACCATTTCAGATCTGCCAGATACTTATCTTAACAGCAGAGTTTGGAGGCGAGGTTCAGTGAGCAAGCTGACTTGGACGAGTGCAGGCCCAGTGTAACTCTCAACTCCTCGTTTTTTTTTTTTTGTTTTTTTTTTAATTTAACGACTATTTGAAAATCTTTGCCAATACCTATAGATCTTTTTCACAGCAGCCATATTGATATGAAATAGTAGGTAATGGGGGCACCATTGATTTTTATGCATATATTGCATGAGAAAACCTCAAATACAACACTAAACTATTTGTATCTGTGGTAAAACACAATAGTAGTATTACACTATCAATATATACATTGTCAATATCCACATCATCAATACAATAAGAAAATAGTTAAATATACTATTAGTGGTAGCAATATCTAATTTGGTCCTTTATAACTACTTTGTAAACATTTTTTGCAATATTCTAACTATATTTCCTCTGTTGCAACAATATCAATTGATTCTGACACTTCTGTACTCACTTCCCATGTTGTAGATTTCTTTTGATAGGAGGTTTAAGTACATATCCTTTGTGGTTGTAAAAATATTCCATATTTATGATCATTTATAGCACGAAAACTGAAAAACAGGTCCGTGACTTGAATGGTTAAGGTTCCATTCCATATAGTATAGCAGAGCTTTTCCAGTGAGACTACATGCACAATAGCAGCATCTGACTCTGTGAATGGAACTGAACCTTAACTAGGATCATATAACACCCGTGTTTACCTATTATTTCCTGTCAATATGGCTGCTGTTGTACACATAGCTGCAGAATCTGTGGAGCACTGAAGCGATTCTGGAGGCTCGTGGTGACACTTTTGACTTGTTACTCATCCGTCTGTGATGTCGCAGTGTACTGATACTGTACAGAGTGTTCTAATTCTGGCCACCGTGCTCTACTGCCTCACTCATAGGCACCTGGATAACAGCCGCAGAGGATGAGCGCTGTTCATAATCTGCTGGTCTTATCGATGTCTCCGGTTGTCTGAATGCTGTGGATGAGGGATTAACAGAAGAAACCTCCCAGGTCATGGTGCATTAGTTATTATTATTACTACTATTAGATCCTGCCTTGTCTTTGACACTCATGAGTCCCTGTTTAGACACTTCGAGAGCACCAGAGGAATTTCTCATTGGCAGGAATGGAAACATCATCTGATCACACACGCAGAGCTGTACAGACAAACACACCCCGGGTTTAAGGGTGCCTTTAAGGGTGCCAAGAGACGCGAGCTTTCCCTGTCACCATGTGTGCACTTGGCTACACAGACCGGCACGTGACTCGCTGCTGTTTTTTTTCCTTTTTCCATCCCCATCAAAGCACGCACACACAAACACACCTCCTTGTGGAATTCCCCGCCTACTAAGCTAGTGTGGCCTGTATTTATAACACACCTTAGGTAACACTGGGACACACACACACACACACCTGGTCCGACTTAACCCATAGTAACCTATGCTGAGCTGAAAAGATTGAGAAGCGCAGTGACACCATTTCCTGTCTTTCTATCATTACCACTTCCCATATCACAGTTAGTCCTCATCTCCTGTCTTCGACTCCACTCTCCATCTTCCTGTCTCACCTGGATTTGAGCACCTCGTTCATCTTCTGCTCCAGGTCTATCCGCTTGCTCCGCTCTCGCTCCAACTCCTGCCGCAGAGAGTCCACATTGGTCTCTTCCCGCAACTTCCTCAGTTCCTCCTCTGGAAAACACAAAACGCTGGACATTAGTATCACACATCTTGATATGAAAATGATACATTCATAGCCAAGAAAGAGGCATCTGCTCATAATTTATGTGGAACATTTCATCTAGCTTTAAAATTGTACTGTAGTAGTTGTGGTTATCGAAAAAGCATCAGTAATACAAAATTGTACTTCTATTCAAATTTGAAATCACGATAGATTTTCTTTTCAAAGCCCTGCTTTTGTTTATAGGTACCTCAGTCCATCTCCATTCACCTTCACCTCTCCCCTACTCTTCCTCCTTGTCAGTCGGCTTCTATCATCAAGTGGTTTCAGGTATCAAGCCTTTCTAAGCCTGGGGTGCAACATCAGCGGTGTTTCCTCTCTGCCTATTGTCCCCTGACTAAAGGGACACATGAATATTGGAGGAGAAGCGATAAAAGTGCAGAGGCACAAATGAATGATTACCTGCTGCAAGCGCAAATGTGCCCACAGAACGAGGCACAAAAACAAGGAGCGGGCAGAGATTAAATTCTTCTTCAACGCACACAAACAAATCACATTCAAATACAAGAAAAATAGCTCCATCATTGTGCTGTGGCAACACTTCAAATGGAAACACCAGCATAGGAAAATTCTGATACAAACCACGACACAAAACAAGGCCTGATAATAGAGGAACTGGCTGCACCACTGAGCAACAAGGTCAATATGTTTCCAACTTAAACACCCAAAAAACATTAGCTGGACCAGTGCACAGTCTGACACATGCACAACACTTCATTACACAGACAGACGGAACTCAGGCTACCAGAATTTAGCTGCCAGTTCCTCTTTCTCTCTCTCATCACCTAATCTCATATCTCACTCTTGTCCTTTATCTCTTCCCATTAAGGCTAATAAAACATTCATGCCAGCACCTCCTGCAGCCACAGCATCAGCTGCACCGCTGTCGGTTTCCACTGAGAGACGAGATGTACTTTACCCCCGGGTCCAACAAAATGATGCTGCTTAATATGTTCGTTTGCATTTCTGGTTCTTAACATATGGTTTGGTCTTCCTTTTGAAGAACTAGTGCATTGGAGGACTGAATAAACATGAACATGCAGTAGGATTCTTTCTGTTCCTACTTCATCTATGTAATATGAGCCTTCTAACACACTTTCATCTCTCCAGCTGCTCAGTGAGCCTGTCTCCCTGTCAGCTGTAGGGTATCAATGTATGTAAACAATACACAGACAGAGAAAGTTAGAGGCCAGCCAAAGGTTTCTATTGGCCAAGCAGCTTAGCGCAGGCTAGGAGATCCCGAGATGCCATGAGATCCACAGCCAACTGTAAAGCTATTAGACAAATAGTGGCAACAGCAACGATGCACCCTGGGTGGTGTAGGAAAAACTAGACTAGTTTACTCTGTACTGAGGACAAAGTGTATAGCAGTCAATCTTCACATTAACATTTGAAAAACAAAGACCTAAAAAAAAGGGACTTCAAACAGTGGGAATATATGAAAACTGGAGTATATTAAACTACATTAATAGATTTTTTTTGGATAGTGCAACAAATTGTAATTGTCTGCTACTCAGGGTCTCTAAATGAAAGCAACAATGCATTTCACTGTTCAGGTATCTAAGGGCAATACCTGTAATTCATGTGATGTTGGTGAACTGCACATTTCTATATGTAACCCATGTAATTTCATTCATCTGTCTGGCCACCAGCTACGATACTCAATGATACAATGTGGTGCTGAATCTGTGATTGACAGTAATGCAAAGTTTTATTTTTGAAACCATTCTTTCAGGCGCAAATTCCACAACTGTTGAGTGAACTGTACATTCATTATCTGCTGTCACCTTTCTATTGTCTATACAAATCTAGACCATGAACCTGTTCACCTTTGACACTTAATCTCACCAAAACTGTCACTCCCTTCCTTCCCCATAGTGCAATCATTCCAGTGTGTATATGATCCTCCAACTCCTTTACGCTTACTCTACCTCCTCCCACCACACACACACTTAATTTTCTTCCTTCCACACAGTTTCCTTCCGAATAGCATAGCAAGAGACTGCTTCTTTTCTTAGTCTGTAATATAGTATTAGATGTGGGGCCATAAGTGTGTGATACAGTACAGCATGACAGTGAATGTTAAAGATTAAGTACTATCTTTGTTTTTGTTTTATATTTTCCCAGAGGCCCTCTACATTAGATAGATAGCATATTAATAATACCATCAACACGCCTGTTCTGCAGCTAAAATTGGATTGCTTGTCTCTATATATAAATCTTCATCCTGGGTTACCATATCAAAGGGTCTCTTCGGCCATTCTGAAGTCTAGTAACTAGACCTTTTATCTGTAACACAGAGAGGGGATTAGTTAAATGCCAGGCCAGGAGATGTCCCTTTTAATAGCACTGACCTTTTTCTCCCATGCAGGCTGTCCATGAGACTCTAATCTCTGGAATAAAGCTACAAAAAACAGCTATTTGATAACAGATACACGCAATACACTATCTGCTAATAAAGGTTTAAAAGCAGCAGAAGATACAGGTGGTAAAACCGTATATGCCGGATCAGATGAAGGTCACAAGATAAGCATGGCTGAGGTCAGTTCTTGGATATAATTTTACAATGGGATAAATCTAGGTTTCTTTGAAAGAATTTAGTTAAAATGGAATAAATAAAAATGAAACAAAAACCCCAAAAATAAATAATAAGTGATGCTGTGCTTGAATCATGAAAAGGTAGAGCTAGACTGGCTTCTACTAGTAGAATTTGGCGAGCGGTTCGGAAAACTAAAGTGCTAAAACAGCTGTGCAAAATTGCTGAGACTTCTTGTTGTGCAGTCTGGCTGCAGCTGAGACGTCATGAGCAAACATCGCCATCTGACTGAGTGTCATATGATCGATGGCAATCTTTTTCACAACGGACACCATGACTCAAACGCAACAGAAGAAGTGAAATTAACCATCTACCAAATTTTTATATTAATGTAAAAAAGGAGTTTTTTTTGCCACATTATCTTCATTATTACAACAAATTTTGTCAAAACAAGCATCTAAGAGACATCTATCTGAGTTATAAGATAAAGTTTAAGTTGAGTAGGATAGGGGTTAGCTAGTAAACAAGAGACTGAAGTGGAGACTAACAGCATAAAAACATGTTGGGATTATGCAACTTGCTGAAGTTTAAGTTGACTGATATTACAATAAAGAAAAAGTCATCAAATACTTTGGTTTTAATGTTCTTGAAGATATTCAAATAAAAACTGAATTTAACTAACACAAAGCCTGTTTGAATTCACTATAAATTTATAAAGGGGCTAAGTTTCCAAACAGCAAGGCTAGTTTATTTATTGAAGTTTAAGTTAAAACACAATTGCTGCTGAATTGAGCTTGTCCAAAAATCCCTGAGGTTGACAAACTTACTGAGGTTGAGGTTAAATTTGTGGTTTTTGAGCTTATCAACAGCTCCTTGGTAAAGCAGCTCGAAGCTGTCGAAGCTGAAGTCCTCCACCCTGCATGCGCGTCTCTGCAGCCGGCTGGTCCCCGGGGCGCTTGCACATGTTCTCGATGGAGCGACCGCCTCGCCGCTTTCTTGAAATTGAGCCACGGTCACAGATTCCCCTACACCGGCCTAGCTCGTTATAGATCACTCTCTGCCACCTGATGACCTCAAAACTCCTCAAAGTGTAGATGAAGGCTCCATGTTTACAGAAACAAAGCAAAGAGCAAGGACAGGTTCTACAGGGATAATGTGTCACCAGCAACACAAGAGTTTGTACTGACAGGCTTCCACACAATGAGTGTGATGGTCAGTGATTGCTGTTGGTCTGAATGTGTTAGAGTAAAAGGAGAAGGGGGAGGTGGGGCTTTGCTGTGTGGCCAGCAGAATAAGAAGGCCTGGAATCTGGGATCCACAATAACAGCGATCATGGTTTAGTAGTAGTGTAGTCGTAGCAGTATAGATTTACAGAAGTGATTGTGTACATTAGTGGAATTGAGGGTCATGTCTGTTGTCTGTTTTGTTTTTGATGCATGAAGATAGTATGCATCAAAGCCAAGTATGATGATGTGTGAGTGTAAATGAATACTGTACACACGCAAGTACAGCCAATCGCTTTTTCATCTAAGCGGGCAAAGCTGTTTAAGACCTCAAAGGAAAAGTACTGTGTGAGTTTTTCAATCCAGGCCAGAGACAATGGCTCCTTTCATTAAGGGAAGGTGGGGGCATGGGGGTTCTGAGAAAGAGAGGCAGAGAGGGAGAGAGGGAGAGAGATGGAGAACCGGCCGCTTCACATTGGCCTCTCATTGTTCCCATTATTCCCAGCATTTGCCACAACACTGCTTGACTTGTGTAGAAAGCGAGGTTGAGCTCTGTGGCCTCCTGCCAATCTGCAGATGTCGATAATGCCATTTAAGACACTGACTGATGTGCAAAGAAATATGAGGGAGAAGATTGAGTTTATATAGTTGTCTTTACCCCATCTAATAAAAACTGCTAATGGAATTTGAGTTTCCTAAATGGGTGTTTCGAGGTAATTTATAGCATCACATGACCAAATATCAGGCCTGAATATTAGTAATTTACTCAAAGACTATTATTTTCCTTCTGATTGTTTTTACAATTATTACTGATTTTTCTTGTCTTTTCCTCTCCATGTCCTCCTTCCACTCTGGTCGACCTAGATTACACTCACCTGTTTCACTTTTCCCCTCCTTCTACAACATTAGGTTGACTTCATATCTCAAACTTCACATTCCTTCCTGCAACATAAAATCATATTTTTCTCTTGCGCCACGCTATCTCTGCTCACAGGAAGGCACGGCGCCAATCTCCTTCGGTCCGTTCCATGTTTTAGGATAGTTATGTTACTGTGTGTGTGTGTACGTGCTCAAATATTTATATGGAGAAAAACAGCATGCAATAAATAATCTAGATAAACAATGTCCCATAATCCAATATTGTGTCAGTGGGGAGGATAGCATCTGCTTGTTTTGAGACAGTAATCATATCACAGATTTCATTACATCATAGATATCTGGTCAAGGCTCTGCAGTCTCCTTTAAGCACTAGGAACCAAGCAGAGTGAATCTACGGGGAACTATGCAGGAAAATAACAGTTCAACACTGTGCACTCTGGGAGCAAAGATACAGCAAAAGCTGCTTTGTTAAGAGATAGTCTGTGAATTTTCAGTAAGAGCTGAGTCTCTCTGCCCACATGGCCACCTGTTGCACTTTCACATGCTCAGCTATGGAATGATGACTCAACACTACTGTGTCTAAAACATGACGGTATGAGGTACAACAACATTTAAATGTATGAACTGATATAGAGACTAAGGTCAGTGAGAGAAACTAATGTCAAATTGCATATCTAGACCAACTGTAACAGGACATTCAAACACCATTTAAATGAACCACTGCTTCAAGATAGAGATAAAAGCCTTAAATAACTGGTTGTTGCAGTGTCTTTCAACAATCATAGCTTAAAAAATAGGTATCTGACTCTTAAAAAATAAACCTGTAAGTGTTGATGTTTAACATAATGCTGAGTTTGTTTCCATGGTAGATTTTAGTATTTTTTTGTCACCAAATTTCTTTTTTCCCCCTCACTTTCACAGATTACTGGGACGCTGGAATACAGCAGCACTTTTGTTAATGTTTGAGTCATAGCCCTGATTATGTGATATGAGCTACGCAGGTAATTACATGATATATCTCCAAACTCCATGAGCTTATAATGATGGAAGGTCTACCGCACAGTGTCCCACCCGAACAGGTGCAATAAAACTAACAGGGGAGTGAGAGAGCCGTCAATCATTTAAAGTGAAAACAGCCTCAGTGGGTGGACTAATTGCTAGTTTTCTATGTCTATCAGTGTGGGGAATGTCTGAGGTCTGTCTGATATATTGAACAGGGCTGAACTTGTTATTCTGGGTGGTTTCCCAATACCGGTAACTTTATCGAGCACCAGATGTTATTGTGAAAAAAAAAAAAAAAGAATCATATTACAGAACAACTGCAATTCATCTCTGGATCCATTAGCTGTCAGTTGTGTTGCTGCTACATTGTGAGCGTTTGTGCGTAGCCTTTATGTGCGTGTGTGTTAGTCTGGCCAGTGCGAAATAGGACAGCAGCTAGGACAGAGTATTGATCAGCCAGTCAGTGTAGAGCAGCCACAGCCAGGCGCCTGCAGTGACCTTCAATACCCGACCTTAAACAACACAGCCTCACTCACACACACATCTACTTCTGTCAAATGTTATGGTGCTAAACTGCGGTAAAACCAATAACTCTAATTAAAGCAGGGCCTGCCTATTACACAGTGCAATGTGGGAATGAAGCCCAACAAACCAATTATGAATTTGGCTCATAGGCTCAATAGCTAACTACATTTCTTTTTTTGTACACATGAAACATGAAGAGGTATAGATATCCACAAGCCAATAAAAAATTTAAAAAAAAAAATGGAAAAGAAAAATGAGGAAACAAAGAAAGTAAAAACACGACCCATAAGGGAAGGAGTGAAAGAGAACATTATTAAAAGCAGGAGAGAGCTATCTGAAGGCAGAGAAAAGAGGCGATAAAAGCTCAGCACATTAAGCCAGCTCATAATTACTGTACATGAGGTGACTTCCACTGGCACTGCCTTCTGCCAGTTTACAACCAGCAGGTCACACTGAGCTCAGCTCTGTAACCCGCGGGACACAAAATCTGATATATTCTCTGCTTTTATGTCACACACTACTACAATCATAAAACTATCACAGGGTTATCACTCAAGAACACTAGAGTTCTCAGAGTGCTTTGGGTAAAACCCAGTGGCTTACAGAGTGTGAGCAGACTGAGAATCACAAAAACATGATTCTCTATATTCTCAAGATTTTCATTGCACACCCACATCCACACAGTGGTTAAAACATTTGCATAATTTATATCGCCGTTGCGTTTGTGTCTCATGTGGTTGCTGCTATGAAATCTTCTACTGCACAAGGGACTGCATGTAATCTACATATATAATGTGTGATCAAGGGAGTATTGCTATTCCCCTCTTTTTGCTATGCTTTACCCTTTTTTAACAGTGGCTTTATCAGTGGCTCACATATCGGTTTGTCAGATAATAAATAAATGTGGAATATTTTGGATGGATTTTCAAAACATCATTATCATTAAAAGTAAAATCCCCTAGACTTAGATATCACAGCGCTATCCTGCAGCAGCACTTAAGTTACAGTTTAAAGCTCCGTATCACGGCGCTCCATCTCATGGTGCTTTCCTTACAATTCAAAGCTCTGTTGTCCCCAAAATTATGAAAGTATACAGGAAAAAGTACAAAGTAAGAAATTTACCTGGCCTATCAACACAATTGTAGCCTGGCTCACTCTGTGTGGATGTGGAGGCCTACACTGGATATTCTCCATGTTACAGTAATCTCATCAGTAAGTAGTATTTCTCAAGTTTCACCACGCTGTTCTCACCTGCTTTCAAGTGTCAGCACTTCAATTCTGTATTTGTATAGGAAAATATCATCTGGTGAGTCAATATCAATATAGGGTGTCTGGGCATGCTACAGACTATGTAACAGTTCATCACACCCTATAAACATAAAAACTCTACTTAAAACGTCCACTTTTCTATAGGAATATACTTCCTACAGGCACTGCACTAGTTTAGGTAAAGAAAACTAATCTAAAGGGAACTTCATAGTTGTAGAGTATTGATAGAGAAAAACATTTATTGTCACATGACGTTGTGAAAGCACAGAAAGAGCCGAGGAGCCCAATATGATCGATTCACTGTATTTTATTTTTAAATTCAGCTCTCATTATATTTGAGATGACAAAAGGACAGTTAGTCACTATGTGAATATTATTTAATTTCATGTTGTTGGTGTGTATAGACTCACATCTCACAACAATATTAATTTTTCTATACGTTGAAGCAGCAATAATGAAGACCTGTTTTAAACAGGCACTGCACTAGTTAATTTATTCAATAATGGAAACTGAAAGACCCACACTGCTGGCCCTTTAAACTAATCTGATTAGTCTGTTGTGGCCTGGGTGGGTGGGTGTGGGTGGGTGTGTGGTTACACACAAACATAAAGAGAGGAGAGAAATGACAGAATGGAGTGAAGAGGGGGTGGAAAGAAGAGAGAGAAATGAGAAAAGAGAATGTAAGGAAACAAGTGAGAGACAGCAGAAGGCCATCATGACCCCTGGTGGGTGGGTGGCAGCCTCCTACATGTTCTCACGACCCAAACTATGGTTACAATTTAACCAATTAATTGCCCTCAGAATAGCAGTGAGCAATCACAAAAAATGCCAGGAGAAAAGCACACACACATGCTCAGGAATGGAAACTCATGCTTCCTGTGAAGGCAAGACACAATATACTTCAGTGGTGTGTTTGTTTTAGCATACAGCATTGGCCCCAGCTTTATTTTAGGAAGGATCTTTATACGTCAGAAAGCAAAATAGAGAAGGTGCACGCCTACACCCAGTTCACCAAGTGTTTAATGGATCCAAAAAGCCCAAGTCAGTTCTTGGATGAAATGCCGATGCACCATTAGAGAAATGAACACTAAAGCAAAACACACTCCAGGGCTGTGAATAACAAGTCTGTTACTTTTTGCGCATGTGCAAATAGAAAATAAATAAAACATGCAAGAGAACTGAATTGTAAGCTTAAATTAGCCCTGGGGAGAGGGGAAGAGACTGTGTGATGAGGATGTGTTGGCTGGTATAGAGTTCAAATCTGTGACCTTTTAATTATGAAAGTCTTCTAAATTAACTATGAGCAAGCTCGTTAGGAATTCAGCTATGAAAACCATTACGCTGATAGAACATGCATGTCCCTGTTAGGATGATCAACAACTTTCCTGATCACTTGACTTTTTCCTTGTCCAACATTTTGGCTGCAGCTCAAAGTGCACAACAATGAAGAAATTACATAATAAAATAAACAAAATGAACATAAATCAAGGCTCAAATGACAACTGATGCGACACCAAATTTCCTGTTATTGGACATAATTTCATCTTTATATGCTGTGGCTCCTCGGTGGAATCTGGTGGCATTCCTGTGGCATGTGAAAATGATTTACTATCAGATCACATCTGGTCATCCTATATTCCGGCCATTCCAGTATCATGGGCTGAATGTAACATTAGCATTTAGCTCAAAGCAACACTTCCCCTGTGTACAGCTTGAGAGAGAATCCTTTTCTTGTTATTACATTCTTGTTCTTGCAGCAACTATGGCCCCTCCTGTCACAGCACGGCATTTTGTTTTCCTATATTACCTGTCTTGCAGCAAATACCTTACACAACACATAAACCCACAACAAACCTTTTGTTGTGCCCGGCTAATCGGATTAGCTTTAACTAACGACATACCGTATATAATCAGACAAGTCTGTAGTCGTCTGTTCTCGACACATAACTGAGAATGTGATGAATACATACTTCTGTAAATCTTTTTAAAAGCAAGCTATACTGATAGAGGTTTCACACACTCACCGGACTATTGATTATCGTACGATGACGACACAAAAGGACAGAATACACTAGAAATTGAATATACGATAACTAGAGTGCAGACCAGATAGCTCAGGACTCCATTAGGTGCTAATGGATTGTCACGCTTCAGTGTTCCCTGAAGTACAATTATACTGACCAGAGATAGGATGATAGATCCTGAAAAATGGATAACCAGAGCGTTAGGGGGGGCTGAGGAAATAAAAACACACTCGAGGTAACATTAGAAGAAAAAACAACATTTCCCAGAGGTCCTGATACCTTTTCAAAATCAACAAAAACATTAAATAAGGCGACGTCTCAGAGAGTTCTTCCTCTCCTGAATCCCCTTACAAAATGCCAAGCGGCTGCCATCTTAGGTAGAAGCAATGATCACGTTTCTATTTCTAAACCTTTCAGCTCATGACGCTGTCACAGCTGTTTCACCCTGCCGAGTGTTTGTGTGCAAGAATTGTCAGATCGCAGGAGAATGTAAAAGAGGATACCCTCATCATCACCGAGTCTGACAGAGGGAAAGGACGGAGGGAACGGGGAATCATAAGCATGATAAAAGGGGAGAAGGAGGGATGAATGAGCAAAAACAGAGAGATGGAGAGCAGGGAGTGGCGAGCAGGATCTGAAAGAGAAGCTCAGCGGGACGGAGAGGGAAAAAAAGACAGCTCTAGAGGATTTTTCTAGTATTCGAGGGGAAGGATAAAAACAGGCAGACTACGAGCTAGGAAAAAGGCAAAGAGGAAGAAAGAGGGAGGTCATGGAGCTAGCATCCCGACAGCGTGACAGTAAATCCACTCCATTTAGCTCATGCACCGGCATTATGAGAGAGGACATAGCCTGAGGTATTCGCTTTCTCACACGCTCTCTGTCTCTCACTCTCGGTCTCAAACAGACATGCACAGATGAAAAGGGAAGAGAGGAGGGGAAAAAAAACAAAAAAACAGCAGCAGCAGCAACAGCAACAGTCCATTACAGACCACGGGACTGTCAACATGCTGCACGGTACAGGACAACCAGCAGCACTCATTCAATACCAGGTTCAAGACAAGTTCATTTTATATAAATTATATATATATGAATTATTTTTTACTTTAGCCATTAGCAGAAGTAGAAAATAATTACTATTTTCCGCTCACCCTGAAGCTTGAACTAGACTGTCACCTTAACATAAGCAGAACATTTTATTCTTTTTTGCCAGGGAGCGCTGAGGCTTGAGTGGGAGTCATAATTTGCTGTTTTCATACAGAACTCATCATTCAGGGACAGAACTTATTCAGTCTTGGCTGAGGGAACAACACTGGAGGCTTATAAAATAGCGAGGGCTTTTCTTTCCCAAGTACAGCATGAGTGTGGTGTTATTGTTGGTGAGGTTGCCCCGCACTTTGACCATTTTTTTGTTTTGTTGTTACAAATGTTCCTACAAATGCAAGAAAATAAATAGTAGATAAATAAATAGGTTTATAGTGTCATTTCTGGTTCACTGCTTCACAATGAGCGCCTCTTGTGTAGCAGGGTAGGATGATTAACAAACAGCTCGGCTGCCAGTATGTTTCCAGTGCAATTTCACAGTTGCTAACATAGAGTCAAACATAGGCCATATTTTGCTTAAGGTCCGTTCTAAATTTTAGATTGAATAGTCCACTGAACTTTGTGTGGTGATGTGTTTTCCTTTATATGTGGGAGTTGACCTTTCACATCGTATTTGGCAAGTGGGTTTTTATGCAAATCACACAGTTGAATACTGATTTAAAAACAAAATAGGTAAAGATAGAACTCCCAGGTTCTAGTATGTAAAATAAAAAATAATAGCAGTAATGACGCACAGTGAAACCAATTATTCCTTAGAGTGTATTAAGTAGTAATATAAGCTTTTCATTTGAAGTGCTGAGTCACAGTAAACAAAAGTGTTGCATAAAAAGAACCTCCAGCGAGACTGAGCGGCCATAAAGCAGACTGCTAACAAAAGATGGTTGTAGCTTGAAGCTAACGCACCACAAAATACACTGACAGGAGATATAGTGCATTACATTATATTCATATGGCTGATGCTTTTATCCAAAGCGCCTTACAGTAAGTGCATTCAGTCTTCAAAGAAACATAAGCTAGATGTCGTCAAGTGCATTTCTTAAAGAAAAATGAGTGGCCCCTTTTCAACACAGGAAGAAACTTCAGCAACGTTTCTGTAGGACATGAGTTATAGAAGAGACACCAATATCTCCACACCATAAAAATGCCACCACTGCAGGACAATGCAACTTATTTTTCCCCTTCACTATTTATTGGTTTCTTGCTGTCACGGTCATCTCCCCAACCAAATATACTGTATACGAGTTAGGAGTTTTTCTCTGAGATTTGACAAGAGGGCAAGGTGCCAATCAGCTGTTTGTCCACTAGTCAAGTGGCGAGTTGTATGGTCAAATTCTACCGGCCTCCCAATAGATTACCATTGTTTTTATGGCTGTTGAGTGAAGGAAATCTGCCAACAAGCATTTATCTCATGCTAATTTTGTTCTCTACACGAGAGATTGTGGGTAATGTAAGAAATCTCCAACCAAAATTAAAAAGGTAGAGCAATAAAGACTGATATGAACTTGAAAAAGAGAACTTTCAGCAAATTCTGTGATGACTCTTAAGATATATTTTTAATTGATTTTGAGTGAATAGCTCTGAAAGAATACCAGAAAGCACCTCAAAGTGTAATTTGATCCCAGCCTGATGGTGTGTGTATGAGTGTGTATTTATGCAAACTCACGCAAGAAATGTTTCTCCAATAAGGCAACTTCCAGGTGACCTTTGACTTCGTTGAGTCGATCCGACTCCGATCTCTGGAAGTCCTGGATGGCTGCAGCCATGGTAGGAGACCCCGAACCTGCCTGTGCACACACACACGCACATGCACACACACACACGCACACACACACACACACACATCCATCCATAGCGTGCATACACAGACACACATACATATTTAAAAAAAAAAAAGAAAACAAAAGAAAGAGATTTAGCTTTCTTTTATACATTGGTATACACACTTTACAGCAAAATGCACACAAGAAAAACACAAGCAGGGATATCCCATATGATCTAACATACACACGCATACACACACAGATTAGCATGGCGCTATGACTCACGCTAATGTTTCCTCTCCCAGTTTAAATCCAGCTGAAGCGAGACAACAGGAGGAAGACGAAAGAGGAGAATCCCCCTCTTCTGACTACAGCAACACTGATGACTCACACACTCCTCTGACTAAGGGCTTTAACCCTGACACATACATACACAAAACTGTGTCGATGAGGAGAATGATTGAGAGATGACGGCCGCGTGCGAGGTGACGAATGAGCGATGACAACGTGGTGAGGAAAAAGAGGCAAGTGTGTGATGGAGGGAGAGCAAAGAGAGGAGGAGAGATGGCGCTGAGAGGGGATGATGAGCACTGCAGATTGAGCATCACCGCTCGACTATAGCGAGGGTCCTTTAAGAGATTCCTGCCACACACACACACACACTCACACGCTGCAGCAGTTTCTCCCTGACAGCAACCAGCAGGGTTTGTGTGCCTGCATAGACCATGGACACACTGCAATGTCTTTAGCTGATGTGCTCTCTGCAACAGAGACAGGAAAGCGGCTGAGCGAGTGCGGGAGAGAGAGTGAGAGTGGCGGCACAAAACTGACTGACCTGAAAAAAATGTGCTTTGGGAGACAGCCAAAGCCTAACAAGATAGGCGGGTGGAGACGTATACAGGAACGCACAGGGAGGGGAGAGAGAGATGGAGAGGGTGTCCCTGAATGAAGAAGCACTTCAAAGAAAACAAACGGGAGCTTCTCCTGGAAGTGTGTCATGGAGAAGAAAAGGACGACTGAAAGGGAAGAAACGGAGAGTGAAGAAGGCAAAGAGGGGATGATGGGTAAATGGAGACAGGAGGATAAAGGGAGAAGGGGACAAGGATGACACGGAGGAGAAGAAAGGAACAGTGCGTGTTGGGGGTTGGGGGGGGGTGAAAGCAAGTTTTGCTGCATTACAAATGTTCAGTTCTGGTTCTCTTTGGGGTGTCACGGTGCTAATGGTACAGTCCAAGGACGCTACACAGGCCATTGCACCTTCATGCTGGTTATGCCGTCATCAATCCTCAGTCACACTGGTTATCAAAAGTAGGTCAAGCCCTGACGTCCCCCTGGAAGATTATCGGCTGATTAATTAATCATCGTTCTACTCTCCCTCTTTCATAACCATGGTTGATACTAGCAGAGGAATCTCAGTGTCCCTTTTCTAAATCACCGTTCCCTCTCTGAACATTTAATCACCAAAAGCATTAAAGTGACAATAAGCATCCCAAGAGATATTTAAACCAACAGTGTTGCTGTGATATAAATATCTTTTGGAATTCACGCACGCACGCACACACTCTGCCTTCAATCAAGTGGCGGTTGGTTCTGTTGACGTTTAGGCAAGGTCACTTTGCAAATTACAATAGAAGATGTATCGTCTCTGTCTGGTGCAGAATAGAGATGAACAGATGTTGCCGTACACACTTTTTGTGTCAGTATTATGAAACTGAATTGCCACAATCTAAACCCAGCTAACTACTAGTGGGAGAATTACTAGCAATTACCATGTGACCATGACATTTTGTTTGATATTTTACTGCATAATAATAAATAATAAAATAATAAAAAAAAAAAATCATATTTATGGTTTAATTATTTTATAATGTCCTACCCTTCCTTAAAACAAGCTAATTTACCTCAATTAAAACTAGGTTAAGATACAGAAAAACAACTAAAAGTTTTAATTATTTTGGAATTAACTAAATATGTAGGAGTTAAACTCTTACATTGACTGAATCTACATAATACATTTTAATACCAAAAATAAGTATAAGTAATTTCTATTTTCTATTCTAATGTATTTAAGTAGAAATATCTTTTAAAATAAAATTTAAAAAAATCCATACTAAAAATAATGATTGTGCAAGTACTGAAAAATGTAAGTACAATTATCCTAAAAATAGGATAATTATTCTAGACAGAATAATTACAGTAATTTCAACAAAATGTTTTTTTCCAGTGTAGAAAAGGTAATCAGGAAGGTCACAAGCAGTTTTTATATATTCGCTTTATATACTATTTTTTAAACTTAACAATTAATTTATTATAATCAGACAGACAAAACTTTCTGTAGAGCTTAGTGTATGTTTTGAGGACACCCCTTATACCAAAACACCTTGACAGTACCTCTCCAAACAGGAAAGCGAGAAGTTGCTGTGGATCATTATCAGTAGGAGTAAATCCAAACATGATGTAATCCTCTTTATGTTGCCTCTTTGGACTCTCCATCTTGGTTTTCTTCTCAGACTCTGTTTGACCCGTGTCTGAAACGGACGCTGAAGACCAGCAATTAGACAGCCGTCTGTGTAACATCTCTTCTTCTATTTCTTCTTCTTCTTGTGTGCGTGTGTGCGTTTGGAGCTACAGGTGCCGGATGCCTAACTTCGCAAGTCACTAAGCTTTCCACTTCCTGCAAATGTTTCAAAATAAAAGTCATAAAGAAATGAAGGGTATCTGTTCACTGAGACAATAGAAGGCTTTTAATTTGGAACATAAACAGGAAGTGATGAGTTTCTATTAACATTGTGCTGAAATTATACTGAACTTGAGGTAAATAAAGTGTTTAAAATCTATACATTCTAAATTCACAGATGCAATTACACCATAGACCACTAAGAGTCTCTGCCCCCCCCCAATTGAGAAACAATGATTAAGACAATTTCTCTCATATCCCAATGATATAAATGAGTACACTACATCCACTTTCAGCTCTCAGTTGAACATCTTGTCTAGTTCAGCTACAGCTCTCTGCACATCTCTTCTTCAGGTCAGCAATTTCCTGCTGCATCCCTTTTGTTAAGCTTTCAATGGCTCCATTCATTTCTGCTCCTTTTCACCGGGTTGCTGAATGTCATGTTTTCATATTTCAGTCCAATTGATTTTTTTTCTCCAAATCAAGCTTTGAAAATAAGTCATATTTTAAGACATTATAAAACCATTTTAAAAAATCCTTAAACAAGATCCTCAAATTTGAAAAATACAACAAATTTGTAATGGAAAATGTTATTATCTAAAGCCTTATTGTTCAAAAGTTGTGTTTTTTGTCTTTAAGAATATATATAATTCTATTGCTGGGTATTGATGAATGCATGTGCCTTAGTAACATGACCTACATGCAGAGTCATCTTAATCATTGGTAAATTTTAAATGACTTAAACCAGACTAAGCCAAATGCTTGGCTGACACTTTTCCTATCTTTCATCCCAGATACCTATTGTCTTAGCATGATCAAGGATGATTGCATCAAGATGATTAAATCATTAAGTAAGACTCAGTAGGAGCCGTCTTTGTTTGTAGTTCCTGGATAAGAAAACAGGCTTGTGACCAAGTTTCTATGTGTGTGTGTATGTGAAACCAATGTATAAAAAGGTTGTTTCCCCCCTCTGATTAGGGGCATTGCATTTCCATCCTCTCAGCGTGCCACCACCTGTCTTCATGGTGTCCTAATAAAAAGGGAAAGACACTTCTGGAATCATCTGGGTTTTTTTGTACATCAATCAAGGCTGAACCTCTTTTTTTTCCCCACAACACAGTGATTGGCCACATTTATCTGGTGCTCGACATTCACTTTGTTTCCTGCCTGTTAAACCATGCACCCGCCCCCCAACCAACCTGACTTCCTGTACACCTCAGAATTTCCTAATTTTGACAATGGTACATATAGCAAACCTGTGAGAATAATTTAAATTCTTAGACATTCATCTAACATTATTTGCACAAATGAAACAGTTTTATAAAATATAAATACAAAACAAGAAAAAGTGCTAGCTTAAGAGGTACTGTATGAATAGGCCAGAGACACATTTCCCACAACAGAACAAGTGAGAAACACCACACCAAGAAGATCTCTGCTCAAATCTTTGTGGTGTTTTTCACTTGTGTTTCCCACACAAGTGAGATTTTCTTGGTATTCTGTCCTCTGCAGTGAGATCAACTGTTAAACAATCTACAGCTCTTCATGAAGTTGGTTGGTAAATTTAAAGCCACACTTGCTTTATTGTTGCCGTCGATGACACTTGATTTTAAATCAGGATATGATTACAGGCTCAAGTACTTGTGACCTGTAGTGTGAGTGCAGAGTAGTGCAGGAGGATGAAGAGCTGTTCAGTTCTGATGACTGGTTAAGTGGCTCCTAATGACGCTGGAGCTTTAAATAGACTTCTAATTTAACATGTACGAGTATTTAGCCACGCTACCAGCAGTCCGACTATACCATCACTAACCACTGGAGCTAAAATTCAAACAAGTCCTCAATATCCCACAGAACAAATGTATATGAAGAGATTTTAACATTACAGTGTATTTACTACATAGTCAGAATGCTGCTTCTTCATTATGCAATAAAGCCAATCAAGCTCAAGGTATTTGTGGTGGATTATATAATTGTAATTACTCATTCCAGGGAAACATTAAGGTTTAAATTCTCAGAGAAAGGATTAATTCTTCATATCGTCCTTCAAAGGTTTGTTTTGTGTGTTATTTTAGTTCTATTATCCTTGTAATTATTCTTTTTACTGTTTACTATTTGTTTTTGTTATTTATACTGTTTATTTAATGTCTTAGTTCATGTAGTTTTATGTAGATTTTTGGTAGTTTTTATGCTTTTTTGTCTCCAGTGACAGATTCTCCTGACCTTGCTCCTCTGTTAAGCCACAGGTTTTATAAAGATCAAGGGGTGGGATGGTGGATGTTTATAAAACATGTGAAGCACTTTGTGCTACATCTCTATGTATGAAAAGTGCTTTAAAAATAAAGTTATTGTTTACATTTTAACATTCATGTTACGTTAGGCATTGATCAACTGCTCAATGATCACTGAATGAGGGACAGACATTACTTGGCTGTCTGAATTTAGAAATTGACTTTAGATGAGGAAGTAAACCTGACCTGACAGAGACCAGTGAGGACGCAGCATTCACACGTGCCACTACTGAGCACCATCTGTCCAATGACATTCTTCCTGTTTAGTATGGATGACACGGGCTAGTTTGTCAGAAAAAAAAAAGTCTCAGTGTATAATTTCTGCACCGCAAGGACAAACGGGCTCCTCTTCTCAACAGATTAGGTAATGAAGGTGAAGTTTAGACCAGAGTCATGTGATCGGGTCCTAGAGGACACACGCCAGTGCAGTCTGAGTGGGATCCAGTGTGCCAGTATGTAGGAAAGATTCGATTTTCAAAGGTTGTGACAGCTTTTGGATGTTGAAGTCAAAAGCATGCTTTGTGGGACAAACAGTGTGTGTGTGTGTGTGTGTGTGTGTGTGTGTGTGTGTGTGTGTGTGTGTGTGTGTGTGTGTGTGTGCGTGTGTGTGTGTGTGTGTGTCACAGCAGGGATAAGAGCTAGCTTGGTCTATTTGGGGCTCCTGAGTATGACTCATCAGTGCTGTGATGTGGGCGATGCCTTCCCAGTAGGTCTGGCCTGGTATTCATGCAGGCAAACACCAGTGTGCAGACACACACACACACACGCAAAAAAACAGCAGCTCAAAGACACACACTTTTGCACAGAGGAGAGCGGAAATGCACACACACACAAACATATGTACCATGCTAAAAGGGGCCATAGTCAGCAAGATCATTTTGACACCTTTTTATGGTGTGAATGAGTGATCCACATATCACTCATTCACCACGAGTTCCTGTGCCTCTTATGAGATAGAGAAAAATCTAGAGTCTTTGCTGGGCCCTTTATTCGAGGAAATGATACAATATAGTGACTAATCCAGTGGTTTTCTAAGCTGGTGTCATCTTATCTTGCGTGATGTTGACGACAATCCTGCTGATTTTAGTCACCCACAAGGATGAGAGAGCTGCAGATTTCATGAGAGCATCTGTAATAAAATATGAACGGCGTCTAGCGTGGGAGGACATATCGAAAACATGATCTGGATTCTTGTTTTGTACTTCAGGGCTGTTTTCATTCCTATCCAACAGTTTCCTCTTCATCCTGTCCATCTCTTCCCCTCTGGACATCTCAAAGTCCAATCTTCTGAGGCTCAATTCCTGTCTTCTAGCCTCCTTTATCACTTTCCGAGTTTTAATCTATTCCCCCCTTCCATTTTTCATTCCCTTCTTGATCTCACCGATCTCCCTGCTTGATCTCACCGCTGCTTTTCTGCTCTGGTCTCCATGTCTGCCATTTGAAAATCTTATATTAAATCTTAATCTTATCTCTCTCACACAACAGCCCGTCCCTCAAGCATTTCTCCTTTTCTTCTTAGCTCAGTTGCGCAAAGTAAACGGAAAATTAGGCTGAGAAACAACAAAGAATCATAATTTGAACTAGCGAAGGATGCTAAAACAGCAACAGAAAATTTAAACAGCAGGAAGGGCACATATTCTCACTCCTTCTGTGTGTTAAGTCTGGAAATGATGGCAGAATAATTAATGAGGGAATTAAAATAGCAATGTTATGTGCATTAGTCATAGTCACTCAGGATGATTAATACAGAGACAGTGATATAAAGAGGAAGAGTGAGAGAATTCATAAGAAAGAAGAAAATAAATGAAAGGAAAAAAAAAAACACTGAACAGGTAAAGGAAAATAAATGTGGAACATATCACTTTCTGCTTTCCCACAGAAAAGGTGCAACTCAACTGAAGCAAGTCGACAACACACACAACACACACGATGAGGACTCACAGGGTCTCGCAGGAGGTCCTCAGAGTCCCGAGGAGCTGTTCTGGGCTTCAGCTGCATGTCCTCGCTACATTCGTTGTCGGAGGCAGGCGGTGACTCGGCCAGATCCGGGAAGTCCTCTCTCGTCCTGGGGCCTCTGAAGCGGATCTTGTCCAGGCGCTTTAGCATGGTCAACACCGCGCACCTGGGTTTTACCTTAACATGGCGGATGGCAACCCTGGAAGCACAAAACACACAGGCCAAGCTTCATCTCAGGGAGTGAAACAACAAATATAGACGATTGCTTTAATAAACAGTATTTTGCTGTGGTCACACCAATTATTTTATAGCAGGTGATTTAGTCGAGCCCTCCTGAAGGTGACAGAACACATGCCGGCTTCTAGCCATTATTGCTGTTGGACCTCTAACCTCATTAGTGTTTGTGATGTGTTCTACTTCCTGGCCTACACAGGAGATGGAATCAGTAACCCATCACAACCACATTGTCTCAGTTGTCTGGCGAAGGGTTGACAGCAGCAGATCTGCTGACCTCATTTATTGATTTAATTTCCACGGCAGGAGCGGTTGTGGGAGGCTTAATGGTTGCGTTATGATGACAGACCATGGCCGAAATTAACTTTGTGACTCACCTGCCAAAAGGACCGGTAGATAAAAAAACTGAACCCACCGACCGATTATGTATTTTAACCGGCAAAAACAATACCTTGCATTTCTGTCACATATACATGTGTACAGAGACACATATACACCGAATTTAGAGCACATTTAAATAACAGCTGTAGTCAACCAGTCAAAGTGTGGGCCTGGCACACAATGAAAGGAAACAATATATTTGATACTAAGAATAAAAGTAGGTAGGTTAGTAAGTTACCAAATAATAGACACATTAAGTGTCAGGTCCCTTTAAATAAAAGGAAGAAGACGTAATCACTGATGCTGCATGCTTTTCTACTTCCCTTTTTTTTTTGCAAGTGCCTTGGTCCTGACCACATCACTGTCATGGTCAAATAACGTTTAAGAACACCCTCTCTGGTAATAGAACTTAATTGTCAATCACCATGGCTTCGGTGCAGTGAAAAAATAAAAAGTACGACATGAAATTCAAAGTTTCTCTCGTAAAATATGCAGACGAACACTTGGGAGAAGCAGCCATGAGACGTTTAACTATAGTACTGCAATCTAACTTTAGAAAAAATGTAGTTATGCTGGTTTAATTCAAGAATTTAAGTAAATTACCATATATTTCCAGTTTTGCTGTGCAAGTATTTTGTCAGGAATTAATGAATCTCCTGTCACAAATTGTCACCTGGTCTCCAATGACACCTGATGTGTCAAGAATGAAACTATTATTTGTTAATTTACAAAAAGAGATATGAGAAGTGCTGTGGACATAGAGCTGGTCCACTCCGGATACAAAGCGGAATCAGAGGAAAGTATAAAATCTGTATCTCCTGACTCTCAGACCACAGTTTCACAGCACTATTTACATGTGTGTAGAACACATGGTTTCTGTGTCTATACTAAAAGGACAAACATAAGCAATTTCCTCCAAGTCATCATACCAGGTGTTTCATTACATAACTATTTTGGTACCAACATTTAACCTTCCAGTGTGGCGGACAGCCTTCCAAAAACGACTCGCCAAAAGGAAAATCTACCCGCATTTGGCGCTTGGCGGGTGTTAATTTTGGACCCTGGGGGCTGTCCAGGTCATCATATCCAGAGTCACAGGAGTCAGGCTACTGCAGCGCTTCCCATCTGCACCCAGCAACAGTGGCCTGACGCTGCAGTAGAATGAATCACATCGAGAGAAACAAAACAGGATTTATTCCCTCTTTAATGCACACCAGAAGTAAGCCAATACAAGCCAGATACGGCACAACTGTGCTATAGATCATGATAAGCATCCAATTAGGAGACCGGGTCGGTTTTAAACCCCAACAGGTGCTGAAACGGTTACTGGTAATGCATCTGCGGGCGAACACTGATAATATCCGTTTGATAGTGTGCGGCTCTCGATTGTTTAAACGCCGACTGCAGCCTGCGGTAAAGTGTTGACTTTCTGGCGTTCATCCATTCCCCCTTGTACGCTCGAGAGCAGTTCGCTCTGGATTTGACCAAATGCACCGAGTCAAAAAAATGTCACAACAATCCGTCATCATTTCCCGCAGCGGCGCGCGGAGCCAGAGAATGTGGTAGTAAATGTGGCCATGTTGTTTTCTGACTATGCAATTTGTCATTTGGAAAGGGATTAAGTGTAGTTCTTCTTCGTGTAATCCTCGGAGATTACTTAATCTGCGTGACTGGCTGTCATACTGCCAAGATTTGACTGATTTTTTTTGGTGAATAATTGGCTAACTTGGCTGACTAGCTAGTTCTAGTATAAATTGCTTACTCACTTGATTCCTCAAAAGCATCAGAAACCTGGTGTTTTGCATGAATGTTCATCTAGATAGGCGGACTGAAAACCAAACTGTAGAAGAGAAGAAATGAGGAATAATATTTTAGAGAAATGAAACAACCTTTCCTCTGAAGCGTCACATGAGGTGACGCCCGTGTCGGATGATGGCGGCAGCTGATCACAGCTGGGTCAACTGTCAGTCGGCTTTAGCAGCTCATCAGCTGTTGGTCTGCAATCACGGCTCTGGACTTTTGATGGAGTTTGTGTTTGCACACACGTGCACAGTGCGGGCAAAAACACAGTAAACACTGTCAGATCAACAGGGGTTTCTCTCTGTAGATCTGCAAATAAATAAAACATATACTGTGCCTGCTCATGAACTGTTTGTATTGGCAGAAAGTGTTTATATTATTTATATGTATATTCTCATTGTGGCTTCATTATTTAATGATCCAGAATATGGCTGAGTTTCTTTTAAACACTGGATGTTATTTATTAGGCTTCAGGGAACATTTTAATTATGTAGCTCATAACAAACTTGCTACTGACAGACAGATTCATCCTTTTACTTTTATTAGGAATAAAATTAATGAGCGGAAATAACATCTTGAAGAGGAAGTTATTTCGAAAAAAAAAAAAAAAAGATTAACTGATTTTTAACTAGATAGTAAATCAGAAGACAAAATATGAACTATGAGAGTGATACATTCGACTCTGTATGAAACTGCACTGATGTTGAGCTGGTAGCAGGCCAGTCTAAACAGCTGTCAACTGGTGAGTTGAATTTTGATAAAAAAATTCCAAAAAATTAAAGAACAAAATGCCTTTTAAAACTCATGTGATGGTGACAGATTTAGTTCCATAGAAGGTTCCATTAAACTTCTCAAACTGGAGTGATGACCTAAGAACTTAAACCTCTCCTTTCAATCCCTGCAAACGTTTCTTTGTTTTCAAGACGATAAATAAAAGTGTTAATAAGTATTTCAGAGGCTGGTTTAATCGGATGTGAGGGCTATAATGATGCGTCATAGAACCCCCTGAATCCCAGAGTTACAATCAATGACTGCTTTCCAATACGGCGGCATGTCGGCCCATAAAAGGCGTCAATGAAGGCTGCTCACATGGTGCCTGGCACATGGCTCCTCAGAGATCCTCCTCAGTCCTTGGACCAGAAATAGGAAACTTGAGACGGCGGACTACAACAACTACCGGTAAAAGCAGGAAAGATCCAAATAAGAGACTCGAGACGTACCCGTAGATAATTTTGACCGTTCCTTGTTCCTTTCATAACCCAGAAATCAATCCGGTCTGTCGTTGTGAAGGACGTCTCAGTGGTTTTATTTCTGCTCATGGAGGAGACTTGACTGAGAACACAAGAGACCAGCCCCTTTTATTTAATTAATGTTTTGTTAATTGCAAAAAACAGAAACTATGTAAAAAAAAAACAAAAAAACACTAAGATTCATCCTTTCTGAGAAAAGATTTATCTTTTCTGTTCAGTCTTTTCTACTTTTAACCTGTACCATGGATTATATTATATGATATTATACTCAGGGAGAGGACAGTTTGTGCTCTTTTAGCAAAGACAAAGTGCTTAAATATCTTTGTATCATTTTCAGTAAGTCACATTAAAATGGCTCATGGTCATGAATAGTCATGTGCAGATAGTTATTCGTCACATTGGTGATTCTAGAAGGAAAAAATGCACTGAATAATATTTCGCATTCTGCTTTGCCTCGTGGGAGTACATCAATAAAGGAAAAAAATAAATAAATAGTTGCGCTGGCAGTGGTGACTGTGCTCCATTATTAAATGGACAGAACATCACTTTATCTGTACATCTGTCCTCCACAGCACCTGCAGACTAAAAGCTGATCCAGAGGGAAGATGTCACATTTATCTGAAAACACATTTCCTTGATTCCTCTTTCATCTCTCCTTCAGTAGAAGGGGCCGAGGCCTTGTTCAGACTGCAGGCAAATCCGATTTGTTTCTCAAATCAAATCAGATCTCAGACCGTCCTTTGCAAGTGATCGGTTCAGGGTTTGCGTGTCCAGACACCGTCGACCTATCTGCATGGGTTGCCACGGTAACGACATTGGCATCGTTATGTTGCTCGGTGCCGACTGTGAAGCTGTAGCTTCCAGTAGCAGCGCCGGCAGACGAGTTATCTCCCCATCTGTTGTTCTCTGTGTTGTCCTTCATTTCCATGCAGCTGAAAAAAGTTGGTCCTTATTCCTCTGTTGTTGTGAATATTCTGTTTCACACAGCCACTTGATGCACTTCTGTCCCATTCATGGTTATAATAATACCTCCACAGTTGTGTTTACAGTGATAAAGATAGTACTGTGAAATAGTGTTTTAAACCACCTACATAGGTGTCATCGACCTGAGTCACAAAACTCTAATTTCATGTGTTTCTTTCTGTTCAGACTTACTTAAATCAATCCAGATACAATCTGGCTTTAAGATTCTTAGTGTCATACGCCCGGTTAAAACAGATATCACACTGAACGCTACCCTAACCACACAAATATTAACTTAAAATCACAATAATATAACTTATGTACCAAAAAAAACCCAAATGCAATAACAGGAACCGGAGATGTACGAGCAGACGAGATGAAAGACTTTGAGAAGTGAAAAGTGTTTGTGAACATCTCCACATGTACACAACCCACATGTGAAATGGAATTTAGCGAGACTCTTGTCGGGTTTATCTTTCCTCCCAGAGTGGAAACCCTTTTGAGCGGCGGGTTAATGAACACTTTCCCTCTCTTGTTGTTGAGACGGGTGTCACGGTGAAACATGTTCTCACGATAACCACCTGAATCCACTCGCTGGACGCTGCAGCTCGGTGAGTCACCGGTCAGCTCAAACTACCGGCATTTACCGACTCATAGCGGAAGCATCAGATTCACATCTGACTGATTTGAAAGTAACAGACGGCTTCATTCAGAGTTCTGTTGAAAAATAGCAAAAAGAACAAATGACCGACCATTCATTCAAGCAAGAGAAGACAGCTCAAGGTCTGATGTGAATGTGGGAACATGCAGAGACGGACGCCTCCGTCCACCTTTACTTAACCATGCATCACTGCTGGGGCTCAGGGAGAGGCTGGTGGAAGCATAAATCATAACAACAAGGAAGCAAAGACACACACACACAGAGCACATAAAATAAAATGACAACAGCTGTGTTAGTGTGTGTTTATTATTGCATACATTAGTCAGGGTTGAGTAGCTTTACAAGCCCGGTGTGGATCAGCTGTGCAGGCCTAATATACTGCCATGTCTGAGGGAGTGGGAGGGTGGCTGCTTGTCTGTCTGAGTAATCTGCTGCTAATGACCCGTAGTGGCCTGGGGTTACTGTCGGCCACACGGGTCACACTCGCCGCATTGGCCAATCACAGCCATTCATGGATATCAGGCTGCTGAACGCCCTTTGACCTACATCATAGTTTCTCTGTTCTGTAACACAAGACAACTGTATGAAGGCTTCTTCAAACATTGAAAATGTAAATAAAAAAAAAAGGAATACAAAAAAATAAGTTAGGGATATTGTGAGAGATTCAGTGGATCATACATTTTGGGGGGTAATAAATATTAAACTAATGAAAATGTTTCTTATTATTATTATTCATCATTGGTAATATCAAAAGGAACTTTTACTTATTCTGTTATTATTTTATTTCATGTAAATAACAATATACCTAACTTATTGTGAGTAGTGTATATTGGTCAGTGACAAATAATGTTTGGCAAGATAAGTCAAAAACAGTGTTAACTGTCAGTGTCAACTGAAAAAGAATGATAAATTTTAAATATTTAATCCATCTAAAATATAAAACATGTTAAACTGTCTTGTACCAAGTTGCTAGGGTTACATCACATGACATTTTTGACCCATATATTTAAGCTGCTCAAATGCAACGGGCTGAATTTGAGGTAAAAAAAAAATCTGATTAAACATCTGGGATACCCTTGGTCACCAAAGACAATCCAAAAACAAAAAGGAGTATCTCAAATCTTTTATGTATTAGTATTATGGCTGCTTTCCTTTGTTTGGCTAATAATATACACTAAGTGTTAAGGCCAATCTTCTTATGTGGTTCTTTAATACCTAGCCCTGGCTTTCTATATCTACAGCAGCCTCATGAGAGATGGGAGTAGCACTTTCTACACTTAATCACTGTTGCTTATCAACCATGCATGAAAAGGGAAAGGGGGGAGGGGGGGGTGTTGCACTCAAACGGTGCAATACAGGCTAGAGCACTCCCACAAGTAGGCCACTTTCTGAGAGAAGTGGATTTTCTGGGACATTAGGCAGCCAGGTTTAGTCTCAGTCTAAAAGAAAGTTTGACACCGCTGATAAGGGTGTGTTGGACGGAAAGGCTGCGGCGTTTCCGCCTTGGAGATTCTCAGTTTCTGGAGAATTAAGGCAGAACAATCGCCTGTGGCTCTACCCTCGACTCCGGCTGGTTTCATAAGACACAGAGAGACAGGGAGAGAGATTTACATGACCTTTAAATATCTAATGTGCCACCGCTGACTAGAACGTTCCAAATTTTGTTGCTCATTTCACTTTACTGCATACATAATGAAGTGACAGGCGCCAGATGGTCAGGAAAAAGAGTTCTGCCCGGTGCTATAAGACGCCGGAAACATTAATATATTCTAAATCAGAAGTGACGACTGCATCGCTTTTCCAAACCCAGCAGCCAAATTTCTGCCAAGTAGGAGTTCAACAAAATATCAAGACTTTTCATCAAGCCTTGTAGGTTTATTTGATGTCAACCCTGGGGATGGAGAGATAGAGAGGAAGGGAGGGGATATGATAAACTCTAATTAGACCTATTAGACAGGGTCTACTCTGCTTGTAGTTCGAGGCTAAACAAGCTTCTCAAGTGTGGAAAAACAACCGTGCATGTGGAGTCCTTGTCAACAGTTTTGAAAAATGCTAAGGAAGAGGTAGGAACAAGCACTAGCTGTTGTCTAACCCACCAAACCCTCTGGGCAGCATGTAATTGGGGCTGAGGAAAAGAAAATGTCAGTTCTGGTGTATTTTTTAAAGCCAATATAAATGTCTGGGTTAGTTTTTGTCATTGATTTTGTCTGTGTGTCATTTTTTTGACACAAAGGTAATGTGCGGTTGTTTCTGCTTCAAACAGGCTGATACACTGGTTTCCGATATTTACTGAAGAGTAAATGCAGCAACACATGTAAAAGTCAACACTTTCCTTAACCAAAGAACTTCTTGGTTGACTAATAATCATTCAACAAGTTAATTTCACAGACAAATCTGTAAAATGTTAGTTTCCCACACATGCAATAATGCAGAAGGCCCTCTTTGGAAAAATGTATGAGAATCTACTACTTAACTCCAAACCAATCGACTTTAAGAGATTCTTGAAGAGACAACATCTGAAAACCACTGATTAAAATCATTCAGGCACTAAAAAGGTCAACTATCTATCCACGGTTTGAAACAGTCTTCCTCATATGCGTCAAACCCAAGGCCTGGGGGCCAAATCCGGCCCAGCAGCTCATTTTCTGTGGCCCCTCAAGAGTTTGCACAGACTTGTGTGATTTATTGAGAGATGGGAAAGCAAATAAATGTTTGAACTTAACAGAGGCGTTGTCTTTGTACGACTTCATCAACTCCAAAATCTTGTCTCAATTGGCCACAAAGGTTGTTTAAAAGCAGGAAAGTTTCTGTTGTTGAGGTACATTTGTCATTATTTTCTTGTACTTTCTATTCTTTTAATATTTACCATAGCAAAACGAAACCATAGATTCCAATGAGAGGAGAGGCAATTATCTAATATAATAACATAACAAATATAATATGTAGATACATATATATATAATCTTTACAATTTCATTTGACACCCCTAGTTTATCTTATCTATGACGGAAAAAAACAGGTAACAGGGTAAACAGGGTAACCAGTTGCTCTGTAGCACCACAGCTTCCTACTGGCGCCTGAACGCACCATCACACCAAATCATTCCGCACGTTTATCTAACGCGATTTAAACTTTGTCAAATAATAAAATGAACGATGTTGGAGTGAAGACCGTTAACTTAATTTTCAAATTGTTGAAATATGTTCGAAACTGAACCACAGAATAAGCAGCTAGTTAGTTAACTACATTATTAGTTAACATTAATGCTGTGTTAAAACAGAGAATCCGACGTGGTCCTTTTAAATAAGTAGCAACGGTCGTTATTGGGTTCATTTCAAATAACCGTTATATTGACAGAAGCGACCGTTAAGACTTTGATGTTTGATGTTCGCGTTTGACGTTAACCTTCCGTTACAGGGCCTGACTGTAACGTGAGCGTGCCCGTTACACTAACAATTAAAAGCGACCGAATTAAACGCCGTAGTTTTAATTTAACTGTTTCAATAAACCTTCAAACGGTCGGACATTTTTTTTTTAAATCTAACGGTTCTAAACGCAGCTTTACATAAACGGATAACCCGCATAACAACGAAGCAGAGCGGGAGAAGCGGGGCACAGGAATGTCTAGAAAAAAAATAAAACCTTGATTTCACGTTAACATTTGATTATAAAAAGAGGGGGAAATCCTTCTTACCCAGCACGTAAATCGTAGCAAAGTTTCATGAACACTGAGATTGCCTTTAGTCCGTTTATCCTTCAGTACACCTGCTGCTCAGGATTCCGAATTAAACGAGCCTCACGGTGAAAGCTGCGGTCCGTCCATCCCCGTTAATATCCTCCGTGGTGCCCTTCCACCGACTAGAAATGTCCGTTTTCCGGCGGACTCGAGAGGGTTTCAAAAAAAAAAAAATACCAGTTGCGTCCCTCCCCTCCCTCGGAGAGAGCAGCGCCGTTCGTCGGCCCCGGAGCTTCCAGCCGCCGTTGCCGCGTCGCCTTTTCGCCTCTCGTTGATTTCAGGGAAACGGGGCCGAGGACGTTTCGTCAGAGCTCTCGTGCTGCTGCTTTATTTTTTTCTTAAAGGGGCCGTTCGCTAATAAAAAAAAACGGAGTTTTTTCTGAAACAGGAAACCCAGACACCTCAGCCTACCACCGCCCCTTCGGCTGCCACGGTTATGTAATGCAACGTTATAAAACAGGTGGGCGAACAATGGGCTCGTTCTAATGTAAGCGAGCATCACACAGAAGGCTGAATATTAATATTGCTGCATTATCCCTAATGACTCTATGTGGTACATTAAGCTTTATGAATGAATGAATGAATGAATGAATGAATAAACACGGTGCAATAATAAAATATTAAAAGCATTTCAGATAGGCAGTAGGGCTGAACCCTCAGGCGGTCCACTATGGATTTGTTAGTCAATGAGTAGGTTTTTATGCATTTTTCCATGCTGAATTAGTTATATGATAAAAAATATTATTAATTATTATTATTATTATTATTAAAATAAAGGCCTATGTCATTTTTTGCCATAGACTCCTTAATCCTGTGATAAAAGCATCATACTCTTTATGCCTTATAGGACACTTGGGCAATTTTATTTTTTTTGCCCAAATCAGGCTATAAAAAAAAAATTAAGCTTTCATGATGGCAGCTGCTTCAAGAAGTGAAAAACTATGGTGCAGAAGAAGCTCCACAGGCATCCACTGTCAAGGCCTTTTTGATTGAAATGATTAATAATAATATTCTGTATTTTTTGTGTGTGTTTTCCCAAAAACCTTTAAAAAAAATGACATAGTTCAATATTTGAATAGGGCGATGATGTTGAAAACCCAAATTTTACAGATTGTCAATGAAATCAACTTGTCAAATGACTGTTAGTCAACTAAAAACTGGTCAAAAGTTGAATTGCTGGACAAAAGATGTCTCCTATACTTCTTATATAAGTCCATTCTCTGTGTTTTGCACTAAAGGCTTCGAGCTTCTACATCACATATTGTGTAAGTTGAATTTTGGACGACCAAGTTATGTCACAAATCACACACACCCTTAAAAATCAGACTTTCAATGAGTACAAAGATTTGCATTTTCAGCAGATGAATATAAAAACACCCTTCTAGTGTCAAACTCTGCACATATATCATTCTACAGTCAACTGGGGAAGAATAACTTAGTTGTGAGTAGAGGCTGATTTTAAGCATAATGAAAATGCTTGAATGCATATGTGAAGTATCAGTTCTTATTAGTTTTTAATGATGACGATGATGAACAAGTAAAATAAAGCTGCCGTTGCTTTGCCAAGGTTTTAATAAAGTTTAAGCTGCCAACAAAGGTGAAGAAATACTGGCTCTACAAAAACACAGGAATCATCTTTAAAAGTTACTTCACTGTGTTTTAAATCCTCAGAATTTCTATAAAACATACAGAGGACATCATGTCAGTAATGTTAGGATTTTTTTTTTTTTTAAGATCAATTTAATTTTTCAAAAATTCAAAAGAATTTTAGAAAAAAAATATTTCTCCTACTTGCTATGACCCAGTAGCTAAACCTAATTTAAGTCAGATGACAGCCCAAATTCTATTTTAAAGGATTCCCACAAAAAATAGACACCAACCTTTGCATGTTTGTTCAGAAATTTTCAGAATTCTTTCTTCCGCCTGTTGCGCCGTCAGGAATCTTCTCTGAATATATCCCACATTCAGCATTTGTCCTAATTAGCGACGAGGTGGTCCCTAAGACACAGAAATCCTCTTGTCAAACTGCGTGAGATCAAATTTACAAAGAAGTAGCGGGTTCGAGGAGCTGCTGAGGAGTGAAATGGATAGAAAGAGCAGGAGGTGGAAACGGGAGTCTAGTGACCTCTGACCCCCCCAGAGATGAGGCCATAGATTGCAGGGGAAGTAATCACAAGGACTTTCTACTCTCTGCTGCCAGACTACCAATGAGGCAAATGAGGATCAGTGAAGTCTCGTCCGTGATACAGAGCCTCGGCCTGATTGTCACCTGGCCGCCATGTTGCCACGAATATTCTGAAGTCTGAGTTCAACGTGGAAGCACGAAAGCAGGTTTTTTCAAAAATCAACCGATGACCATATTTGTGCAGCTTTGGAGAGTGGTGCGTATTTATCTTATCTCCACAGTTGCCTAAGCAAATGTTTAAAACACCAGAGAGATCAGAGAGATGAGGAAACACATATTTATAGAGCTAGATTTCTAGAGAAATGTCCTGTAGTACTTTGCATAGCTGATGTGCTGATATGAAAAGCAGCAGGGACGCTGTGTGAAAACAAATGGGGGCTTCTTCCTTGTTTATCACTAATAAGCTTATTAGTGCTTGATAAATAATTCACTTTAATATAGCCTGATATCTAAAGAAATGCTGTGCACCACTTTACTGAGGTAATATATAACCAGCACATATATGATCAGTGAAATTATGACTTTAAAGCACGATGGAGGTACTGTGATTTCAAAGGTGAGGATAAAGATGAGATTTAATTGTATGTAACATCGGATTATGCAAACTGAAGGTCATTAAAGCATCATTTAGCACCTTTAAAAAAATCAGCATTTACAAAGTGCTTTGGCAGGGAAATATGACAAAAACCAAAGATTAAGGCCGAACAAAAGCAAGACAAAATTGGAGAAAAGTTAAAACAAGATAAAAGAAGCAAAAACACAGTAGAGAGGAGGGCCGAAGGACGATGGAAGATAAAAAAGAAAAGGTGAGGAGATAATAAACGAAACACTTAAAAAAATATATAGATAAATACAAGTAAAATGAATTAAAGCAATACAATAAATGATAAAACGAGCATATAAAATGAGATTTTAAGAAGCGATTTAAAAGAAGCCACTGATTGTGCGAGTCTTATCTCCTCAGGCAGCTCTTACTGTAATAGGTGATTTTGCCAACTCATTCACCAAAGGCAATAAGGTGTTAGTGCTGCTCGGTGTGTTTCTGCTACCCCCAAGTGGCCAAAATACTTTTATTGTATTTTAATTGTGGAAGGTTTAAGGCTCAGTTGGGATATTGGGATGTGATTTTTTATAATTATTAAATGAGATTCCTGTAAAATCAAACATAGTCATGATACCGTAAAGTGCGTGAAGTTGAACTGTGTTTCTAATGTTTTAGATTAGAGATGACTTTATTGATCCTTTGGGAGGTTCCTCAGGGAAATTAAAGCTCAAACACGTCACGTACAAGACTGTAATACATTTAAGACATAAGAGAAATACGTAAAAAAATAAATAACAACACAAACATAGAGAAAATAAAATAAAAAAATAAAGTAAATGCCTATACACTCCTTTTGTCATTGCTACATGGTTATTGCAAAAGTGCACATGCAATTATTGGAAAAATAGAAATAAATAAATGACACACAGCTACCTATTATATATACATGATTATGAATTATATACATAAATATATTAAGAATATAATACAAGTATAATAAATATAGGCTATAAGATATTGAATAGAAAGGATATAATATAATAAAAATATATATAAAAATACAATAGGCAAGGAAAGATCATTACATATACACATACAATAATAAATAACAAATAATGATGAAAATATGTAATATTACTAGAAAAGTTATATGAGGCATCAGGGGGAATTCAGGCAGAAAACTGGCGATATAAAGGGATTTTATGTATGTTTAAAGTGCAAATAAGATAATTCTTTATTGGTGGGGAAACTGCATTAGTAACAGCAGTAGAGGCAGTACAAGTGACATGCAAAGAAAAATAAAAAATAAAAAAACATACATTATATATAAAAATAAATACAATATAATATAAGATAGATGCACCATATATACAAGATAGAATTCAACAGGCGTACAAACCCAGAGGGACGAGGCCGGCCGATCATTAACACATGTAGCAGATAATCAGGAAGGGAAATGAGGAGATCAGTAAGAGGACGGATGGACCACAGAGATGCATGGCGACACGCAGACAATCTGGCAGAGGTTGGATGGCAGGGAGCCGCCGTGTCACCGACCGCGGCTAATGACTTAATGAGCAGCAGGTGAGGATAATTGCAGAGAGGCAACAGGTGAGCGGGCGGCTGGTGGGAAATATTTCAACAGCAGATGCTGCAAATGTGATGTGAAAATGTAATAAACTGCAGCATGTGTGTGAAGTCACTAGAGATTAAGCTGCAAACAAGAAGACTGAGGGATTCCCCTTAGTCATGCTACACACACACACACACACACAAACACACACACACACACACAAACACACACACATGCTCACAATGGGTCAGCTGTCTTCCGGCAAATGATGTTGACATTTTCCAAATCATCCCTATCCGTTTATTCTAGAAATCCCTGTTATAATAAACGTCCAAATCCCAAATTAACCTTTTTCCAGAGGGCAGCGTGACCATGCGTGTCTTATTCAACTGGGAGATTGTTCAGAGTCAAATATAGAACAGTTAGAGAGGAGGAAGGATGATGATGATGATGATGATGAAGCTGCTGATGTCAAACACACTGGGATAAGATGGTCTATCAAATACAAGGATGTTTTATTAGTGATGGTTTAATAGATTCATATGCAGTAGATTTGACATTAAACTCAATTTTATACATATTACATTATACATTTTATTGGACATTTTATTGTTTATTTATATGGGTAAATCAGCTCATTTATCATTAAAAAGGTGTTGATTAACGTAACAGGCACATATACAAGAATTTCATGCATCAGCCTACATGTACTGTTTTTGTAATGTAATGGTAGTGGCATTAAAAAATGTTATAGTTATAATGGGTCAATGGGACACTTTTGGCCACGAAGTCTGACATTACATAATAAATAGTAATGCAATCAAAACAATTTTGTTCATTTGTGACATATCCAAGGCTCTAATCATCATCAAGTCCCATCCACCTACCTTATATTATATGGAATTTTTGTTGTAAAAAAAATAATGAATTAATTCATTCAATAGATAAACTGACATTTAAAGGGTTAAGATTCTGAAAAAAGCAGAAAAAATATTGAAGTGTGATGATTTTACATTTGTTTATACATGGACATTTTAAAGGTGCCAAAAGGATGCAATTTTATTTCCACAGAATATAAAACATAAAAGAGTAAGAGACAATGGAGTTCAAAAATCAACTAAAAAGAAGAGTATATGGAAATTCAGGCCAAAAGCTGTGACACAGCCAAAATAATCAATAAATCAATAAACTGTCTTTATATGAGATGGTTATTTAATGTTATTTAATAGTATTGTTTTTTACTGTGTTGGTTCTTTCAGTAACTGAGGATTAACACACAAACTAACACTCTCTCTGTCTCCATGTGGTTTTCCATTGCCACCAGTAGATGACACCATTATACCAGTGAACCTGCTCCTCCTGCTCTGTCCTGTTCTACATCAGGATGCCAACCATGGCTCTCTGGAGGCTGAATTATTTAGTTTGCTTGTCTGTGATGGAACACAGATAAAGTAGAGGGCACAGGGTCACTGTGATACAGCTCTCAGAATAGGAACCTGGGCCTAATCAGCTCCTCGGGTTTCATGGTTTTATTCCAAACTGAAATATCAACCACCTGACCAAACGCAACCTGGAGAGTTATTAATACCGAAGTCCACGTAAAACTCACTGATCACGAGAAAAGGGGCGGAATAGAGAGGATTATCATTCTATTAAATGCAACTTGTGTTTCTTAATTCTTCATTGTACCTTATGTCACCTGAGTGGAGGACTGGCTCCAGTTGCCATAACAACGAGCCTCCCAGCAGGCCTGTGAAACATGACTCTGGCATCTAATCTTTCACTGGCCTTGCCCTGTTCACCATCTATACCCAGTGGCAGCGGACTGTACATTTTTGTGTGATGGCACAACTAATCCCTGATATAATTCACCTCCATCTCCCCCATTTCGAGCAAAGGAGCAACTCCCAATTCTGCACTTATTTTTTTTTTAACGTCTCCCCGGCACTTTGACCTTACATATGGTTCAAGACAAATTCTTAAGAGACATCAGTCATTAAAGCGAGGGGGGCTTAGAACATTGCAGCCGGCTTATGCTGGAATGTGGGCTAAGGTGTGGAAAAAATGGAAATATTGCAGAGGCCTGGCAGTGAACAGTAAATTAATAACATCAGAAAAAAATGGATGGAAGATTTGAAGATTTGTATCGCATATGTGGAAATTCTATAAAATTTATGCTTATTTTTTGTAATATGTACAGTAATAGATTATAACCCACACATATATATTACAGACTTCTTGTGTTTTAATTCAACCATCATCATAACATTAAGTGAAAATATCTTGTTTCTCGCACAATTAGTCCAATATTGAGCAGACTTATCTTATTCCACTGGCAGATCATTTAGCTTTTTCTTGATCAAGTTTTTTCTTGATTTTAGTCAATTTATTTATTTTTTTTTAAGTCTTGTTTTCTTAAAACGAGACCAAATTGAACCAAATTTAAACAAAATTAAATAAGATAAATTATCTGCCAGTGGAATGAGAAAATTCTTCTCAATGTTGGATTAATCGTACCAAACGTTATTTTCACCTGATAGAATTTCAGTTCGCAAACTCAAAATCTTATGGTGGAAATAATTTGTTTATTGTATATTTTCTTACTTTTTTTAGTCTCATTTTGAGAAAACAAGACTAATAATTTCTTTTAGTGAATTTAATCTTTTTTAAAAGGAAATGTTGGCCATGTTTTCTTTAAACATAGCAAATTAACCTAAATCAGAAAAAAACTGAAATAAGCAAATTTATCTACCAGAATAGCAAGAGAATTCTACTCAGTATCGGACAAATGTTCCAAAACCAAGATATTTTCACTTGTTAAGATTTAATTTTTTGTGCAGTGAAGACTTTACTTTCTCTCACATCCCAACAATATCCTGGTTTGTACAGTAGTTATAGAGATTAGTTAATGTCTGACCTGCTCACACTGACCCAGTCAACCAGTGCTAGACTTCCCTCCTTACACATTACCTTGTATGGACATCACCTCCATACCATAACCATCTCTGTCTCTGTTGGATTCATTCCAGTCTTCTATTTATCTGACCCTCATCCCTCTTTCTTATCACTAGTAGACTTCTTTCCCTTCTGCTAAAATAAATAACTATCTTGTAAAATATACTGTCATTAAAACGCTTGTTATATGGGTCAGTGACGAATAGTAGTTGGCAAGATGAGAAAGTCAAAAGCCTCTTAAAATATAGCTTTAAAGTCAATGATCATGTTGTGTTCATGTCATTTAAAAGTCCATTTGCACCATTTAAAGAATAAAATAAAACCAAATATGTGATTTTTTGACACCAAATGTCAAACAGTGTAACTGTAAAAGAATTTGTTTTAAATATTTAATCCACCAAGAATATACAACTAGTTGATAGCATGTTTTTTTAATAATTAAAAAAATAACCTTTTTTAAGAGAGTTAAAGAATCTGGTACAAATAACATTTTTGACTTTATCCCATATATTACATTATCTTATATTTGTGGATGACAAAAGTCAAAATGTGAGTGTTTTACGACCCGGGTAAGTGATAAATTCTTCTGATTCTGATTGGAGCATTCGAATTGGAACGATGGTATCTTCGACCAATAAGGATGCAGCGTTTTGACTGATTCTCGATAAAGAGGAATATTAATAACAATTAACAGCATATAATCACTTTCCAATCGACAAATAGGCTGCACGAGGCGGTAAAAAATTCATCATGTCATCTTTAATTTTTTACAGTCACAATCATCTTTTTTTCCTTTCCAGTGTCTTAAAACCATAAAAAATAAATATACATTATGTTACAAAACATTTCCAGTGTCTCAGATCATAAAAAACAAGGACATTTATCAACAACATTGATTACATGAAGGCAAAAAAAAACAAAAAAACACTGGGGGTGTAAGAGTATGTATGGTACTGTACAAAAGGCATTCACTTACTGGTAAACGTCACTTTAAGTTGCCTTGGAGTAGCTGCAAAATGCATTAGAGTTGGCATCTTTTTCACTTTGAACTCAGATGTTTTATTCATGCTAAAATCTAAAGAAATTCTGGATTTAAAGATAGTATTTAAGGAGCGTGCATTCATGCTTTTTTCAAAGTATTTGGGACTAAAACTAAGTTAAAAGTGAATTGACTCCAACTCTAATCTGCACATTTTATTTCATGACTTTGGTAACATGGAGTTTGTTGCACTGGACAAACAGGCAGGATGGACACTGGAAAAGAAGGCTTCAGGTTCATAGTGCTCTAACAGACTGAGTTGAGTTCAACAGAGGGGGAATTCCCTCCCCATTCCACATCATTATGTTCATTTAGGGCCACTGTGTGACAATACAGCACTGCCAGTGTGTGTGTGTGTGTGTGTTTTTAAGGCCTCGATCCAGGATGAAGGCACAACTCTGGGAATCGTCCTCGGCCGATCGAACCGATCGGAAAGCGCTCCCGACTCATCATCATGATTTTCTTGAAGTTTAGAACCCTCGCTACGGCTGAAATACAAAATAGATCATTTCTTTCTTCACCTTTAACAATATCTACACATTAATTACACTCTAAATGCACTGCATTGAGAGGCTGTGAGAGCCTTTCTCTGAGTTTAAAAAAAAAAAAAAGAAAAATAGAAAAGAGCACTCGGTGTGTGTTATAGTGGCGTCCGGTATCGAGACGATGTGTCCCAAAGGGATTTGTAGTCCTTTGAAGTCCTTTTGGACTACAAACGAGAGTGTACCAGCGTGTATGGGTTCGTGCACAGTGATTATACATCCGCCTTCCTCTGTGAGAAAGAAATTGTCTGGAATTCTTAGTCTTGAACTTGCAGACCCCGCCATACAGGAACATTATTTAGTGAGGGTGGGGGGGGGCTGCAATACATTCTGGGAGAATTCTTCATCTTCTGACTCTCCGCCCTCCTTTAGTTTCCTTTAGTGGTTTTGGCACTCCGTTTCTTCCTCTCTCGGTACAGTCCGACACAGCATTCCCTTTATCCTTTCTCACATCTTTTTTTTTCTCCTTTTGCTCGTTCTCCTGTTCTCAGGCAGTCCTAAAAGTCTGCGTTTTAATACTGCTCTCCAGAGGGAGGGAACCAGACAGGAGGGCTGGATGGACAGATCGGCCGTGGAGAACAAACCTTTTCTCCATCGTCACTTTCCTTTCGTTTTATTCGTCCCTCCTCGTGGCTCTCCTCCTCTCCTCTCCTCTCCCGGCAGGTTTTCCCTCGCTCCTCCTCTCACAAGGGCAGGCTGGTTTGAGTTTTCCTAACAGGTCAGATCGAAGTCTCGTTACTGCCACTGTCACCGGGGAGGAAGCGGGAGGACGGGGAGGTGCAGGGAGTGAAGGCGCGAGGGGCAGTGGAGGATAAAAAAGGAAGATAAGAACATGCAGGGGTGAGAATTAACGCAGGGGGGCAGGTGTTATCATGCAGCATTTAAGCAGGATTCTATTCATGCTGTGGTGAAAGGAATAGCTCGATATCTTAAGGAAATTTGTTTTTTGTTGAGAGTTAATTAAGAAGACTGACACCACACTCCTGTCTGAAGCTACAACCGGCAGCTGGTTAGCTTAGCTTAGCTTAGCATAAACACTGGAAACGGTGCAGAAATTATCTGCCGGTGCAGTAAGATAAAAGATAATTCTTGACTTTAGTTTTCCTTCTTGCATTAGAGGCATTTATTGTTTTAACGGTAGGATATACCGTTAAACCGATATGATTATACCGATACATTTCTGTGTTGTAAATGTTGTGTATTCAAACTTGGATTTGAAGAAAACTGAATGAAATCACAACATCTACCAGAATATTTGTTCAGCCCTACTGTTTTATTAATTTGTTTTCTCAAAGCTAAAGTTTGCGCTAAGCTAACTGGCTAAGCTAAGCTAGCCAGCAGCTGTACGTACCTTTATATTTACCTACAGGTGTGAGGTGTCAATCTTCTTGACGAACTCTCATGAAAAGTAATAAACAAACTTTTAAACTATTCCCTCAACTTATAATGATGCATGCACTGATGTGCTTCATTATTATAAAGAAATACATGTTGTTTAGCCTGTGATTGCTAAACGTATTGTTAGCTGTGCATATTATAGGATTAAATAAAGTTTTTTGTGCTTTACATGTAACAGCTGCTGTTAAGTGCTATAGCTCTTAAGTAGAATACTCACTCTGAGTCGGACTCGTTGCCTCCATTGACTGTTCCTGACTTCAAGTGCATTGCCACGCCGCCGTTAGTCTCCCGGTAAATCCCCGCTGGCGGCAGCCCGGCGGGAATCTGTGGCCGCGGGGCGATGGGCGGCTTGATGATGGAGCCGCCTTCGTGGTTGCTGGGGCGACCGCCTTCGTTAGAGGCCAGCGACGGCGGCCTGGACGACGGAGACATGATGTTGACGGAGGAGGGCGGCGGGGAGGTGGCCGTGTTGTTGTTGTTGGGGGGCGGCGAGGTGATGGTGGGAGGGTTGTAGTCGCTCAGCTTCTCCCTCAGACGGTTCTTCATGTTCTTGTCAGTCAGCGGTGGCGGGTAGCTGATCTTGTTCTTTAGGATTCCTGGGATGGACAGAAACTTCATTTCAGTGCTGCTTGATGAAATCAAGTCATCTATTTAACTTAATATAGAAAGAATTCTCTCGTGTGGCAAGTGGTGCAGTGGGTAAAGCAGCAGCTCAGGGCTAGAAATCCCATTGTATCAATGGATTTTCAGAGAATTCATTCTGGAGGGGACATGAGAAAAACACTATACTACTATAATACCATAATAATCTGGCCTTATCTACTTCTCTAACACTCCTTTGCGACATGTCTTGAAGGTTCGGGCCCTCAGCATGTTCACATGTTTTAAACAATGTTCCATATTTATTTATATTTATACATAAGGCAAATGAGATCATGAGGGAAAAACTATGAAAATCTTTGGTGGAGGACATCCCTTCGCCTAGTAACTGCTGCTATGATAATTTACATCGTTAACGATCATTAGGTCTGATCTTAACCAGCAGACTGTTAAAAAACAAGAGGTTAATTTATTTTAAACTTTTGAACAAGTAGTGTGACAAATGACTTACTGGCTACTTTTGGGACTTCCAACTATGCAGACTTACACTACCACTCAAAAGTTTGGGGTCACATAGACAAATTTGTGTCACACTTTTATTTCCATTAGTCTTCTGATGCAATGAGCAAACACATTGTTCCATTAGAACACTGGAGTGATAGTTGCTGGAAATGGGCCTCTATACACCTATGTAGATATTGCACCAAAAAACAGACATTTGTAGCTACAATAGTCATTTACCACATTAGCAATGTATAGAGTGTATTTCTGATTAGTTTAAAGTTATCTTCATTGAATAAAACTGTGATTTTGTTTCAAAAATAGGGAAAGTGACCCCAAACATTTGAATGGTAGTGTATAAAACCCCTCCCTCCTCTGACCTTTCCTCTGCTCTGGCTGGTGGTTGCTGTTGCTGTTGGGTTGGCTGGTGGGCGCTGCATCTTTAGCGTTCCCGGCCGTCTGCTTGTCTCTCTCCTGCTGCGGCGTCTCCCTGTCTCTCTCTCCGACGTGGTTGAGCTTGTTCTCCTGGTGCAGCTCCACGTTCACCTTGGTCTCCACCCGCAGCCTCTCCGCCCCGCCGGGGTCCTCGCTGTCGCTGGCCGTGGTGGCGTCCGTCGGCCAGTACGGCTTCACGTGATTGGCCACTGAATCCGCCGGCAGCTGGGCGGCGCCTTTCCCTTTGGGCGTGCTGGTGACCGGCTGCCGCTCGTTGTTCCACTTGGGCTTGACGTCGATGTCGTCGTCCTCGCTGTCGGAGGAGTGGGAGGAGGCGTAGGAGGAGCTGTGCTCATCCCCCGACAGCTCGCTGTCTGAGTCAGAGTCTGGAAGAGAAAGGAGCGAGATTAGATGAAGTTTTATTCGTAAGAAAACAGTGATATGCATGTGTGGGCCCGGATGAAAAACTCACCATCTCCCTTGGTGCCGCTTCTATGGAACAGAGGCCCGTCAAGATCAGTGTGACCTTTAGCTGTTCCTGAAGAGATACTCGGCTTCTGACCTGACTCCTCCCTGTAGATCGATGAAGCCAAAAGGAAGAAAAAGAGAGGGGGAACGGGAAAAAATCAAAATGAGGAGGGAAGCATGAGAGAAGTAGAGAGAGAGACAGAGAGAGATAAGGGGAAGTACAGCGTCGCTAAAAGTTAATTCAAGCCCAAACTTGTGGTTTAAGATAAGTGACTGTACAACAGCTGAAAGCTCCAGACATCTCTCATTACACACAATGTACTTCTGTCGATGGCGTCAACCACCACTTATACAAATAGGCACCACAGCACTGCAAAAACTTAACTCTTATCAAGTGAAAATATTGTGTTTTTGGTACAATTACTTCAATATTAAGTAGAATTATCTTATTCCACTGGCAGATAATTTAGCTTATTTCAAGATGTTAGTCAATTTATGTTATATTAGTCTTCTTTTTTTACAACAAGACCAAACTGACCCAAATCAGGGAAAAAAAAGTTGAAATAAGATAAATTATCTGTCAGTGCAATCGAGGCTAAATATAAATCAAGGCTGCATATTGCAATTTTGGATATCAAGCCTAAAAAGTGGAGTTTTTTTCCTGATATTTCAAGGTTTTCTTTGGGTCAATTTGTCTTTTTTTTTATTCTTAAAAACGATCCTATTCTCTGCCAGTGGAATAAGATAATTCTACTCAATACTGGACTAATTGTACCAAAAACAAGGTATATACACCTGTAAAGATCTCAGCTTTTGCAGTGAGTGTAGCTGTGCTTAACAAACTGGAAAATGGAGGGTAACTCAAGACTTCCCCTTTTAAACTGTTAATATATTAGAAACTTTCAGCTTCATTCCAAAATAGAAAAAGCTACCAGCACATTTCCCTCCTTTTCCTCTGCAGCAGCTGATTCTGAATGGGACTGAGACGATGCCTGGAGGGTAAAAAAACGCTACTGGAGAATCAGACCTGTCTGACGTCTGATCTACGAGCAGCTGCAGACGTGTCAAAGGCTGCAGGGAAGAGGTAGGAACGTCTGTATTAAATCCCGCTCCAACAGGTACAGTCCCATCTCTCTACTTCCCTACATCTCCGTGACCCTCCCTCCTCCCTCCATCAGGCAGCACGCCACATCCTCCCCCCTCCCCCTCCCCCGGTGTTTTTTCTCTCATTGACCCTAGTGTGGGCTCCTGTTACCCGGCTGACAGCTTTATGAGACGAGGCGTACAGTCAGACCTAACCCTGGGTTCTGTAAAAGACGCTTTAAAAACACCAGATCTGTGTAACAGCACTCCGCGGCGATGAAAACACGTCTGTGGTACACGTAAACACACGATCATACATGACACGCAGGGGAGATTAGCCTGAGAGGTGAAACGCATCCATATCCTGGAAGAGATGTGTATCTCAAAATGTTGAAAAAAAAGAAGTAGGAAAACGAGGAAGATTAATACATGGTAAGAAAAAAGATAATATACAAACATATTTTTTAATAAAACATTGCTAACAGTACTAGAAATATTTACCATATTTCATAATGCATTATATCAATTTTATATGTAGAATTGCCTGAAAAGTAACAGGACTGTCCTTGAGTGAATTTACTTCCAACACTGCATTGCAAAAACTGAAATCTTACACAGGTCAAGTCAATTTTTTTTTATTTGCACAGGTACAGGTGAATATATCTTGTTTTGGGTACAATGAGTCCAACATTGAGTAGAATGATCCTATTTCACTGGCAGATAATTCGTCTTATTTCAAGTTTTTCTGTTTTTGTTTAGAGCACCAACAAAAAAAAAAGAATTAAAAAAAATTAAAATGAAATAATCTAAATTATCTGCCAGTGGACTATTTGGACTAATTGTACAAAAAAACTAAATATTTTTTCCCCTGGTAAGATTTCAATTTATGCAGTGCATACATACAAGAAAATACATAACACAGCATGGATGGATAATGTGGATGGATTTTGTGGTTTGTTCTTTTGCCTCCTTGTGTCTCTGTGAGTTGTGTTTTCGTGTAGATCAGCTGATCAGTTTTGCAACAAGTCCGTGCGCCATGCTCTGGCAAACCTCTGCGTGGTCATGCGAGCAAAAATCACCGTACAGTGCATGTGCTGTTTCTGTAGCAGCATGCATGTGTGGAAGGAAAGAAGGAAACTCCAACTGTAGAGAAACCCAGCGTCCTCGTTTGGACAAGAGTGACAGGATGTGTGTGTGTGTGTGTGTGTGTGTGTGTGAAAACCGGGGACTTGCAGTGTGTTAGTTAGTAGATGTGAGACATTTGATGCATTAGCAGACATGCGGGGGGATAAAATAAGACAAAATGAGGAAAAGTTGAAAGAAAGTGACAATAACACACACGCACGCACGCGCACACAAACACATACACACATACACACATACACATACACACACACACACACACACACACACACACACACACACACACACACACACACACACACACACACACACACACACACACACACACAGGTCATGCAGCGTTGTAGTGGAAGCAGCCATGCGGTCAGTGAGCGTGTTGTACCTGAGTGTGTAAGCCAGGTAGCTGCTGCGGCTCTTGGCTGACCTGAGCGTGCTGTCCAGGGACACGGTGGACTCCCCGATACCCGACCGGTACAGAGGACCGTCCTCGGTGTACGTGTTGTTACAGTTCAGGGAGCGCTGAAGACGGGAAGGAAGTAGGAGAGACATCAGAAGACGAGAAGGACAGAAAACAAAACTCCGAAATTTAAGATGCAGAATGCATAATGCAGAAATGTGTCTGTGTCCACCCACTGTGAGCAGAGAGGCGCGTGTGGTGCTGGACTCGTCCGGGACGTTCTTCTTCCCCGTCAAGACGTTCTTGAGGTTTTTGCGCACCTCTTTGTTGAAGATCACATGGAAGAAGAAGATGAAAACTCCCTGTGGAGGAAGGAAAGGAGACGATTTCAATGACTGCTGACAATGATCACCAAATCAAGCATAAACCTTTAGAAAGGGTCAGTGTTAGGGGTGTAATAATACATCTACTACATCGATGTATTGATTTATATTCCTGTGATCCAACTACATTCATCTATGTTTGACAAGTCAAGATCTAACATGGGTTTAAAAGGCAATAAATCCATTGTATCAATTCTAGGACATAACGTGTTGAATTTAAACACTGCAGACTTTACATGGATGTTTTGTTTTAAATACTTTTTATAATAAAGACATTAAGCACTACTCCATTAATTTTACCTGACGGTCCATAGTAGCATGGAGGAGCTACGGTTGAATTGATTTAATATTGTAATTAAGACACTCATTTAACTTGTGATGTCATCCAGGGTATATATCATATACATATGCTGGATTTGTATTATATCTTGGAAAAATAACAGCAGAAATATCAGGTAAACTTACTATTAATTCAACTTCAACAGAAACACTGTATTACCTGCAAACAGCTGAAGACGGCGAACAGGTAGTGGAAGGTCATGACGTTGCTGTTGACGGCCATCAGACCCAGCAGCCAGGTGGCGCTGATGAGCAGCAGGAGGAGGAACGCCATACGCAGAGCAGGACTGAGGAGGAAACATGTACACAGATTATCAGTTTGTATATAAAAAACATTTTAGTGTTCACTTTCAACGTTCTGTCAACATCTGGATGTTATAGAAACTCACATAGCTCCAGACTTCTCCACAGCTTTCTGCCGCCGTCCACACGAAGCCTTCGCTGCGAGAATGAAGATCACGATGTTCACCTGCACAGATGTAGAGAAAGAGGGAGGAGGATTAGTTTATTTTGACATATGGTCAATGCTTTGTGAGATTTTTTTAAAGATGCAAATAGGATTAATCTAATAACTCATAAATTGTCTGAATGAATTAAAGGTCATGAAAGAAATGACCTGCAATTATTTTCCAGGACATTTTCAGCCGCTATAATTTCATACATTCCCCTTTAATGTGTCCCTTAATATGCAATATTACCCTGTAGATGACAGAAAATTATCTTTGGAGGGTAAAGGAAGGTGTGAACATACCAGGACGACTACAAAGATGGGTCCGGCGAAGCTCCAGATGAGCGTGTCGTGGACAGACAGCCAACAGAAGTCAGGGTTCCCATAACCTTGAGGATCAAGGCCCACTGCCAGGCCTAGACACACACGAGAAAAAAACAAGATGCACAATGAGAATATATGTAAAAACACACATATTCCACATTTCACTGGGATCAAGAAATGCAATGAAACATTACTACTACAATTATGTTCATGTCGGACCCTTTTTTGCTCCATATATTTTGACATGAAGTTAAAATGCAACAGAACAGAAAATGTCATTGACTTCAAGGGAATAATTTCCATCTTGCATCCATGTCTGTGTTTTCTTCGACGTCCACAAGTCAAATCTACAGACTAAGTTAAGTTTTAATAATGAAAAATTCATATATAATATACATGAAATACATTGTAGGTGCCCCTTTTTTCTTTTTGCCCCCACCCTTCGAAAAATCAGTGCACACCACTGCACTCAACACCTCTTCGACATGAGCAGTGAATGTGATATTCTCTAAATGTTCCAGCTGTCACTCATCACTGTCCCTTAGTGCCGTTCGGCTCCTCTCTCTCTCTGTAATTATATCTCTTTCTCAAACTACTGTATGTCACAATTGGAGCTTTTTCTGGCATCCATTACTGCCAAAGCATGCCAGAAAGCTGCACATAAATCAGGAGGATGAGAAATGTAAGTAATGCTGATTAGATAATTGGACATTTACACTGCATGAAGCTATAAATTAACAAAATAAAATCTAATTATTTGAGTTTATAGAATGTCAAGACACTCGAGATGTCTGGCAGTCCTGTTACACAGAAAGTGGGATTTTATTGCTTTTTAATTATAAGAAGGTCAATTCACAGAAATTGTTTGGCCTCTGTGAAGTTGTGATGTGAATATATTACATACATATATCTTGGGATATCAAAACTTCAAACCCCAGGAAGGTGCACAGTATCTGACCTTTAAATATGAAACGTATGTGACTGTCGTGTCATTTTGACACATGAATCTTGGATGTTTCATTCTCTTATTTCCGTCTTTGGTTCAATAAGTTTCCCACGGGGATCACAGCCTTCTCACAGGAGGCGTGTTACAGCATGAATGTGCCCTGACAATCTGCCATCTTCTACTGCTTTGTTTCTGTGTGTGTGTGTGTGTGTGTGTGTGTGTGTGTGTGTGTGTGTGTACTGTAAAAACTGAAATCTTAAGAGGTGAAGATATCATTTTTTTTGGTACAATTAGTCCAATATTAATTTGAATCTTATTCCACTGGCAGATAATTTAGTTTATTTTAGGTTTTTTTTCCTGATTGGGTCAATTTGGACTTTTTAACAAAACATACTAACATTTTTTTAAAGAAAAAAAGATTAAATTGACTAAAATTAAGAAAAAACTTGAAACAAGCTAAATTATCTTCTAGTGGAATAAGATAATTCTACTCAAAATTGGACTAATTGTACCAAAAACAGGATATTCTCACCTTTTTTTAAATACCACAATATTTCCACTACATGCATTGTTTTTTCTTAATATCAATCAAGGCTAAATATCTTTATCGTATCTCTTTTTTTTATTTTAGTCACAATCTAATCTTTTTTTTAAGCTAAATCATCTGCCAGTGGAATAAGAAAATTCTATTCAAAATTGAACTAATTGTACCAAAAACAAGATATTTCCACCTGTTCATTTTTTGCAGTGTGTGTGTGTGTGTCTCACCAGTGATAATGGCTGGTATTCCCCAGCCCATGGCGTAGTAGAACCTCATGTGTCCGTGGTTGATGTTGCGCAGCTCGGTCAACATGCGGTAGATATGCAGCCCCTCCACAAACATCCAGGCAAAGGTGCACATGTAGAAGTAGTGGAGGAGGATGGCGATCACGGTGCAAACAAACTGGAAGGAAGTAGCGAGAGATACGAGAAAAGTGGATAAAAAAAGAGAGAATGATTCATAAGTATGTGTTCACATTTTTTTTGTCACTGCTGCTTTTATCTTTCTATGCTGTTGAAAATCTGCTGCTTGTCTCATTAGTAACCGTATATCTTTCACATTATCATTATAATCAAATTATTTCTGGTGTTTTACAGACCGAACTAATTCATCACTTGTCGAAAAAAGGTAAAATAATTATTATATAACATGCTTGAACACCTTTCTCAACAAAAAAATTGAATTGCTAATTGTTTAACCTTTCCCCACATTCCTTCATCTGCTCCCCCCTTCTCTTTCCATCCCTCTCTCTCTGCTCTAATAGAGGAATGCAGTGTGTCAGGGAACGTCCCAGCGGCTGAGATACTGTATTTTAGTCGTCTTGTGTATTTCTGTGGAGATCAAAGAGGAGCGACTGCTTTGACAGGGTTATAAATCATCCTGCAGATTCGCCCTGGGCACACGCTGACAGCATTCCACAGTCCTAACACACACACCTATGACTAAACAGTGCAGAGAGGACATGCACGCACACATACGCGCACCTATGAAGTCAGATGGATGAACAATAAAAAAGAAAAACAACCTGAAGACAGATTTGACTTTTTCTTTTTGAAACCTGTGAATTGAAATTCAAACTGGTGCAGATAAGGCATCATGTGGTGCCCAAGGCCTCTGAATCCCAGTCACAACACCATGAGTCACAACCCTTTCTTAAAGAAACTCGTCAATTACACAGTTTATCTGGAGCCTGAGCTTCTTATCTTTCTTTTTTTATGACTGATCTTGCTGTAAGTGAAATCGGGCTTGAATCAAGCCCAAAATGTCCATCTGCTTGTCGGCTGAGAGGGTTGTTAGTCGAGAACCGATGACCTTGTGATGCTAGCATCCAGTTTAACCAGACTAGCCGGAGCTAAAACTCGCTTTCTACCCGCGGTGACAGATTTATTTTGGCCACTCGAGGGCATCGGGAGCAGCGCTGTTTCACTTCGGAGTCGTGTTTTTGGTGAACATTTCCTGTGTTCTCAACTCCAACTCCTGAAGAAAACATCTGCCTCTTCAAGGCGCTAATCGCTAGCCGCTGTGTCGGTTCTGAGCAGGTGTTCGGTCGGATTTAAGATCTTTATCTCCCAAAATAGCCGCCTGATGCGGCCAAAAATGACACCTTTAGGAGAGATGAGAGTGAACCAAAAACAGTAGAGTGGCAGCTGGACAACCGAACAATGAGCTGACACCCTCTGTTATTATAAAAAAAATATTGGTTACAACCTTTAGACATGTTTCAGTCTGAGGACACGAACCTAGAGGTTAATGGCCGTAATTATGTGTTTTATGAGCTAATCCACACATGACTATCAATTGTCGTGTTTACACTTCACCTGCTATGCAAACAAGATATGATGTGTTAGTTAGTGAGCTTTAAAGGCGCTGGCAGGCACATGTTGTTACCTTTGGACAGAGCCAGGAACGCTGCTCTCCTTGTTTTCCATTCCGAAAGCTAAGCTAAGCTAACCGGTTGCTAGCTCTGGCTGCACATTGACTGTACAGGAAAGTGAGCAAAGCTATTTTAAGTTAAATGGGAACTGTTCCTTTAAATCCGCCCGTATGCCTCCCTGTGATCGTCCAAGTGCCTCAGCTTTCCCAACCTCACTCCTTCTTTAAAACTGGATTACCTGTCAATTAATGGATTAATGATATATATTTTTTTGTGAGCTACAGGCATTCGAGAGGTTTTATCAAGCGAAAACTAAAGAGTTGTTTTGGGGAAACCTTTGCCAGGGCCGACCGCCCCCGGGGCCTGTTTCTGGAGACAGGTACCAGTCACAGCATGTCTCCACCGCTGGCCCAGGGATGTGTGTGTGTGTGTGAGTGTGTGTATGTGTCCGAATGGGTGTGTCAGCAGACTTCAAAGAATTCCCACACATTTTGAATCTAAATCCTACTGTACAACTCTGCGCGCGCGCACGTGTGTGTTTTCTGACCGTTCAGAACTCCAAATTAGATCAGGAATTAACATAATTACCTCATTGGGGCCTCAAGACACGATCTCCATGTATAGTGCACGTTTTTAATTGAATAGGTTAACAGTAACAAAGTTACACCCAGCCAGGGCTGTCAGTTTAAGGAAAATCAATTTATAGACTCTATATTTGGAGGGGGGCTTTGGCTTACTGCACATTCCTGACTAATTAATAATTATAGTCATTAGCCCAGCATCAAAACCCATAATCTGGAATAAGAAACAGCTTTGAATACATAAAGGCCTGTTACAGTATACATTAGGTCTCCCCTTGATTCAGTTTTACTACTGTGCTGCTAAAGAATGTTATATTAGCAGCAGTTGTTATATTTCTTCTCCATCAATTATTCAATATATCTCCTGATGTTTGGGTTATAAAAGGATTTGAATTCATGTAATTGTCTCTAAACATCTATTTGATTAATGAACGGTACAATAATGCTATAATAAGAACGGAGCCTTGTTGGAGCAGAAACATGGCTGTGGGTGTATTGTTTTATCCAACTGTATCTGTGATTAATTGCATTTTAAATACCAATAAAAAACACATAATCTGTAAAGAAAGGCAGCCTCTCAGGTCGGCCTTAGTGCATTAGGGCTGGTAAAGCCCCTGTCAACACAGCGTTAGATGGCTGCCTGCAGGCCAGACTAATATAGTAGCAGGCCTGGCTGTCTGTAAACAGCAAACACTGGAGCAAGGCGTCTTTATCCCGCAGTTATCCCCTTTCGACTACTGTAAAAACCCCTAAAAAAAGAAAAATCCTCAGCACAATGATCTCCTGTGTCCTCACCGGGTTGTCGGTCTGATTGATGCCGGGCAGGAAGACCAGCTCGGAGAAGAAGAGCGCCGCCACCAGGTTCCTGTGGATGGCGTGCAGGTTGGAGCGGAGCCGGCGCAGGAGGCACAGCAGGATGAAGGTGAGGAGGAGGAGGAACAGGGAGACCGACACCGTGGTGTAGGTGACGATCTTCAGCGGCAGGACGTCGCCGTGCTGCGGGGAGAGAGAGTTCAGGACGTCCGGTTAAGGATCAACATGGAGGAGAGGTTTCAGGGAAGCTGAGAGGAGGAGGAAGAGTTCAGGCGAGCACCTCTCTCTTGGAGATGTCCATGAGCACGGCGAAGCTGGTCATGTGGTTACACTGGCAGCTGATGTGGCTGTCGTTCCTGTTGAGAACCTCGCAGCCTTTAGAGGACCAGCCACCTGTCCCTCCGATCCTAAACACACACACACACGTTAACACAGATTTAGATAGCACATTTCAACAAGGTAATTCCAAATGCTTTATATAAAACATTAAAACTACCGTTAAATACCGTGACACCGATATAATTTGTCATCCAACTCACAAAATGGAATGGTTCCAGAAGACGCAGACGGGTTTGGTCCTCTCCTCCGTCTCCAGCAGGGTGTACTCCACCGTGATGGGGGGGTCCAGGACGGGGGGGAGGGGCGGACCCTCGCTGTGCACCGAGGCGCTCACTATGGCCGTGTTGATCACCGGACGATTGGGCAGCCTGGAAATGGAAAATAATGTTTAATGAAATGAAAAAGACATGTTCCCAGTTGTAATCATGTGTGTATGTTTTATTATGTTTAGTTTTTAGATCAAAATCAATCAAAATCTGTTTTTTCCTCTTCCAGTAAAACAATTTGAAATGGACCTTGCCTTTGTTTTATCATCATGTAGAGTAGACTAAACTATTACTAAACTATAACAGACCCAATGGATGTTTACATGTGGTCAGAATCCTTCTCATCCTCCTGTAAATTCTTTAATCTTATCTTAGAAACATGCAACAGAACTTTCTAAATCATATAAACCTATGAAGGCACTGGTATTTATATAGTTTTTCCTAAGCATACCTATAATAAATATTATGACATGTATTAACACTAAAGATGAAGTAATTCCATAGGGTTTCTCCATAAGTTTAGAATATGTTATGAATTATACGCACACTGGTAAGTACAGGAGAGAGATTTCAGAGTTCAGACAGAGTTCACTCTCACTCATCATTCTTCGTCCATTAAATTATGACCCACACGTCACAATTTAATCCTAGTAAAGTACGTAGAAAAGTTGGTCTACACTCCCCTGAGCTCAGCGTCAGATAGAAGCAAGTCGACACATAAATCAACTTTTTTTTCTTTCGTTCTTTTAATTCTAAGCTTGAAATTAAGTATAATTAGGTCATTTTGGATCAACCTCAGACTCCTGCGGTCGGGGTCGTATCTTTCTGGAAGCAGCTTCCCCAGTGATTTGTACACTATCACCACGGCGACCGGCAGAGGGGCAGCTGGCTCGAGGTGGCGGCGTCTCCTGTCGGACGGCGTGTGCTCCTCCACCAGCGGAGGGTCGGTCTGAGCCGCTGGAGCAGGGGTGAGTCCTGGAAGGAAGATGGCAGAGTAAATCCAGAGAGAAGGAGATGGATTTGCTGACTAAGAGCCTGATTTAATATTAAGACGAGCCGGCGTGATGCAGCACTGAAACAAGCACATTCCACGTCTATGTGCACTCCCTGTTCCAATTCAAAGTTATACACAGAGCCCATATATCTAAAATGATATTATCAAAGATGATTCCAGGTATCAGTCAAACTTTTTCTTTTTTTGTCACAGACTTTTTAAATTACAATCAATCAAAAAAGAGAGAATCCATCAGTGCTGTCGGCACTAAATGCGGCGACGTCTGTTACTTCATCACAAGAAGCTACTCTCAGCTCAGTCTGGTAACTCCGGTGGTGTCACTTCAAAACATGTCCCTGTGTCACACTGAACTAAACAAAGCTTAAATATGCTATACTCTAACTACCTCTTAAAAACAACTGTACATTTGTCTATACGTGCGTAGAAACCAATAAAAAAAAAGGGTGCGGTATGGTCTGATGTACCTCGGTGGCCCTGAGTGCGGAGGTTGAACTGGGGGAAGTGGACGGAGGAGCCGAGCTCTTTGGGATAGACCTCCTGGATGTCCTGGAAGCGAGGAAGCGCCGCTCTCTCCGGGTCCGACACGTCCAGGTAGTCCACTGTCAGGACTGGAGGCGAAACGAGGGAAAAAGGATGAGGCCACGTGTGATTTCAGACTCCAGCACAGTGAGGTCATGGCTGCTTCGCTTACTCATGTTGTCCGTGACGATGGTGAAGGGCTTCAGGTAGGTTTTCCTGACGTTCTGAGCCAGCGTGTTGGCGTAGTCCTCGAAGTTGCGGAGCAGGTGGGCCGTGCCGCCTTCAGTCCTCTGGATCTGCTCCCAGTGCTCTTTGGTGTCGGGATCCAGAATGGCGCTGCCTGCTCGCACCAAGTTCTAAAGTAGGAAAAATAGATTGATTTAATGGGATATTACTGTGGATTACAGTGTATACTCATCACATAATTGTCAAAGAGACATGGTGGAAGCCAGAGGTGTCATTTGGCTATGGCACTCACACCACATTGCTTTTAATTTGAAATTTTCTCATTATTTCAGCCCTAACCCCCTGACCCTTCTAGGAGGTTGTGTTCCTTGCCATACCTTGCCTTCAACTGAAATGACACCACCAGTGGAAGCCTTAGATAACGAGTTAATGGATGTAGATGTTCTCCCTAACGAGGATCAGACAGATTAGTTACAGTCTTATTACACAGCTACCTCGTTAAACTCGGAGTCCCTCATGGCGGTGAGTTCGAATCCCGCCTGCCGGCTCTCGTACTGCAGCACGCGGTTGAGCAGCTGGGCGGCCGTCTTCACGTCGTTGCCATAGTAACGCGGGGTGTTGTTGGTGGCGACGTGAAGCAGACGTACGATGGTCTTGGAGCGCTCGCTGTCCATCCTCGAACCGTTGCGACGCAAGTCCTCGTTCTGGAGGATAGAAAACAATAATAATTAACTTTCTATTATTAGATAATAGAAAAGTTAATTAAACTTCACTGTTCGTTAATGGTTAATAATTAGTTTGTAAACCATCTATAACCATTATTTGGATGCCTATATGAACTATACATTTATGATTCATTAACAAACAGTAAACCAGGGAAGCTGGTGATGGTGTATAATGGAAACTGGACAAAACCAGGATTAGTGGAACTAAAGTTTCGGGTATAAGGTTCAGGTTTAAACACAATAGGTGAAATACTTGGAGTAAATCTCCTATAGACTGGCTATCAAATAACAATTACATCTTAAAATGTAGAATAACTACCTGTAGTGTAGTATCTGTACCTCTATCTGTAACAACTACCTGTAGTTATTATAAGTATTATCTAAAAAGGACCAATGCAGAATTCTTAAAATGACAGATGGGGAAAAACAACATTACAGGTTGTAGAAAAGCATTCTTTCCAGTTTAAACAAGTGGTTTTGGGAGTTTTTCCACAGACGGAACCAGTATGTCAACACACAAAAGACCAAATAATCCCTCAATTTAGGTCAGTCCTTTGTAGAATTTATGGGAGACGATCAGCTGAAAATCAGAGTAGAAATGTGATATTTGGTCGACTCACCAGTTTCTTCAAGTGGGAGAAGGTGACGGTGGTGCAGTTAAAGAGCTCAGGCAACAACCAGCCTTTCTCATCGTTGCAGTGACGGATGGCCGTACCTACAATGTATTAACAAAAAAAAAGAAGGGGAATCATGTTTAAGATCAGATATTTCAAGTAAAATGGTATTAACCCATTTAAGCCTATGAGCTTTTAAGTCTATGACTTATTTTTATTTAGATTATTATGATTTTCAACCCCAACATGTATATATCTATTTAATCATTCAAGTCTCTAGAATAATCCCACAAAAAGAATTTTGAACATGGGATAAATAGGTTTTATGGAAGTGATAAATTTAATAGCCATTCAAATGCTATTTTCTGTAAAGAAAAGACTGAAATGAAAAAAGAGATGCATAACATAATAGATATTGACTCAACTGATATAATTAAATGCATGAAATATTTGAAAAAAAGAATCGGTGCTTGTATGGGTTAATGGAAGATAGAAATTTTGCTGTTTTGCTTCTTTCAAACTAGTGAAAAAAAACATTCAGAATACACATTTAGGTGTTCAATTTTCTTCACTTCTTCCATGTTGTATGTGTAGATTTCTACTAAATTCACCAAACACAGTAATATCCTGAATGTACAGAGGGTTTAAAGCTAAACTCAAAATCTCATTGGCTAGTGTCGACCTCAAAACCTTCAGCAGCACCAAACAAAGTGCTTAGAATTGAATTGAGGGGATAGTTCGGGCTTGATTTGATGTTTTCAAGCAACTTCTATTCTTGGTCAAATGCTTATTTGTCAGATGTTAGTGAAGCAGCTGAGCTTAGTTACGGTGCATTTCCTGACTGCTACGCATGAACATGGACTCGTGGCCGAGAACGCAGCCGTTCTTATCTTTCTGGGGTAGAGTGGATACTAAAAATGTCCCCGAGTGTCGGGTTTTTGTCTCCTCCCGTTGAGACGGGGGTGCGTCGGTGGTAGTTACAGTTACACCGAGCCGTTCCAGTCCGATTCAGTTAGAGAAAACACTTCATCCAAATGCAAAGTCTCTTCACATGCTATTGTTGCGGAGGAATAAATGGCTGAAAGACTCGCCAGTCGGAGGTAAGAAAGGGTGACGAGCAACGTTAGCAAATAAATTCCCTAACGGGCCTGGAAGGACAACAAAGAGGTCGCCATGGTGACGGCGGTTACTAAGGGAGGAGGGGGGTAACCAGGAAAAGTGACAGTGCTGCACTGGGAACAGGTCAGAGAGTTTTAGAGCTCACGTAGGCTTCGCTCTCTCTCACTACACACACACACACACACACACACACACACACACACACACACACACACACACACACACACACACACACAGCTGCAGGAGGGGTATTACTATCAGCTCTTAATGTACCTGGTATTTTTCCAAGAGTCTCTGCAGCTTAAACCTCGACACGATTGGCTGACGAGAAAGCTCCTTTGGATTATCGGGCCAATCAGAAACTCCTACTACTGTGTGTGTGTGTATTTTTTTTTTAAGTCTGTTTATATGCCTTACAATACACTGACTCACAAAAACACAGCCACCCATGCAGCTTAATCCAACCGCTGTTACAACATCATGTGAATACTTTAACCTAGAATTTGGTATGTTCTCTTTTATTTGTGATTTTTGAAAGAAAATTACCAAATCTTTGTCTTTGAAATGAAAAATGATGAATTAAAAGGACATAAAACAGATCCTTTTGGAATTCTATAACCTCAGGGGGGACATATTTCTGCTGTTACTGTATGTTGCTATGGAACTAACATACTGATGCAGTCAGGTAAAATTACGTGTCCGTTCTTGAATCTGATTGTAACAGAATCCACCTCTAAATCTCACTAATTAACACACCACATCTGTGAAAAATGATGATTTGACATTTTATGAGCCAGACTATTTCTTGGCCAGGAGCGGTTGCCAGGCAACCAGCAGCGACTCCAGGAAGTCGCTGCCAGGCTAATTTGTAGCTTCCTACTTCACAGACAGATATGAGGAGCGGTATCAGGGACTTTATCTCACTCTCTCAGCCACAAAATGAATAAAATCTCACATGAATTTCCTTGGATCGCTACAACTATACCTCCTGACCATGATATAAACCTCACGATCAGTGGACGGAAACTTTTACTCCAAGAAAACCGACTGGAATTGAATTTAACGGCACTCACCGACGGATCCTTTGGGGCAGTTCATGGCGGCAGGGCGTCCAAATTTGGTCTTGGGCCACCAGATGCCTGCTTCAAACGCCTTGGGGCAGCCCTCATACACCACTGAGGAGGAGACAGAGACCAAACAGATGGTTGAGCTCCTCAAATACAACTTTTAGACATTAGGGACATGCTAGAAGCTAAATTTTTTGGGGCTTTAGAAGACACTTAAAACAGAAGCCGAACCCTCACAAATGTTCACTTTTTAAAAGGTAAATGTCTGGTCTGCTTAGGATGCTGAGCGGTTCTCAAACATCAAGGACCCCTGACCCCTGACACAAATTAGACTCCCATATGATAAGATTAGGTCCCAGGGTCCCTACTTGTTATTACCATGTAGTAAAATAATCATAAATGTGGTCTATGTGTTACTCATGGATGGAATTTTACCATTATACACCAGCTATTACAGAGCTATTACACACGCTGTAATATACTGTACTGTAGCAGCACTGTTCAAGTTCAGCAAAATACAATATTATTTTCACTTTTCCACATCACTAGTGTAATTATTACTACAAAACCACAAGGTCATAAGATCCTGAAAGTGTGTTTTACTACAGATACAAAAAAACTTTATTTAAAGATTAAAACCTGACCAAACTTATTAGATAAGAGTTCAATTAAAGATCAATTATTTGACCAAAAAAATCATAGAAATCACACTGAGGATCATTTCAGAACATGAAGAATATATTCTGTAAAATGTTTAAAAAGGAGATTATAAAGGAGACAATTAAATAATCACAGCTCAAATCTAAATTAAATATAAAAATACTGGTTAGTTGCAGCCCTATTGATATTATATTAAACAATTTTCTTATTGTATTGATGATATATATTTTATGCTGTCATAGTAATTATGTTTTACTACAGATAAAATACTTTATTTAATGTTCAGGTTTTCTCATGCAATATTTGCAAAAAAACTCAATGCTGCCCCCGTATGAGGGGGTTTTGGACTTTAACAGGTTAAATCCACTTTACCTAATGAATGAACACAGCATTGGGAGCATGTGAACCATACTGCACTGAGGGAATTTCAAGATTTACGTCCATTTAAAGTCTGGACACGTTCTGAGGAGCTTCATATCGAGTCAAACAGTGAGCACATTGACATTTTGCGGTTTTGTCTCCTATTCATGGCTACTGTATTGTGCCGCACGGCCCCACTGCCAAGTCAGCCCACAAGCCAGACTCTCCTCTTCTGCTTGACTGACCGGCGACAAAAGACGCCAAGTGCAGCACCAGCAGATGTGAGCGACACCATTTGTCTCCTTTTGACACTTCATCGATTCATCCGGGCCCCGCTTTGTGAACCGGAAAATTTAAAGGAATAATACGCCGACTCTGGAAATGATTTTTTTTCCCATTGCTGTTATTATCTGTTTAGACAAAACGTATCTGACCTCCGCGAATTTCACATTTCATTAACAGCTCATCATCATTGTGCTTTGACACCGCTTTGGAATGTTTTACATGAATTTTAACGAAAATGGAATCGCTGTTAGAAGTTTGCGGTGAATTAACCTATTTAACACAGTGTTATTAGAAGAAATGAGCTTTTTTACAGGACTGATAGGTACATTTGTGAATTTGTCAATATTTAAACAGACATTTTTTAACCATTTTACAGCAAATATTCATGGTTTTAATCATCCGTTCTCTAGTTTATGACTTATATCAATCATATGAATTCACATACCTTCACATCCACTAGCGGTGACTTCAGCGAAGGGGTTATCGCAGCGGTTACACTGGCGACCTATGACCCCTCCCTTACAGGGGCACTGACCGGTGATGGGGTCGCAAGTTCGAGTCTCTGAGCCGGTGGAGAAGCACTCGCAGGGGTAACAGGTGTCCTCGCCTTCTGGGCGGTAGTGGTTTTCCTGCAGGGGGAGACGGGGAAACAGATGAGTGAATTTATACAGGGAGGAGGACATTTTGATATTTGTCATTTCTCCTGTCCTGAGCAACATAAACACACATAATCCAGCGAATCACAAAAGGATTTCCTCTCAACCTGGACTTGTGGATGTTTTTACCTTGCAGCGACACTCCCCAGTGGTCTTGTTGCAGTCTTTATGAAATCCCCGGGCTGTGTCACAGTTGCAGGGTCCACACATGGGACCTCCCCACCAGCCCTGAGGACACGGCTTCTCCACTCTGTCATCAGAGAGAACAGCACATTTTATAAGGTATAAAGAGCCCTGCATTGGAAAACATCTTTATAAAAACACTGATTTGTGCCTGTTACCATGGCAGCATGAATGGGTGAATCTAAATTCTGGAGGAAATGGAGTAAGATCTTTATTGTGCAGTTTTGGTCCATCTTTTTTATCTAATGAAATACTTATTTACAGAAAATTAAATGACTGGAAGCTAGAATGACATTATATAAAGTTATCTGCTTCATGTACATCATGACATATTCAAATACAGTTTCAATTGCATTTTCTTGTTATTGATAGACCAGCTTTTAAACCTCAGCCAAGCATAATAGTGTTTTCTGGCCTAACATTTTTTTTCCTTCAAATTACTAAAACATTAAATTATTTAACTAGCAAAACATTGTTTCTTCTTCCCTGGATTATCCTGCAGCTTGTGAGCTGTGATATAAAATCTTAAACATTTTTACAGGTAGTTGTGAAAAGGGGCTTTTATTTTGGAAGTGCATGCAATTTATGCATGCACTTAGCAGTTTACCTATGATTCCATTTCATTTATTTATAGAATTCATATGTTTTTACAAACATATACAGAAACATGTATCCAAGAGCGCTAGGCAGCATTTAGCACAATCGTACATTAAAAAAATGATTATTATTCACATTTAAATGTTAAATATAGATACTGATTTCAAAAACAACAATGAACATACAAAAAGGCAAAGGAGCCCGACAAAGCATCCAATCAACAAGATCATCAATCAGTCTACAGTGCACCTGTTGTACTTCCAGTCATTTTAAAATAAAACATTATAAAAGTGTCAAGACACACAAAGCAAAGTGATGGTTGATCAGTTTCAACATGTTAGCGACTGTATCAGCATCAACAGATACGATAATCGACGATCTGTGATGTTTATCTCCGGCTAAACGCTGCCTGTCGCGCTGGATCTAGAATAAACTTCCCCCGCACTTTGAAGCGAGTCCATCAAGGGTGACTCATTCACTACAACACACACACACACACACACACACACACACAGACTTCCTTTCTCTCCCTGAAGAGATCTCCCAACTCTGAGATGTGATCTGATAGGGGAAGAGTGGCAGCATGAGGGGGCGGTGGGAGACCAAACACCTATGGAGGACCAGCCAGGCGTGGAGGGGGAACCCCGCGTCCCGCCTCAGTCCGGTAGTGATGCGTGTCATAGGGGTCAGGGGTCAGCGGGGAAATAATCAGGGCCGGCTAATTCCGTCAACGCTGACTGCGTAAAAACCACGCGCTGCTTTCTGTATCTGAAATCCACCGATTTCACCTGGTAGTTTATTTCTCTTGGATGGTTCCCCCCTCTCTCTCCTGCACACGCACAGGCGCACAAACACTATCAAGCTCAGATTACTGGCTAATAAAGCAGCTCTCGGGGACTCAGGATGTTGGCAACGTCACAAAAAGAGCAAGAGCCTAACATAACTAGAGAAGATTAGTGCGCTTTGTCTCTGTGGGAGGCAAAGTCCATTTTAAGCCTGCATCATTTTTTTTAAACATCTGGATAGAAAAGGGCTGTCTGCATGACTTCGAGAGAACATTAAGCATTCAGAGTTTATTCCTGTACCGTGCAATTAAAGATGCAATCTGCAGGGGTGTTTGTGATTTTTGTTTTAACGCAGATTTAAGGGATGTACACACATAACTTTAAACTAACCAGAAATACACTCTATGCATTGCTAATGTGGTAAATGATTATTCTAGCTGTAAATATCTGGTTTTTGGTGCAATATCTACATCGGTGTATAGAGGCCCATTTTCAGCAACTATCAGTGTTCTAATGGTACAATGTGTTTGCTCATTGCATCAGAAGGCTAATGGATGATTAGAAAACCCTTGTGCAATCATGTTAGCACAGCTGGAAACAGTATAGCTGGTTAGAGAAGCTAGAAAACTGACCTTCCTTTGATGAAAGCAAAGTTTGCAGGACCTTGAACCTTGTAAATGTCTTGACTTTGTTTTACAACTCATGGTGGTAAATAAAAGTGTGACTTTTCATGGAAAAACACTAAATTGTCTGGGTGACCCCAAACTTTTGAATGGTAGCGTCCATCTACCAAAGTAATCAATGATTTGATGTTTTTTCCTCCAAAAATGAAAGGTTTTTGTTCTTAAACAGACACATAGAAGACGGGGTCTTACTTGTTTTCACAGTACTGGCCGTAGTAGTTCTGTCCACATTCACAGGTGTAGCCGTGGGAGGAACTCGGCTTGCGGACACAGGTGGAGACGTGTTCGCAAGGGTTGAGCTCACAAGCGTCCACACACTCCTTACCGAAATACCCTGCAAGACAAGAGAGGAAAGGTGGTGAAGACCTGGATCAACACCTCACAGACTAATATCTATAGGACGCTTGCGCTAACCTGGGTCACAGATACAGGTGTGGGTGCTCCAGTCGTCGCTGCAGTGGCTGTTCTCGGGGCAGATGTTGGAGTCGCAGGGGTCGGCAAGGTCACAGCCCTCCTCCACGCGGATCTTTAAGCCTTGGGCCATGTTCACGTTGGCCACGTTGGTGGACGTCTCACCCATACGCACGCCCTGATGGAAGATGTTGATATGTTTCTTTTCTAAACTAGTGCAGTGGCCAATAGGAAGTAAGAATTCCTAAAGAATTTTTCATGATTTCATGGTGTGTTGGACTGTTACATAGTCTTAATAGACAAATTGTACATTGGGTAAAACATGGATATACACCGAGATAAAGAGAGACATGCACAGTAAGAAAAAGGCTACAATTTATTTATTTTTATTTTGAATATCCATCAGCACAAGCTATTTCTGAAACCTGAAGTTGATCTGACAAACAGTCAAACAGATACACGAGCCACAGACACACAGACACTCCCTGCTTTTATAGACAGATGTTCTGTGCCACAGTTTTAGAGACAATGTTTTGGCAGATAAATGAAACACAATCACACACACATGCGCTGACCTGTATGCAGCCAACGAATCCTTTGTTGACATGGTTACCATTGCCAGGCAAACCTCCTACGTGAAAAGTTTGCAGCTTCAAACCTGGCAGGTCATTGCCGATCTCCACTGACTTCTGAATAAAAACACAGAATAGATAATGAGAAACCATATATAGCTTAGCTTTAGCTACTGTATTGTTTAGCTACATGCTCTCTGTACCTTGTACATGCCGTAGTCCAGGGATACGGCGGCCATGTATTTGATGTCTTTGCCGTCTTTAACGCTCCTCAGCTCCACCAGGAGGTGGTGCCACTCCCCGTCATTGACCCGGACCTGGGGGAAGCCCAGCGACGCCACCAGCTGTTGCCGTAGCAACACCTCCATACGGACCTGCTGCTCACTCACCTGGGTGGTGGAAAAAGATAAAGAAATGTACGTATGAATTGTCATTTACTCGGACTACTCAGTAAAAAAAGTTTGCACCATTTGCTGATGATGATGACGCTTATATTGATAATGTCCTGTATTTTGTTTGACTCACCATGAGGTTGATGGTGGAGGAGGGACCAGCGTTGGCCTGCATCAGGGTGCCAGCAGGCTGCCGGGTGCGGAACATGAGGCCCATGTACCAGGGAACAGCGACGGTGACTTCCGGCTCGCTCCAGGAAACTAGCGCCTGGCCGTCAAAGAACTGAGGAGACGGCATCACTGGACAGAGACAGGAGGGAGAGTAAAAATCAGGTTTTTATTAGAATTGTATTTTTTTTGTCTTTGTTTAATAGTTGAAATAGAAAGGCAGGAAACCTGGGTAGAAAGATGGGTATGAGCAAACCCAATCACATATATCCTGTAACTAGTAGGCTGCCAAGGTGCCCCATGACTAGCTCGGCACCTCAGCAGCCTACTAGTTACAAGATATATGTGATTGGGCTCTGAGGTGCCCCATGAGGAGCTTTTAAAGACAAAATCTTAGTTCTGATAAAATTCTGATGAAATTTTCTGGATTCCTGTATGGCACAAAAACTGGGAAAAAAGTGTTTCTTCCCTGTAAAGAAATGATTTTAGAGCCAGTTGAACAAAGACTAAAACCATGAGGAACAAGTAGCACCCATGTGATATGAAGCAAGAAGGTTTATGGGAAATGTAGTCTTCATCTCAAGGAACACGCACACACTAGGAAAACAACTTTTTTGAATTAGAGGTCACCAGTTGTCATTGTCTTATTTCTTTACAATTATACAAAAGTAAAATGAAAACTTCAAAAGTATTGAGTTGTTTTAAGATGTATGATGTTATAAGTGTGAGCTCTTTCAGTCACAGTTGGAATGTTAATATAATTACTACTAAAGTCTCAGAATTACTACAAATTAATTCTTAGCCAAACATCCATTGTCGAGAGACATTGTGAAAATCCACAGATTTGTTTTTCTGTTTCCTACACACACACACACATGCACATAGTATGGTTCAACCATTGCAGCATACAGTTAACGTTTCCTCTTGTATAATCCATGGCTTAAACTGTGCATTCTCAACCCCCAGGGCATACGTTTAAAGTGAAGTGTTCATAACACAATCTCACACACACACACACACACACACACACACACACACACACACACACTGTAATTATCAGACAAAGCACATATTTGTTCCTGGTAGTAGGTAGCTGCAATGGATCATCAGTTTTAGGAAAAACACGAGACTACAACTTTGTTAGTTTGTCTATATTTAGAGACTCAGCAGCTATCGGGTAAAGACTGAAATGTTTTTTCCTCATTTATACATAACTTTATAATTTTATTTTGCCATTACTCAGAAATATGAACATCAGTCCAGAGAATCAGACCTGAGATTGACTTGTAATGACAAACTTCTGCCATCCCTGAACATGTAGATGTGTGTTCCATGCTTACAATTAGCCTAACTAATCCAATCTGCTTTATGTTACTTCTTAAGAGGAAAAAAAGCCAGTGCGTGTCTTTACAGTCTATATACAGTTGGAATGGGAAAGAAAAACAGTCTTGCCAGGTGGGGTGGGATTTCAAAGATGACTTTGGCAGAGTAAAACACACAATAACAAATCCGTTTCTCGTGTTGCATCTCTGCGAGCAAAGCCTCCAACCGAAATGTGTCAACAAGCGGCGCGGCGGCCAAAACTGCCTCTCCGCTCGCTGTGATCCCGGGCCCAGCTCGGATACTGGATCCGGGGCGGGCTCCGGCTACTTCATAGACGGGAGAGAGGGCGACGGGGGAGGCGTTCACACCTTTGCACGTTGTTTGGATCGTCGCCCTGCAGCAGGAAATCAAAGCTCTCCGCTTACCGCGGGAGAACGTGAGACGCGTTATGGCTCAGAGCGGACGCATAAATAACAACTGTTGTTAGATCAGCTTTTATGTTTCCTTTGACTAATTTATTAACCTTCACGCTCTGTCCCTGTGCACAGAGCTGGAGGTCTGCGCTGCGGCAGCAGGAGTGTTTTGTTTCATCCTTTGGTGTCAGAGCTTGGTCGCCGTCCTAAAACTCCAAACCTGAGGCCATGTTCTGCTCCTCTGCAGCATGCGGAGGCTTCACAGTGACTTTCCATTGTGGGAGCTGCATGAGTCACACACATGAGTCAGGGGAGGTGCTCCTTATCCCATTTGATCTCCTAAACACGCACTGTTTCCTGGATGCGCCCGAGACACACACATGTGCCCACATAGAGGAGCATGCAGATGCATGCACGGTTGTAGCCAGAGACCCATCTGAATGCAGGTAGACAAATTTCAAGGAATTAAATTCTCACACACACTTCTCACCTTGTTCGCAGTTCTTGCCGCCGTAACCAGTGGGGCAGTCGCAGCTGTACGTGTTCCACTTGCTGACACACACGCCTCCGTTCTGACACACGTCGATGCTGCAGAAGTTTTTCTTCGCTGGGCAACCTGAACGTCAAACCCATTTACAGACATTTAAATCAAAGATTGTAAAGAGCAATGTCTCAGAACCTGGGATTTTAGAATTTTAAAATCCAAAAAACCCAAATACAGGGGCAGTATACGTTTTGTGCATTGAACAGGCTGCCTGTATCAAATCATTACATCCAAAGCATAAATTGCATGAGAAAAGCCTCAGCTACAACAGTAAACAAATTTATTTTTTTTTATCTGTAGTGAGCACACACTTGGGCTAATAACTAATCTTTCTAAGATGATATTCACTGTAAAACTGGGTTTTTCTTAGGCAGAGATTTAATTTTCTATTTTTTTTTTTCAATATTCTAGCTTTATTTACTTTGTCACAGAAACATATGAATTGATTGTGACTCTTTTGTAGTCACTCACATGTTATAGCTTTCTTTTTTATAGCAGATTTATGTACAAAGCCCCTGTGGTTGTGGAGGTTTTCCATATATTTATCGTGGGTATGTCATTTCGAGCAGGAAACCTGAAGAATAGGCCTGATCTGGTTAAAATCTACAGACTGAGCATGAACTGGTTGAGCATCTGACCTGCTGTGGTTCCGTTGTTAGCGATGTAGCTGGCCATGTCCACGGCTCTGCTGTCGATGCTCAGGTTCCTCATGCAGCCCACGAAGTCTCTGTTCCTGACAGGGAAGTCTTCGGGCAGGTTGGGAACTCCGCCTAGCAACAGCGGCCCTGTCAAGTCCAGTGACCTGAAGATAGTACAAAAAGCAAAAATATATATATATATATATATGAAAATCCCAACATGCAAGATGAAAATATGTTGTTTTTTGTACAATCAATCCAAATTTGAGTAGAATTATTCTATTCTATTGGCTGATAATTTAACTTATTTCAAGTTCAATTTTCATGATTTGCATCAATTTAGTCAAATTTTAAGAAAACAAGACTAAAATCTACAGTTAAATTTAGAGTTAAATTTACAAAAATCAAGAAAAATCAATTGAAATGCTAAATTATCTGCCTTTGGAATGAGATAATTCTACTCGATATTGGAAACAAGACATTTTCACCTGATAAGATTTCAGGTTTTGCAGTGTGCAGAATAAACTCATATTTATACAATAAAATACACTAAATGTAAAGGATTCAGTAAACAATGGGCGATACTGTCACAAAAAAGTATGTATAAACCCTAGAAAGGTCTAAGGTTTAAAAAAAAAAATCCTACCACGAGCGACTTTTCTAGGTTCCAGGCTTTAAGCCGTCACAAGGCTAAGTGCTAGCATCACTATGACAGAGTCAGAGTCCACACACTGGGTCAGAGAGGAAGCTGCTTACACCCCGAGCCCCTAAACTCTCAACTAAACTCTCAACATCAAACGACGTCAAAGAGCTTTCAGAGACTCAATGTGATGCAATGCTGCACAAAAACAACCTAAACCCCTGAATGGAGGAGCTGCAGTAATTTATATAAAAGCTGCACATGAATTTATCCATAGATCAATAAAATACTTCTTCTAAGGTCTTATTAGAGATATCAAACAGGGTTCCTATAGGTTTCTTCAATTTAAATTCAAGTCTTTTTAAGACCATTTATATAAAATCTAATACCTATTTCACAGACAACCTAATTTGTTCATTTATATTTGTGTTAAATGCAGCCTACATCCATATAAAATAGGTAAAGGTGAGGTTAATTATCTAATCTTATTCAGCTACGTTATTTAATCAAAGAAATAGTGATTAACAAGTGATACAGAGTTATTACATTACATTACATTATTATATACATGTATATTACATTTTTTAAGACCCAGATGTCAAAATTCAAGACTTTTTCCAAGTCTTTTTAAGGTAAATTCATAAATTCAATGCAATTTAAGACTTTTTAAGACCCTGCAGAAACCCTGATCAAACAACCCTGATTAAATAAACAGGAAAATATAAGTATCAGATCTTTAACATAGATTAATAAGTTAAGTTAAAGCCAGTTCTGTGCCTCAGCCACACTGGATCATGTCAGGACATTTCCCAAAGTAAAACTAAACAGTCATTTGTTTGCAGCCACTTTCCCCACCATGTAATGTACAGAAGCTATATTCATCTTATTATATTTAACTGTTAAAGTGTTCTCTAAATATCTCTTGGTTTCTGTAACAAGTTCCTGAAGGAATGTAACCTCATTAACTCCTTTTTGAAGCCCCCTCCCTCTCTTTATCTCTACCCTCTATACACTAAATGTGTCCCAGCATGCCGGCTCTCCATACGACTCGTGAAAAGATAAACACGTTATAAAAATAAAAAGTAATTAAGTCTGCGGTGAGCGAACGGTAAGACGGGTTAAGCTGCGTTGAGATGAGCTTTTGCTCGTCTAAGACCTCGTCTGACAGAAGATTAAAGGACAAAAAGCAGGATGAGGACGGCAGAATGGAGGTTGCATAATGTGCCGTAACGAAGACAATTTGAAGCCCTGAGGTACAAGATATGAGTCTGAGGAGTTTATGTGTGTGTGTGTGTGTGTGTGTGTGTGTGTGTGATGGATGGGAATGTAAAGACCCAGAGAGAGAAAGAAAAAGATGAGTGAAAGAAGAAAAACACATTGCCAACATTACTTTTTCTGTCCCGTTTGAGTGCCCTGAGCGGCGCAGGAATAGTTGCCGATCTGCTTCCCAAAACGGATCGCCATGGAGATGTCACAGTCGTCCACGGCAACCACGGCCACCTTTTCTCCAGAGGGACCGTGCGGGGTGCCAAGACGGCCGATGTTTGGCTGAAAAGCAGAGTGAAACAAAAGGTTAAAAATCTGCCGTTTATCAACATTTACATAAGGAAGAAGAAATTTAACCACACTGCAAAAAATAAATCTTAACAGGTGAAAAAAATGAGTGAAATATTGAGTAGAGTTATCCGACTCCACCACTATGGAGGACTGAAACTGCCATTATCATTAATAAATGAATAAATAAATAAATTACTCAATAAATAAGTGAATTCCGTCAAATGTATTTAATGCACCAATCAAAAAAATCTATATAATTTTACATCTTTTACTTCTCTTATAATAAAAAAAAAAACCTAAAACTTCACTATCTAAGATATGCAATACACTGCAAAAAACTAAATCTTAAATGAAAATATTGTGTTTTTGGTACAAATAGTCCAATATCGAGTAGAATTATATACTCAATATTGGAGTAACACCTCAAATGATTGAATTTTGTTTAAAATATTTAATTCTTGGGTTCTTTATTTGTTTCTTTTCATCAGATCTGAGAGGCTGAGTCGCCCTGGGCCCGACTTAGACTAGAAGTGTCGAGTCCTTCCCTCGGCTTAAACAAACAACCCTTTTGTGCGTGAGCTCGCACCTAATGATCACAAAGTCGGCTAATTCCTCCATCAAGGCCTGTCGCCGGCAAATGTTGATCAGCTTAGAAAATCAGGCCACGGAATCGATTTAGTTTTCGCTTTCTAATATCGAACCTGGGACTGGAAGTTCAGTGGAGCGGTTCCTTAACAATAGAGAGCCTGGACGTGGGAGGAATTCATGTAGAAAACAATGGTTCCATCAGTTAAAAATAAATGGAAATTGCTGGAACTGAAAAGTAAAGCATGAAGCCAGTTTGACACACTGCAAAAAATGAAATTTCATCATTTTTTGGTACAGTTAGTCTTATATTAAGTAGAATTTTCTTATTCCAGCGGCAGATAATTTAGCTTATTTCAAGTTTTTTTGTCTTGATTTTAGTCAATTTCAGGAAAAAACGTCAAACAAGATGAATTATTTTAATGAATATAATAATATCACATAATTTGGTTTATTTAAATTTTTTTCTTTTTCTTGATTTGGAAAAAATGTGATTAAAAAGATAAAAAAAAAATCATGAGATGAATAGACAACATTAGGATAAAAAGCCAATTTAATCTTGTTTTCTTGACCAAATATTGGCCTTATCGTAGCAAATTCAAGACATTTTTACTTGTTAATATTTCATTTTTTGCAGTGCATGCACTAATTTTAGAGATGACGGCCTAACAAGTGAGATAGTTACCATACTTAAAAAAAAAAAAGAAAATAATTAGTCGCCACTCTCTGCTACCTCTCTTAGGTGAGCAGTAAATCTCTTGACTACAAAAACATTCAACAATAGGGACTACAGATCCCAGACCTGATAAACAGATTGAGTGAGACCTTTAAACCGCAGGAATGAACCGGTTACGACAGCTGAACTCGGGCAGTTTGCTGCAGCATCTCAGCTCATACGAACTTAAGAAAGAAAAAAAAAAAAGCATGAGAGGAGGGAAGAAGAGAAGGAGACGCGGATGGAGAGACAACGTCCGTTCATGTGTTTGTCTCCTCCGTTAACAGGATTAAAGTAATGAGATACCGGTGGGGCACAGACACGGAGAACAAAGGAAGAGGGGAAAAAATAGAAAAGAAGGAACATCGGACAAATACAGAGGAGGTGGACGGAGCAGAAAGGAGACAGGGACAAAAGGGGAAGCTGGCAGCGCTATTTTTACTCAGGTGGGGTCCGGGCATAGTTTCCAACCCCTCCCTTCATCAGGACCCTGTTTTCCACTGTTTCCACTCAAAACACTTTCACACTTTCCACAAAAACCCGACTGGACGCTGCCGTTTTGCTTTTTTCACTTCTAATCTCATTCAAACTCCTTTTTTCCTCCTCTAGAGCTATTTGTGTCACACACACACACACACACACACACACACACACACACACACACACACACACACACACACAGCACCAAAAAGCAGCAAATATCAACCAGTTTTGCTTGGAAAAATGATTCTGTATAATCTGAGCCAGTGTTTTGATTCCATGCTTCTCCTTTCTGAATATAATATTTAGCTTTTTCAGTATCTGCGTGTGTCAGAGACCTGTAATCACCTTTCTTTTATAGGCAGCATGTATACTATAGCATTCACGCAGGTGGGAAACCACACCCCTGTCCCTGGCTACCAGCCAACAAAGCCACCTGCAGGTGCCTGCATGTTTAAAGCCCCACCGGCCGCCATCACCTTCTTATATCACTATAGGAACGGCAGATGTCATGAACTATGAGACTCAGGAACAAGAGTTTTCGTATATAAAGAGTTTTATTTTGAAAATCTGAAGTGACGTCGCAGCCGCCTGTGGCAAAACGCAGGTGAGGAGGAGTTTCAATATGCACCGTGTACATTTCTATGAGAGAGAAGGAGACAAAAATCCGGTTTTGTTGACAAAGCAGCTGAGCCTGAGGCCTGAAGAGTTGAGCAGCAGCAGGAGAAGAATGAAGACGCCCAGCGTCAACATGAATGTTGTAAAAGGACAGAAAACGGAAGGGAATTTAAATTTCCAGCAGAAAGATTCATAGAGGTGAAATTTGCTTGATGCTATGCAGGGCTGAATCTGACATAATCAAAAATGAATGAATAAATACATAAATGACTCAATAAATAGCTGAATATGCCAATAATAAATGATTTTATTTCACACGTAATAATATATATAGTATTATTTCCCCCCATTTATTTCCCTAAATGTATTTAATACACCAATAAATACATAAATAAATAAAGAAATCTATTTGGTTTGACATCTTTTACTTATCTTATAAAAATGAAAATACAACTTCACTTTCTATAATATGGGACATTTAAAACAATTATACACTGCAAAATCTTGGTTTTGGTACAATTATTCTAATATTGAGTAGAATTATCTAATTCCACTGGTAGATAATTTAGTTGATTTCAAGTTTGTTTCCTAATTTGGTCAAATTTAGTCTTGTTTTAAGAAAACAAGACATTTTCTTTAAAAAAAGATTAAATTGACTAAAATCAAAGAAAAAAACTTGAAATAAGCTAAATAAACTGTCGGTGGAATAAGATAATTCTACTGAATATTGGACCAAAAACTAATAAAACTGGATAATGTATTTCTTCAATTATGAATGAATTGCACATAATTCTCCAAAACAGCATTTATTCCTATTTCCTTATGTTACAGGTCACAATCAAAAGTCGATGGATATTTTGTTCTATATTGAACATTTTGTGTTCAGCTGCTGTGTGTGTGTCAGTTATGTAATTATAACGTTTAGTATGGGACAAAAAAAAGAAGTTTTAATGCTGAATTATCATTTTAAAAATCAAAACTAATAATAAATTTAAAAAGTGGTGAAAAGACGAGAGCGAGAGTGCGATGAGTGTGATACTGTAGGTGTGAAAAGGTTTTGAAAAGTGCCACAAAAGGTAATTTGTCGGACAAAGAGAGTCGCGGAGTGAGTGCACGCTGCCAACACAAGAATCCATGTGGTCACGGCGATTAGGATCTTATCGTGTGTTTGGAGTCCAGCCGAGCGAGGACGAGTTGAGATAAAGACGAGAGGAAGACAGGAAGCAAAACATCTGGGCGGGACATAATGAACCCGCAACTCAGCATCTCAGGGGCTGCAGCTGTCGTCTCATGTGTGTGTGTTTGAAATATTCAACACACACACATGTAGGTGCTAAACCAGCATGTATGTAGGGTATGTGGGTAATATGTATGTAATATGTAGGGATAGAGCAGCATTACCACAGCTGTTAGTTTAGACGTGTTCCCACGCTTTTAAAGGAGCATTCACACACCTTTACTGCAGAAATGACTCAAACGTCTTCATGTATTCACTGACTGAGTAAAACGACACTTTTTTTGTTTTATTGTGTGTTGAAGACGCTGAAGAACACAGAAAAAAACTACAAGGGAAATTAGAGACGGCCTCGGATTTTTGGCGTCACTCTCCAAAGTGGTCGAGCGAGCTACAGAGTGAATGGAGAGAGCGAGGCCTTCAGCACAAATACACACGCCCAGTCCTCCCTCACACACCGCCGGACACTTCCTGCTGTTTGATCCTGTGTGGATGCAGCCAGAGGAACAGATATTATGATAAGATCTGATTAAAGGTCTCATAATTCACACAGTTCCTGTTGTTTCTGAGGTTTTGACATCACTAACTAGATATATAGGTGGGTTTAAGCACCACAAATCTATTTATTTTACTCATCTTATAATCAAAAAGAAACTAAAACCTCACTTTCTATGATATGGGACCTGGATTTTTTTTATAATTAGAAATGAATTGCAATAATTCCCCAAAATGCATTTCTACCCATTTCCATAGACTTACAGATTACAGTCAAAAGTCAATGGATATTTTATCATAGAGGTGGAATTTGTATGTATTGTGATATGCTGTAGTTTGTTAAAAGTACTCTGTCTAATAGACCAATAAATCCATACATATTTAAAAATCAATATAGTTTTACATCTTTAACTTATCAAAAAGAAGCTAAAACTCCACTTTCTCCAATATGGGACATTTAAAACAGTTCTACACTGAAAAAAACTGAAAATGTAACAGGTGAAAAAATCGTATTTTTGGTATAATTAGTCCAATATTGTCTTATTACACTGACAGTTAATTTATCTCATTTCAAGTTTTCTTCCTGATTCTTTAAAAAGGACAACAAGACTAAAAAAGGAAAAAAATCAACTAAAATAAAAATACAAAAACTTGAAATAAGATAAATTATCTGCCAGTGGAATAAGATAATCCCACTCAATATTAGACTAAATGTTAAAATGATGTTTAAAACCCTGGGAAGGTGAACTGACATACAAAAAAAGAAAAAAGAAGACTAACATTTTATTTAAAAAGATTGAAGAGTCAAAAATCAAGATAAAGAAACAGTATTTTGTCCTAAATTGAACATTTTGAGTTGTGTGTGTGCGTCATTTGTATAATGACAGCAGATCTGTGTGTAGTAGCAGGCTTCTCTCTGACCCCTGGTTTTAAAGCCTCTCTCTGAGGGGCCCTCTGAGAGTCTCCTGTTTACCCTCCGCCCGACTCCGGCCTGTTGGAGATTCCCTGTCTCTAAGGTGTCGTCTCCAGGGGCGATAGGCTTGCTGCTGCCATGGTTACGCACTTGATCTCCGCAGCTAGCCACAAAGGCGAGGAGGGCACGGGGACACGAGCGGATGAATGAACACACACACACACACACACACACACACACACACACACACACACACACACACACACACACACACACACACACACACACACACACACACACACACACACACACACACACACACACACACACGCACGGACAGAACCTTCAGCTACACCAAAACACAGTAAATGCCACAACGTGAAATCAAAGCGCACACACACACACGCACACGGACATGCACACACACGCACACACACACTCTGACACCTCTATTACCATCATGGCTGCCTGTCAAAGCTGACATGATAACTCAAGCGGCCCTGCAGCTGGGATAAAAAGACTTTCTGCACTGATTGAGTTACATGCACAACACAGTTCGACAGCTCAGCCAAAACACGTCTTAAACACTGTCAGAATGAGCAGCAAATGACCATAAAACATGTGTGTGTGTGTGTGTGTGTGTGTGTGAGAGAGGGGAGGGAGAGAGAGTAGTAGGTGGGATGGAATGGAGGGAATACTTGCTGGTGATTATGCACGGGAAGGATGTCTGCAGATTGTGTTGGAGCATGTGTGTTGAGAGAGAGTGAGCATGTGTATGTGTGTGTGTGTGTGTGTGTGTGTGTGTGTGTGTGTGTGTGTAGCAGGAAGCGGTGAGTGGGGCTGCAGACGGCAACGCCGTTCATTTCGATAATAAAGGAAGGAGGCCGGCACAGTCTTTTATTTTATCTGGGCTCTCCCGAGGAAATGCCATTGTTTCTCTGACTCTCGGACGAAAATCGGGGCTTGACGGATATTCTCCTAATGCTATGAGGTGTGTGTGTGTGTGTGTGTGTATGTGTGTATGTGTTTTCCTTAGCTAAACTGCAGCAATCACAAGAAAAAGACCAAACATGTTTTTTATTATCATAAAGTATCCATAATAGAACAGATCCAGTGCTGCGATTCAAACAGGAGCCAAAATCAAGATTGGCAATGAATCAAAACCAATACTGTGTGTGTGTGTGTGTGTGTGTGTGTGTGTGTGTGTGTGTGTGTGTTGATTTTTGGCCTTGTCATGCACAAGCTACTGCGTCTCATCCTCTGGCAGCAACACACTCTGTCATGTCCACATTACCTCACCTGCCCTCTGGCTATGTAAACCTAGAAGTGTGAATTATTCACACACACACACACACACATACAGACACACACATACACACATACATACATACATACACACACACACAGACACACACACAGAGTCCCGGAGGCTTTACAAAACGCTACAATAGCCCATGTTCAAGCCTATATGTTACTGCTGTCCTCATCACTCGTCTATCCATCAGTGTAACAGATGGACTGTGGCCATTGTTGGCTCGTAGCTTTCATGCAGCAAAACAAATGTGTGAACAGCACAGAAATGAGGTTATGGTAACTTTATCCTGCTCCGAACACCTTCTACAACTCCACAAACATGGCCACCTGCCTGTAGGCTGACATCAGCCTGATTCATATCTGACCGATGGTCTCAGGCAACTCCTTAACGGATGTTTCACAGACGGCTTTTGTGTCTTTTAGCAACTTTGCACGATTAATCCTCGGCTGCTTTTCAGATGAGGTTCCATACGCGAACATTAAAAACAACCTTTCGATCTGTAATAAAGTAATTTGACTGTGATAGAACTGCAACCTTTAGCATCTGCATTTTAAAAATTGATTAAATTTGTTGTGCCATGATTCATTTTTAAGGTTATATCCTGCAGTACAACTGTAAATATATACATTACTTCCATTATCACTGTCAAAAAAAGTTCATGAATGTTCCCAAGAAGTTAGGGATATTGTTATTTACATGAGTTCTTTCCTATTTGGACTGAATTTAATGAAATAAGTAAAAGTTCCCTTTGATTTTACTAATAACGAATGAGAAGAAACTTAAAATTTATTACCCCAAAAATGTATGAAATCCACTGAATCTCTCACAAAATCCCTAATAATAAACATTCAAGCCATATTATTTTTTAAAAATGTATAATCGTAATCATGAATTATGGATTTGACAGTCAAGGAACCGAGAAATCCCTTCTGCTGCATAAAAAACAAACCCTTGGAGAAACGATGATTGTAAGATTGATCATAAACATGTTTAATCTCAACAGCCTTGTAGAGAGGATACGGTATAATAAAGTAATTAAATCTCATCAGGACTGCAGTAAAAAAAAGCTGTGGCACAATAAAACTGTACTTGATATGGATCATATAAGAGATAAGAGATATGCTGTATATAAGTGGAAAGAGATAGGAGAGATAGGAGAGATAGGAGAGATAGGAGAGGAAGAATTCCAGACGAAGAGGAGGGAATCACATTAGCTGAGTGGTTTACAGTGGTCATAAACTGTCAACTTCCATTTCTACACTTCCTCAGCATTTTTTTACTCCTCAGCTTCTCTTCCTCCCAAATTCCACTGTCTGTCTCTCTCTGTGTTAATAAGAGGTTTAGGTCATGCTAGGTGAGGTGTGTGAAATCTCCTCCTTTCACTCACACACACACACACTCCCTTCAGATCACAGGAGAGCGAGGAAGGAATGCTAAAAAATAAAAAAAAAAAGGTGAAGAGAAGTTCTAGACAGACATGAGAGAGATGTGGTGAGTTAGCAGCAGATTCATCAGATTCATCATCCACTGACACAACCTCGCAGACATCTGCTTCCTGGGGACAGGAAACACTCATCTGAGAACATAAATGTGTGTATGAAGTGTGTATATTGTTTCAACAGCTGACAATAGGAGACGTCCCATCACGTAGGTGATAGACAGGAAGTAGACGAGCCGCCATTACTGCAGTGGAGAGTGTAAAGCTGCAAGGATTTCACTTTTTTGTCAAAAGATCCAACCTGCAGATCTTGCATGAGTGGTGAGATGTTGAAAATATGGTCATCATATAACATCAAATAGTAATAAATAAATCTGAAATCAAAGTTCTGTCCCGTTTTATCAAAGCTTGTCGTCTAAGCAGAAATTAAAAGCCACAGGCAGCATGAAATATTCAAAAATTTCTTACATTTCCATTAAATCTTCATGTTTTAAATAGATTCTGAACTGTATGGTGACAAGAGATTATTAAAAAACACATGCACTAACTCGTGTTCTCAATTTAATTTGATTTTTTCTGATTACGATGCAATTTATTTCACCAGGCAATTCATTAAGAACTCATTCTTATTCACAATGGCAGCCTGGCGTAGTTAGTTTTCTACTCAGAGAACTGGAGTTCAGCAATTAACCACATTTGTTTGTGGCTCATAACTCGCTAAGGTGAACTGAGTGGTTTCATTCTTTATTCAAACAGATAAAAGTTATTATTTGATAATAAAATCTTTCTAGTTTGGACTGTTGAGACCAATTATAGCAAACCGACTTTTTTCATCATCAGTTTAACCTTGTTCTCTCACACAATCCAAAATAAATTACAGGTGCAACTGGGTCTTAGATGGATCTCAGTATAACATGGTCTAAATGGTTTTAAATGACATCCCATCAAACAGAATCCTGAGACAGACATTCTCTGTCGCTGCTCATTAACAGAGTCGTTAGAGCAGCATCTCTGAGCGTCGTTAATCCTCCCTGACAGAATCGCTGCTCCGCTGCCGTTCTGCTGCCAAGGAAAACACACTCTCTGCTGGCTGGGAGTCTACCTGCCGTCTGTCTGCCTGCCAAGCAACGCTCAGACGTGTTTATCTCACCTGAACGAACCTCAATGGAGGACGTGGATGAGAGATGACAGACGAGGAGAAAACGCTGTTACTGTGTCGCTTCAGCTTCACAGCACCGCTTTCTGTTTTGGATGTGAGAGGTTTTTTCAGCTAGAGAAGCAGAAGATGATGTAAAGTGATGCCGCCATGAAAGAGAGCTGTCCTGCTTTAGGATGTGACCTCTGACCTCTAACTGGTTTGAGCTTGGATATGGATATTTATATGATGGGGCTCTATTGAAATATCTTTGCATGATTTACAATTCAAAAAATTGATCCTCACAGTTCAGCTCCTGTCTCTTTAGGCCCCTCCTCCCAATGAGCTCGCTCTGTTCTGATTGGTTAGCTGTGTGATGGCCGACTTCTGGCTGATCCGGAAACTATAGCGTTATCAACAAAATATCAGATCAGTGTAGTTGGGGCCTGAGATGATCTCAAACCGTAGGACACCAGCACGAGTGTGTAAAAGCAAAGTACTTGAATTAAAATCTTTCACAGAAACAACTCTCAATAGGATAATATCACGATACTGCAATTCTGTCATGATGGATATATTTATCTACAACACATTAATATAAAGAAATACAGGCCCTCAAAGGCCAAAAAGCAGCACCTGTGGATTTATTCACTGGATTTAAGTGTCAGTTTCATAGAATCCACAGTTTGACTCCTTTTTTTGGTTTTATACCCATATTTGGTGTTAGTAGATCTTTTCACCTCTACAGTTTGTGCTAAAAGCAGGAAGTGAGAATACCTGAACATGCAACACCGAGCTGAAGCAAAGTGAGAAAGTAGCAGTCCAGGTTTTTGTATTAATCTAGTGCAACATCCATGACGTGCTGTGAAGGAGAAGAAAAGCCAGGCGATGTCACACTAATGATAAAAAACAAACTCTGATATGGCCGAAACGGCGAAAAAACTGCAAAACCGAAAACCAGAAAACCACGGGTTGCTGCACTAAGAAGCAGAGCGGGGACTGCGTGAGAACCCGGGGAAGGGGGAGAAAAAAGACCACCAGTGGGGAACTAGGCTAGAGGTCAGAGGTTACCTCCTTCTGATTGAGCTCCAGCCAGGCCGTAAAGAACGGGAGCCGCAGAACCCCACTGGAGTCCACCAGACTCCCCCCGTCCTGGGAGAGAGACACACACACACACACACACACACCGCGTTAAAGCCCATATCTCATTTGCACCTTGAACTAAATGTACACAGTTTTTCACAATATGTGTTTTTTTACCTGTGATTTCTCCATATTTGCAGCCATTTCTGCAAGAAATATTACACCAAATACACTACTGTTCAAAAGGTTGGGGTCACTTAGAAACTTTTGAAAAAAAATAATTGTTTTTTTCAATGAAGATAACTTTAAACTAATCAGAAATACACTCTATACATTTCTAATGTGGTAAATGACTATTCTAGCTGCAAATGTCTGGTTTTTGGTGCAATATCTACATAGGTGTATAGAGGCCCATTTCCAGCAACTATCACTCCAATGGTTCCAATGTTCCATCAGAAGGTTAATGGTTAATTTTCTATACATTTTACAACTAGTGGTGGTAAATAAAAGTGTGATTTTATTGTCTGGGTGACCCCAAACATCTGAGCGGTAGTGTAACACACACAGTTTTTATTTCTATAAGTTACCTGCATGTACAGTAGCTGTGGTTGAATTTGCTACCAACAATAATGACAGCCACATCTGTGGCCACATCAAAAACACACACACTCACACACACACACCTCTGCAGTCACCAGCTCACACAATAGACGACAACTCATGCACTGCCGCCTTTCGACAAAGGCAGATTTATATCACGCGTGAAATACGACGCTGCGCGAGGAGCAGGTGAAATTTACAGCAGGAAACACAGGGAATATTCGTTTAGGCTCAAGCGTGTGAAAAAAGTCCCCAAAAAACACCAGTCAACAAAGGGCTGCGGCACAAAACACAGGTTTGGGGTCATGTTTTCATGCAGCGGTGTTAGATTACAGCTTGTTACAATAATGTCGGAGCGATTAAAATCACTGAAGGGTATTTGTATTTTTTGTTGTGACAGTTAGCTTTACAATGCAACTCTAATTAGGGATGAATGCAAAACCTCCTTTAACCGTTTGAGGTCTCTGGGAAACGTGCGTCAAGAAGAACAAAGGATAACGAGGCCTCTTCCTCTGAAGAAACACACCCCGCTGAGCAATTTACAGATAAAAATAACCCCTTTACCTGCCAAAAAAAGAATTTAACCTGTTAAAATCCAAAAAAAAAACCTGATACGATAGCAGCATTGAGTTTTACTCATATATTGCATGAGAAAACCTCAGTTTAGAACACTAAAATATTTTTATCTGTAGTAAAACACAATGTTACAGCATCAATATATATCATCAATATCCACATCATCAATACAATAAGAAAATAGTTTAATATCAGTAGTAGGGCTGCAACTAACCACTATTTTGATATTTAATTCAGATTTGAGCTGTTTGATTATTTAATTGGATCCTTTATAATCTCCTTTTTAAACATAGTCACCTCACATGTTGATGATTTCTTTTGACACCAGCTTTATGTCCATAACCTTTGTGGTTGCAGAGATATTCCTTATTTATTATCATTTATAGCAGGAAAACTAAAGAATAGACCCGGGGGTTTAAGTGGTTAAACACATACGATCCACAAACCTGCACCCGTGGTTTTGCAGAACAAAGCTTGGTTAAGTGGCACGGTGTCGCTGAAAAAATGCGAGCGTGTGTGTCACCAGGACACAGTCAAACACCTAATAAGGCATGTGTCTGCCCCGCCGGTCATTACAGCCACCCAGGAAACCACTATAAGCTATAAACCTACATCAAGGAGACGGATGACACTTAGTGGCTCTCTGCGGTGGGTTTTTAAGTGCAGTTATACCCTCTGTGTGTGTGTTTAAGAAGTGTGTGTGTGTGTGTGTGTGTGTGTGTGTGTGTGTGTGTGTGTGTGTGTGTGTGTGTGCGCAGATGAGCTTGTACTGGAAACCCAGTAAATCCTGAATCATCAACAAAACAGAGACAGAAATATAGAATAAAAAGAGGAGGGTGGCAGGTCTTCACTGTATAGAGGCTGAAAAAACTCAAAACCTGATAAAAGTGACCACTTAAAGGGATTAAAATATAAACAGGCTGCAAGTTGAGGGAATTTAAAAAATTATATTACAGTTAGAATATAGAATAAGTCAAGTGAACACATATTTTTAAGTATAGTTTAACTCAAAACATGTTTTTACGTAAGTTTTTATTAACTTGTTCGGGTTTAAAGTGTAAGATCATGTTTGAAGTTGTAGTAAAATAAGATAAATGAGGCGTTCATTGTCTAATCAGTGTTTATATAATCCTGATGTAATCCACGCAGGTGGCTTGGCAGATACACTCATGATACAACCGACATCCTGCCTGGTGTCCAGCTACATGGCATCATTTCCTGCAGCGAGACACATCATTTCCTGTAGTGACAAAACCTCAAAAACCTGAGACAAAACCTCCCGCTGATCCAAGAATACCCGCGTTCTGCCCCGTGTGCGTTTGTGTCTTTCCTGTTTAGAGCTGCCTCAATGACACACTGGACTGTCCTTGGTGCTTGGAATGTCAAAAATGTCTTTATTCTGCCACTTCTATTGTGGGACATCTATAACAAGCAAGTAACACACACACACACACACACACACACACACATATATAGCCAGAGCAGCTCTCCATTCGTCTGGTCCTCACAGATGCACACGCACATCCAGCTTCCCAACCGACCCAGATCATTGCAACAATGGCAAGTTTCGTGTCTGTTGCCGTGACAACCCTCACACCCCCCGACCCCCTGACCTGTGTTATTTAGCAGGGGCACCCTGGCTCTTCTGAAGGAGGGCAGCAGCAGTGGGTTTAAAAAAAAAAGGGGAGCACACACACACACACACACACACACACACACACACACACACACACACACACACACACACACACACACACACACACACACACACACACACACACACACACACACACACACACACACACACACACACCCCTGCACAATCTCAACTGCCTCATCATCTGACCCAGTAAATCAGCTCCCGTGCGTGTGTGTATTGTGCGATCGCGCCGTTGGGACCGTTAAACGTGACAGCACGGAACAACAACCCGACTTCGCTGCAGCAGCCACTCGTAAATATCGTATTTAGTTTGCGTGTTAAGCGTTTACTACTTACAAGTGATTTGTAGGATAAATAATGAAATTAACCTTTTAGCAGAATGCGCCGGGTTGCACCGTTAAAACTTGGCAAACTACTGATTAAAAGGTATTTGTTATAAATCAGTTGCTAGGGAAACCGTGTACGTTTAAAGCCGTTACTTTTCAGGAAATGAGTAAAAAAAAAAAAGCTAGATAATTGAACAGTGTGCCGTTAAAGTGGGTATTGTGTCTTTATAGGTCAGATACTTGCATGTCTGGTGTGGATAATCCTTTCAAGGTGGAGGCAGGGTGGATTTATGAGGTTTTTCCAACAGTTTGAGGATCCAATGCAGTTACAAAATTGTGTTTAAGGCTCTTTTCATAGATTAAATACTTGAAAAAAACCACAGACAAATGTAAAAAGTGTGTAATTTAAGGTATAATTTGTAATTATTGTTAAATCTATTTGAAAATCATCCTGATTAAACAGTATTTTGATTGGGCCAATTATGTCGACCATGTTCTTTTTATTCTTCAACCTAAATGGACATATATACAAGAAAGTTTTAGTTTTGTAAGTTATTAGATGCAAATTGCCTGTTTTAATTTAGAGATGATTAAATCTTTAGAGGAAACACATATCGTCTTTATGTATTAACTCACAAAGAGCTGGTGCATCTTTTAAAAAAACATTAATCACAAGTATCTTGGCCAAAATCTCTCTATACACAAGAACTAAAACCATTAAAAGCACCAAAAAGATAACATATGGACAGAGTAAGAGTGTTATTTATGCGCGGGTGATTGCATGACATGAATCTGGATTAAAATAAGACCCAGGCTGTTTCACTTCAGAGACTTGAGGGTATTCCGGATATCCTTTTCAAATACTGAGGAATTTCTGCTCCTGATGGGAAACATCACGGGGGAAACATTACTGCCTGGTACGGAAACATGTAGAGGGAGCGGGACCAGAGAATCATTAAGGATCCGAAACCAGCAGCGGGTTCACAAACAGCTTCTACTGTCAGGTCAACAGGATCCTAAACGAGGTCACAGCCTAATACTGACCCCTCCTCCAAAGACATACATATACGGTTTCTTACTTTTTGCATCGTTCGGCTCTGATCTTCATTCTCATCTCCTTGGGCTATGCAAGTGATGCTAGGTACAGACTGAGGTGTGTGTGTGTGTGTGTGTGTGTGTGTGTGTGTGTGTGTGTGTGTGTGTGTGTGTGTGTGTGTGTGTGTGTGTGTGTGTGTGTGTGTGTGTGTGTGCAGTGTTAATTTCATCAGACAAGACTAGACGAAATGTATTCAACAACAGTCTTTTTTCATGACGAAAATAAGACTAAATCAATGTCCTTAACCACCGACTGATGAATTTAACATGTTTTTCATTGACGAAAAAAGACGAGACAAAATCTACTTTTTACTTCTACTTAATTAAATATAAACTTGATAAAAATGTCTATCTTTTTTCGTCACAGAGTTTTTAAACTACAATGAAAAAGTGCCTTTACTGCATGCACATCACTTGTATTTCTCCTCCAGCGTTGCTGCCAGGTATGTGTGTGTGTCTGAGTGAGGAGAATCCATCAGTGCTGTCGGCACTAAATGCGGTGACATCTGTTACTTCGTTACAAGAAGCTACTCTCTGCTACTGTTTTAACCTGCTGGGTTACACACTTTATGAAACTTTTGGCATGTAGAGAACATTCAGCTCGGTCTGGTAACTCCGGTCGTGTCACTTTAAAACATGTCCATGTGTCACACTGAACCAAACAAAGGTTCCTAACAATAATTCCTATTGTTACAGACACCTGCTTAGATTAATTTTGATTAACTCTACTATCAACCTGCTGTCAAAGGCTAAAGAAGACTAAAAGTAGACTAAAATACTTAGAACTTGAGACAACTAAAATTAGACTTACTTGGATTTTCTTTGACTAAAACTAGACTAACATGCCACAACTACAACAAAATTAACACTGCTCTCATCTCCTTTGGCTATGCAAGCAATGCTAGGTACAGAGAGAGGTTTGTGTGTGTGCATGCATGCATACATGCGTGTGTGTGTGTGTAACCCTCCGTGCAAACATGCAAGCGCCTTTGTTCCCGCCCACATACATTCACATGTCAACATGTCTAATCTATTGTGAGAACATTACTACTTTCTGCCATATTCATTTCCCCTAATCCCCCGGGCAACTGACGTGGGGTTAAATTACCATCAGTCAATCCGACTTCTGATCACTCATCACATGAAGACAAGCTGACCCTGTGTCAGCGCTACACTCGGCTTCGGGGCTAATTTAACGGAATGTGTCAACAGCTCCGCAACTCACACATACACTAATCATACTGGTGTAATACTGGTGTGGGTGATGTATCTTCAGTCCAGTTGGTGATTTCTGAAGCTCCGTAATGGCGGGTGTGTCCGTTCATGCTTTTATCTGCATGTGGCAGCAGCCGAAGAGGAAGCCTATAGGATCAGTAACGCCAAATGGAGAAAAAAAAGGAAAAAGAAAAGTAAACGACACAGGACAGGAACGGGACAGGAAATGTGTTCCGACGTGGGAATTAATCTCCTGTTTCCATGGCGACATCACCACAAAACCCCTCGAGAGAAGCCCGTAGACAAACAAAACAAAGCATGTCTTCAGTGCCAACAGATTGTACCCTGCAAATAATACCTGTGGTAGTCAAGGGGCCTTGCAGCGGCTTTAACAAAGCACTACAAGGTTTGAGCCATTGTCTCTGGCATCATGATCCCGCTGCAGAAGAGCGGGGACATGCAGCCTCAACACACCTCGAACAATAGGTACAGATGTGACCCTGCAGCCGACGTGGAACAGTTTGGTCGCCTGATTCGTTACAGGTGATGAAAGCTGCTCTGACGAGGCCGCGGAGTACGCTATCGGATCTAGAGGCGGTGAGTCACAAGCAAGAGGCGAACAAACTGTGAAACGTGAGATGATGTTCCATTATAGGTTTGTGTAAGGGCCAGGAAATGAGGGTGCTCACTTTAACAAGTTCTGAAACACAGGCGGCTGCTGAAATACGACGCTGGAAACCTCGGATCCCTGCGACTGATGCAGCAGCATTCGGCTTCAGATACAGAGCAGCAAACAACAGGTTAGAAGAGGAAAGAGAAGTGAAAGAAAGTGGATAAAAATGGGGACCAAAGTCTTTTGTGAAAGCAATGATTACCAGTTAGCATATTACTGCACATGTGCACAAAGCTTGGATATATGTGTGATTTAAAGAACCAAAAACCATCTCAACATAGCTGCACATCTCCTCTCACAAGCTGTAGAAAGAACAGGTTGTTTTCTATCTGTCTCATTAACATAAATGAACCTCTTCTCTGATCTGAATTGCCTTTAGATTTGTGACATCCCAATTTACTGAAGTCAATTCAAATCTCACTTTCTATAACCTGGGACCTTTAAAATCAGCTGTGGCCTAAAAGATTGAGAAGCGAGCTTGTGACCAGAAGGTTGTTAGTTCAAATCCCTGCGTTGCACAACCTGAAATCCTAACAGGTGAAAATATCTTGTTTGTGGCAATTGTGGCAATTATCTGCCAGTGGAATAAGATAATTCTATTAAATATTGGTCTAATTGTACCAAGAACAATATATTTTCACCTGTCCAGATTGCAGTTTTTGCAGTGTGAACAAGCAGGATAATATAATATTCCAACCTGTGGAATCAGCTCCTGTTTACAGTGTAATATACAGACAAAATGAAGAAAAATGAAGTGGTGTAGCATCTTGTTTTCTGGTTTCCATCTGGATTTGTGGAAGTTTATTGGTGATGGACATCACAGGTGATGTCCTCAGGAAGTGAAAGTCACACTGGATGATATGCACATGTGTTTCATGCTTGTTGTAGAGCTACTTTGGTTGAACTGGGCAGATTCCAGGTGTGAACATGTGCAACTGTGTGAATGTGATCAAGGAAAAAGAGAGACTTCCTCTTAATGAAGCCACCTTCAATAAATAAAGGTTAAAAAAAAAAAGTTATAAGTGCAATGCCTGCAGGCGCTGGAAGTTTGTTGGAAAATAACACCAGCGATTGACAGCGATGTAAGCTCTTTTAATATAATATTACAACTGCAGTGGATACATGAGCTCAGCTGTGAAATAATCACTGTCTCTCTGCTGTGGGAGAGTAACGAGGCAAGAAGACCATCGTGGGAACGTCTGGCAGAGCTAATTCAGACGCTGTGAGATACAGACACATTAAGATTCATTACCATCCTGAGAGTAACTTTGGAGTCCATGTATAGACAATTTGCCTTTCCTGCAAGAAACGGGTTGGACAACACTGAACTCCTTGACTCAAAGAGACAAACATGAAGCTTACTGATGAACTTTTGACCCCTGTAGTTGAAGCCAGGCTCCATTCACTTATTCAGCTCTGACGCCAAAAGCAGAGGAGGGACCCTCAGAGGTAACTACCGAGACATGGACTATGGAGGTAATCCCTAAAATCATCAGCCAAGGTCAAGTGTTGGACACACTTGACCTTGTTGGACTGAAAGGAAACTCAAACATCTCACTCCCACAGCAGAAATGTTGAAATCTTTACTGCTCAACACTGACTGGGAGCTGAAAAAACAACAACAAAAGGTACGTTCCTTACCTTGTTGTAGTAATGGAGCTGGACAGAGTGCCACTGGCCATCACTGACCCCACCGGGGAGGAAGGGGGACACGGTGGTCTTTGTCTCACCTGGATGACGAGAGGAAAGAAGAGGAGGGAGCGGAGGAAGAGGTGAAGGAATGAGGAGAGGAAGGATGAGGCAGGATAATGAAGGGGGTGAGAGAAAAGAGGAAGAGAGAGAAACAGTTCATTTTTGAATCTGATGTGAACTTCTCTTCCCACAATATCTGATCAAAAGTATTTCTCAATTCTCGGGAAAGGTTATGTTATGACGGGAAACCGGGAAAGTAGACTATCTATTCAGCTTAATGTGGGGAATAATGATTTAATGTGCCATTTATAAAAAATGAAATGCAATTCAGAAAATACAAGTATTTACTTAACAGATGTGCCAATCAAGCACACACAGAATTAAACATACAGAAATAGACATTTAGTAGATATTTAGAATGTCAGCATGAGAAATATCCCAAAGAAAAACACATTGAATATGTTCAACGTGCATGAAACATGGATTTCCTGGGAAATGGCTCTGATTCATGTCATTTTCGGGAAAAATATTGAACCCTACTCCACGCTACATATTCTGTTAGGTCATGTTGTTACCATTAACGTCAAATGTTGTGTCCTGACCTGACACACGCACACACATCATGATAATAAATCAAATGTTGGGAAAGCCGGTGCTCGCCTGCCGTATCAATGGCTCTCAGTGTGGAGATTGTGGAGCACAATGGCTCCAGATTTACTGAGGGTTTACTCTGTTTGTCAAAGGCAGCAGCAGCCTGAGCAAAAAAAAAAAAAAATCCACTCCTCTGCTAATCAGCAAACAGCAACACTGACAAGAAGTGTGTGTTACTTTGTACGTGAGTGTGAGAGTTAATAAGTGATTTATGTGTTTCTTTGGCTGAGACAGAAACAGGGCGTAAGTGGATGTATGTTTTTCCTCACCTGTGGATTTACTATATGAACGAGGAAGAGAAGTATCACAGACAAATGGAAGACTTCCTCCTTCTCCACATTAACCATGAGTCATAATACTGGTCGACTGTTTAATATGATGATTCATGTGGTCAACATTCATATTGCAGGTTTGAAGTAGGGCACAAGAACTTGGCTTTGCTCCCAAACAGGCTTCCCCTCAACATAATCATATTCAACATAATCATATTGAACTGGATTCCTCCCTGTGTGGTACCATGGGTACCAAGGAGACGGGCTCCGAAAACAACGGTCACCAGTCCAAATGATATGCGTTTGATCTGTGACCCAACACTTTTAACAATGATTGTGTGTGTGTGTGTGTGTGTGCTTGTGTGTGTGTGTGTGTGCTTGTGCTTGTGATGCTGGAAAGCTGGAAATCACCCTTAAAGCACTTTTCCACACTATGGATAATACAGTTCTCATTACTTTTGAATGTACAGAGCTAAAGAATGCCCATAGTTTTTGTTAAAAAGTTTTAAAATGTTTTCTAATAAGTGGGTAATCCTGTATGTGTGTGTATGTGAGTGTGTGTGTGTGTGTATCTGTGCCATCATCCATCAGTCTGGCAGCTCCCTCTCTGAGGAAGCAACTGCTTTCAAAACAGTCCAACACACCCATACTTTATACCTTCCTACACACACACACACACACACACACATACACACACACACACACACACTTACTGTGAGTGTGTGCTGATGATAAGGTTATTTGTGAAATCGTCGTTAAATAAAAGAGCACTTTCACACGAGTGTTAGTCTACTTTTAATGGAGCTGAAATTTAACTTGAATTACTTTTAGTGGTCACCACACACACACACACACACACACACACACACAGGCCTCACCTCCAGAGAAGGTGAGTTGAATCTGCTCTTCGATGATCTCCAGAGCGATGAAGTCGTGTTTCTCGTTGAATCTGCCATTGTAGAGAAGCAGAGCGTTTCTTTCTCTGGTAGCAAACCTGCAGAAAAAAGAAAAAAAAGAACTTGGTTAAAGATTCTCATGTTGTGTTCCATTAGTTGGGATAAGTAGAGGTGTCATGACGACTGGAAGAGCCAGGAATTTTATAAGGAACAATGGTGAGATCGAACTCTAACATCGAGAGGATTGCAGCTGTTTTTTTTTTTCTCTGCTTTAGCTCGTGCTTCCTGTCATACTTCTCCACACCTATCCAACTCAAACAACATGGGGCCGAGCGGTTGAAGGCCGTGCAGATAGCTTTATGATGAAAGGAGCGACCAGGTCTTGAGGAAAAGTTGCTTGGAAAGGAAAGGCAGGATGTGTATGGAGCCGGTCGGCCACACAGAGGAAACAGCTCCTCTGCCTTTACATGATGCATGACTGTGTCCAAGTGAAAGATGGAGGGAGAAAGACCAGGTTAATGAGCAAATGCTTAGTCCTGTGTGTGTTTTACGAGAGTACAGAGTTCATATGTGTGTGTGTGTAGGGAGTGTAAGGTGAGGGCACAGGAGTCAGACGGCAGATGCCAGTGAGGCCAGCGGGGCAGGAAATCAGGACGGCCATAGCCAAACACTGATAAGGGAAACTCATCACAAAGCCTTTCCTGTTTTCACCGCGCTGCAAAACCTTTCTCAGCGTCCTGCTGCAGATCCACTCGCATCACATCCAACCTCACTCACCTACTGTCAGCGACCAAACGGGACACAAAAGTTCTACCTCTGCATAATATTTGTGTCACAAGGTTTTTTCCTGCAGCACTTTAAAAGCATAAGAACCAAGTGCACTGCACAAAGTTGCACATCCAGGAATGTGTGTGTGTGTGTTTGTGTGTGTGTGTGAGAAGGGAATTGAAACACAATGTAAAAATGTCAGCACGCCTCGGCACGCCCCACTTGACACATTTTAGCTGACTGAAGTCAAATGTGTTTATTTGTGCAGCTCCTCAGTCGCCCTAAATTACTGTTTACTACACACACAGATACAAGCATCACAGGCATGGAGCCGTGGAGCTGCCTCCAGTGCAAAGCTGTGTGTGTGTGTGTGCACAAATCCCATGTGGGAGAGAAAAAAATCTCACAAGTGAGATTTTGTAAATTGAAAATTTTATATTTTCATATTTGTGGCATATAACAAATACTTCCAACAGGATATATTTAAAGACTTTGGAGACTGTTTGTCTGTTATTGTCATTCATAACACCTACTATTTCATGTCATTATATCATGAAATAGTAGGTTAAAAAAAAGAAGCATGGCAGGAATTAGGGCTGAACAATTTTAAGAAAAATTTTCTGGCAGATATTGCGATTTCATTCACAATTTTCTTCAAATTTAGTTTCTGTGCAAACTTAAAGCATACCATTGAAACAATAAATGCCATAACTCTAATGCAAGGATGAAAACTAAAGTCAAGAGTTGATTTCAATTGTAGTCCTAGCTATTAACAAAAAACATGCTATACATAGACTACATTGAGTGCTGGAGCAACGACAGTTATTACAATTGAAGAACAATTGAAGAGTCGTCTATGTCTTAACTTAAAGTAGAGCAAACATATCTTTTAACTTAAAGTAGTCCGGGTGTTTCAGACCTAGCATACTAAGGACAGAAGCTACTCACATGAAGGACACGGTGAAGTGGAACCTCTGGCGCAGGCCTCTGAATGTGATGAAGGACTGTCCAGGGAAGCTGCGGGTGGTCATCTCACAGTACGGCTTCTCGTACTCCCCCATCGGACACTGGCACATGAAGCCGCCCGCGAGCCGGTTGACGCACTCGCCGCCGTTCTTACACACGCCGGGTACACACCGGCCCGAAGACGCGTTCAGCTCACAGTGATCGCCTGAAAAAGGCCAAAAAAGAGACATTTTCTGAGTTGTGTACCTGTTTGTATGATACCAAGGTTTCGTTTAGTCATGGTCAAGGTCCAGGTCCTTTAAAACTGCCTTTTCACAACCCTGTCAGCACATGTATGTGTGTTCATAGCACCGTGGATGATGAATTACCCGTCATTATATCATCATTTTATCTTTTCTGTGAAGCATGTTGTCTAGTTGATACAGACTTCCTGTCATCCCAATGGAATCCAGTTGTTTTAACAAGAAACCATTGATTATCAGTCATGCACACTTACACAACTAACAGCTAAACACAGTGTCCTGACTAGTCAAAACAGAAAGAAAAGGGTGTTCCGCTGCACTTCTGTTGAGTTTGTAGTTGTAGTTGCAGTCACACACATTTTAGTGTCTTAACAACAAAAGAACATTTTAATTGATTGAATGGTTGTGTTCAATTTGGAATTTGATTAGGGCAGAGTGCAAATCTGGCCTGGTCTCCTCGAAAACATCAGATCAAGTAAAAGCTCCATTTAAACCTTACACCAACAATATAAAGGCCTTTTTTAAAGGCCTTTTCTGAGAAGCTGAGGGCTCAGCTCTTAGCAAAGCATGTGGCCATATTTGGAGAGGATGGGAGATAACAAGGGGCTAGAGGGGAAGACACAAAGGCAAATGACTAAGTGGAGAGTTGGAAAGACAGAAAGATAAAGGCCATGTCAAGGAAGATACCTCTAACATTCCTCTATTAAACCCAAGCCATGGTTGAACTCAAGCTGATACTTGAACCATATGAAGATCAGATAAAAGCAGCCAGTTAAGTCCTTTTAAACACCACTATGGCTCGAATGCTGCATTCCTAAAATGATTTGAAACTGATTGTTGGATTTACTTTTTTGTCCAACCATATTCTGTTAATCCACCTCTTCTACAGCCACTTCAGTTATACCAGATGGTTTTTAATAGGCCTTTTTGTCTAAATATTCTCTGGAATTTACAGGATAAACTGTACATTGTATCTCAAACATCATACAGTGCATTTGTTTTGGTTTATGGATCTTCTCAAGAACCATGGATATTAGGCTTTCATACCAGCAGCAGTTGGTGCACACCGAACGGTCCAATCCAACCAAATGTGATTAGTTTGGTTGGTTTTCATTGGTGTTAAAGCATCAGTTACACTCAGGTCCACTAAATCAAGTGGACCAAGACCTCCAAAAAGAGGTGGTCTCAGTCCGCTTGACCCCACACCAAAGTTTATTATTTGGTCTCTCTGGTGAGAACGTGAACTTTGGTTTGACTCATTTTGGAACTGGATATTTTGCCAAAAATGGTAAATACAGAGAATATAATATACTCAGAATTGGCTCTTATTTTCACTGGAAGATAAACATTGATGAAACAATCAGTCAATCAGACCAATTTTTGTATTCTTGCAGGTGCGAAAATGGCCCACGTTGGAGTCTATATGCTAATTAGCAACCAAATAATCAAACTAGAGGTGTGAAAGCAGCCATAGTTAAATTCAATTAATACCAGATTCAAAAGGCGAGCTAAGACGATAGTTATGTAACTGCCATGTTTGAACAGAGGTTGAAAAGACATTCAGAGAACAGAAGGAGATGTTAGATCATATGTGTCTGGCTAACAGACCTTTTTCATGGCAGCCATATGACATGAAATAGTAGGTAGACACAGGTGTAACCAATGATACTAATTAAGGTTTGGTTCCTTTGATGTAGCAGAGCTTTGGAACCTTAATTAGTATCATTAGTTACACCTGGGTAAGGTTTTGTTCCATTTAGTGTAGCAGAGCATCGGATCCTTAATTAGTATCATTGGTTACACCTGCATTTGTCTATGATTTCACATCCATACAGCTGCCGTAAAAAAGGTCTATTATCCACAGGAGTTTGAAAAATCAGTCGTCCTCTAGCGATCAACATGTGCCCATCATCGTGGCTCCAAAACCAGTCTGTTGTTTTCCCAGTCTTTTGGGGTCAGTCCATGCACCAACCAAACTAACCAGGAGTCTTTAGAATGACTCTTTATCTTATCTCACTATCTTCAAGGTTATATCCATGCAGCTACTTCCAAGCTGGACTCGGTGCTGCCAAATGTCTGTCCACCACCAGCTAAACTGGACGTCGATATCAAGTGTATTATATTATCAGATTCACTTTCATAGCGCAGTGGCTCTTGGATTGGGGAAATTCCTCCTAAATGACCATGAAACTCCTCGTCCAGAGTCAACAAGTTGAGTCCAGTTTCTTGACTCTGCTCATTGAAATTCCTCCACTAATTCACCGGCCGCCCCTGCTCTCTGACTCTATATTATCGGCGATAGGTGCCTCAGTGTCCCGTTGGGAGTGCCGTGCATCAACTCGCTGTCCAGACAAGATCCAGCTACCCGGGACATGCACAGACCCCCCAACACCACAGCCTGGAACCAGGTAATGGCCCTTCTCTCCTCAGCATAATCCTTTTTTCCGAGGGGGGGAATTATAAGGATCTGTTTCCCTGTAATGTATGAAACCCAAGAGGATGCTGTCATCGACCCCATTATGGCCCCTGATGAGCCCTGACTATCTGGAGTTGAACTGTGACCTTCAAAGGGGGGGAGAGATGTAGGTAGGCGAAATATGATGGTCGAGCGGAGAGGATGGGCATGGAGGAGCGGCAGAGGAAGGCGAGAGCCGGCCAGTGAGTGACAAAGGCAGGTATAATCAGGTAATTACATCAGATAGGACGGAGGAAGAGAAGGAGAGGAAAGGTAGAGTGTTGGGAGAGACGGAGGGAGAGAAGGGCTGGCGGCCGTCAGAGGCCCTCTAGGCTCTATTAGAGAGAGACAGAGACAGTCGCGTATCAGATGTATGAAGGGGAAGTATGAGAAGAAGATCACTGACACTGGGAAATATTTTCGGAAAAGCAATTTCAATGGGAACGATGAAAAGCTGCCGAGGATTCCTGTAGCTCATCTACTGTCTCACTGCTGTGCACCAGGGTTTGTACTTTTCTCTAAATTAGAACAAAAACTAAAAGTTAGAGGAGTTTTCATGCAAACAAAGACAGTTATGTTGGTTTTTTTTGTCAAAATCAATTATTTATATCCACAATGTGTAATAAATGCTTCATAACAACAAAGATGATTTTTAGAACTTTTCTTAACATGTATTTCTATTCATCTTCTCCTCCTTCTATGGTGAATTACTACATTTCTTGGAAAAGTGATGATAATCAGTGCAATAGCTTGAACCCTTCAGCAGGAATGTGTATCACGTCACCCACACCTGTGTGTGTGTGTATGTGTGTGTGTGTGTGTGGTAGATCGCTCCATAGAGCGGTGAAAAACACTGTCGAAACAGGTGCATTCCTCACTATGAGAGATCCTTATATGAACTATTGTTTTATTTTATTGTATTTATTTTATTTGTTTATTTAACAGGGACAATGAGCTGTCATTGACTGTCCCAGAAGGCACATTTTCTACTTGATTTCAGTCAATTTAATCTCTTTTTCTCTTTTTAAGAACATATTTGTCTTGTTTCCTTAAAACTAGACCAAACTGACCCAAATCAGGGGAAACAATTTGAAAAAAGCTGAATTATCTGCCAGTTGAATAAGATAATTACCAAAAACAAGACCTGTTGAAATTTCAGGTTTTACAGTGTGGCATCAAATGTTAAAAATCTAGATAGATTATTAATTAAAAGTGACATCATACAACAGTGAATAAACATTGCATGGTTAAAAACTAAAAGCACTATTCATAATAATACATTTAGATAACATTATCACAGAAATCAAAAAACTATTTGTTCAGTGCCCTGTGGCTAATGGTCACATGATTGGTTACATTTCAGCCAGGATTGTGATTATGATTTGAAACTACAGAAGGTAGAAAATTGTCTGATATTATTAGGTTTCATGTTCCTGGAACAGCTTGAAGTTTCACGCATTGATCTGGTGCGTTCGGCGTCCAAACAATGGCTCACTTATTTATGAGAATAAGTAGCATGAGAACTCGCAATAATCTTTGATCCCGGAAACCCTATTAACTACATTTCTCTGATTATAGAGGGAAAACATTTTACTATTTACTACCGACAAATAGCACAGAAACTATGCGGAAAGAAACCATCCTGATCCTGCTATAGTAGAGTTAGAGAGAGCTGAACATGGCCTTCGGGTTTTAACAAGGTTAAAGATTTACTGCAAAAAAAATTGTTTTTTGTTCAGGTGATATTTGAGACAGATCTGGTTTGGCCAGTTCAAATGCTTTCACTGTATACAGCGATAAATCTACCGTGTGTGTGTGTGTGTGTGAGTGTGTGTGTGTGTGTGAGTGTGAGTGTGTGTGTGTGTGTGTGTTCCTTTGTGCACTTGTGGTCGACCTCAAGATTAAAAAAGGTTTCACAACCTGTCGGTGCGGTTAGGCAGTTTTGTACAACTCATTTAAGCCATTGTCAGAAACAATATGAGCCCTCACACACACTTATAATAGACTCCTAAAGCTTGTTTCAATACAAAAAGACTAGTCGACTTTATTTTTACCACATGGCCCATTTCAGCCAACTCACCGGTGAAGTCCTCCAGACACTCGCAGGTGTATCCTCCCTCTCGGCTGCGGCACCTTCCGTTGTTCATGCAGGGTCCGGAGTAGCACAGGTCGATCTCGGTCTCGCAGTAGTCCCCGGTGAAGCCCACCGGGCAGCGGCAGCGCAGCCCGTTGATGGGGTGGATGGGCCGGAACAGGACGGTGTCGGAGGCGATGAACGGCGGCGAGCTGTCGAACTTCAGCACCGACACGCACTTCATGTAGTTCTCACACGGCTCCCGCAGGCAGATGTTGTCGTCGAACGGCAAAACCTGAAGAGGGAGAAATAAAACGGGAGAATTTCAGCCTGGCTGCTTCCGAGGGCGGAATACGGTTTTATACTGAATACCAGTGTTTTTTTAATAATATTGAATTATTCCTATACGCCTATTATTCCTATGTTTTTTCGAGATATTTACACCAGGATCAGCTCTGTAGATGCCTCCCTTGCTTCTTCTGCCTCCATTATTGCCGCTTCTGCCATAACTTTCACTATCTTCTGCTACATGACCTTATGTACTTATGTGTTATTGCAGAAATACGTGAATTGGGACACAGCATCAGTGTTTTTCTATTTATTTTTATGTCTTAGCCTATTTAGACCCTTGATTGAGTTACACAAAATTCCCTGCTAAGTATGAGAAAATACCGCCACAAAACCAGTGATTTGATCGCAAAAATCGCAAAAAATATCATGAAATCCTGGTGGGGGACTGTTTTGCTGTTGTACCAAACAATCTGCATGTGAGATCACAGAGAAAATGTCACAGTTGTCAAAGCCGCTTCACCACCTCTGCCCAGAAATATGTCCTAGAATATGACGAACGCGTCAAACTAAGATCTGCGAGTTCGTTACCTCCTGAGAGGAGATGAGCCTCAGCAGGGTCCTGTTGAGGTAGATCTGCTCCTGCAGCTCCTCCGAGGGGAAGAAGGTCCCTTTTCCCGGGACGCCGCCGGGCTGCAGCGCCGAAAAGGTCACGTTGAGGATGGAGCCCTGCACGTCGGTGTCGTTCTGGATGTTGAACACGAACACGGCCTCCCGCTTGGTGGACAGCACGGCGGCCACGCCCTCCAGGAAGAGGCTGAGCAGCGGCGACAGGAAGCGCTCCTGGGACATGTTCTCCAGACGCACCGTGATGCTGTTGGTCAGCATGTCGTCTGTGATGATGGTGACACGCAGCGTGCACAGGGCCACCACACGATGTAAACCATCTGGAAAACAAAAACGCAGAATGAAGACATTTGACTGATTAACTACACAAGCTAATGATCATAATAATAATAATGATAATACATGTTATTGTACTTAAACCTGGTATCAAAAGAAATCTACAACATGTGAGGCGACTATAGAACACTCAGAATCAATTTATGTTGCTGTTACAACATGCTGTTAGGAAAAAAACACTCATTACAGAAAATGAAGAATATATTCTGTAAGACGTTTAAAAGGAGATTTCAATTAAATAATCACACAAACAGTTCAAATCTAAATTAAATATCCAAATACTTATTTTAGTGTTGCAGCTGAGGTTTTCTTATGTGATATATGAATAAAAATCCAGAGGCTTTGGATCTTAACAGGTTAAACACAGTGTTAAAAAAAACAGTTAGAAAACACCACAGGGTTGAGGGGCAGAGGGGTAATAATTTATGATTCAGACAAAAACACTAAAGTATAACCACTATGACACAGCAGGTGTGAATATGTCTCCTCCACCTATGTCCTGATGAATATCATGTTACACAAAGACATGTAGAGATAAGGGAGACGTCTCCTTTATGTCTTTATCCTGATCCATTTTCCCTCAGGTTCAATTGCATTTCTTTTTATTAAAAGTCCCATATTTTACTTTTTTCCTGGGTTTTATCTGAAGTTGTGATATCCCTGAGTAGATATTTGTTGGTGTTTTAACCACATATTTAAAATGTTAGATTTTTCCCGTTTGAATCAACTATTTTTAAGTGATACTTTTAATATTTTATGTAAAACACTTTGAATTACCTTGTTGTATAAATGTGCTATACAAATAAAGTCACCTTGCCCAATATTAACGAGTCTCTCCTCTGATTGGCTCAATTTAAGGCACAGTTTCTGTTTGCATATATCCATTTCTCTGTGAATTGAGTTTTTATATAATCAAAAAACAATTAAAATATCAGTATCTCCAGCATAGGACCTTTAAATATCTACTACTATCTAAACTTAACAAAGAGACTTTGCCTCCAGCGTCTCACAGTTGGTGAGGAAATAAATCCGTCACGCACTTTAATACAGAAACTAAATATACAGTTTGCCCTGAATGTTTTCTTTCTTGCATGAGCTGAATATGATCCTATCTCTGCTGCAGCTTAACAGCTTGACTTGTTTACCGTGTAACACTTTTTGCCGCTAGATTGAATTAAGCGGCTGCTCGTCGGTGTAGATTGGGTCTGATTCGGGGCCCGGTCAGGAGTAATTGGATCAGTGTAGGGTTTCTGGCCCTGGGGGCCGGCCGGGCTGGTCTCATACCTACTTCTGGCACAACTGTAATGTTGTGGGTGCCTATGGAGGGAAACAGAAGGCTATAGGCTGCACAGGGCACACGCTGGCTGAAATACAGCTGACAACAGGTGGCGAGGCCTTATGAAATTTGCAGGGGGGGAGAGATAATACTGTTGAAGCAGGAGATGGGTCAGATTGCACAGCTTTTCTGTACCATACTGAGGAGTGTTGGTGTGTGTGTGTGTGTTTAGGGGTGAAAAAGTCACGGTGGAGGTTCGGCCACAGGCGTCCTGTCACTCTCAGACATGAAGGAGGTCATTTCTCAGGACCTTAAAGGGCCCCATGAAATGAAAAGTGCATTTTCCCAGTTTTAATCTTGTGTTCCTTGTGTTAATCGTTCATTTATTCCCTCTTTTCTTGTCTTCCTGTCAAACAGTTTCACATGTTTGATGACTCATCCTGCACTTGTTTACAAAACTGAATCCAATCAGCTGTTGAAAATCTACATCGATGAGTTACGCCCACTTTCTTATGGTCCAATCAAGGAAGGATCTGATTTAAAATTCCTCTTGTAACTGTTAAACTGAAAATAATAAGTTTTTCTGGTAATTAAGTAAAATAAAAAACTATCTTTGGTTTCACAGGGCCTTTAAACTCCCCCCAGACATGTACATGATTTATACAGGTTTCTTCAAGTCAAATTCAAGTTTTTTAAGACCATGATTTTAATTTTTTAGGTATTAAAATCATACTACGTCCACATAAAATAAAAACGTAAAATGTTGAAGAAAGTTGTTATTAATATTCTAGTATATCAGAGTATGATCATGCTGCTGTATTCTACCCTCTTTATTCACATGGACACTGCCTTGGTCTCTGAATGAAAACAGTGATAAAACCAAATGTCAGGACATAATCCAATAATGAGCCATCTTTACTGTGGTTTGGTTCCTGAGTTAAATTATCTCAGCTCACGCACAGCAACCACCCTGACGACGACACTAAGATTCTACAATGCAACAATGGAACTTTTGTGCCATGACACTTTTTATTCAGGCTACTTTATTTAATCAAAATAATAGTGGTCGACAAATGAAACTTACAAATGAAAGTATCTGAAGAAAAAATTCTAGATTTTTTTCCAGGTCTTTTTAAGGTGTTTTTTCCAAATTCACACATTTAATGCATTTAACACTTTTAAGGACCCCGCGGGAACCCTGGTGTAAATGCACCAATCAGAGCAGGCTGCAGCATCAAGCTAACTGCTAACCAGACTGCAGGTCACCTACTGCACCGGCACATAAGTTACAATGGGAAGCGACATGAGGGTCAATTGGATCAGTGCAGCCGAGGTTCTACTGGTTCACGGCTGTGTGGGAGGCATAAATCACACACAACAGTGTGGGAGTGACACACACACACACACCAACATGTAGTCACCCTGCAGGAGAGTGACATTAAGCAGCAGCTGTGGATTACAGCACTGCTGTAATGTGCTGGAATGGAGGTGCTCATTCAACGCGACACTAACGGACGGGCGAGCTGCTGGCTACCGTGTGTTTATTTGTCTGCGGCGATCCACACACACACACCACACACACACACACCTGTCTCCCTCCCTCCCTGAGTCTGTGGCAGCCAACGTTATCCCACATGCCGCCAGAGATCCATCAGCTGCACACACACACACACACACACACACACACACACACACACACACAATGCCAGGCCAAAACATTACACCGGTTGTAAAAAAGTCACATCAAATGACTGTGTAACCAAGTAGGTACTGACATGATCTGTTACTACTCAGCACACACACACCCTTTCATTCACGCTCACTCATCCCTGTGCCAATCCTCATGTCCAAACACACAAACTCCAAACACACTGACAGCAGGTGCAGGCTTCTTCGCTGTGACTGACGCGGAGTCTTCATCACCTATTCTGCTGCACTTTTAGAGCAGGTCAGGCTAAATAAACCAGAGCGGATTAAGGGAAAGGACTCGGAGGAGGAGGAGGAGGAGGAGAGATGTAGAGGAGACGGGTCCATTAACGGGGTCACGGGAAGATGTGAAGGAGAATTTATGAGGCGGAAAAAAAGACGAGCGCAGCTCTGCAATCATGTGGCGCCTGTCATAAGCTGACATCTTCTTCATCGTCATCCTTTAAGTACGGAGGAAGGCAATAATGCACCTGTTTACGTGAAGGTAAAGGAGTTAGGAAGAAAGCAGAAATTAGATTAGATCAAAATTTATTGATCCTTTGGGAGGGAAACTGAAGCTCCATCACATTACATAGAGCATTGTTAATACAGAAAACAAAATAAGTAATAAAATAAAAATGGTTATTGTAAAAGTGCACATGCTATGAGGTAGATGAGTAGATTATTGTGCATGGGATTAATGGAAGAAATAATAAATAATATGCACACAGTTACTAATTATGTACAGTACCCAGATCATACCATTGTACCCCATTGTACCATGAGAACACTGGAGTGATAGTTGCTGGAAACAGGCCTCTATACACCTATGTAGATATTGCACCAAACACCAGACATTTGCAGCTAGAATAGTCATTTACCACATTAGAAATGTATAGAGTTTATTTCTGATTAGTTTAAAGTTATCATCATTGAAAAAAAGCAGTGCTTTTCTTTCAAAAATAAGGACATTATATAAATATGAGTATAACACAAGTATAATAAATACAAACAAGATAACAAACAATACAAGAATTACATATTTTACATTAATGTTTCTTTTCTCTTTCCAGGGCCATCCCATCCCATTCTATTTATAGAGCCCAGCAGCTGCCAGCATGGGATCACACACACACACACACACACACACACACACACACACACACACACACACACACACACACACACACACACACACACACACACACACACACACACACACACACACACACTGTATGCAGAGGATGGGCTGGAATGGGTGTGTCTCAGGCAGACGACGCCACGGAAAAAAAACACAAGCATGCCAACACACACACACACACACACACACACACACACACACACACGGGTTTAACGGGACTTATTACTACTGAGAGTTTTTTAGTAGATGACCCTCCAAGTGAAAACAAAAGCTGGGAGCATCAAAGCTGCAGCGTAATCTCTGCACTTTTGAAGTATCGTGCTCAAATCGTTAATTAACCTGCGTTAGCTCGGATAAATCTCCACCTCTGCTGCTTTAACACGTTTCACGGGATGGCCCCAATAAAGATCAGCTGCATGTTATGATTTGAGTGTTGCACTAATACGGTTTAACAGCACTGATAAACGTGTGCATAAGTAGTTTGCATGATTAAATAGGAACAGGTTGGTTTAGTGAGTGTTGAATACAGCAATTATTGACACAATATATATCAACAGGCTGCACAGCCAGAGGCCTGTGGTGTTGCTGCTGAGAGCTGCAGGGGTGATAAGAGCTGTTAATAAGCTGTGAAGAAATGATACGCTTGTGTTTGGGTATGAGGGAGAATGACCACACACACACACACACACACACACACAAAGCTAATGAATATGTCCATCAACTGTCAGTGTGCTTCCCTAAGCACATAGTTGTCCCACACACTCACAGAGGTCTCTGTTTGTGGTTTGAATTCAGGGTAACAAACCCAAATTGTGGCCAGACACACACATTCTCGGCCAGCTGTCTCTGTGAGTGACAAGCACACACACACACATGCACACGCAATTAATCGATTATTCTATTCTACTAATCATTGCAACTTTACTTTTGATACCAGATTTAAGTGCATAAATTCTATATGTATTGTCATTTCAAGCAGGAAAAATAAGCTTAGGGTTTGAGTGGTTAAGAAATAAGTCTTGTTCAAATCACAGAATCAATCAACCGAGTCTGATATTTGACTTGATTACCAAACATGTAGTAACCATATATGTCTGAGATCCTTTATTTGTGGCTGCTCTCTTAGGTGAAATACATTCAGCAGCAACTCTGGTGGCCGTGGCCTCTCCTGAAACCCAGCTGTGTAAAACCAACAAAGGTTTAGTAGGGTTAGTGAGAGGGCCGGTCAGTAAAACAGCAGAAAACAAACAGAGGCAGCGACAGGTTCCAGAGAGGTGACAAGCCCACCACAGAGACACACTTCACCCCTTCTCACACGTCAGGAAAGGACATTTTGATTTTACCCTGCATCAAATCATCATATTGTCATTTTTTAGATGTTTTTTTTCAAAGTGATCCACAAAAGTCTGTTCAAAAAACGCAACAGAAACGGAACGTTCTTTCCTTCCTTAGCGTACAGCTATGCTCAGCTCATGAAGTTATGTGCGACCTGTTGACATTCATCACGACTAAAGAGAACAGTAATTGAGAGCCTAAAATGTTACAACCACAGGGGAGACGACACTTTTTACTGCACTGTTAAAAGTTTTACAGCCGAGCAGCCAATCAGAACTCTTGTATTTTTAAATCTCTCAGAGCAACAGGCAACTTTCTCTCCCTCTCTCTCTCCCTGCGGTTTCAAATATTTGAATCAATACAAAGCCTGCGACACGACTGGCTTCCAGCCAATCACCGGGCAGAAACCCCACAGTCGGCTCCTCCCCATTGGACACACCTGAACACCTCCGTCCTATCAGGGAGGGCAAACAAACACTCTTTGAATGGCAGCGACACTGCTCCTCTTTCCATTCTTCACCGCCGGCCAAAACATTAACTTTCCACTGCTGAGGCCACTTCAGTGAAATACGTTCTCCTTAATCTTTCTGCTTGTTCCCTCGTCTCTTAATTGTCTCTTTTTTTCGTCCGTTTTCCGTTAGAACCTTTTAAAAACTCTTTATCAAAAGGGGGAATTGCCCCCGACAGGAACTCGTAACTCTTCTGTTCGGACTCCAATAAGTTGTCAAGTCTCATCTCCTTTTCTTCCTTTCTCTCTTTCTTTCTGTCATTGAAGCCAGCACCAACGTCAGATCACATATCAGCAGCCTGCAGACACACTGATAGACATCCTGTACGCTGGTGGGGAAACCTCCAACCACACACACACACACACACACACACACACACACACACGCAAATCACAGCGATACAAAGTCAATCAAAGCAACAGCCATCAAACGGAATAGAGCCAGCTCTGCAGAAATAAAAGATGAGCGGAAAAAAGAGATTAGTGAGCGCAGGGAAGCAGGGGATGATGTCTCAGGGAGTAATACAGAATGATCGCGGAGTGATTTTTAGCAAATGTTTCATTCTCAGGACTAAGCTGAACCCTGTTGCATAGATTTGATCCAGTTTTATTCCTTCTGCTACAACTTAAACCAACTTATAGCAGCAAAAAGGGATTCAATAGACAATAGATGCTGCTGGTCAACCTTAAAATTATTATGCAAAACCATAAATTAAATAAAAACAGAAGGAGGACTGTACTACATCACTAAGAGTGCAATTAAAACCTCAGTAGCATTCAGTTTAACACGGTTTCACATGTTCTCAGCATCTGTTATGTGTTGGGAACTTTAACACATGACCTAGTGTTGATGTTGAATGCAAACCTGTGCTAACTAACGGTAGATGATTAACTGCAGGAATGCAGGAGGGCAGCAGGTTAACAGATATGAAGAGAATGAGAGATTTATGGATTTCAAGAAATAAGAGGAGACTCCTGCTCTATTTTATATCATTAGTGCAAGAAGTGAAAAGTGAAAGCTTAAGTAGATTTAGTAGATCATGTTTGATTAATCTCTTACTTGGTACTTTTTCCCGTATACTGTAAAGACCTGGGCATGTTACGGTTATGTGTGTTTAGAAATAAATGAGTTTAGGCCCAGATTCTGTTGTGTTAGGTGATAGTGCTGGGATTTCCTGAGGGTCTGTGAATGTGTCTTGGAGTAAGAAGCTGCAGCCAAGTGTGTAGACGGTGAGCACTTGTAAACTTTTCTTACATTCTAACTTTTCACTATGTTGGCTGCATGATCCGTGCAGGAAGAAACAGTAGCAACATGAGGAAAAAGTGCTGCTGTAGGATGTGATAAAATGTGATACATGTGATTTCAACCTTTAATGATAATAATGATGTTTTTAATATCCTTTAAAAGAATTCAATGAAAAAGCATGCACACCTTTGTGCAATGCACAAACTATTTCCAAAAGTTGAGATTGACAAACGAACAATCAGAGATACGTGAGCCACAGACACAGACACTCATTACTTTATAGATAAATGACAGCAAAAAAACTGAAGAGGAACAATTCTTGCACATTAATGGTATAATTTCAACAGCCAAGTCTTAATCCTAGAGGACAACCTCGCTATCAACATAATCTTAGACATGACAGAGCCACGATTCTACTCTACAACTTGCACTCAGCGAAGGAGAGCTTCTCCCCGCCGTCACTCGTCTGCTGATGAGTGTGTGATCGCTCCGATCTGGAAGCACTCAGCGAAAGCTTCTCTCATCTCCTTCCACGAGCGTTGGTCGTATTTTACCCACAGGTATGCCCGACTGTCCGCGTGATCAAAGCGTTGGACAGACGTGAGGACGGAGGAGCTTTAAGCTTTCCACCGCTCACACTCAGATAAAGCTGATGGACGCTCGGCGAGTCAGACGAGGGGCGAGAAGTCCTGGAAAAGGGAGGCAGCGGCTGATGAAGAGACGGCGATGGGAAGGGAGAGGATGGGACATGATTTACTGTGTGTTATTTAATATGCACTATGATAGAGGGGGGGAACAAAAACAGCAATAAAGAACTGCAGGGGGAAAGTGTGTATTTCACTTCTGTCTTGAAATGCAGGAGGCTGATTAATTATGGTGGCAGAGCTGCATGCATGGGGGGTGGGGGTGGGCGGGGTATGTTAAAGTGTCCTCTTGGGGGCTAAAAAGCATGATAGCCTGCCCTCTTTGGAGTTAAAAAGTCTGCTAAAGTGCACAAAAGTGCACTCTCGGAGCCAAAAGCATGGTTAAGTTACCTCTAGGAACCAAAACAAATGCTATAGTGCCCTTTTCAAGCCAAAACACATGCTTAAATTCCCTCAAAACACATGCTAAAGTGCCCTCTCAGACCCAAATACATGCTAAACTGCCCTATAAAAATCAAAAGTGCATGCAGAAGTGCCCTCTCGGTAGCAAAAAAGGGTGTTAAAGTGTCCTCTTGAGATCTAAAAAGTGCACTAAGGTGCCCTCTCTGAGCCAAAATGCATGCTAAAGTGCCCTTTTGGGAGCCAAAACATACTCTAAAGTGCCCTCTAAGAGCTAATAAGTGTGCTAAAGTGCCCTCTTTCCTTTTTGCCCCTACCCTTCAAAAAGTCTGTGCTTGCCACTGTGTATGACCATAAAAGTGACGATACACACACACACACCCATGCATGCATGCACACACACATACAGCTGTTGCAGTCTAATTTCCCCACAACACCTGCAGCTCTTCAGAGTGGTCAAAACAAGCCCAAAACCTCCCTCCTCCCCCTCTTTCTTCTTCATCTTGTCTTCATCTTCCTCTCATTGTACTATAGTGACCACACTAGTGGGATTAGCTCTGTTCGAGTGTTCATAGTAGAAAAAAAATTGGCAGCAGAAGCACACAAAGGGCTCCTTTCACCCCCGTCCCCCCCTTCGGGAAGTGAGTTGTGGAAGAGGAGGGGAGCAGTGTGGATTAACATCCTGACTACAGCCGGAGAACAGGTGGGATTACACACAGATGCGCCGACTGAACCAGGATCAGTGACTGAACCAATCAAACAGCCTGTAGAACAGGTGGAGCGACAGCACGGCCAAGAGATTGAATCCGCCAGGATCACAAACCAGGGACATTTGTGTAAAACAAAACTGCTGCACCGTTCACTTCCATCAAACACTGAAACTGTGACTTGTCTAGACTGGACCAACAACTGCTTGCATAGTCGCTCCTTTCACATCAATTTTCTCCACATCATCCACAGACATTAGCTTTCATTAGGTGATAAACAAAGCATGCAGTTGCTATAAACTGCTTAATTTCTGAGATCCTAAAGAGTTCATTTAGTTTGACAGTGTGATGACTTATAGAATTCTTTAGCTTCTAAACTACTGACCATGGTCATTGGAGCACAGAAAAGGATTTGACCATATTAGTTTGGTTATCTGCAAAGTGTAAAGGATCCACTGCAGCCATGGTTTCAACATTTCCTATTCAGTGTCTATGTGGGACTCGTTGTGCAATGCATTCTGGTGCATTCTGAGAAAGGATAGTGTTGCATAACTCTGAGGTGTAGGCTAAATTATGCAAATCAGTGGGGTCCGGTACAAACTGGTTTACGCTGTTTTTGATCTAGAATAAAGACAAGTTCAGCGTCTGCAATGTTTTCAGAAACATTATTTTTGCAATATAACAGAAAGTCGGCAAACAAGTTGCCAAATTCGTCCATTTTGAGCTGTTCTGTGAGTTGTACTTACAAACCGAATCATTTCTCTTGGCGTGTGGTGGAGTTCAGAAGCCTGCCCCCCGCTGTATCAACTTCTCCTCCACCTTCACCCAAAGCTGAAAGGACTTTCACAAGCCGCAGCAGCAAGTGCCCTTGCTGGGCGTACAGTACTTAAGCAGAGCACTCAGGGGCATCAAGTGCCAGGCCAAGAACTGACCCGGCTAGAATATCTATGTCCCATTTAGGATGCCTGGGAGAGAGGGTGCGGAAAGAATAGGAGCACTGTTCCTGCCCAGACAATGCTGAACAGGCCCGGATGAAGAGGCCAGACAACGTGAAACGAGACCAATTGAGCGGCCGGCATGTTTGACTGCCGGAGGGCTGACTGGTAGCACCGGACTGTTGCCAAAGAAGGTAATTAACCTCTTAAAACACACCCACTTTTTTTGAGAAAACGGTATACCCACAGTTCCCACATGTCACATGTTACATGTTGTTCTAAAGCCCTGGCTATTGGCTATCAGATCTGGTTGGTCTCCTCATGGGAAATTTCCATTGGGTCCCACTGCTGTCCATCAAACCAAAGGTGGTCAAACTTTGGTAGTTGTTCCTCATTGGTATTCCAGTTGGCTATCTCCCAACCCCATGGTAGAGGTGGTCCTGGAGAGCCAGAGTTTTTGTTACAACCAAACAGGAACACACCTGATTCTACTAATGAAGCTCCATAGCAAGGGCCCTAATGGATGGTTAGTAGAATCAGGTGTGTTCCTGCTTGGTTGAAACAAAAACCTGCACCCACAGTGACTCTCCATTACCAGGGTTACCCATCCCACACCCTGCCACTCCCAGGTACAGTTTAAAATGGTTAAGGGGATAAAAAAAAAGCCTTGATCTCTGAGCTGCAGATGTGAGACAGAAAGTAGAGGTGGAAAGGGAGAAAAGGCATCAGGACTGACGATGGAATCGATAGTTGGTACTGGACATCCTGTCCTATGGTTAATAGGTTTAAGAAGCATAAGAGGTCCGACCTGTGTGAATTAATTTTAAGATTGCAGTAGTAAAACATGAGTGATTGCAGGGCTAACAGCAGACTACCCAGCAACATTAGCTCCTTAAATTTGCAGGCGATCAAAGGTACGGTCACGTCTGTCTCAATGCAGTGCTGCATTTATAATTGATTTTAAAACACCGGCAAATCCACTTAGACGTTCCACTCCATCTCTCTCGGATCCTTCAGCCCTGTCTCCCCCTCCTTCCCAGAGCATCTGTCCACTGATTAATCGAATTAAAGCCCTCCTCTTCCTCCCATTAAAGCAGCACAGGTCATGGATTCCGGCAGTGGCCCTGTTCTAACCGGATGATGCATAGGCCTGAATTTTACCTCACGTAGTCTAGACAGAAAAAATCATCCAGAAGCTGCTTCTTCTGTCTCTTGTCTGACAACCGAGAGGCAGTTTGATTGAGGACCCGCAATTTAACCGTCACTTTTAATGAAGCATTCACTGCCTGCCGGTGATCGAGCGGTAAAGGTGTCATCTGCTTTTCCTCCAAAGATCCGCAACAGATACCATAATGTGTTGTCTTTGCTGTCTGTCATTTCATAACTGTAGGCGTCTGTTTCGGTCCATGTCAGGTCTGAGGAAAGGATCAAACTGAGTGATTCAGGAGGAGAGGAGTTCACCAGACACTTTTGAAGACAAGGACAAAGTAGGTGAGAGAAAAAGTGTGAAAAAAAAGGACAACAGATCGATTAAGGCAAGGAGATCGAATAAAAAAAAAAAATAGTCTATCACAAGTCCAAACATGTAGCATCCTGTTCACCACCTGGAGCAGGTAACCAGTAAACCCTGACATCATGTTAAAGCTTAGATCAACACGTCTATGACCTGTCAGAGAGATGATGAGCAGAAATAGTAGCTGCAACACTTAAGCAAGTATAAACTGTGTTTATGTGTGGGATACAGATGTGTCTCAGATGGAATCTAATAATAAAAGACTGTCTGTTTAGGGTTTTGCAGTATTCAGAGTGATCCAAACAGGTTCAAACATTTCAACACATTAAATAAAAGACACAACTACCAGACAGCTAGATCTGCTTATTTATGGTGCTGTTTAACACTTTTTTTTCCTCCATGTGTCTCATTCTCCAGACAGACTAAGAGAAACCAAACCAGACTCTGGTGTGTTTTCTCCTTCCCTGTCCTGCTGTTAGTTTATCAGCTTGATTTACTCAGTTGTGCCTGCGGCAGGTGATAACAAGGAAGTTTGACAGCTGTGCTCTTTAATGTTGCCATGGTTACAGGTTGGGGCGGCAGATGAATTTAGAACAGCTGATTAAACTTGTGCACCTGCCAACCAATCAGAAAAGACCATGGCATATCTCTATTACGTTACACTTATGGCACATTCCATCAATCAATTTTGCACAATTTGTACTTTCATCTGTATATATTGTATACTTTTCTTTTTTTTATCTCATATATATACTGTTTACAGTGTTTGGAACAGGCCGAGCAGCATCGTGTAGCTCTACACTGTGGGTGCAGGCTGTGTTTGGTTGTAAACGTTGGGGCTGTTGACATGTATGCACGGCATTTGATCTCTCGCTCTCTGTGCGTGTGAGCAACAATGACATAATAACGTTGGGGGAAAAAAAGAGAAGTGAGTCAATTTGCGGCACTCTGTTTTCATTCTGTGGTGCAGCGCCACACAATGGGAAACCCTGGTTTATAGTATTGTTCTGGTGTATAGTTACTGGCCTGAGCTCAGAATAAGAATTCCATTGCACAGGTGTGAAATGCTCTGTAGAAAGCACACATAAAGTTAAACTTGATATTTGACTGAGATATCATTGCCGACTGTGATTTATAGGGAAATGTGAAGTATTCATATCAATACGCGGCTAGAAATGACCGCAGCCGTATCTAATGACAGATTGAAATTCCTTTGCGGCTCTTTGAGTTGAAATGCTAGTGGGAAGCAGACAGAAGTACTGACATGCAGACATTTATGGCTATTAATGTGTGCAACTGCACCTAATTTCATGAAATCACCACAGTCATATATATTTTAAGTTTTAGTTGTGATCCTACGCAGAGTTTAATGCATCATGCTCCTAATTAGTATTGGTTTTATTGTTTTTTATAAGTCTCCATTTAAGAGATGGCAGAAAGGTGAAGAGTTAAATGGTGCTTTTATCTTGAGGGAATCACTCAGCTATAACCAAGAATGCTCTATCACTCTCTCTCACACACACACACAAACGCACACTATCTAAAGGCCAAATCAAAAGTTTGTCATGCTCTGTCACTCCTGCACACACACACACACACACACACACACACACACACACACACACACACACACACTATATCACCTCACCCACAAACACACGTGTCCTGCCCATACAGATAAATATACATGTACAAATGTAGAAACGCTTATCGGACAATCACGAACACACACAAAAACTAAATGTACATAATGTAAATCTAAAGGAAACAGCTGTAAATGTCATATCTCCAGTGATGTAAGGCAAGAAATGTCCTCAATTTTGAAAGAAAAGCAGTGTTTTCATTGAAGATAACTTTAAACTAATGTGGTAAATGACTATTCTAGCTGCAAATGTCCGGCCTGCATTAACTCTCTCTAGCATCAATCCCACTTGATAAGGCATCGGCGGACAAATAGTTGGTTTTGGCGGGGGAGCGCACGGATCAAAAGGCTCCTCACAGGTCGACCTGCCCTGCTCTCTTAAGAGCTACCCAGCCATGAATGGTCTAATAGGACCTGAGTATCTATTACACTGACACTAGATCCTCTCTCTCTCTCTCTCTCTCCCCTCCCTCGCTCATCCTGCATGACGCTCTTTTACACATTTCTCTTTTTCAGCTCACATTTCATCTGTGCGGTGAGATTTTAAGGCAACATTTAACAAAGGCCATTTAATTGAAAAGCTTTTATAGACAAAAACAGGATATTGTAACGAGTTATTTCAAACATCAACTGAATCTGGTTCTTTCTGGAGTTGTCTCCTCTTATTCTTGACTTTCTGTTTCTTTATCTCCACCCTTTCTTTTCCTCTTGTTTCATTCCAAATCTCCCTCTCTCTGCTTCCCTCGGTCTCCGAGGAGGTGTCAGATTACAGTTATTGTTGGTGCTGGTTACTGATAAATAGGGTGCCTAGTTACCAGCCGACGCACGATTGGCTCTTTTCAACAAAGCAGGGTGAAAAAAGAAAAAAAAAAGAAAACGGGGAGGAGGAGGACGAGGAGGAGGGTGGAGGGTCGCCCTGGGAAACCATGAGACTTGTGTCAATTTAAATAGAGACTCAGGCAAATCTTCCTAGACGTTTGTGTTTGTGTGTGTTGGAGTGTGTCTGTGTGCGGGTTGTTTTCGCAGGTCGCCCGCGAAGGACAAAGCTCGGGAGGCGCTGACCCCTCCGACGCCCCCCCCAAATACCCCGCCGACACCTGCTGAATGCCCGCCGTATACCCCCATCCTCACGGTCCACCCCTGCTGGCATCAACATGGCACTCTGCCAAACTCCGCCCCCTCACAGAGACGGGGCCCGCCCACCTGAAGAGACGGCTCTGTTAGAAACGACCTCATAGAGGAGGTTTGATTTATGTTGGCTTCTGAACACAATCAATCCTAAAGTTAATCAACTTGTAGAAATAAGATGAGATGAAACCAACTGGAAGAAATCTGCTTATGTGTATTATAATAATGTAATTTAAACAAGAATAAGAATGAGTGATACTGACAAAACTCAGTGGAATTTCATACATTTTTAGGGGAATAAATATTACACTAATGAAAATGATGGTTCTGCTCATTCCTCGTTAGTATTATCGCTTATTTTATTAAAATTCAGAACAAATAGGAAAAGCACTCATGTAAATAACAATATCCCTAACTTATTGTGAGTAGTGCACTTAGCTGTTAATATTAAATATTGTCAATGTGACAATTATTTCATTGTAAAATAAAAAATATCTGTACACTACACTACAGACAAATCACTGTCAATCAATGAAAGATGATCAGAAATATCAGTGTTGAAGACAAACTCATCTTTTTCTGTTTTCTTTCATTATTTCAGAGCAACAAAATCTCATTCATGTATATTTTGATGAGAAATACACATATTAGCTCTAAAGAAATAAATAAATATGATGTACTGAAAGTAATTTCATATAATACCAAGGGAATTAATAGGCCTAATCAATATAATGTGAATATGAGAGAGGCTTTAATTGTTCAATTAAGTGTTTAATATGTTTAAATGTTCTTAATTTACTATAATGAAGAATATCTTGTTCTAAACCAGAGTGAGAGCTGTTTTTGTTTAACTACCCCCAGCAAGCAGCAGGTCTGCTAGTTACAAGGTTAACCACAGGATGGAACGAGTACCTGCCATTCCTCACTTTACGTCTGCTGTCAATCCACCGAGCAGGAGGAGGAGGACAAGGAGCAGGAGGAGGACAAGGAGGAGGGGGGAAACGAATTAAACACTAAGGAATAGAGTGACTTATTGTAGTGAGCCCTAATTGTAGTTTTCATTCTTAATTAGCCACGGTAAAACTCCCCAACCGCCTCGCCCTCTGTCCTCCTGGTGAGTTTTCGGGGCCTGGAGGCCTCCTCTAAGACCTGCTGTCAACTTCAGGAAGTCTAGGGAAGAACTATAAACTGTTAATGAAGTCGCCGGATGTTTGAGGCTGTCAGAGGGAGAGCGGAGGCCAACAATTATCAGAAGATGACAGATAAAATGCTGAGAAGCCGAAACGTTCCATAGATATTAGGGATCGTCTTTAAAATTAGTTTCTAATAGCGATGGTGGTGCACTTCAATGAAGTGGAACTTGATCTGTTTAATAGGACTAAGCAGCTTATTAAAACTAAATTACAACAGTATAATACAGTACAGAACAGATGTTCCTTATCACTCAAATAAGAAAGTGTGTCCAAACACATTCGGGCAAGTTACTGAAAATCTGTAATGAGTTAGAGTTTCTAGTTACTTCTCTTCAAAAACTAATTACTTTTATAATTAGTGAAATTACAAGAGAACAAAGTGACATAAAGAACAAATACATTACACACAGTGGGCGATAGTACATACTGACAACACAATGTATTTACATGTGAGAGTAGGAAGTATAAAGTGTGTTTGTATTAAAGTAATAATAATACTGTAATACTGTAGTAATTATTTCCTCACAAACTGTTTACTGTGGATCCCTCAGCAAAAAAATATCAACCAGGAAATCACAGGAAGGAAGGGAAGATGCATAAATAGATTGAGAATTCACTGTCATTTCACATAAAAATGGTTATTTACAGTAATGTTCAAAATAACAGCAGTCCAATGTGACTAAATGCATTAATCCAGGTTTTCATTATATTTTGTGTTGCTGCATGGCAAACAACTTACCAGTAGCTGCAGTAGACTCTCAGAAAACCAACAAGACGCAGCATTTGCTGTTAAGACTGTGTAATTGGGCAATTACTTGAAAGGTGCGTGAATATCATGAATGTTGGGTCTCGTTGGTTTTCTGAGAATCTACTGCACCTACTGGTAAATTGTCTGAAGCCATGGAGCAATAAAAAAATATAATAAAAGCCTGAATTAATCTGGTCAGTCACATTGGACTGATGTTATTTTGCACACTGCTTATGACTCCAGATACAGGGTTTAACCATGAGTTGGCCACAGTGATGTGGACTTTATATAGTCTTTATAAACACAACACTGGTGGCTATGACACGGTGAGGTTGGATATTGTGTGTGTGTGTGTGTGTGTGTGTGTGCACATTTTTCTTCTCCCCTCCGCAGCTGCCAACTATTCCCCCATCCAAGCCCATTCAGTTTCCTTTTGTAATCGCGTTATTTAATATGAAAAAGTCATTCGTTACAGCAGTTGTGGCCAAAAGCAGTGGAACTCCAGGTCATTCCTTTTCTCCCCCTGATGAGATGAAAATGTTTGGCCGATGTCCCCGGCCGACACGCAGCACCGACACATGTATCTACACGTCAGCTGTCCGGACGCCGCCGGCCAGTTGGTCACTCAGGCAAAAACATTTGTTCAATCAATGACTCATTCATGAGTCCATTCAGCCGTTAGCCGGCCGGGCGGCCGGTCAAGCGCTCGGATTCACGGCTCCATTCATGCCGGACGCCTGACACAGATGTCTGAGCGCCGCCTGGACCCAGCCGGACCCCCGCAGCCCCACCTGGACCCTGCTGACCCCTCCGTGGCTCTACCCTCCCCTTGGACCTGTGCCGCCACAGTCTCAACCCAGACCCAGACTGTGGATGATTGCTGGCTCAGGTGCCTTCCACCTCACAATCTGGGCTCCACATGTGTATTTGTGTCTGGGTAAAAATAGCCCCTCACCAAGGTTTTTACAGGCTGGAACTTTCATCTTATTAATCCGCACGGATCACTGGTAACGCTGCAACATATGCGTCTGCGAGAGAGAAAACCAGAGAGGGGAGAACAAACACGTGCAACGGGGAGTATTTTTAAAAGTAGGGATTCATACCCTCAATACATCAGCTGTAATGGCACCGCTAAAAGCTTTTGAACGCCGCATTTACAAGACCATTGGCTCTGGAAGCAATAAGCGAATGGGAGTTGTTGGTGGGGGGTTTGAAGAGAGGGGAGGTGAAGCGGCGGGGAGAAAACACAGCGGTGCGGTTGAGTGGAGGGGAATAATTCCTTCTCACCGGGAGATTCTTTGAAGTCCGTAAAAAAAAGAGGGAATGCGAGGGTAAAAAAAAAAAGAAGACGCCCCCCCCCCCCACCTTTTCCCTTTCCTTCCTTTCTTGCCTCCTCCCTGTTTCTCGCTTTACTCCCTTCCTCTCATTCCGCTATCTCTCTGGTTTCAGGCCAGAGCTTCCATCCTTCAGCCTGTATCTTCTCCTCCTCCTATCTGTTGACTTCTTTCCTTTTCTGTTTTCCCCTCCTCCTCCTCCTCCTCCTCCTCCTCCTGCTCCTGCTCTCCTCCACAGGGTCAGCTAAATGTCATTGTATTGTGCTCAGTGACACGGCTGACAAGAATGGTGTGTGATAATGAGTCAGCTTTAAAAAAGGAGAGGAGGGACGCACTGAGACGTATCGGTTTCTGTCAACTTACCGGCGTCTTTCCAGCAAACTTCACTAATTCTCTGGTTTGTACATCACTTCATTCAGTTTCAAACACTTTCATGTCATTAATACTCTGTTTTATTGGGAGGTTTTGCTACAAAAGGCCCTTTTCACACCGGACGCATTGCCATTAATTTGAAAGGAAAAAGCAGGATACTAATTAAGATTCCATTCCATTCAGGTCAAAAACACGGAAGCCATTAGCGGCTGTGGTTGCAATTATTATTTATCTTGAGAACAGAAATTAATTAATTATCTCAAGATACAAATGACTCAGTAACTGAACATTGTAGTGTGACTCGAGGCAACTTTAAAACTGGATTAAACTGTCCTTTCATTCCATAGTGAAACACAAAACTTACATTACCTGAAGTTAAATTAAACTCATGTCAGGTCTCTTTTTCATCACTTTCCCAGCCCAGATAACTTGTGATATTTAGACTGAATTACTATGAATCATTACAGCCTAAAGCCTTTATCACTCACCAGTAGAAATTGATTCAAGAATCATGTTTAGAGTTTCTTCTGCACCATAGTTTCTTGAAGCAGCCGCCAGCGTTGAAGCTTGTTAAATTGGCATTTTATTGTGACTTGGGCAAACAACTTCAACTTAGAATAAAAAAAATTTGCCTAAATAAAACGTTCATTGTCCTATCGGACATAAAGAATCTGATCCTTTCAACTCAGGATTAAGGTGATTTTACCAGATGTGGCAACATCAACATCATCAAGAAATGATTTATGTCAAAAACTCACTTTTGCTAAAAAAAAAATGGCTGAGGCCTTTATTTTATTAGGGAGAAGCTGCTATTCACCCACAACCACTCATGGCTTCCATACAACAGACTCGGGGTGCTGCTGTTGTGCATTTTAGCTCATTGGAAACGTGCTGATACTTGACTCTGACCTTAATGGAAACCTCAATTAGCATCATTGGTTACACCTGTGGTTTCTTTACTGTTTCATGTCAATATGGCTGCTGTGAAAAAGGACAAGTAATACTATGAACCTGTTCTTTATATTACCTTTACCAACCACCGATTTGTGGTACCACACAGATATAGTAAACATCACTTTTGTTGTACTTTATTCACAAAGTGACAGCAGTGTGTCACTACTACTACATTACCACATTGTTTTTGTTGTCTTTTTCTTTTTTGCTTGGGTGGTCCCACTAGTCCACCTCAACCTTGACAAATGAAAGCATTCCTCACTGAAATCCAGGTAGCAATTACTGTCAACAGAACATTAGAGCAGCTAATAACATCTTTGGGGAGGCAGCGTCAATTAAGACATCTCTGGACGACTCAAACCAAACAAATCTCCTTGTTTCTCAATTGTCTTTTACCTTGTTAACAAGCATCTTCAAAACCGGGGATTCCACCAGCTGCGTGATTTGTGCAACTGAGGAAATTCTTGTCACTTTCGAGTAGTTTCTTTCCCTCCTCTTGATAAAAGGGGGATTTATTAGGGCGGGGGAAACAGTAAATTATGACTTCAGACCAACTTGTGGGTACACGCCCCAACATCATACAGCTATTCAGTCAAACCCCAGAGACTAATTTCAATAGACCCATCTCAGCCCTTCACCTAAATCAATCACTAGCAAAGAATACATCTGCTTTGGGGGTTGTGTTTTGACACGTTTTGAGACTAGAGGGTAACGGATTGTAAAAAAAGAAGAAAGCAAGAGAAAGTTTGGGGTAATTATGGTAAGATATTGGACTAAAAGCTCCACAGCTCCTTCATACATGTGTGTATGTGAAAAAACTGCTCACAGGAGGAAAAGGAATGGACTGTTGTGCACCACAGTTATTTCTATAGGGTTGTTTACACCCTTGTATGTACAGTATGTGGTTGACTGTGTATTTTAAGATCTTTTCCCAGGTGCACACACATACACACTTACAGGCAGCTCCCAGGGGAATTAATATAAAGGCATTTTCTTGGTGTTGTTTGCAGGTGAAGTCATTCCTGCGGTGGAGGCTGGAATGTGGCAGCTATTAAGAAGGAAGTAGAAGACTGAAAGACATGACATGACTTCTGGTAAAACACAAATGAGCGTTAGTAAGTGAGAACGAGTGTTTTCACCATTGATCCTGCATGTGTGCCAGTGGGTTTAAACCAGATGCGGTTTAATCCAGGTGGGAGGTCCGGATTTTTCGAGAGAAAAGGTGGGGATGATGGAAGAAAAGTTAACGATCAACTCAAAACTCTAGTCTCATTCCCTCCAATTCCCACATTTAGAGCAGAGCAGACTCGTTCCATACTCAGTAACGAAGGTCTAAACAGCAAATGGAGTGAAGTAATAAGTCATTTTCAAAATATACTTAATTAAAAAGTAGAAGTAGTCCCTAAAAAAAGTACTTTCTTACTTGTGTGTGTACTAAATTGGCTCATTGTCCACCAAAGAATTAACTTAAAAAAACACTGAATGGTTCTATTCCCACTGTTTTATAGATTTATTTATTTTCCACTGCACTGTAACTATTTATTTTTGATTTTTCCCCTTTTAATCAACTGCTTTTAAATTGTATCTTGATGCTTTTAATATTTTATTTTATTTACCACAGTACAAATGTAGTAAACACATTGTACCATTAGGACACTGGAGTGATAGTAGAAATGGGCCAAAACCAGGCATTTGCAGCTAAAATAGTCACACATTAGCAATGTATACTGTGAATTTCTGATTGGTTTAAAGTTAAAAGCACTTTGAATTACCTTGTTCTTGAAATGTGCAACAATAGAAATAAAGTAGCCTTGCCTTACACAACTGGAGATATGACATTTACAGCTGTTTCACATTTAGATTTAAAAGCTCCACCAGTGATTCAAGCTACAGTGATGGGGCTTTTTTTCTTATAAAGTTCATAAGATGTGTAAAACAGTCATGGAGGGCAACAAAAAGAGATATTGCTGGAGAATAAAATGTGTAAAAAAGATAATAGCGTGCAATAGAAGATAACTCAGCTTACACCATGGCAGTGGTATGATGCCTGCTCACAGCTGCTGTCATCACTTTGGTAATAATAGTGTACTTACACTTTATCAGCCCTGCAGCTTTCTGGACCCAAGTGACTGAGTGACTACTAAGAGCAGGTATGAATGGATGGGAATATATGTAGATGTGTGTGTGTGTGTGTGAGTTATGATCATCCCACCTGTAAACCAAGTTCCCCCTGAAGCTAAACCACAACAAATAACAACAGCTCACCTCTTTTTTTTATGATACCTGCTTACAAGACTGACAGGCCTTGACTCATATCGATGTCCTCACCACATTCAGCATGTAGGGGAAAGACACATCATAAACATACAGATGGTCCTCGTGTGTGTTTTTGCGGGTGTGAAATAGGTGTAGAAGGGTGTATAAAGGGTAAAATGGTAAAAGGTGGGAAATGTTAGTCTAAATTTGTCTGGAGATGTCCTCCACACATTGGAGAGTAAACACAAGCTCCGAGTATGGTCACAATACAGTACAAGCCATGCAAATGCAAGTCACAGGAGATCTATTAATTTAGAGCTGAGGGAATCTTTCCAATGGAGAAAACAAGATTTTTACAGTCATGTCGCTTGATGCAATCAAAGATGGATACAGTGGTTACAGTTACCAAGCTCTATGTGACATTTACTGGAATAAACAATGGGAACATTGTGGAAAAATCCCTTTCTTGCCACGAGTTAGAAAGAGAAGAGTGATGACACTGTCTGGATGATGAATGTAAAAGCTGTTAGCTTAGCATAAAAACAAAAAACAAAAAAAAATGGAAGCAAGGCGGAACACCTCACCCCCTCCGTACATGTTTAAACCTGAGTTATTGTACAGATTATAGAAAACAAACAAGATACATGTGTTAATAAGTGAGTTTTTCGCTCTAGGCTGATTGTGTTACTGTCAGACAGAGCCAGGCTAGTTATTCCATGCTGCCGAGCTAAGCTAAGTAGCTGTAGCTTCACATTTAGCTCATTTCACGAAAGGGAGTAAATGTATTTCCCAAATTTGTTATTCCTTCCTTAAAACAGCTGCAGGTTAATTTAATAACCAAACGCAGGCTCGCAAATTAGCATCGCTATTGCTAAATGCAATAGGCCTACAAATACACAATTTCATTGTGCTAGGTTCGAGCAGCAGACCGCTTAATTGCTAAATGAGAACTGGTCACACCACCTATAATCTAGTCAAGCGCAGTGTAAGCAAATTGTGACATTGATCATTTTTTTCTTCAAAAAAAACCCCCCATCATTTCAGAACTATTTTTATTCTTCATTTCATGCCAATGTAGAAAACACGATTTATAAAAAAGGACCTTGAGCACGTCTATAGCGTCTCAAGCTAGCTCCACTAAACAGAACCTGAATCAGTATCATTGGTAACACCTGTGTTTACCCACTGTTTTATGTCAATATGGCTGCCGTGAAAAAGGTCTATATATACAGTAAGTAAGTGTTTTTTTAGTATTTGAACATATTGAACTGTAGACCTATGCTTTTCTTTGTACATGCCGCCCTGTTCACATTCATGGTAGTAAAAGTAGTCGAATACATTTTGCGCTTAGCCAGAATTTGCCCTTTTTGTTTAACCAATTTTAAGTGTTAGTAGCCATGGCCAGCTATTCTCCAGCATGTAAAGAATGTATACATGTAGGTGTGTGTGTATGCATAGTGACTAATGCGTTGGAGTGCAGCAGTGAGCAGCACTATGCCAGGCATGAAGAGCCAGCTGTCGCACCATACTCTCAGTTGGGAAACTGTGAACACTGGAGCTGAACCAACTCATTCCTCACATCACACACATGGTTGAAGTCAGACAGGCTTCTGTTGGATCCCGGCGTATCACAGTGTTTACCCCCCCATCGGACTATATCCCATATGTGGTGTCAGATGTATGGCTGAGGACGAAAAAAAACGCCCCAAACACCAACCAGTCAATACCTGAGAACCCAGTCCTGTCCTAGCATGAGGCGCTCAGGATAAATGTCGCTTCGTGTTCGCAAAAAACCTCCAAACATGGAGGATCCCGAACATCTCAGCACCATGAACTCACATCACAAGGTCATTGAGTTCATTGAAGGTGTGTGTAGATCCCAACAAACAAGCTGAAAATGGCGAAAACATTACTATACCAAGAGATTTGCGATAATCCTGGAACCGTTACACTTGATTTATTTTGGATACCAATTATATGATCACGTGATGCCACTAAACACACAAAATATATGAGGGAATGTCTCAAAGCTGACTATGGGTTGTTCAGATTCACAAACCACTTGTGTCACAAAGAAATGTGCTGAACCAGAGCACTAAACAGGGGTTTCCATTGGAACTCTTAGGTCCCGTGAGCCCCATTATAACCTGTGTGACTCTTGACACGTTGAGACAATCACTTCCCACCTTGAAACACAAAGCTACCGGCTGGGGTCTGGCTGTAAAAGGGCCATTTACATGTTAAAACAAAAAGCCCCTTTTTCATGTTAAAAGCAGCTGGTAAGGATACTAGATGCCAATACACACCTAGATAAAAAAAAGAGAATGCGAACGGGATTGAGTGCAAACGAAGGCCTGGATCTTGAATGTCGGCCCTGTGAAGTTTTGTTTGTCTGCAGCCTGGGCGTGGTCACTGCCGACTGGGACATGACGTCTACACCTGCCTCATCTTCTCTAGCTGCTGCCATAGAGGAAAACATTCTGAATGTCCTCATCCATGGAGCCACAAGCCTGTAAATCATTATTCTGGTGTGTAAATGATTCAGTTGGGCTAACCAATAATTGTTTAGAGGTTAGAATTTAAATCTAGGGTTTCTAAAAGCTCACAAACTCTTGATGTGTTATTTCATACTCCTGTTTAAGTATAAAGTAAGAAGAAGTTTTACTGAAGACCAGGAGTATTTTAAGAGTTGGACTACATTCAATCACCAATTCCTTCAAATATCTTTATTGCCTCAGTTTATTCTAGAACGAATGTTTGGATTCAGGCGAGTTTCCAAGTTTATTCCAGCAAAACCATACAGACCTGTGCTTTATAAAGATGCTTTACATTAAAAGTCTTTCTCTGTGGATAATCGCAATAAATATTTCTATACAATTTGAGTTAGAAAGAGAAGAGTGTGGATAATGAATGTGAAGTTGCAGCCAGGCAGTTAGCTTAGCATAAAAACTGGAAGCAAGGATAAACACCTCACCCCCAGTACATGTTTAAACCTGAGTTTTTGTACAGATTATAGAAAAAAACAAGATACATGTGTTAGTGAGTTTTGAGCTCTAGGTTAATTCTGTTACTTTTGTTTGGAGCCAGGCTGCGGTTTCATCCTGCTTAGCTAAGCTATGTAGCTGTAGCTTCACGTTTAGCTCATTTACAAAAAAAAAGGGGAGTCAACACATTTCCCAAAATGTTATTCCTTTAAAATACAGTTGCAACTTTATTCCAGCACAACCTGGCCTACAAAAAAAGATGCTTCACATCAATGGCTGTCCAAACATCAAATTCTCTCTGGTTAATCGCAATAAATATTTCTATCCCCTTCTAATTATAGACTAACATAATATGCCACAGAGGGAAAAAAGAAACACTGACCCTTCAGAGAAACAAGGCTTGTGTTTACTGCTGGTCAAAGGTCAGCTGACCATAATCAGAGGTCATGACTTCTGTACATGCGCTGCCTGAACTGGCAGTTTTGGTCCTGACAGTCATCAAAATTGATGATACACTTGCCTAAGGCTCGACATGGCTGAATTATGGAACTAAAAAACTAACAAACAAGTACTAAACCTGCCAGAATTGCAGCTACTACATCAACTACACACTCACGGTTGCTTTAGTCTGTCCAATTATTGAACTGAGCAGTCGGAGCAGCATTAAAGTCTTTTTAATGTGTCTATTAAGAACTGATGGCTGCATTATGAGCTCCGCTAAATCAGAGCGGGAATCGATCTGAGCAGTGTTTTAGAGGATTGTGTGTGGTACTTCAGTAAAGAGGAATGTTCAGCTGCCTGTCAGGAGGGTCTGAGGTCAGAAAGTAAGAGCTATCATTCTCTAACAGCTCTTAGGGAGGGTCAGGAGCTGGAATATGCTCTAGAATAAAGCACCAGTACATGTGGAAGTGCTGCTCGTGCATCAGTATTGATACTTTAAATAGAAGGAACAGAAGGGAAGTTAGTGGGAGTCAATGAAGTCAAAGAAATTGAGTTTGCTTAAGTGGCATAGTTACATTGTTAGATTAAGCAGTTTTCCTCCTTGGTCATGGAGTCTCGGGCTATTATGGCCGATTTAGTATAGTTTTGAGTTTTCCTATTATATACAGCACATATAATAATGGTCACATGACAATGTTTGGAACATACTAGACCAAAAAAACAGAAAATCAAGGTTGTAAATGTAAAGTCAGGCTGTAATGTGAACATATACATTGTAAAAATCACCTAATTCTTTCCTTTATATTTCTATTCCAAATCTTTCAAGACTGTCCTTGTCTATTTTCTCTGTCTCTTCTTCTTTGTAGCTGATTGGGTTTCCTCCTCTACTCCCTGAAATGCTCAGCCTGTCACTAAGAATCTACAGAGTGAAGGGAAAAAAGGACAATAGCTGTCAAATAAAATGCAAGGTCTACATGCCATCTTGCACAGGTATGCGTAAAAACACCATAACATCACCACATCTCCATTTGTACAATGGAAACAAAAACTTTCTTGCACTTTCTATAAAAGTTGTTGGCAATTAAGGTGCCTTTGTTTTTATGCTGTGATTTCCTGAATAAAATACATGAAGTTTCCTCTTTGCATTGCTTCTTTAGGAATGAGTAGGAGCTTATTTTTGGCATAAACTCGACACAAGGAACTGTCTTGAGGAACGTAGGTGCCAGCACACACACACACGCACACACACACATACACACAGACAAACAGCTCTTCACTCTAACTCAATTTGATAAAGGGCTGCTGAAGGTAGACAGCAGCACGTATGTCATTTTCAAATATCACATGGGTTAAGTAGAGACATAGAGAGTCATTGTGGCTCCTGTTTCTGCTCCATAAAAGAGGTGTCAGGAGAAGTGCTGATCTAATATGTGGCTTAAAATCAGGAAAGTATCACTTGCACTTTTACTTTCTCAATAACAGCATACTTACTCATACCTAACCTCATAACTTGCTGGATTTTACAACTTATCTCAACCCAGTAGTTTAACTTTTTTGGGGAACAGAATATGTACTAATGCTGAACTATTGCTTTAATTAGCTGGTGCATGGAGGAAATCTTTTAATCATGACGCACCATTGAAATTCCCCTTAGCATAAAGAGACATACTTTCGTTATCGCCTTTAACTGTGATTGGCTCAGAAGTTCCAGAGCTTTGAGAGCAGTGATGTGATTGGCTGAGAAAGCATTTACAGTAATAATCACCACACCCACTGATCCATAGCCGCCTTCATCCAGCCCCTTTGCACAGCTATGAAATGCTCCATTTCAAAATAGGAAACTCCAAACTGCATTTCTGAGTAAAAGCCGTTCCTGAAGGGTAAAGCAGCCTCTGACTTTGATACGCGTGTAACTGAAGACATTTCAGCAGGGTGAGGCGCTTTTTGTGCGCCGTATAAAAGGTGGAAGGGATCTTTGTGTGAAACTTAGCCCTTAACACTCCAGGGGAAGAGGGTCGGCTGCTGTGAGGTCTGCAGCTGCCGTGTGATGTGGACGGTGAGTGGCAGAGAGCGAAACGCCTGCTCCTGTACGGTTAAAGCAGCAGCAGACGTCTCCATGCATGCGTGTGTCACCCTATACAAAACTTTAAAAAAATGAAGATGCCTCGCTTCAAAGGAGCGTCTTGACACCCTGTCAAAAGGCAGAGCAAACCTAATACACCTCCCTCTCTCTCTCTTTCTCAATCGGTGTCTCTCGCCCTCTGTTAAAAGACAAGGCCTGGAGGGTTGGAGAAAACATACGAGGCTTCAATCCGCAGGTCTTAGTCTGCTCCTTTGAAATAATCACAGAGGCCTAAGCTGCTCCGCCTGTAGGAACCAAGCATGACCGTGGGTGGGGTGTATGCTTTGCCTGCCTAACGCTGGGATGCCACTCGATTATGTATGAGGAAGGCAGGAAGAGTAAGGTTTGTTACTCTCTCAGGAATAAATGTTTGATATGAATGCTTGTGCAGTTTAACCACCTAAACTCAAAGGTGCTGTCAGAGCAGCACAGAAGCTGTCAGGAGGCCGTAAGGTGACACCCGTGATGACAGCTGTTGTCTGTTACTGGCATACGGTAGGGAAAAAAAAAGAAGGGGGAGTGAAAGGTATTTCCCGAAAATCAGTTTATCCTCTCAGCGAAAGGATAAAAACCTCACATGACAGTCCACGTCCAGGCCAAAGTGAAGCGCCTGTGACTAAGATATTAAATCTGAGGGGATCATTTTACTCTTCTGATCAAGAGAATGTCACAAAAAGAATAAAAACATTCAGTGATATAGTATAGTAGCATGAGTGAGGAGTTCAATTCTAACCCTAGGGTTGCGATATTTTGGGAACTTTCAAAGTTGGAAACTTTCCATGAGAATTAATGGGAATATGTTGGAATAAACCCAAAATTTACACAAGTGAAGATTGGCCCTTAGTAGGAAACCTAAATATAGTTGGGGAAAATATAGTATAGCATAATCTTGGCTCAGGAATAATCTGGGCTTCATCTTTTTTGTCGATACCAGCTGTTTCCGGACCAGCGGAGCCACGAGCTGCTCAGCTGCTACTATGTGGCTAATGGTATTTTTTGGTTTCCCTCATCAAACTCAGCAAATACACAATCCAGTAACTCCTAAACGCTGTGGTGGACGGGTTGTGACCTGCACATTCACCACGATAAGAAACAATCCCAATATCTTAACTTGCAACTGTTAAATAAAAATGTATTCATACAGTAGCTAATTAGCTGATATGTTAGGTGCTAAATTAACTTCCCATGGAAAGTTTCTAGAAATTTTCCAGGAAATTTTCTGCCCCTTTGCAACCCTCAACATAAAAAAATTCACCTATAGCTTGTGCACAATAGTGGGTTGCAACATCTGGCACAGAGACAAAAAATGGGGGACTCAACCAACGTGAATCAACAAGTTCCCACACACTATGTATGCAATTAACTGTCAAGATCACGCCTGTCACCAGCTGCTTCTCTGGCTGAGGAGGAAATGACTAAAGCTGACACCTCTGTGAACACAATCTGGCACCAAGTCTTTCTGTTGGAGTCCAACGTCAACACAGGATCAGCATTAAAGGCTGAATTAAGGAGTTTTTAAAGAAGGGCAATTACAGGATGGTGTCATGTTTCAGGAAAATTAATGAATTTCTATTGGATCCTGTGTTCATACGTTATATAATATATTTTAGCTACAGTATGTTGGGCATTTTTTAAGAATATCTACACAGAATTGAATTTCTGCAGGATGGCAGCCTTTATGTTCAGCTCTGGCCAACACATATTGGCCTGTTTGTGCCAATGAAATCAATCCATTTAAGCCTCTTGACATTTCATCCTAATACCTGCGCTGTCAGTGGTGATGCCAAGTCCTAATAGCTGTTAGGACTGCAGCTCCAGTGCATTACATATACACCAGGATATGAAGTTACCGTGGGTGCACATGAAATGAGCTATTTCTTTTCCAAAGAGGCATATCACTTCCTCTCATTTCTTCTACTCTTAAATCCTTGAGAAAATATAAGTAAAAGCTAATGATGACATATGTGGAGGAATAATTAAGCAGCAAAGAATTATGGCAGGGAGACAAAAGAACAATGAGTTGCTCTGTGTGCGCTGCTTAAAATCTTCCATCTGCTACAGATTACTGCTCCCGGGTCTTTGTTCTTATCTAATTTGTGGTTTTTAATAAGAGTTTTAAAAAGTTCAGCGGCC